>CM062520.1:64978953-66228953 GCA_031439585.1 Pterocarpus macrocarpus | reverse complement strand
GCCCCTTGAGTGCCAACGCTCATCATCGTCGTCACCACTGTCACATTGCGGACCTTCATTGTGACGGTGAAGGACCTCATCTCGTCGTTGACGTCAATCCCTAGCGGAGATGCATGACAGACATGAGGCGATGCAGGGTTGGGGATGCAATGGGGTTGCGTTGTACATGTGGGCTGGGTCGCGGTGGCCCGTCGTCGAGATGGCTGGAGCTCGACAGTAGTTGGGCGATGATTTGTGGCGGAACGAGATAGGTTGCAGTGCTGGCTAACGCGGTGGTCGCTGGTTGTGTTGGGTTTTTGGGACAAAAGGGGATTAATATTGCTGTGCAGCGAGAAAGGTAGGTTGTGGTGGTGGGTTTAGGCTTGGTGATGCGGTGGTTCTGAGTTTAGTTGCTGTGTTGAGGTGTTGGAAATGGGGGTGATTTATTTGTTTATGGGTTTGGAGATATTGGTTCTGACCATTTGTTATGTTGCTCATATTTTTATTTTTGTTTGGGATTTTGTTTGCAGTTTGAATATGGTGAATCTTAGTTCAGTCTAGCTTGCTAGGAATTGATCTAAAACATCTACAATACATTTGGTGCTTAGGAAATGGTGACGGTGCTGCAATCCCACTTCTGGTGGATATGGAAACAGGGATAGAGTTCAGGAGAAGCCTCTATTTACAAATAAAAATATGAGACAATTTTTTGCAATATCATATGTGGTTATTTTATGATGTTTCACTAGGGAGTAACTAACCCCCAAACTTGATCAGGAGTAACATAACACGAGCTGCCTATGAATTGCAAAGTAGGCCATACTTGATGTTATTCTTTGGCCATACTTGATGTTATTCTTTCTCTTGTAATATAGAACGTATTTGCTCTTTCTTTCCAAAGCTAAAACTAGAAATGGTGAAAAATCGAAACACCACCTAATGTTATAGCCAGACTACTAATGAGTGGACAAGGCTGTCCATTCAGGTTCAATTGAGAAATCAAATATAATCATATGAAATATATAAAAAATATAATATGAAATTACAACAGTATTTGTAAAACATGAAGATTAGTTGTTTATTTTTCTTTTTTTATAATTAATTTTTTACAAAGTTAGGGGACAGTTGGTTTAACTAGCATGTTTGGTTTTCATTTTAGAAAGTTTCAAAATCATAGTCTGGATAAAAGTATAATAATTGACTTTACTTGATATAAAGAAGTTTGACTATAAATTTGATTACTAGATGGTGCCATGAACAATACGATTAATTCTTAAGTGGTTTTTGCATGTTTGTCAATTTGATGGATCTTGAATAAAATTATAATAAAAAGAATAATCAGATTACGTTCTTATCCTCAATAACAATTCTAAAATTATTATTTTGTCCTTATCTTCTTTCTCCTCCAACCCATCTCTTTCTCTCTCATCTTTGCATTCGCCATCCCTCCACCATACCATCATTTAGAAGTTTCACATTTTCTCTGTTCTTCTTTTGCTCCTTACATCACCAAGTTTAAATCTTATGCCGTTCAATGCCACCACCATTTTTTCCAAAATCCATCTAGGGTGTCTTTAAAACTACACCTTTTGTTCTTACACAACAAAACCGTAAGAAGCCTTTAATGCCTGAACTGCCAAAAGGATTTGCAAAACTACACCTTTTTGTTCCTACAAAGCGCAACTGAAAGGTATCACCGAAGCTAGTAGCTGAAGTCTTAAAGAAGCTGAGCAATGTAAGCATTCTCACTCTCTTGTTCTTTCATTGGGCTATGGTATCTAGGTTGAACATTGAATCTATTAATGAATGTACTGAAAAAGATATTGAATTTGTTAATGTTTATTTTTTTTTTAATATTATTAGTAGCAATAAGGTTTGAACTTAGACCTCATGTATATTACTTAAACTCTTCACCAATAGATTATTTATAGTGGCTTTGTTAATGTTTATTTTTGTTTCTTGGATTTTGAATTTTGATTTTGATTTTGGGTTGCATTCTGGCACGTATTTTACCACAAAATTATGATGTTGGTCTAGAGATTTCTTTGTTGTAGAGTTGTTGTTTTGCTATTATTATGATGTTTTCCGATTGATGTAACTATTGAGTGAAGGGTAATACTTTGCTGATGCTGGCGCTAGAAGGGTGGGGGGTAGTATTGGAGTCAGGGGATGAGGGTAGCTGGAGGTAGGGGTATTCATTATCAAACCAAACCAAAATTTACAGCAAAACTGAGCCCAAAAAAGAGTCGAAAACCAATTCAAAGTTGAAAAAGTTGGTTTTTTTTTTTTTCGAAAATACTGATCGGTTCGGTTCGATTTTCAATTCCAAAAATTGAAAACCGATCAAACCGAACCGCATATTTACCCATGTAATTCCAAATATGCCCCTACTAATACACTATATTTTCAAAACTATCCCTGCACCTATCCACTTACGGACAGGGGGAAGCCCTAATTTTCATTCCCCTTTCACTTCACCCTCCACACGCTGCCCCTCCCCCTCACATTTGCGTTATATCGTCGTCCTTAGCTGCGCTCACTGCTTAGCCAGTCACAACCCTATCTTGGACGTGATGTGCTGGTGCCCTTCTCAGTCATCACTACTCCCATTGCGTCGATGCCGATCTTCCTGTACCTTCACAGTCTTCGTTATCCTTTAGTCATTCCTCTCTGCAAGTGCAAGGTTGAACAACATGTATAAGATATTATTTGCTATGATTCTTTTAATTTTGCTTCAACTTGACAACTTCAATGATGGTTTGGTCTTTAGGTAATTGGGTTGCAAGAGTTCAGATCTTCTTCTTTTTGTTGTGACTTTCTTTTGCTTCAATGGTTATGGTAGTTCTGGTTGAGGTCTTTGGGATGAGCCACTGTCGTAGGCTTCTTGGCTCCATTTTTGCCTTTTTTTTTTTTAATTTTTTTTGGTTATTTAAATTTGGAACATTGAGTATGGTTTTCAGGATAAGGTGGTTTTGGTTTGAGTATTTTGTTAATCTGCTAGCTACTAGTGCCCAATGATTATAAATTGATTATAGACCCCCTATATCCCTATTTAGACATGTTGAATGTTGTGTTTATCTTTTTGGTTTTCACTTTTTCTTATATTATTATTTGTTATAATTTTGATGATTAGGTATTAATTATTGTTGTGTGCTGTTGAAGCTATATGTTTATCGACTAATGCTAAAGGCTTATTGACATGGTTTAAAATGTATTTTGATCCTTATATTTGATCGGTTATTTAGGTTGTATAACCTAGACATGTATATAAGCCTTTTCATAATTAATTATGTTTAATTTTTGAAATTTTTTTGGAATAAGAAACAGGGCATCATACAAGACAGAAAATCAACCAAATCAAACCGAGTTTGATTTGGTTTAGATGGGTTTTTGTCGAAAATCGAAGTGAAACCGACTGCAAAGACCCCTAGTTGGAGGAGAGTGGGGTTGAAAAGATATAAAATTAAAAGAGTAGAATGGACAATTCAAAATTTGTTAAATATTAAAATATAAATATATATTATTAAACAATTATTTTTTAATAATAAAAAGTTTTAATTTTTGCCGTTGATTATAATTTCCATAGTTTGGATTCAAGGTTCATTTAAGAATTCAAGTCCGTTCAAGGCCTATCAAACTCACAAAAGATGCAAGGGCCATTTAAGAATTGGCCTGAACAATTAAATGTTTAATTCAAATTAATTGGACTATCTGGTTTGATCTGATTCTAACAATGCCAATGCATAAAAATTGAAAATCATGACCGTTAGTGGATAAATAAGCTCACCGGAAGGAATAATTTGTGACGGTGGATTAATTTATGATGGCTAAGTTAAAATAATTCATATGCAATTGAATAATTTTTTATTGAAAATTTAGTTTATATCTTATTAATTCATGTATACATCATCTCCTGTTAATCTAAAATTATTTAGTATAGCTTTTATATATTTCAAAATCAGCATAAGAAATATTTTTGAAATATATAAAAATCAGAATAGTTTGATCAGAGTCTTATTAGTTTGCATTTTTTCCTTATTCAATATACATTTGAACTGGATTTCTTTTTGAGAGAGAATAATTTTGAAAATACCTTTGAATTACATCATGATTTCAAAATGCATAAAAAAACATAGAAAATGATTCAAAAAAAAATTTGAAAAAGGAATATTCGTGAAATATGTCAATAAATAAACATGTATACTTTTTGCTCTTAATTGGCAAGGAGCATTAGTAGATTCTATTATACAAAAAATATAGATATCTTTTCAGCATTTTTTTCTGAAGGTAGAAATAATTTCGGTTGTGATCAAGGAAAAGAGGAATAAAGATTATATTGTACGATATATGGCATTTTCTTAAGTGGTATCATTATAATGTTTTTAAGTCTCAATCCTTTTAGATTTGAATCGAATATATATTGATCTGTTGAAGCATATTCAGTTGCAACTTCCATATTCTGTCAGCTCCAACAAAAAAAAAGAAGCGGGGAACATATCAGCTCCATTTTTGTATATGGTGTTTGAGTGAGAATAACACCATGATATGGCGTCTTAAAATAAATTACATAGATATGATTTTGTTATAGAGAATTCGTCTAACAATTGATAGAAATTTAGGTGGGGGGATTTGTTACACAATCCACCCAAAATGGAGTAGAATTTGAGTTGTCTCAAAATCCTACCACAAATGTATTTTTTCAATTCATACTTCATTTTGGGTGAATTCTGACAGTCCAGCAGTCGAAACCGCCAATGGTCAAAAGCTTCGCTTGTATATAGGTGCTCTTCTCGCTCACTCAAGCTTTTCGAGAGCAACTTGTTTCTCTCTTGTTTCATTCTTGTTATTCCTTCTTTATGTATTGCTTTCTTTTTAAAGTGAGAGCAAGAGTAAAAAAGTGAGAGAAAATCATGAATAACAGTATAAATATTACTATTATTATATATTTTAATGGCTCTGTTATTACAAATACCGAGCATGATATGATATTTATGTCTAACAAGCTAGCATACTTTTTGATTTCTCAAACCATGTCATTTAAGGAACTAAATATTGAACTTTATCAAGGCATAAATACTAGCATTCCAAAGAGAATGATGAGAATTAGATATAGATGTCCAATTTCAAATCTTAACAACAACATACAATTTCAGCCATTTAAAACAAGCAACGACAAGCACATGCAAATAATGTTTAAGATATATAGACAGTATCAGCAGTACATTACTACCATTGAGTTGTATGTCAACTTTGAAGAAATTGTTGCTAAAGTTGGTCCCACTAGGCAATATGACGACACTATGCCAGTTAATATCCAATGATTCCCCAGAAATTCAAGAAGTCATATTTGCACCAACTTGTCATGAGCATACGTAATTTACATTTTGTTTGCATTTGTTCATGCGAAATTTTTTTTTCTTCATAAGTTTTCTCTAACATTATGTTTTGTAGGGTATTCGAGAACTGAATATGAATTTAATCATCACTATGAGCGGATGCGGCAACATGGTGATGTATACATATATTGGCTTGATGAAATTTCATAAGAAAAGTGGGTCAAGCCTTTGTTGATGGGCATTGATATAGGCATATGACCACGAACTTAGTTGATTGCATCAATTCTATGTTAAAGGAGCCTTGCATTATTCCCATTACAACTTTGGTTCGAGTAATTTATTTTTGGTTAGCTGAGTTATTTGCCACGAAAGGTAGGGAGGCAAATGTTTGGAAAGATACAAGATTTGTATTCTCGAAAGCCCTCATGACACAACTACGAGAAATCTAGCAAGTAGCTAGTAATGTATGCGTTACTACATTTTCAAGACAAAATCAGGTTTTCCATGTTCAAGACTTATCAAATAAGGAGGAATTCAAAGTTGATCCAGGACAGCGGTGTTATGACTGTGGCAATTTTCAAACCAATTGATATCCATGGTGATTTTCAGACCACTTTGAAGATGAAGAATAATATGAAAATATTGAAATGAAGTAGAAGCGCGGCGGTTGTTACAAGTCCCATATTGGGGGGCCATGCCAACAAAGTATGGTACTTAGGTTTAGAGGCTCTTTGTTGCAAGTTCCATATCGGGAAGCCATGCCAATGAAGTATGGTACTTAAATTTAGGGACTCTCCCATCCAATAGGTTAGTCATTTGGGTTGGGCTATTTCTTGGGCTTGAGTTTATAACATTGATGCTTTCACTGAGAATTGAACTCAATGGAGATCCCAACTCAAAAGATTAGCCAATTGGGTGGGAAAGCTCATAAATTTAAGTATCATACTTTGTTGGTATGGCTCCTCAATGTAGGACTTAATATTGTCACCCCCATTTAAAGGTTGATAAATGTGGTGGCCCACTCTAAGCTATCCACTCTGAGCATCTTCACTGTAGCCTTTCTAGGTAGCCCTTTCTCGAGTCGTTCATTTCCTATGTCACCTTTTTCGTATGTCGGCCTCTCAATGAAAGCATCAATGTTATGGACTCAAGCCTAAGAGAGAGCCCAACTCGAAAAACTAGCCTATTGGGTAGGAGAGCATTATAGACTCAAGCCCAAAGGAGAGCCCAACCCAAAAGACTAGCCTAGATTTAAGTACTACACTTTGTCGGCATGGCTCCATATTGTGGGACTTGTAACAACGGCGAGTGAATTAGGATAAATGGGACAGGAAACCTTGTTTATCTAAATGAAGAAGCAAAATCAAAATACAAAGATAGCCATAAACAAATAGAGAGTTGATATTTATGAAGGTAGATGGAAACATTTTTCATTTAGCTGGAGACCGTTATTTATTTTTTATTATTTAGGTTGGAAACATTTTTGTTTAGGATAAAAACATTTTTATTTATGCTTTTGAAAATGGAAACATTTTCACTTAGTGAAGGAAAAGAAAGGGAAGACATCAATGGGGAAGGAAAGGATTTAGAGGATATCAATAGTCCCTGTTTACGAGTTTAAAATTAATAAAAGAAAGGAAATTGAATGCTTATAATATATTTCTATAAGTTTACCCTTTATTAAAATAATTGAGTATTTTTAATATATTTTACAATAATATTAATTTTAGAAAATACTTTATATTTTGTAAATTTACAAAATATTTCATTTCTAATAATATTAGTACGAGGGTACAAATTTTGGTGGAAGCTAATAAAAAATTAGGAAAGAAATATAATTTTTATGAAAAGCTGAAATAAAATTAGAATGATTGATAAAAATTGTATTTTGATATTTCAATAGGGATAGGATAATAAATTAAATTCAAATCTCAACAAATCCCCCTAATTTGGGCGAATTGTAAAATGGAGATTTTGGGGGATTTTGAGATGTTAGTCAAAACCTCCGGTGCCTTCCCTTTTAAAAAGTAAAACTTGTGAATAAGGTAAAACCTCCATAAAATTTTCCCTTCCTTCCTTTTCCCTTCTAAATCAAACTCGCAAACATATCATTCGAATGGAAAAAAAAATGTTTTAAGATGGCGTTTGACATATTTTCTAATAAGATTATTGGTAATCTAGATTATCATTCAGAAAAATTATCACTTTTAAAATTATTGATAATATTATAATATAGTGTTTGATGTGCACAGATAATTTAATTGACAATTCACATTATATTATTTTGTATATAAAATTATTAGGTAATATATGTCTTTTAATAATAATAATAATAATAATAATAATAATATAATAATAATAATAATAATAATATTATTATTATTATAAAAATAAAAATAAAAATAATTAATAATTATTATCAATAATATATTAGTATGAATATTATTATTAATAATAATTAATATTTTTTACTAATTATTAATTATTATAATAATTAATGTTATTATTAATATTAATTCACAATATATGGTAATAATAATTATTAATATCAGTTAATAATAAATATTAATAATAATATTATACCAAACACCCTCGAAAAAACTGACGTGTGGCAAAACTTTCCTTGCATCAGGTTCTTAAATATTATATGTACCGATAGATGTATAGATATGGATTTACATTTGATTGAATAATGTAACACATTAGTAATTATTAAATGAGCAGTAAATAGCTATAAAGAAATGATTTAATTTGTATGCACAAGGATTTAATTTATCTACACTAATAATATAAAATTTGTTTACATTATTATCTAATCAAAATTTTCTATTTAGTGGGGTGAAAGTCATACATATTTACTTATATAACAATATATGATTGGATATTTACTTATATAACAATATATGATTGGATAACAATATAAAAAAATTTTATACTATCAATATATATAAATTAAACCCTTACTCCTACAAGTGCTGTCGGTCGGGCATGACCAAAAACTCGCCAATGGGGGTTTTAGAGAGATTCCTGTAGGGTTTTATTTTAGTAAACTCGCCAATTGCGATTTTTGAAAATATCATATCGATGTAAATTGCGCCAGTTTCCCATATTTCTGCATATATTTCATACAGAATCCATATAGAAAATGATTTGCTGAAACATATCACGCCATCCGTCCATGAGTACTATTATTTGTAAATTAGGATTGAGACTCGTTATTTAACCCAATAAAAGTGACACATATATCACACAGAGATTAAAAGTGGAGCCCACTGTATGTATTTTCTCCATTTATTATCTTTTTACAGCTCTCATCATTGTTTTCCAAATTTGTCCATGCATATATCAAAATAAAATGTTTAAATAACTTTTTCCATTAGATTTGAAATCAAATGCAACATCGACATCTCGTATACATATAAGCATATAATATTTCATTTTAATTCAATACATGTATATATACTTTGGTATTCACCTACACTTATTAATATATAGTGTTCTATACTATGTTTATTCATATATGAGTTTTGAAAGAAAAACATTTTGCCTTCATAATATATAGAATTTAATTTTGATATATTATCAATATTAAATTTTTTTACACAAACATCCAATCATATATTGTATATCAATCAAAATATTTGACTCAAGCATCCACTATCTTACAAATCTTACAAATAGAAGTATATGATTTGATGACAGTGTAAAATTCGTTTATACTAACAATTATATCAAAATTAATATCTAATATATATAATGTCATTACTTCCAAACATTTTGCCAACCCTAGTTAGTAAACAAACTTATCTCAGGTGAAAAAACAAGCTACCCTCAATGTTGATCTATAATTCATTTGTTGGTATCCTTAGTATTTTCTGAGTTTAAGATCTCTTCTCAGTTTAGTAACCATGCAAAGTTCTGCAGGAGATTCCTACGCAAATGAGTCGCTCCCCTCCCTCCCTTTAGTATTGATCCGAGTCCAAACCCAAGATACCATGAGTGTTGTTGTTACTACCATTCATGGGGAAGGATCTTGTGGAGAAGGGGGAAAGGGAAAAGGAGAATACCTAGTGAAAATATAGGAACTCCTTTGCTAGTTTTCGAACTTAATAGTGGCAAGGGCATGCAGTGATGATGGTAAAAATTAAACTGTATCATAGGTGGTGGTGGCGGCCAAGGGCCAAGGGGGATTCTCAGCAGGGCAACACAACCCCTACTTCGCCCTCAACACAGGATACAACTTAATGATCAATTGGTGCCTCAAGGTAAATACTATTGCATGCATGTATATACTTCCTTATATTAAACTACTTACTTAGCTTTGCTTTGTTTATTTGCATGCTTGTTTGTTTATTTATTTATTTATTTTTGTTGAAAATCACGTGTATTCTCCAATCGGAGACAATTTTACTTGAGTCAGGTAGAATTATTTGGGTGATAAAACTTTTCTTTTCAAATTTTAACGCAGCTACTCAAACTTGAAGCTTCTTGTTAAGCTATAACACCCCCCATCAACTAATTTATGTACTCATTGATTATTTTTTTGTTTGTGTTTTACGTTACATTTTATATGTATGATGAGGAAGATGCGATTGTGTGTTGTTATGTGGTAGAAGAGAAGGTAAAGAGGGTAATGATAAAGTGAAAGGGAATGAGGACTCGCCTATTAGATGACTTCGGGGATTGAATCTAAACAAACAAATCGAAGAAATATTGGAGATCATATTGAACAAGAAATAGAAGTGAAGCCTTTTGTTGCACAGGAAATTAAAATGAAAGTAAAGCCGAGAAAAATGAAGTGGAGCCTTATTATAGAACAATGAAGTAAAGCCTTCTGAAACTGAAATAGAGAAAAAAATGAGGTGGAGCATTCTGCTGCAAAGAAAAAAGGAAAATGAAGCGGAACCTTCTACTTTGAGACTTACAAAGAAATTTAAAATGAAGCTTGGCCTTCAGCTACAAACGAAAGTGAAGTGGAGTCGTCTCTTACAGAGAAAAATGATGATTTTCGTAATGCACTAGGGTTTTCGAATTTGACCTCAATGAAATTCCTTCTGAAGTGGAAGAAAAGTAGAACTAATTAAGAAATTAGCTACTGGTTATGCTTTGTTTCGTTTGTTTCGGATATGTGGCTATTGCAATAATTTTTTTGTTTGGTCGTATTTCACCAAATATCAAGAATTATACGTTTCCCCTTTTTTGTATGGATAATATGCCACTTTTCTACTTGAGAATGTACTGTTGTCAAGCACAATTCACAGGATTTCTTTTTTTTTTTTTTAATTTTCACTTTTAGATTAAGGTCTATATATGATACAAACAATTTAGAAATAATATATAGCTTTACCTTTGACATGCACTTGAATTACATAACAACTTTAAAAAATATTTGAATTACATCATTATTTTCAAATTACACCAAGCACATTTGCAGCTCATAAATGAAAGATTGGTTATATATTTTTCTTAACCTAGCTAAGGAAGAAGAATCAATGTGCTACACATACGAAATATAGATATGTGAACCTTCCATGATTAAGCAAGAAATATTTAGTTTCTTACTAATTAAGGATGGAAATAAAAAATTTTATATAGTACACATTGGCATTTCGTTAACTTGTGTTATAAACTGCTCTGAAAATCCTAACCTTGTTAATTAGATATTTCTAACACCTAAAAAAAGTTAAAAATTGGAAATACTGTACCCTTCACTAAAGTAATATCATTATTTTTAGGGGCAACAAATGCCTTAAGTTTGATTGAATTTCAGTTTCAAAAACAACAATTTCAATTTTAAAAGTTATCTTACAAATACTAAATTGGCAACAAAGTCAAGGATAAGTCTTATGGATTCCACTAGTGCAACTCTTTTTTTAATCATAGTTCTTCCACCACCCCTGAAATCAAAAAGCTAGATTGCTATGGTTAGCATAATCTTTTCATTTTTGGCTTATTTAATACGTCTTGAATTTTAGGGTTTCCTTAATGATAGTTACAAAAAACCACATACGGATTTCCCCAACATAATTAAAGTATATATTCTCATTGCCCCTTAAAGCCCTCATACTAATAAGCTCCAAAGTATTAATAATGTGTTGATTTGAGTTTAATGCAAATTAAAACATTAGATGCTAAATACTAATATGGTTCATATTTGTAATTCTTGGAAATTACTTTAAACTCTTTGTTTCTTAAGAACTGTATTTGCTTGGTTGTTAGTTTCTCAAGAATGAATTTAGAATTTATTCTTCTATTTCTTTTAATGCTAAAATTATATTTCAATGACTTTTGTATAAAAGATATCGAGGGCCACTTATTTTTTCTATAATAATAAACGGTAATTGTACACTAAGTTATAAAATTTACCAAAATTGTTTTTTTTTAAGTGATAAATTTATCAATTATTGTTATATATTTTATATATAATAATATTATAAGAGTTTTATTATTTGCACATAAAAATTTAGACATCTAAATTAATATATAATAATCATAATTCACATAAGTATGAATTTTAATTATATAAGTTTCAAATTGTTTTGACTAACAATATATATCTATCTTTAGTTAAGATAATATTCAATATTTATACTACTTAAATTTATATTTATTTGAATTATGATTATCACATGTCAATTTAAATTTCTATATGTTATATAAAATAACATTTCTCATAATAAAATAATTTCTTATTTCACTTACGTGCAGTATGACATGTTTAATGTTTAGCAATATTTATTAAAATTACAACATTTAAAAGATGTTACTAAATGTATACAAAAGTATTTTTTATGTGAAAATATATAAAAAATATTCTTAAAACTCTTTAGTAATATTTTTATAAGTATTGTATATAGATTATATTGTTAAAGAATTTTAACAATATTTTCTTATAATTTAGTAATATTTTTTATGCTAATTTAGTAATATATTTTAAATATTACTAAATCTTAATTAGGTTATAATGTTAATCTTTACCTTCTTATTATGTTATCCATTTTTTTACGTGATTATCCATTATTTGACGGTCGTTATTACAATTACTATTAAAAAATAATATTTCTACATTATTTTTATACTACTCTCTTGCTAATTTTTTTTATATAAATAAGAGTTTAATTATTATATATTGATAGTATAAAAGAGTTTTATATTATTATCTAATTAGATATTTATGTTTGTAAAACTTTTAAATTAATAGTCGATTTAATCAAACATTTTTAATGATATGCCAATATATAATTAGATGTTTATGTAAAAAAATTTTACATTGACAATATATATAAATTAAATCCTATAAATAAAGCCAAAAAAAAAAATTGAACAGACATACTTCTCTCCAACTTTTATTTCCCAAACAAGTAAAACTTTTTTACACTCACAAATTAAATCCAAAACTTAATTACCGATTAACTTTTATTAATGCTCAAAATCACGAAATATCACATTCCCTCTATATCGATCTCCCGCCACCACCTTTCCTCTCCAAAAGCCACTGGATTGCACTTTGCGTCGCATCGCTTCGCAAATGGGTACGCAGTACTTGACGATCTAAACACACACACACAGAATTCCAACCCCATATGAATATGCACGAATGAATGATGATGCATGCACCAGTTTAATGAACCGTTTCTCTCATGCCACCATAAATACTCCTCGCACAAACACACACACAACTCTCATTTTCCTCTATAGTGTTTTCATTTGTTCCATAGTGCGTGTTTTCACTCTTTCCTTTGCAACCAAAGATGGAGAACCCATCCAACAAGGGAAACACCTCCTCCTCGGCTCGCAGGTCCCCAACCTCATCCCCTCAACGCCCTCCATCCCCTACCAACGAAACACAAACCGTTGTTGATACTGTTGACCCATCATCCATGACCCAAAACTATGGTGGGGTTGGTGGCTTCAACTCTAGCGGTGAGGGATTGGAACTGCCAATCCTGAAAACCCCTGAGGAAGTTCTTGCTGATCTCACCACCAGTGACAACAGTGGTGGGAGCCCTCCACCTCCTCCTCCTCCTCCTCCTCCTGAAGGCCAAAGTGGTGGCTCTTTGGGAATGATGGGCGGTTCGATGGCCATTGCGGTGGGTGGTGGCGGCGTGATTATGGGGGACATAGGTCCTGCTGGTGCTGTTGGGGACATTGGTGCTGTCAAGAAGAGAAAGGTCTCTGATGTTAAGGACCCTCCAACGGGTACCCCAACTTGCCCTGTGTGCAAGAAGACTTTCTCGAGCTGGAAGGGGGCGTTTGGCCACATGCGCAAACACCCTGAACGCCACTACCGGGGCTTCTTCCAGCCCCCTACCTTTTCACCGTCCTCTTCCGCTGCTGCAGGTGGAAGTGGTAGTCAGGGTATATAAATATAAACTAATTAAAAGTAAAAAATAATTCATATTATATATGTATATGTGTGTGTGTGTGTGTGTGTGTATAATATGTGAATCTCAATTCAGTCATCGTGTTCTATTGTGTTTATTTGTTTTTGTCACCTTTTGAAATGATTCATAATGCGTGATGTCATAGTAAGATGCATAAGTAAAGAAGCATATGTGCATATATATATATATATAACCTTTTGAAATGGTTCATGATGTTGCCTATCATAGTTACATGAACAAGTAATAAAGCATATGCACCTCTATATTCGACATGAATATTTTAATCCAGTCATCGTGTATTTTTTTTTTTAAATGTTTCTGTATTTTGTCTTCTTATGAAATGGTTAATTCATGATGTGTGTCATAGCAATTGTAACATGCATATATAAGTAGAGAGGGGAACGCAAGTGTTGAAGTAGTATAAAATTTTAATTTCTTTGCTTTGTTGTTTCATTTCAAGATCAAATTTCTCGCAAGGCCATGACTCTACACTGTTTTATGAACCAAAGGGATCCATTGTTATCCAAAAAAATTATAGAGATTATGAATCATATATGTGTGTGTGTGTGTGTGTCGATCTGGTGATTTGAATCTGTCTTTTTTCTTTTTTATTATGTGGTTTAGCTGCAGGCGAAGGTGGCAGTAGTGGTGGCGAGGGTAGGAGCGGAGAGGGTGGACCGTCATCGCCGGTTCGAGGGCTCGTGTTTGATCTCAACCAGCCAATGGAGGGAGCGGCTGATCCACCAGAAGAAGGGAATGCTGATGAGGGGAACAAAGTAGGGTTTGACTTGAACGAGTTTCCAGCTGATGAAGACAAGCCATAAGATGTTGGGAGATATAAAATTAGATAAATGCTGCTGCTTTATAAGTTCCTTCTATCTATTTAGTTATATTTGCGTGGCTATGTAATAGACCACAGTGTGTGCTGTTTTATTTTTTTTGCTTTCGTTTAGTTTTATGGGTTTTTGGTTCAGCAGTATCTATTTTGTGAACTTCAAATTATGGGTTTAGTTCGAGTATCTATTTTATGAACAATATCTATGGAACTTGTTATTATATCTTGTGTCCCCATCCCTTATTGCTCGTGTTTCTCGGATCTCTTTCCTCTCTTTTGTTTGTTCAAGAATTATGTGTATTGCAGTATATATTATGTAGAAGTGATGATAGAAACACCAGTTGATTCTGAAATTTTGTGTGCGTAATTCTTTTTTTTTTTTAATTTCTTATTTCTTGATTTCATGTGTGTAGTCTTTTCGTTAACGGATTAAGATACAATTTTAAATCGTCATTGTAAGCCTAGCCTACTGCTTTTATAGGGTTTAACTATTTAATTAACAATGCATCCCCCTCCCCAAGCTTCCAAAAGTAAAGATTATATTCATGGCTGTCCAGGTGATTATATTTGATATGTGAAATTTGGTGCTTAGATAGGGTACAAGAAATTAAGAGTTAACGCTCTCCATTTTGTGTCGGAATTGATATGTTATAGGGATCATACATATACTTCTCTATTTTAAGGGTGGATCATTGAGGTTTGAGGGAGATTAATTAGAATCCCAATAAATTTGAAAATGTTAAGTATGTATACAATTTAAGCATTCTTCTAATATGACATAAATGATGCATGTGCTTCAAAATTTTATTTACCCTAGTTTTGCTATTGTTCACTCGATTAAATGCTAAAATGGGGAACGATAAATATTCTGTTATAAGAATGGAAATGCCTCTCCCCTTTCACTTTCTTGCATAAGAGTGGAATAATGTATTTATCAGACAAGGAGTGGGATCATGTTGGCTAGAATTTTGAGTCTAGAGTATTTCCTTTTTTTTTCCCCTCGCACTTTTTTGGGGTCTAGAACTGGCTAACCCCAGGGACACAAATACGTTTGCATGTCCAAACTTTGTATTTCACCTGTTTAATTCATTTCACGGATACGGTGAGGTTTAAAACTGTGACTCTGGTGGCATCCAAGTTGAACTTGTATCCTATAATGATTCTATGAATGACCATGAAATCGTGCTATATATAAGTGTTACATAGGATTAAAAAAAAAATGGTATGGTCAGATAGAAGTATTAGATATTTATATAATATACTAGAAATACTAACCTATACTGCTGTTTTATTTTGTTGCTTAATTTCATTTGCTTTCTAGATTTTGGCTAGTATCTTTTTTATATAACAATATATAGGGACCTTTATTATCATATCTTGTGTCCCTTTTCCTTACTGTATGTGTGTCTCTTTTGTTTGTGTGTGTGTGGATTACATCATACATGTGATGCTATAGAGCAACTGTTGGTTTTTGTATTGTGCGCTTCTTCATTTTTGGCCTTTATTTTTATTTCTTTATTAATTTGTTGTGTGTGTAATCTTTTCGTTAACGGATAAAGATACAATTTTTAATCATCATTAAAAATCTAGCCAATTGGATTTTGTAGGGTTTAACTATCTAGCCAAGTCACAATGCATGCATCCCCATCCCGAGCTTCTAAAAGAGGTGTTATCCACAAACGGCTACATATCCAAGTGATTATATTTGATGTATATACGTGTGAAATTTGGTGGCTTAGATAGGGTACAGGAAATTTCAATTAAGCTCTCCATTATGTTTTGGAATTGACATGTCAGGGATGATCATACATATATTTCTCTATTTTAAGGGCGGATCATTGAGGTGTGAAGGAGATTAGAACCCTATAAATTTCAAGTAGTTAAGTATGTAAACAACTCAAAAATAATTCTAGAAGACCAATATGATGCATGTACCTCAAACTATTCACCTTTGTTTTGCTATTGTTCACTCGATTAAATACTAATGTAGGGAACAATATATATTCTGTGATTATATGAACGGCATTGCCTCTCCCCCTTCCTTGCCCCTCCCCTACTACTGCGTTGCGTGAGAATGGTGTAAAATCTATCTCTGACATGAATGGACAGGGCTCATGTTGGCTAGAATTTTTAGTCTAAATTCTTTTTCTCTTTTCTTTCCCTCACTTTTTTGGGGTTTAGAGCTTGCTGACATTGTAAACAAGAAAAATTTTTAGATATTTTTAGAGTAAGAGAAAAATTTTACTTTGTAACATTTATTACTTAATAGATCAGCTATTATATTAAAAATATAAGAAAAATAAAAAATAATGATGGCTAACAAAACTAATATGTTAAATCATGAATGTTATATGAATTCTCTTATTCTGAAAATATATAAGAATTTTTCTACCTTTCTATATCCAAACTTATATTTCCTATTTAATTTATTTCATGAATATGATGAGGTTTGAAAATATAACTTTGGTGGCATCCAAGTTGAGTTATATCCTATAATGATTCTATAAAGAGTTGTGTTTTTTATACATCCAATTTTAGAGATATCTATAGATACTCACATACAAAAAGGTGAGTCTCTGTAATCTTGTTATTATCACAACATGCTTTTTCAACTTCTTTTAACTCTAAAAATAAAGAGTGTCTATAGATGTCTACTACTTTAAATAATATAAAAATTATTTCTCTTTAGCAAGTGATCATGAAACCATGTTACAAGTGTGACACAAAGAATTGGAAAAAAAAATGGCATGAGATATAAGGAACCATTAGAAACTTATATAATATAGTAGAAATACAAATACCCCTTTATCTGTCCTCGCTGTTGCTGTGTGACCTCCACATTGTTTGGACTTCTTTACATATACAAGTTCAGAATTCAGAACTAAGCAATAGTTTTTAGGTTGAAGAGTTTTTTTTTTTTTTTTGGTCACACACATCCACTCACATACACACTCATACATTAGGGGAGGGGAGGGGGCTCTCCCTCGGGAATCGAAACCACTTCCCCTCATACGCAGAGTTTTAACCATATGCAGTAACGCCATCGAGCCAAAGGCTCATCTGCGGTTGAAGAGTTGAAGGTGCTCAAAGTAGTTAGGTTTCGGTTGGGCCTAGTGAGTAGTTGTGTTGTGCCCTTTGACTTGGTTTCAAAAGAATGTCATTCGCTACTACTAGCTCCTGTTGGGCTGCAGTTGTTCCTTATATAATCTGTGTGCCTTCTTGCTTTCTTAGGTGGCGTTTTCAGCTTCCCATGAAGTCCTTATTTATC
The DNA here is from genome assembly GCA_031439585.1 of Pterocarpus macrocarpus. Lineage (NCBI taxonomy): Eukaryota > Viridiplantae > Streptophyta > Magnoliopsida > Fabales > Fabaceae > Pterocarpus > Pterocarpus macrocarpus. The sequence continues at coordinate 66,211,151 of CM062520.1, read as the reverse complement.
TATGGAGCTATATTAGATGAACACATTTTGGTTTAGCTATATAGTTGATTTATATCTCATCTATCATTAGATTGGGATGTAAACCTTACTTAGACTCCATTCATATCCAATGAAATAGTAGATGAGATATGAGTCGACACATTATTCAATACAAAATACATTCACCGAAAGTTTTTCTTATCTATATAAGTAATATAATTATATATGAAACTTGAGAACATGCATGCTTATGTGTGAAAAGAGCTGCCTTTACATTTGCTTCCTTATTGTTCTTTTTCTTTGCAACGGAGATAAAACGCAAACACTGGGAATATGCATATGCAATTAGCCAGAAGATTAAGTTAATGTAATAAATCGTATGTGGTCGCTGCAACTACAAGTAGCGAAAAAGAGCAGATAGGGCCTTGAACCCAAAGAAGAAGAAGAGGAAGCAGCAGCTAGATAAATTTAGCAAGGGTGAATCAGACTCTTTACATTTATTATTAATTAATGTTGATTAATTATGGGAAAGGTTCTATTTACATTTTTTTGGGTATAATGGAGTGGAAAAGTAAGTACGAGACTAATTAATAACTACGTGGGGGACTGAATATACATGCAATGAGATAGGAGATGTGTCTTTAAATATTGGGGGTGGACTTCTTTTTCCCTCACCCATTGGGTGTTCGTTGCTACAATTACTACAAGCAAAGTAAAGAAGAAGAAGATAAATGGAAAAGAGAAAAGCAATTAAAAAAAAGAAAAGGAAAAGGGATGAGATTCTTACGCGCTTTTCGTGAGAACGTAATGTGTTTCTTACATTATTAGAATACTGTGGGAGAATGCTTTTACATTTACCCATGGTTTGTTTCAAGAGATTTTTGGGAAGAAAGAAAATAAAGAAAGAGAAAAAGAATAATTTTCCATTATTTAGACAAGGGAAGAAATAAAAGAGAAGAGAAAAAAAAAATAGAAAGAAATCCACATCAAAACTTTTCTTCTCCAATTTGAGAAGAAAATAAAAAAAGAAAGGTGAGAATCTCACATAGACTACTTACATAATAATTTTACCCTTGTTAGTTATTTTCTATAAGTGAGTGTAACTAAAGCATATGAGCATATAAATCATTTTATATATAATGACATTTTTTTTCTCATTTTCATACACAATTAAACAAGTGAAAGAAAAAAAAAGTTATCATTTTCTTTTGTCTCAATTTTTATTTAATTAAATAATAGGAGAAAAAAATATGCTTTTCTCTCTATTTTTTTTTTAATTTTTTCCCTATTTTTTAGGAACAATTTGGTTGAGATTTTTTTTTTTTTGGGTCATAGAAAGTAAATAGAGAGTAAGAGTGTGAAAAATGAATCAATAAAGAGTTTAAAAATACTTTGACCAAATTATAGTTTAAAGTAAAAATAACTGCTTTTTTTTATTTTCCTATATTTTTACCGTGTAAGAAATGAATTGTGGCTTTTCATATAATTTGAATTACTTGTCAATGCAGAAAACTTGTATTTTGTAATATGCTGTTGCTTCAGTTTTCATACATATATATATATTTGCATGGTTATGTAATAAACTACAGGTTATTGTTTCATTTGCTAAAGAAAAATGTTATATATCTAGAGTTTAATTAGTATGCACTGACAGTGTAAAACTATTTTACACTGTCGACTAATAGAAATAGGAAAAAGTAAAAAATCATTGTGGGTCCCTCATTATAATGGAAAGTTATTTGTGTGAATTGACATTTTTTACTATTTCTATTGAATGATAATGTAAAACAGTTTTAAACTATCAGTGCATTTAAATTAAATTCATATATCTATACCTAAAAGTTAGACACATAGTACACATATTAGGAGAGAGATAGATATAAAGACCATGAAATAGAAAGCGAAAATAGACCCGTCACTTTTGTATCTTTGTCTCTCGTATCCTGTCTAAAATGTATCTAACTTTTAGATATAAATAATATTTCTCTTTGTTTTGTGCGTTTTGGCTGGAGTATCTATTTTATTTTATGAACTATATATATATGAAAGTTATTATTATTATGCTTACACTTTTTAGTATGAAAGCCTTCTTACACACTAATGTTTTTAGAAAAGTTCTTATATAGATATAATTTTAGGAATTTTCTTTGGTACCCTTGTTTTCTATAAGAGTAGCAATGCCTTTTTATATTTAACGGTTATAATTTAATCACAAATTTTATAAATCTTAAACATAATTAAAAAATAATAATAATAATAGATAGTTTAATTTAGTGGGACATATCGCTGATTTTTAACCACAAATAATTAAAAAGGTATTAGTACCTTTAAATTTTGTAAGGATACCAAAGAAAAGCCTATAATTTCAACATCTTATATTTAATCACACTCACAAAAAGTTAGTGGGACTGGAAAATAAGTAAGTCTATCCTAAAGAGAATTGATGAGTTGCCCTTTTTTGTGGGTATAACTAAATATAAGGTACTCTCTCCATTTTAAAATAATTGTCACTTTGATTAAATTAGTATACTTTTAAATTAATGTATCTGAATATATTAATTTAAAAATATATCAATTTCATCAAAATGATAGTTATTTTGAATCGAAGGAAATATTAGAATTGATTTTATGCAAGAATTTCTCATGCTTTTTAGTAAGAGAAGCCATCGTATGAATTAACAAAGAGTGTGAGGTTTACCTTCTCCTTACCAACCGAGTAGTGATTGCACAATGGCGGAATTATACCACCTTTATTGTTCATTTTGGTTTTGTACATAATATTATATCGTCCCTTTTTCATACTGCTCGCGTTTCTCGGATCTCTTCCTGTCTTTTTTCTTTTTTCCCAAGAATTATGTGTATTGCATATCATATATTGTATGTAAGTGATGTCAGAAAGCACCATGTTGATCATTTTGTAATTTTGTGCCCTTCATTTTTTTTTTCTTATTTCTTGATTTCGTGTGTAATCTTTTCGTTAATGGATTAAGATACAATTTGTTATCATCATTACCAGCCTGGCCGATATCTGGGTTTACAGGTTTAACTGGCTAATAATTCACACAATTCATCCCCGTCTCCCCGTGCTTTAACGTAATAGGAGTTATGTAATTTGGCCCAAAATAGAAGATCAAATGAAATACCTATAGTCCAAGCAGGTGTAAAATACACTGGCGTAGGACTTGATTATCATATTTTACATTTAAAAAACACTTGATTCATTATAAATGTTTTATGTGATGATCCCATTCTATGTGAAATTTTTTTTTGTGAAATGTTAATTAGTCACGGCTTTTCAAGTGATGTGTGTAAAATTTGGTGGCTTAGATAGTGTATAGGAAATTTCGAATTAAAAGCTCTCCATTATGTTGTGAAATTGATACGTTAGAGATGATCATACAGATATTTATTTATTTTAAGGGCGGGTCATTGGGGTTTGAGGGATTTAAGTGTGCATGCGATTCAAAAATTATTCTAGAACCTATGAAAAAAAAAATTCTAGAAGACACATGATGCGCATGCACTTCAAACTTAACCAAGTTGTGCTATTGTTCACTCCACTAGAATACTAATATGGGGAACAGTAAATATTCAGTGACTATAAGAATGGAATGGCTTCTCTCCTTTCCTTGCCCCTATTGGTAGAGTAGATTAGGCTATAGGGTTAGGCTTTAACGAGTGTAGCTTGCATTTCAAATTTGTTGTCTCGAGTTTGGGTTTATTGCTTGATATAAGCTTCAACCTTTTTAAAAGTCTAATTTAGCCTAAAAATTTATTCAGAGGCCTATTTAATAATAAAATATTTAAGTATACCATAAAACCTTCTCCTAAAATAAGTTAAAAACATATTCTTAAATAGGCCAAAAATTTCATATATAACAATGATAAGTCAAGATATGATAATATAATATAAATAGGTTAATTTGTTAGGTCCAATAGACTTTTTGCATAAGGGGGTTGCTCAGATGCAGATGGGAAAATTATTTGCATATGAAGATGTTATGTGTATCAAATGATTATATGACATGTGTAGATAATGGGTTCACATATGGGGTCCATATGACAGGAAGGTTAACTTATGATTTAATCTAATTATGTGATTTGGGTTAACATTAAAAGTGATAAAAAAAATTGCATTGCTTAATCAAAAGGAAAAAATTGTATTACAAAAAGAAAAAAAAATTTGCTGGCCTTGTTCTTCGCCCATCTCCAGCGGTGGACCCTTCTCACGGCAATAGCCCTTCACCTCCAATGACGGCATCCCCAACACCCGCAGCTGCGTCCTCGGCAAGTACAGCACCATCAAATCCACCACAGGTATATTGTGGATGTAAAAAATGTAGTTCTAGAAATGCAGATCGGACTTCAAATAATAGATGCCCACCGACGCTCTAGGCCACGACGCCAACAACAACTGCCTGAAAGCTAGATACCCAGTCAATCACAACATCTGCGAGTAGTGGTGGATGGGTCGCGGATGTGGAGGAAGATGCAGCAGCGGTTTGTGGTGGTTGGGGATGATGGAGGTGGTGCCCACGTTGTGTTGTAGTTGCAATCACCGTCGCGGGGGTGATGGCGGTGGCTAGGGGAGGGGAGGGGCGGGGAGGGGAGGGGTGGCAAAAGTCGGTTGCTTGAGACGCCTGGGTTCCTTCGAGGCTTTGGGGAAGATGAACTAATGGGTTTTTTTTATGCTAGTATCTATATGGAAAGACCAGGAATGGTCCTTCTTGTTTTGACTCTTGTATTATAAATATATTAATTTTAAATTATTTCTTTTTAAGATCCAATGATAAGAGATAGAAGTTCATGATTAGACCTTTTTATGCACATCCAGCATAAACACTTCTTGAACCATTAGTTTAGTGTTCTCTCAAATTAGAATCTTTACATTAGAGCAAGTTGACCTTTCTGTTATGTGGAGCCCATTATTTACATATGTCATATAATCATTTGATACACATAACATCTTTATATGCAGATAATTTTTCCATCTGCATCTAAGCAACCCCCTTTGCATAATATATAGCTTAATTTTTTTGATTAAAATTTTTTTTTAAAAAGTCTTGACCTCGACTTATTTATTAAATAAAATAAGTCAAGATAGACTTAATATAAGCTAGATTGAAAGCCCTCAATGAGCCATTGACATATTTCCAACCCTATTTGCCCCCTCTCCCTCTCACTTTTTGTAATAGTGGTGTTTCTCGTGTAAAATAATATGAAAAATGTTATTTATATAATTTTTTGAGATATATTTTAAGAGATATTTTGAGATATTTTTTAAATATTGATTAAAGATAAATTTTAATCTTTCTCTCAACTAATATCTAAAAAACATCTTGTAATATGTTCCAAAAAATAGTACAACTAACATTACCCAAATAATATACATAAGCGTCAAACTATTAGACATGGAGATATCTCATGTCTGGCCTCCACCTTATGTGGACTTCTTTAGTTACATATCGCCTTCAGAAGTTCAGAACTAAGCAATAAAACAAATCCTTGTTATATATTGTGGCTTTCGTTATGTTGCGAGTCATTTGTCGATGCTTAAAGTAAAAATTGTGTCATTTTTTTTAATATTATAAATATAGGTGGATGCTGTGAAGCTTCTTACCAAACAAGGTGCTTCAAGCACCTTAGTGTTCTCTCAATCTTTTGGTTTGAGGTGTATCAATACATCATCACATATAATATACTATAACATTTCTCAAACTCTCTCTCCACTCCCCTAACGCATTCTGTGTGCAAAAATCACCGCTCGCACATCACTGGCCGTTTGCTGGCAAATCATCATTGTGACGGCACCGTTGAGCATAAGACTCCCTTTCACCACCTTTAATGCCACCCTCACGCTATCGCTCCTACACCCACTCCATTACTAGCACAAGCTCCTCCGGCATCGCCTTCGCCTCCACTGGCATCTTCCCCAACGCCACCTCCGCCTACCGTGCCCCAAACACCAATAATTGAAGCACGCCGCGAGCGACACATGCAGAGGTAAGATTTATGGTTTATGGTTGCAGTTGATTTCCGAGCCTACAACAACAAAGGTGCTAAGCTTTCCCTCTTGATGTGAATAGTGAGTACCATCGCGTAACGAGGAGTCCATCGGGGATTTCTCTCTTGTCCTAGGTAGGGCGTGGATGGATGGTCCTCACGACGGCATTCTCCGTCGTTGTAGCTGCTGTTTTGGACGAATGTGTTGTTAGGAACCACCGTGTCAGAGGAGCACTACACGTCGATTTGGACAAAGAGAGCACGAACGACGAAGTGTGCAGCAGCAGCAGCGCTTTTTCTGAGCAGCGCAGTCTCCGGCGAGTGGAGCGCTGGCGGTGATGATATATTGGTAATGGGAAGGAGAGTATCATTGGGGTTGTGAAGGAGAGAAAGGGTGACTATTACAATGGTTTGCAATAATTGGTTGCATTGATGCACCCTGCAGATCTCACCATGAGATCACTAAGGTGCTTGAAGCACTTTGTTTAATAAGGAGCTTCACAATGCCCGCCATATGAATATGACGTGATATATTGGTAAAGGACGCAAGATGAAAGTAATTATTTGCAAGCTCACTTTTGGCAACCGATATTGTTATTTTCTCATCTTTCGTAGTCAAATTAGAAATTTTATTGTGTCATATAAATGCCCAGGACTTTAATTGTTGAGTCATAATTAAAAAATAGAAAACCTATAATTGAATATAATTTTCAATTCATAAGTGCAAAACTTGCACAAGCGAAAAATAGAAAAGATCCATGGTTGTGGACTGTCCATTTGAGCGCCAGTATTCAAATCGAACGGTGGCAACGATCTCCGAAGTGCTCCTAGATTGACCACATCACTGGGTTCACCATAGTAGTAGGACACGGGTCTCACGGTCCTCTAATCGTGTTACCCACAGCATACTCGCCCCCGGCACCGTTTTAGCTGAACCAGTCCAAAGTTTCCCACATAGCACCGCATTTGGACAATACGAATCTAACTCGGAGTTTGGTACATCGCCACGAGAGTATCCAAACACGCCCTTAGCTTCAAAAGAAAAAAATGGAAATGTAGCATGTTGCAGCATCATTCCCTCGTTAGTTACAGTCACACACAGACACACTTCAGACTCTAAGACCCCATAGGCCGTAGCGAATTCGAATTCTGATCTTTTATTCTTCGATCTTGCGAGCCAGGTAAAGTTCTCTCTCATTTTCTTCCGCATTTTTTCCGCCGAAAAAGTTTGAGAAAATCAGATGAACCAACTTTCGCTTCACTGTTTTAGCGGGAAAAGACTGGTTCTTCGAATTCGATTCTGATTAGATCAAACTCAACTGGTTTCGAATGATTTGAACTTAAGTCTTCCAAGCTCAAACGATGTTCGAGATTTGAATCTTAGTAGCTATTGCTTATTTGAACGATGAATATCTGTGCTTGTTTTCAGTGAGCTGAAGAGTTTCGACGATGATGGAGAAGGCAGATTCGGTGCGGAAGCTGTACACGCGGATGCGACTGTGGGAGTTTCCGGATCAGTACGTGATTGAACCAACGGATGGTTCTTCTGGTTCTTCTTTGGCCGTTAGTCGTGTCGATGGTTCCACGAAGCTCATCGGTTAGTTGCTTCCTTGCTTCGTCTCGTGTTTTGCTTAGCATATATAAAGGTTTTTTCATTTTGGTTTTTTTTTTTTCTTCTCTGACTCCTTTATGATTGATCTTTTCTTTTTTTGACAGATGAGGTTCCAGAATGCAGCTCCCTTCGAGTTCCTAAGATTTATGCGATTTTCGGTGTGGTTGGGATGTTGAGGCTTGTGGCTGGTGAGCAATCTTCTTTGGAGACACTTATCCGTGATTTGCTTGTTGATGTTATAGATGTTATAGGTGATTATTTTATGCCTCTGATTGTGTTGTGCCTTGAGTTTTTGTTCCCTATGTATTGGAAGGAATTTGTTGGTGTTCATCTTTATTTACATGATTGTGCTACACTGTGAAGGAATTAGATTAGGGATTTTTTTTTCGATAGGGATCGTAGTTGGGATATTTGACTAATGATAGTCGATTATTGATCTTGGAACATGAATGAAAGCAAAAAAATAAAAAATAAAAAAGGAATAAAATACCAACAATGTTGGGTACACTTGTGGGTTAAGGAATATTGTGCATTGTTTTTTCTTTTGCAATTTTTTTAATGAAAGGCAGTGGATTTAAGGATCACGTTAGCTTTACAATTTTACATTTATGTGGATTCCTTTTAGTTCGTTTATCTTTATACCTTATGCACTAGCCAGTTGGCCCCCACTACCCTGTTTTTTCAGTGATTGTACCTGTGATTTTGATCATACATTTTGATTTTACAGATATAGTTTACATTCCAGAGTTCCTCTTCAGAATTCAGATAATGCATTCCTTTTCAACAGTAGGCTTCAATATATTGACCAATCATTTTGATGTCACTAAATTTTACTGTGCCTTTAGGATCATATTTGCTTGTTATAACTGATCGAGAATGTGTTGGATCTTACTTGGGGCATCCAATTTTCAAAATTTCATCCTTGAAGTTTTTTCCCTGTGATCATTCTCTTAAAAGTACCCCTGCTGAACAGGTTTGCTTGCTACAACTCCACTTGTTTCCTATTTACTTCTATGTTCACTACCAGTTTGGAAGTCATAATTGTTGTACCATATTTGGCAGAAGAAGACAGAGATGGAATTTCTAGGGCTGCTAAATGTTGCTGAGAAAACCTCTGGCCTGTTCTTCTCATACGAAACTAATTTAACTCTGAGGTGAACTACTTCAATATATTTATCAGTCTATCATTTATATTTGTCATTGGAATATGATATGGTTGTATTTTGATTCTAAAATTTGAGTGAAATACATATATAAATATCCACAGAGAAGTAAGTACTATACATTCTCAATTTGATTACTTGGTGCATCCATGCGACCTGTAAACCTATAGAGAAAATGCAGTTTTTTCCCTTCTTTTTTTTTTTCCTTAATAATTTATTTCAGTATATGCTACTTTTAGCGTCTTATTTAGGATGGCATTGCATCAGTCATTAACAATTGACATTGTATGGCTAAGTATGTATTACTTTATGCTTGTTTGAGAGCTTCAGCTTGCATAAGTAGCACTCATAGTACAATTTGAATGGTATCAGTGAATAAGGAATTGTGCATCTGAGATATTTTAAATTGTTAATATTACACCTGTCTTGATTTTTTAATTTTAAACAAAGTAATTTATTTTGAACTTTTGAAATCCTACTTTTGTAGAGCTGAAAGTCATTGCAATCTTGATAAATAGGCATTCTTTTAGTGGTAATAGTGACTATTATAAAGATGGCAAAAACTTTTATGCCTTAATTGAAAATTGAGTGCATGTTCTAACTAAAATGAAAAGAAAGTGTAACTGTAATATAATAAGTGTTGCTTCTGCAAAAATAGTTTTCACATACAACTCTGTTTGTCAATTTTGTAATGAGGATTATGGTTGGTTGACTACTTTGTTTGGCAGTCAGCAACTTTTTCTGCTGAATTCTAAGGTGACGTTAGGGACAAAAGCCTTTTTTCTGGCAAAGAGCCATTGACAAATAGGGGTTACTAAAAAACTTGAAGACTAACTCATTCTGATGTCATATATGTATTTCTTGGTGTTGCCTTACTATTCTGAGTCCATATTTTGGAAAATTTAAAGCAATTAAATGGAATTTTTTTTTTCCTTATTGAGGGTCAAAATAAAATATGAAATTGTATTTATGGATACTATATCAATGTTCTGCAGCGCACAGCAGTTGAATGCCCTAGGTGATGAGTCTAAATTGCTTCCTCTTTGGAGACAGGTATTTATTTCAATCCCCCCCACTCTCTTCTTTTCTCACAAACAACACACACACACACAGCAAAAAATAAAAAACAAAAACAACACAAGGGTGCTGTAGCCGTGGTAGAAAAAAGTGCTTCCATTGGTTGTTCCTAATATTATTCCTGATTGACATTCTTGATGTCTATGCAAACAATGTCCACTCTAAAGTGACTCTCTCTGCTGTTTTTGGTTTATCCTATTAATCTGCTTATGCTACCAAATGCTTGCCAACAGGCAGAACCTCGATTTCTATGGAACAATTATATGTTGGAAGTGCTCATAGATAACAAGGTGGGTTGTGGCAATTTTTACTCGTTCAATTTCTTCAGTGCTTATTATTGTTATATTTCTAATAATAAGTGTGTGATCTTGTGCTCACAGCTAGACCCGTACTTACTCCCGGTAGTCCAAGGCAGTATCCTTGTTTGTTGTTGTTGTGCAACAAATATATTTTTGTTTGTTCGTTTAACTATTTGAACTGTGTGTATGCAATCACTCAACCATTTCTTTTCAAGGTTGACCTTAACAAGTAATTAGGCTTTCATTACTTTCAAGCAGCCATTGGGAAAGATATTGTTGACATCACTTTAATTGCACGGAGATGCACAAGAAGAAATGGTATTTAAGACTTCTGAATAAACTTTTATATATCTCCATCCACCAAAAATAGTTCTATTGTTTCCAGCTTGACTGTGCACTTGTAAATATCATAAATATAACAAGTATATGTGCTCTTTACCACCTAAAGAATTAATATCTCTTAGGCCATGAAACTTATGTAGTGGTTAATTTGGTGGTGATAATGAAAGCAATGATGGAAGATTGCTAGAATTGTTTTAACTGCTTTATAATTGTGTTTTAGGAGCATATGCTGATCTAAGTTGTACTGAAAATGTAATATTTGGCATTATAAGATGGAAACTATTTGTTGAAATTACTAATGGTATAGGCTAGGGCACTTGTGGATGAAGACAGTGTTCAAGATAATGACAATTACTTCTACAACCATTGAGGTAGATGTGGTGGAAAGATGCCCTTTATAAGTGAAGTAGATTAACTTGAGGTGTGAAAGCAAAGATTGTGTGTATCAAGCTGTTAGAAGCAATGGAGAGTAAATAATTATTAATTGCAACTGTTGAGGAGGAGAAACAAAAAGCATTTCATTCTAGGTCTAACTGGCTGCTGTATCTATAAATATCTCTTTTACGAAGTAAACAGCAATTTATTGTAACATGACTTGGGTTAAGGAAAACACTTATAATATATGTATTACAACATGTGTAATTTCCTTTGTTTTGATGCGAGCACTTTGATTTATTATGGGTGTGTTTGTTGGGGATTATTTTGGCACTTTTGTCATCCAAAAAAATCAGTTTTCTTATGTTTGGATAATTTGTTAAAAATAATCATATTCTCAAAAAAAATCTGTTTTCTGTTTTTTTGTAAAAACTGAAAAGAATAGCTTCTAAAAAAAATCAGTTTTCAGCTTTTTCAGCTATATATAAAAATTTAAGCTTCAAAATCACTTTTTTTTTAAAAGCTAAAACAAATGCACCCTATCTGATGCTTAAAATCATCTCTACTGTCCACAACTTGAAAAGTTTTTATATGAGAAATCATGGGGTTGTCATTTGCGGCTGCTTGAAGAAGGCAGTCATTTATCATCTTCTATTGGTTGGTTGGCTAATGGTCCACATACGATTTCATTTCCTGAAAGGAACTCGCATGTGGAGAAGAGGAGCTGATTCTGATGGGTATGCCGCCAATTTCGTGGAAACAGAGCAAATTATGCAGCTCAATGGGTATACTGCATCATTTGTTCAGGTATTGCTTTCTGTGACCATGAAGCAATTATATGGTGTGCTTTCTATTCAAGATAGAAAATTACGACAACTTAATTCAGAGGCGTGGTCCTATTCCTGGGGATTGTCATTGTTTTGAAATATGTTGAACATTACTCTGCGGATTAGGCTAGTAAACAGCAGCTTAATCAACAAACATGAGAGAGGTAACTAGAATATTTTCTTAACGAGTTTACAAAGAAGATTTCACTTTATTGCATCCAATATATTTCAGAAATTATTCATTATCTATCTGAATTATTATTTACTATTTGTTGTTCCTTCAAATTAATGGTGCTGAACTTTCAAGAAGCCAGCTTCTTGGCCTTCTGGAAAGTAAGAAAGTACTTGAAATTTTGTTAATCATACTTTATTACCCTTTCAATTGTATAAAAATATCATAGTGTAATGAGCATAATTAGAAGAAACAAGAAGGGAAAGACTATTGGAAGGGAAAAGTAAAATATGCTTGCCAAGTAATTGGTACTAGATAATACAAAAAATAATTACCGTTTTACCCTATATTATCCAAAAAAGGGAAAATGTAATGGTGATGGCAACATAAAAGCAGTGTCACAGAAAAACAAATCTCTGTTTTATTGCCAATCATACTTGAAGCAGCTTTCCAAATAGTGACACGAAGCAGTTGTGTTTTTCTTTGCAACTGTGCTTTTCTGTCACTTGAATTTCTCAAAGGGGATCATTGTTTTGGTTTTTGGCTCTCTAAGTCTGTTATATGTAATTTTCTATATAAACTCCTTACAGTATGATAGAAATCGAGGAAATTTCTTATAGTATCCTAATTGTATCATAGAATATCAAAATATAGCCTAGATGATCCTTTTGAATTGGTTTCCGTATTATTTTGTAATTAACTATATTTATTGCCTATATCTATATAAATGGACATCAACCCTCTTGTGCAATTAAGAATTCAAAAGGCATTTGGATAATTCTGTCTCCCCTGTTCTTTTTTTCTCTCTAATCTCAACTTGGTATCAAAGGGGTGCCATCCTCTCTGGCTTCTGTGTCAACTATTCCATTGCAGAGTTTCGTACAATTTGGAGATCTTTTGTTTTTCCTTTGACGTTCACTTTCATTTTTACGTTTCTCCTGTGTTTGCCTACCTAGTGCTCCTTCTCAGTTTATCTTCTCCGGCGCTTCTCCTACAGTTTGTTTTCTCTGGCATCCCACCTGTGTTTTATCCTACTTGGCGCTCCTCCTGTTGTTTGTCTCCTTTGTTTCTGCCAATTGCAGCCTGGCCCCCAGTAATTTGTCTTTGTCAGTCCGTGGCCACCAGTGCTTTGTCTCCACCAGTCCCTGGCCCTGGTGGTTTGTCTTCAATAATGATCTTTCAACAACTAGCTCTACAGGCTGAATCTTTTGTACCCAACATCTCCAACATCCATTCGTTTTAAGTAGTTTATTTTATATTTTGTTAATGTTAAAGCTTTATTTGTAACAAGGGGGAGTGTTAGAAATAAAAATGTCTTATAATATCCTAATTGTATCATAGAATATCAAAGTATATCCTAGATGATCTCTTAAGATTGATTTCTGTATTATTTTGTAATTATTTATATTTATTGCCTAGATGGCTAGATCTATATAAATAGGCATCAACCCTCTTATCCAATTAAGATATTCAAAAGGCAAATATTTGGATACTCTATCTCTCTTGTTCTTTCCTGTCTCTAATCTCAGCATCTTTATCTTTAATCTATGATTCCTTATTCACTCTGACCCAACTCTGCAAGACATGGCTCTTCCTTTCCAGATTTTGACGAAATACTGATATCATATCCTGTTCCAATGTATACTAGTTTTCCAGTTTGGAAAATTACCAAAACGGAAAACATTACTATGTGCTGCCCAACCTATTTACCACCGCATGCAATGATTGGTAGCTTTAAGATGAATAGAAATCCAAATTACACCATAAGTATATGTAGTTTTTTATTCTAAAACCCTCTGATGAGATTTGTACCTAGTAGGGTTTATATAATCATCTTTTAAAAAGCAAAGCTGAGCCAGACCCTTATTTGAATGTAGCAATCATGATAGTTGAATGTAAACAACAGTTAGCAGGTTTTTCGCGGTGATCACTCCAACTCTCTTAGATTACAGTGAAAATGGGTGGTTCATACCATTATGTGATCCAAAAGTACATGCTTGTTTGATAAAACTTAAATAAGAGGGACAAGGATGCTTGCTTTCACTTTTGTGGATGAATGTTAACTGTCTTTGTGCTACCAATGTTATGTCAATTAAACATATATTTCATTTTATAATTTATATCACTTAGGAGCAATCTTGGTTGAGCTTTTGCAGGTTCGTGGTTCAATTCCACTGCCGTGGGAGCAAATTGTTGACTTAACATATAAACCAAAGTTTGAGTTACTGAAACATGATGAAGCTGTAAGTGGTTGTTGATTGTTGTATTTCTGGGGTTTACACCTAATGTTCTATATGTATTTCATTGCCATTTCATTGCTTGAGATGCAGTGTCGAGTCCTAGAAAGGCATTTCTTAGATTTAAGAAAGAAGTATGGGGCAGTGCTGGCTGTTGATCTTGTTAACAAGGTGAATATTCTTTCATTGCATAATGAACTAAGAGCACTTATCTGATGATTGGCAATTTGACTTGATGATTGTAGTATATGTAATCGCATAGTAAATTTCTTAAACAACCATAAAGAATGCATGCTATATATGTGGACCAACCAAAATACTATGGTTATATGATGCACATGTTCCTAAGAATGTGTGATAATGTGCACGAAAATGTTATGCATCAGCGTGCATCTATTTGAGTCCTTTTCTTTCTCCTTTGTATCTTATCAGCATGGAGGAGAAGGGCGGCTGTGTGAAAAATTTGGCAATACAATGCAGCAAATGGCTAGTGATGATGTAAGGTAGAAGTCTCTTTCAATTAACTCTTAAATTGATGTCTGTACATTCTTTTGGTTTCTTTTTGTTTGATATCCATGCATACCCTTTTTTTTTTTGTTTTTTGGTAGATATGTGCACTTTGATTTTCATCATGTCTGTGGGCACATTCATTTTGATCGTCTCTCGATCCTTTATGATCAAATTTCAGATTTTCTTGAAAGAAACGGGTAAGTAATATTTTATTGGTTAAGCTATTAGATGTAAACTCTTGAGAATTTGGTTAATATTTGGTTCACACTTACATTGCTTGGTTTAATCCAAGCAGGAATTTATTTATGAACTACTAATCTTTTATCAAAATCCAATGATTTATAACACTAAGTTGTGTTTCTTAAATTGGAACTATCTGCTGCAGCATCTTGGACAATTTTCTAGAATAGTTTCATGAGCTGTCCAACAAATTTATTCAGCTATTTTTCGTGGAAAACAGTTTGAACCATTTTATTCTGTTTTATAATAAAATTTTGTACTCAACTCTAGCCTCAGGGCTAAGGGTTTTTAAAAAATATTTTATGTTTTTTGGAATTGTAGATATCTTCTGTTGACTGAAAAGGGAGAGAAACTGAAGGAGCAACTTGGAATTGTGAGGACCAATTGTATTGACTGTCTGGACCGTACAAATGTAACTCAGGTTGGTTGATCTCTATTATGGAAAGTGTTGTGTGCATTACCTGATGAATAGAAACTTTTCATTTCTGTTATTATCTATTCTGGACTTATAGCTTGGAAAAGAATAAAAGAGCTCCTCATTGTACATATGCATATGTGTGTATATAAAAGTATACAACCGCAGCTGTAATCACCATAATTATTTGTACATTACCTATCTGTGTGTGTCTCTATGTGTTTGTGGCATCGTCTTCCTGCTTAACAATGTTAAAATATGTATGCAGAGCATGATAGGCCGAAATATGTTGGAATACCAGCTTAGAAGGCTTGGTGTCTTTGGTGCTGGAGAAACCATTAGTTCACACCCAAATCTGGATGAAAGCTTTAAGATCTGTAAGTGAATTCTTAATTTTCAAATTTTGTGCTTTGAAATGTAGGCATATATTATATTATGTAGCTATCTTCATTTGATACATTCAAATTTTTGTTGCTTCATAGGATTTAATCCTAGATTCTATCTCTAATTGATTCTCTATGGTCAGTGTGGGCTAATCATGGGGATGATATAAGTGTACAATATACAGGAACTCCTGCTCTGAAAGGAGACTTTGTCAGGTATTTTTTTCCCATGAATTTCTAGAAAGATTTTCATGTTCCTCACATATAAATAAGATCAAGAAATTATGCATCCACAAAAGGTTTCTATGTTGAAATTGCATCAGGATTGAATACTTTGAAGAGTAAGTTACCCATTACCCCCTGTACTTTTGTCAATTTTAAATTAATGTCCTCAATAATATTTTTTATTTTTTTGGGCTTCACTTAACCCCTCTGAACTTTGGTTTAAATTGAAAATGTTAACTTTAATGACGGTTATTGTTTATTTTATAGACTACTCCTGTGCAATTTAACACTTCCGCTACCTATCCCCCTAAAGTTTATTTTTTTCTCACCAAAGCTTTTCTTATTATATGCTTCATCTGATTGGATTGTCTAAAGTAGTTGTGTGAGCCTCTTGTAACTAATTTTAGGCTAGAAGTTCAATCTATTGCATCATGTATTCTCATTACTTTTGTGCTCGTTGGGAAGTTTAAAGCATTTTGTACTTTCCCCATGTTAGACTGTTGCTCTTTTGCTTATTGCATGCCTGCTTTAATTACATCGTATATTATATTCAATTAGAATCGCAAAGCTTGTCAATAACATAAAAGAATATAATGCAATTGAGGTTGAGTAACTTCCTTGTGTGATTTTAGGATAAGATTCAACATCTCTAAAGTTTCAAAGATGTTGCTATTATGAATTCAAATATAACCACTGCACCATCCTTAATTAACTGTTTGGTGGGATTCAGATTTGGGCACCGCACAATTCAAGGGATACTAAAAGATGGTTGGAATGCTCTTCTACGCTATTATTTGAATAATTTTCATGACGGAATGAAGCAGGTTTGTGGACCTCACATTATATGTATGGGTACTTTAGCTATGGTGTAGAATTCCCTAGGGGTTTACTTGGCTGTCATAACCAAGGTTCTGAAAATCAAATTGGTCAATAAATCAGTTGAGGGATTGATTCAAGGTTTAATGGTTCCACTGTGTTCGAACCAGGTTGAAATTATATATATATATATGGATCTAGAGTAAAATTATTTGCAACATGATAAAAATAGTTTCCAAAAGGCCAAAAAAACAGTACATACATAAACAACATAATATCAAGTTATTATCATAACTAAAACAAACGTAGCCCACATGGTTTATAGCTTACATCAACTCAATATTAAATCTATCATCATTTGTTGAATTTGTAGGAAAATATAAGAGAAAGGGAAGTGGAACAATATGTATGGAAGAAATCTTTAGGCTCAAAATGCTTGCTTGGTATAGTTGCCTGCAGCACTATGTATATATCACTAGGAAACAAATACATGGCATAGTTTCAAGAACATAATTAATACCCAGATATTTCCTAAGACCTTATTTTTTCTAATGCCATATTAATCACACGGCAGCAACACATTCCCATGCCACACACATTAATAACATGGTAACTACACATTCCAATGGCACATATGTTAATCATATGCGTCATTTGTACCATCATTGTCATAACTCAACTAATAATAACAATTAATGCTCCATCAAAAGCCCTAAGGGCTTTGTAATATGCATGCTGCTAAGTGACACAGTTTGCAGCCACCCTTTTTAACCCAGCAAAACGATGTTTTTTTTTTTTTTTGAAAAAAAAAATGGAAAATAAACCAATTTAACCGGTCAACTGTGTGGACTGATACTTATTAAACCGGTTCACCAGTTTTTGACCAATTTTTAAATCCCCAGTTTTTATACCATGATAAAACCTGTTTGGGGACCGTTTTGCAGTCCAACTAGTTGGACTGGCCAGATTGGTTCGGTTTTACTCATAATTCATTATTGACAAGGCCTGGTCCTTTGTATATTTGATTTCTCCCTTCTCCATCCTAGTTCAAAGTTTTATTTAATTTATGTTGCTTTATGCAGTATTTGTACTAGAGTAGATACTATTTTTCATTTACATATCCTACTGTCGGTCATATTCTGAAGATAATATATTCAGTATGTCCTATTGTCCTTTACCCCAGCTGAACAGATCTTGAGTAGTTGAGTTAAATTAATTCTGTTTAAATTTTTCTTGATCTAATATATTTCTTAAGCTGTTGATTTAAAAAATTTTAGCAGTTTATTTGTAATTGATTTATGCTTTTCTTGATTTTGTTAATTATGTGAAGGATGCGATTGATCTTCTGCAAGGACATTATATAGTTTCTGTCAGTCGAGATACAACTTCCTCTTCTCAGAAAGGAGGCCTTGAAGCTATAGCTGTGAGTATAATTTAGATGGAAGTCTTTTCCTGATTAAGTTTGAAGCATCTATTTTGGTTTAAAAAGGATAAATTCATTCTAATTGTTAATTAAAATCTAAATTTTGTGGACATGGGCTATGTCTCATAAGGGGGAGAAAAAATAGTTGTGTACTTATTTGTTTTCTGTTTCTGTGTTTCTTATTCAATGTTTTGCAAAACATTTTTTTTTTCAATAGTTTACAAAAAATTGGTCCGAATCCAACAGAAAAGTGATAGGTTGCAACGGGCCACAAGCATGAAATATGACAGAAAAGAGTAGTTCATGTTTTATTTGGTTTAAATTGAGAATTACAGAAATTGCCTTTGCTATTAAAATGAGAAACCAGATTATTCAGTCAAGGAATTGTTTAAATGATTATGTTGTCAGACAATGCATTACAGCAATGCCTCTTGTGTTGAAGATTTAAAATGATTGTTTTGCATTCCTCATTTGGCTGGCATGCAGTCCATTAATAGAACTGCTGAAATGCTTCAAGAATATTATCTGCATTTAATTCAAGTCGATATTAATTTTAGTTCCTTTAACTTTGCAGTCATTTCCTCTGGCTTTGGGTCTGGTTTTGACTGGATTCTATTTTGCAACCATGTCATTGAGGCAAGGTGAGTTGACTTTTATTCGTGCAGCTTAAATGATACAAAGTACACCTAACTCTAAATTAAGAGAATTTGTCACTCAGACATGCACCCGCAAAGACACACAAGCGCACAATATTTGTGTCTGTATAATAAGATAGAACCAACCTACTACATTTAGAGGCCCGTGGTTTCAAATCCACATTTAGAGGCCCGTGGTTTCAAATCCACAGTCTCATCTATTTGTTTATGGAGTGATAACGTTAAGCAGTGACAATAGGGAAAGGGGAGAAGAGAATCGGGGGAAATAGAGAATGAGGGGGGAAGTTTAGAGACTCTGGTCATAATGGCCCAACGAGAAATGCATTGATATTTTCTTAAATAAGGGAGGGGTATGACTCTGTTGTGGAGTAGTTGATGATGGTCACTCAACAAATCTTTTCAGTGGCAGGGCACTTAGTTCTGTTTGGCATGAGCTCATACTACCCGGATTAAATCTATATTGAATCAGGATTGTATTTTACCTCTAGGTTCTGTTGTGAGGAGAGTGGGCAGCGATAGAGAAAGGATGAAAAAGGGAAAAATCTGATATGATTGGAAAAGTTCAAAGAGGGGGTGATATATAGGGGGACCCGTGAAAATGAAAGACAATACACACAAAGCTGATGTATTGACTATTGAGTTGTTAATGGTGTGAAGTACCACTTTTTTCCATGCTGTTGGAACATCTAAGAATTTCTCTTCCGGGATTTCTCTTTTTTGTTAAGGTCAAAGCGGCAGACCATGAGACATCGTAGTTCCCTTAATTCCCTTCCTCATTTCTGCCAACAAAACTGAGGAGTCATTTGTTCTTGCTCCCTATTTCTGTCAGCCCCTCTCATTTGGCTTCTTGGTTCTCTGACCAGAAGGCACCGGGAAGGATATTGAGCCTTTAAACTTATTCAATGCTCGATAGTAAAACCTACCATTAAATTACTAGTATTAAGGTTAAATATACCTCAGTTTAGGTATGGTATATTTCTAACAATCCAGTGGGTTTAATCAAAAGTAACTTAAATTGGGTGGATATCTTATAACCTTCTGCTGCAGGAAATTGGCTTGCCCAGGGTTTATAGATATGTAAAGTATGGCTTGAAATTTTATGAGAATTTCTTACCTCTTTGCAGGCATGCATGCATGCACAGTAAAAAGCCCGTACTTATCATTTGATTTGTAATATTACGAAGTTTGATCAGCATCTAAGATTTTGTCTGGTAGTCTAGTTAACTGGATGCTTACCTAGACTTTGTTAGCCCAGGGTTAGGCCAATGATTCTCTACAAGTGCGAGATTAATGAACTATGCGTTACATATGGTGTGAAATCCATGGCTTTTTTTTTTTGGTCATTAATCTATGGCTTTTAAGTGATGATCTTTTATTCATTGTTCCAACAGTTCGATATGATTTTCGGCACTTCTTCTTTTCACTAATGTGGGCTGGCATTAGTGTCGGTATAGCAGCATTTGTGAGGGCCAACGGCCGGCTCTTCTGCAGCAGGCCTCGCCTACACAAACCCAGGAGTTAACTTATATATAGATCACGTTGAGCAATCACATTTTTCCTGTGGAGTGTCCAGCTTCTGCAACACAGGACTCACTGGCAGAGGCCTTAGTTCTACATCTAGATCACTTTGACAAATTCAATCTTCAAACAAGGCTCCCTACTCACTGCTTATTAATATATATTCTTTCTTACTAATTTTGTAGTCATTATAGCTTCCAGAAATCTATTCATATCATGGTCCAGTCATGTCCCATTTGAGTCGTTGGGGTTGCTGCTTTGTCCAGGTTTCATGCATGTCGTCCCCTCGTTGTATAATTGGCTTCTATTCGTGCCTTGTTTGAGATGGAAGTATGTTAACGTTCTTGGAAATCAAATATTAATCTGATTATATTTTTTATGCTTTTCAAGCAATCGTGATTCATACAACACGATGGTTGGAAACATTAACATTAATTACTATCACTATTTTTATGTATAATGGTATTAGTAGTACTTAGTATACTATCGCTATTTCCAGCAAGAATTAATCTTGATTTCAGAAATCGAAGTTACCGAAATGGAGATGACCCTGACTTTTTACGTTGCATTCCACGAATGTGATGTAGGCTGAAGTAGAGTTTCAGGAAGAATGACTTCGAGAACCTCAGGCTAGTGACCAGGATTTGGAAATAAAGAATGCCAAGTCGGTGCTTGCTCACCGCAAGAGAGTAAAAGAGTAATAAGAATGAGAAAAGGAAATATGTATGAAATTCTGTGTATTTTTCTCATTGCACCTTGATATCAGTATATAACCTTCTAACAGATGGCAAATAACAGAATGCAACTACAGATCCTAGGCATACGGATCATGTGCCACCTGGAACCAACATGATTCCCAAATCTACCCTTTTAATTCAAAAAAAGATTACAAATGAAAATAAAATACCAACTGAATAAAAGTATACTGCACCAGAATGATATGTGCTGAAAAATAAAATTGCTATTTGCCGGAGTCAAGGCTATGAATTTCGGACACGTTTTCACTTTTTAACTTAGAGTCATTCTCAATTCTGAAGATTTCAAATTCGTGAAGTTTAGGCAGCAAAAGATGACAATTTAATAGTTACGAATTAATCAAATGAGGAAAAAAATGTAAAGTCATGCGAGCAGTTCCATAGTGTCCCTCCAGGTATCAAATAGGACCATGCTTTAAATTTGAGTAAACTTCCAAACCAGTTTTTGACAATACCATCTATGAATATATTGGTCTTTGATATAAAGTAATTGTGTTTTTTTTTAGATTCTTAACAATGGCAACATTTGAACTTTACTCTTTGGGTCAATTGTGATCGGTTACACTATAAAAGTTAATATGCTAATTAGATCACTAATCCCCATCTCACGTGGAGTCCCGTGACAGAGACCACTGAACAAATTGTTCCTTGCCAAGTCTTAGTCTTTGTTTCATTTCTACTATATGAGTCTGATTTCCATTCAATCGGTTAACGTACTTTTTTTTTTTTTTTAATGCGAATGAGAAAATAAAGTTACTATTGGTTCATAAAAGTCAAAGAAAGTTAATGAATTTAGTTGGGAATTACGCTTGCATGTGTTAGAATTAACACGCAAAATTTCTTCCTACCTTTTAGTATAGCAAGGGAGAGGCGGGCGTTAATTTGTTGTTGAAGTAAACCAGGGATAGGTTGTCACCTATAAATAGAGTCCTCTAATAATTTTGTGTGTTTTTTATTATCTCCAAAAGTGTGTTTGGTTGAGGGGTAAAAATAGGGGAAATTTTTTATGAATGAGCTCCCCTCAACCAAACATATCCTGAGTGTATTGAGTATGGGATAAAAATAAGGATGAAATTTTATAAATAAGTTTCATGTATAAAAATTAGATATAGCTTATCCATAAAATTTTAACCCTTATTTTTATTCTATACTAAACATATTCTTAGAGTGAGTTTGATAGGGTTAAAAATGGGGAGATAAATTTTTATAGATTGATTTTGTGCATAATTTTACACATAAAAGTTATGTACTTGCTATTGTGCAAGCAAAAAACTTTTAGCTCTAGAACAAAATAAAAAGCAAATTTTTTTGGCGTATTTTAATGACGTATTTGTAATTTTTTTACATAAAATTTATATTAATTATTTTTTATTTTACTTTATTGACCTTGCTCTTATTTTGTTAATAGAGTACGAGCATTGGACTAAGGGAGTTGAGTTTATTTTATTACACAATTTTAATATCTATTTTTATTTATTTTTTATTTACGTACTTTTATTACCCTTTACTTTATTTAGTGTGCTGTATAGTAGTCATTAAATTAAGGATATTTTTGTCTTCATAAAAATTATTTAATATAAAAATAAAATTTAATTATTTTGTTGATTCTATAACTTTACTTAATTTTTAATTAGAGTCATATATTTTAAAAATTTATAATCAAGTCCCAATATTAAATAAAATTTTGTAATCAAATCCCTGATATTAACACTCATTACAAAAACATGAAATTAAACAAAATATTTTAAGAATATTCCTTCTCCTTTTATAGCTCCCTCTTCTCCCTTTCCTCCACCAGAATCGTCTCTCACTACCTACCTCTCCTCCTTCATCAAACCAGGAACCATAATGTCCTCAATCCACTATCACTAAAACCAAAATCAATTAAGCCAAAATAAGAAGCTAGATAAGGATCAAAACAACTCAAACCAAAACCAGAACCAAACAACTCAAGCCAAAGCCAGAACCAAAAACCTCCATCATAAAAAATAAAAAAAATTCATATTGACCCTAAAGCAGCCCTCTCAGGCGTGAGCACACCTTGGAACCACTATCAAGAGCCCACTCCTCTTCTAATTGTAAGCCCTATTGCAGCACCATGTCCTTTGCCTCTCAATTTGCGAAGAACCAGTTAGTCTTGTTGCTTTGCCATCATGAACTATCTTGTACTGCCCTATCTGTAGTCATGTGCCACCACGCTGCCATCATCGATCATGCATTGTTGTCTTCGTGACCACCATCACCACTGTATCAGTTGCGTATTACCGCTTCACCTCAACCTCGACCTCGAACCCAACATAACCGCGACAACCACCTAGCACGCAGCACCACCGCGTTGCCCCAGTTTACCATTGCGAATCAACCATTATTGAACTGCACAACCACCCAAAGTTTGCATCGCCTGAGCCTCATCCGTGACTGAACCCGGGCGTTATGCTCACAGGAGGGAAATCAAAATGGTGGTGGTGATAGATGGTAATGGATGATAATGATGATAATGGATGATTAACAATGATGGTGGTGATGAGTGGTTTGGGATTGTAAAATCAGTTTGCTGGATTTGGTGTTTTTTTATGAAAGATGAGAGGTGGGTGGGAGAGGATTTTGGTGAAGAAAATGGCGGAAGAGGGAGAAGGAGAAGAAAAGAAATATTTTTAGAATATTCTATTTAATTTTAAGTATTTGTAATAAATTTTAATATTAGGAATTTGAATACAAAATTTGTTTAATGTAAGGATTTGATTATAAACTTTTAAATTATAGGGATCTAATTAAAAATTGAGTAAAATTATAGGGACTAGCAAAATAATTAAACCTAAAAATAATAATTCAAAACCATATAAAATATATAAATAAATATTGTAAGCAATAAGCACTATTTAATATAAGTTATAATCATATATAATAAAAATAAAAAACATTTAAATAATTATAATTAATAAATAAATATTTTAATTATAATATTTATTTTTAAATTTAAATTTAAAATTAAAAAATAATAATAGATATCATTTTAATATAATTGTTTTTCTTTTCATATGATATGATGGAAAGTACATGTAAAAATATTAAAGGTTTAAATAAGTTTTTTATCTTTGTAGTTTCCATTGATTTTATTTATTTTTATTCAATTTTTAGTCTTTGTAGTATCAAAAAATTCCGTAATATTAATTACTAGTCCTTATAGCTTTTACTTTTTTAAAATTTAATCCCTATAATAGCTATCTTTTATAAAGGATTAGTTCCTATTTTTTTTATAAAGGATAAGTCTCTATAGTTTAATTTATTTTGGTTTTGGTCCAAATGATAAAAAAACTATCAAAAGAAAGATATTATAGGGACCAAAATCAAAATTTGGCATAACTATAGAAATTAAAATGGTATTTAACATAAAATATATAAAATAAAGAGTACTATATATTTGTTGATTTTTCCATTTTATGAAAATAAAGAATTATTGTCAAAAAAATACCGAAATAAATGATAAATAGCATTTAATACAAATAAAACTTTTATATATAAATATTAATAATTATTTATAATAATTATAATTTAAAATATTAAATATTTGAATAATAAATTTATTTTTAAATTTATAATTAAATAATTAATAATAATATTTTTTTTAAAAATATTGTTTTTGTTAAATTTTAATTATAGTTGGATTTATTTGTGACAATAAGAGGATAGTATTATATCATATATTATAATATCTTATAAACGTCATACCAAACATATTAAAATTTTAATAAGTTTTATACTATCAAAGCCATATGCTCTATAGTTTTACTATTTTTTGTTGTAGTTTTGTTCTTGCAATTATAAGTTTAACATTTTAATATCATCTGTTCTATTTGTTATAACTTAATATGTTCAAACATTTTACAAAATGATTGATGTCAAAGAATATAAATACAGAGTTTAATTAGCATATATTGACATTGTAAAATAATTTTACACTGTCAGCTAATAAAAATATGAAAAAATGAGAAATCATAGGAGATCCCTCGTTATAATGGGTGGTTATTTATATGAATAGGTAATTTGTGCATACATTTGTACATATGGAAAATTCTTTTGTCCTCCTGAAAAAAAAATTCAAGTGTTTTAGCACTTAGATTTGAAAAGAAATAAGAGAGAGAATAATGAAGGAAAAGAAAAATTGAATGATTGAGATATTTTATGGAAGTAAGCATGATAGAAATTCTCGTATATCTAATATGTTATAGCATAATATTAATCTTGATCTTATCTTTGTCATATATATATATATATATATATCTTGATCTTATAACAATACTATTTCTCGTGCTAATTATGATGATATATATGATAACCAATATTAGATTATATTTTCAATTCAATACTAATAAGTAATAAATGATTAAAATCTAATAATTGCTAGTGTAAAAAAAATTCACTGGGTGCAGGTCTAGTTTTATAAAATGAGGTGTGTATTCTCTTATTTTAAGAGAGAATTATTCTTTCTTTATATTTGAAGAGAAGTTATGCTTTTTTTCATATAATAAAAATTTTCTTTGTCTTATTTATGATATTTTTCTTATTAGTAGAAAATTTTTCACGTTAAATAGTTTATATCAATTTTAATTTTCTCAATTTTTATTTTAATTGTGTAATACTATTTCTATAATTTTGGTACTTAACGGCAATTCAAATTAATTATAAT
Source organism: Pterocarpus macrocarpus (assembly GCA_031439585.1). Taxonomy (NCBI): domain Eukaryota; kingdom Viridiplantae; phylum Streptophyta; class Magnoliopsida; order Fabales; family Fabaceae; genus Pterocarpus; species Pterocarpus macrocarpus. The sequence goes on along the minus strand of CM062520.1, from coordinate 66,185,437 downwards.
GTGTTTGGAGTGAATTTTAAGCCTTCCATTCCACGTAGAGTTTGTCGATATAAAGCTTATCAATTGAGTCACATTTCATGATTAGTTGTTATTATTATTGTTATTTGTTAATACAAAACCGATATCGGAGGGAGCATCAATATTTCATATATCCAACGCCATAAACGCTTTGGTAAGCAAAGTAAATATTAACAAGAATCAAAGTGTCCAAGCCTATTTCGAACGATTAAAACATGAACAATAAAATAAGGTTTATTGTTACGAAGTCGTGTTTATTTCAGAAACTGCTCAAAGGCAGCTTTGTCCTATGTTTGAGTTCAAATTAGTGCTAAAACAAATTCTAAGATGGTGCAAACATTCAAGCAAATTAAACATTACCCGCATGAATCACCCCCCCACTGATGTCACATACCACAGGTTATTGACCATAGTAAGAGTTCACACGGTAACATGAGACGTTAAATCATCAAAAAAGGGGGGAAATTGTGATCCATTGGAGCTGGAGTATTTTGAAGGTGTCTATGTCCCATTAAGAGGCTTGAGTTGCATATGGAGGCCAGTATAGACGAAATTCAAGCTTGTAGAGAAAGGTAGGAGGATTTTTCATATTAACTGGGGAAGATAGATGGTGGTGGGGGATGGAAGTAAAGCCCTCTTTTGGGAAGATAGGTGGATAGCTGATATTTGTCTCATGAAGCGGTTTTTAAGGCTCAATTCCATTTCCTCCCTAAAAAACAAAGCCATTTCTGAGTATGGGTTTTGGGACGAGTATTCTTGGAACTGGAACCTCCCATGGAGACGCTAGTTCTTTGAACGGGAGCAGAGCAGACGCTTGTTTTAGAATTGCAGGATGTTTGTGTCACTTTGTGCGGATGTTTATGACAGTACCTCTTGGAAGTATCACAGCTTTGGGAGATATTCTGTCAAATCTTTCATTTCTACAGTTTCTTTAAAGCACATTGGTGTAAATGAATCTCAACATGTTTTCTCTAACATATGGAGCGGAATTGCGTCACCGAGGGTGGAGATGATGATTTGGTTCACGGTTTTGGATTAGACTAAACACAACAGACAGGCTCAAGAAGTGCAATATTATCCAGAATGATGCGGTCAGGTGTGTTCTATGCGACCACACAGAAGAAATAGGCGAACATCTGCTCTTGTACTGTGAATTTACATGGAAAAAATCTGGTGCTACAATTTTAGCAAATTTGGTGTTGTTTGGGTTATACCACAAACTTTATCTAGGCTTATTGACTTCTGGTTTGGGGTTGAGAATCAGAGGAGTAGGAGTAATTTCTAGATCTCTACATTTTTTTGTGATTATTTGGGTTATTTGGAGGACTAGGAATGGTCAAATCTTTGATAAGAAATCTGTTAATGAGGAGGTGATCAAGAACCAAGTCACATTTTGGAGCAATAAATGGGTGCAGGATTTGATCAACAGGAAAGAGAATGAATTTAAAGAATCAATCAATTGTATGTCACTCACAAATACTTGCAATGAAGATGATGCAGGTATGTTAGCAGGAACGTCACAGGCTTGTCCACACGATTATTGGTGGCTTTGTATGGACCATCTGCATGACAAAAACTTGAATGTCATTGGGGGTTATCTAGCAAGTCTGACCTCTCTTCCTAACTGTTTCTTGATTGATTTTATAAATGCTTCTTCGGACACTGAGGCGAAAGTTTTAACATTCTCAGAAGCAATTCGCAATTCACTTCCTACCGGAAGATGTTGGTGTCATAGAGGAACATATATCCATTAAATCCAAATCTAAGGAAATGATCCAATGGTGGGATCAAGGTGACAATGTTGCTTGGGAGTGCAGATTTACCTTCAACAAATTACAGAACATGAGGAAGTGGCTACCACATGGTAATATATCTTATGCGAAGAAATCGGGTTTCCACTGGCTCGACTCTTGGAGATTTGAAGGAAAAAATTCAAGTCGAAGAAAAGTGTTATGGTTTAATTGATAGCAGATACAGGTTGTTGTCCAAACCATTTTGATGGGGTGGATTCTTAGGTGATAAGCTATGCGTTGTGTCCTGTTATGTTGTCAGGGGATACTCTCTATGTTGCTTTTTGTTGTCTGAACCTTTCATCTTGTTGTCTCCTCACTGAATGGTGAGTCGAGTAATATAGCCTTGCACAAACGAGAAATCTTCAGTGCCTTCTACTGCTGGATGAGGCGAAGGATTGATGTTATGTACGCTTCCAACAATGGAAACGGAGCCCTTGTGATCCTTCAGATTCAGAATCACCTTTGCAATGGAAATGCTTTCTAGCCCATCAAAGCTAGATGTGATGGGTGATTCCTCGAGCAATTCCCACTTGTTTGGAGGATTTGTTGGCTGTGGCAGTCAAAGGTTCCCGGTACACAAACAAGGTCCCAAAAGGGGTTGCGCGCGGTTTGATCAGTGAGTCCTGGCCCTACCTCCACGCCTTCCACTATGGTATGTCCTGTTTTGTTTATGATTTCATGTTGGCACAAGCAGAAGTGAAGGCATTTGAGGTGTTCGTGGGAACCATAGGTGCCCTTAAATGGGATCATGGCCAAAAGCATAATGGTAAGAGCATGGTTATGAAATGCAAATGCAAATGCCATAGCTGATATTAGAATCACACAGAATCTTCACTAAAGCATTTTTCACGTTTGAAACTAATTCTGTTCACTTTCACTTGATACATGCATAACCAGCCTTTTATAGCCATAATTTCACAATAAAATTATTACCAAAACAAAAAGTAAACCTAAGCAACAAAATATGCAATAAATGATGATCGTGGCAGTCAAATAATTAAGTGAACTGTGGTGGCAGCTATAGATATTTGAAGGGTGGCTTGATGGTGTAGCGATTCTTAAAATTTCAGAAATAAAGATGAGCTTGTTGTCAATGCATTGTAGTTCAGATAATATCTTCGTTAATTTTTGTGCCAAGGGATTATGGCATTGGGTCAGGGGTTCAATCTCTATATATTTATTATTTCTCTTATTCCTTAATTCTATTAAGAGCTTCTTAGAACCAAAAAGAAAAAAAAAAAAAAAGGGCTTTGTTTAATGCACTAATGTAATAGTTGTTTTTTGGTTAATGCTAATTTCTTATTTTTATTATTATTACGAAAGACAGTGATATCTCATTATATGCGTGGGACAATTGCAATAGTTACTTCACATATAAACAACTACTTGCAAATGGTGACTGACTATAAGGATTCTCCTAGATGGTTGCTCTGGCCATATCAAATACATGTCTGGTATCGATACTTGTTAGTCAAATATTGCAACAAGCGGATATTACCTAAATATAAATTGGTCTTTATAAAAAATATCAAATTGTGTAATTAAACAATCTAGTTTGCTTTTAAATAAAACATACTACTATTTCATCCTTTTAAATATGGTGTTTCCTTAGATATTATTGTTTGAATATTATAAAAATCATTTTTCTTATAATTTCATTATTTTATTCTTTATGATTTTATATTTGTATATAATATATTCTTTCGAATCTGTAACCTAGTTTTCACAATTTTTTCGTATTTTGTGCCCATATTTATATCTAGTACCAATAGACGATATTATACCTATACCTAAGCAACTTAGGTGGCAGAGAGAAGGGGTCAGGGATGCAAGGTGCCCCCCCCCCCCTAAGGTTAGTTATTTAGACGGTTATGTATACTCAATCAGATATTTATATTTGATATGCATAGTTTATATTGATTATAAATATGTTTGTGTAATTTATATTTTGTTAATTATATTATATAGTCATATAAATAATTTTATATTTAACATACCTCCTCATATAAAAATTGGGTTTAAAATATAGATAATGCTTAACTTTATCTTATCTTATACTAAAATATTAATTTATAGTCATAAAAGACTTGATATGATATTATAAACAATCTAAGTTTAGGTTATTAGGTATAAACATATGAATAGCTTCATAGAATTAATGTATATTTTAGTCTTACAAGAATTGAGATTTAACAGAATAATCCCTAAAAAAAAAAGGACTAAACATTTTTATACCTAAAGTTAAACACATTACAATAAATTAATATTTTAACTTCTTATTTTTAATGAACTCATCCAAATATATTCAAATATATAAAATGTGCCATATACAAAAAATATCGAAAATAGAACTTTAAAACAAACTCTTAATATCTTTATTTACTCTTTATCAAAGAGTGATATATTTTAACTTTTTAATTCTATTCTCTTAAATTAATTAATCATATATTCTTTATAAAAGATTAATTTTTATATAATATTAATATAAAATAATTTTATATTATCAATAAATGAAGGTAGTTTCGGCTCATAAAAGTCAAAGAAATTAAATGAATATAGTTGAGAGTTACGCTCGCAGTCTTGGAATTAACGTTGCAAAATTTCCTCTTACCTTTTTGTACAGCAGGGGGGATGCGCGGTGTTAATTTCTTATTGCCATGGAGCGGGGGAAAGGACCGCGGATAAAGGTGAAAATTTAGGTCAAATTTTTTATATTTATTCTATTTAATTTTTAAATTAAATAATATATATATATATATTTATATATATATATATATATATATTTATTATAGAAAAAATGTATTTTTAAGTTTTAAATTATTTATTTTAAAAAAAATACATGACATTATTTGATTTAAGAATTGATTAAAATGGGTATAAAAAATTTGATATAAATTTTGTTCATTTATAAATAGAGTCTTTTAATAGTTTCAACATTTCATTTTAAACAGAAAAAAAATATATAGTGTCTTTAGAGAATTTTTGTTATGAGTTTAATTTTAATATATTGATAGTATAAATTTTTTTTAAATTATCATCCAATTATATGTTATCGTATTAGTAAATAAGTTTGAATTTCATAATCACTATTTCAAAAATCATATATATATAAGCTATTAGAAATAGTCTAATGATGAGAAATTTTGATAGTTTACATGATATCCTAGGTTCAAACCTTATTACCGTTGATATATCAAAAGAGAAAAAAAGTCATGCATATATATGGATGTGATTGGATAATAATATACTGTCAATATATCAAAATTTAATTTACAATAAAAATTCCGTAAAGAAATTATATAAAATTCATTTATTATTTTATAAAGTAAGGTGCGTATTCTAAGATGTCACAGAAGATTTCTTATTTGTGTAAGGTCATATTGCTTCTTCCCTAGTTGATCTAAAGGGTTCCAGTCATACTACCTTTGTCCGCAAGCTTGAATTTCATCTATCGGACTCCATATGCAAACTCAAGCCGCTTACTGGGTACGGACACCTTCAAAATGCTCCAATTCCATTGGATCACTGAAATCAATATATTTAAAGAGAATATTATTATTCTCTCCATATATTTAGTAAGAAGATACAATTTTTTTTTTTCACACAGCTGCTGTATAGTAGGAATTCAAAATGAAAAAATAGGTACAAAAAGAAAGTGGACCAATGAAAATTGGTTAAGACTGGAAATCATGGTATTGGTAGTCGACAAGGAAAAACGGCATTTGTGAAATGTGTTTTAGCTATTCGTACAATTTGTCAAATTATTTTTCATACCATTAGGTGTTATTCTTTCTTTTATATAGTATAAATCTTTTTTATGATAACGGAGGTCAATCTATTAGAAATGTCATTATTCTCTTTTTATATTTTTAAAAAAATTATGATTTTCATTTTTATGTTACAAATCTTGTTATCTATAATATTTTTCTCATCATTTGGGTAAATCAAATATTTTTTATAAATTTTAATTGTATAGTACTCTTTCTTTTCACAATTTTGGTACCTAATAGCAGTTCTAATTATATTGTGTTTAGGGTGAATTTAAAACCTTCCATTCCATGTAAAGTCCGTCGCCCAGTTACCAAATTCGCTCAACCCGCTACGAACTATGAATTCACGGTTCTTTTGCGTATTGGCTTGCTCCCAGTTTGCCTTTGAAGTCATCAGGGGTGGCGCACCAAAATAATGTATATAGATGTAGTTGTAGTTGAAGAAAGAAAAAAACAGAAGGAACAGTCAAAGTTGAAAAGTCACAGATTGAGCCCCTCTTTGCGAGATGTCTGCAGCCTCTCCTTCACGAAAACGGGGAGTTGAAAAGTTGTATTTACCTTCCTGTTGGAAGCATCATAAAATAGAAATGTTATTTATACTACTCTTTATTGTAAATATTTAAACATTTAGAGATAAGAATGAAAAAAAGATTATGAAAAGAAAAGTGAAAAAACAAGAGGAGAGAGAAGAAAGATAAATACAGAATATCAGTGTATCAAGTATATCAATTGGTGAAATGTACAAAAAAAAATATTTCTCACCTAACGGACCTTTTCTTTTAAAAGTGTAATATTTAAAATGGATTTATATGATAGGTTTATAGTCTTCTAAATATTTAAATAGTTTGAGCCTTTTTTTTTTAGGATTTAATTTAAATGCACTGATAGTATAAAATAGTTTTACACTGTAAGTCAATAGAAATAATAGAAAGTGCCAACTCATACAAATAACCATCTATTATAATGAGAGACCCACCATAATTTCTCATTTTCTCCTATTTATATTGGTTGACAGTGTAAAACTTAGTGCATACTAATTAAACTCTTTTTTTTAATGAAGTATTATAAGTTTTTAACAATTTATATAATAATTAAGAGAAAATTATTAATTTTACACTTAATATATTATGATATTATTTTTTATAAAAATTTTAATTTAATATTTTTTACCAAATTGTATTAAAAATATATTAATTAATATATTAAAACGTACCATAATATACCAACTAAATATACTACCTATATACCACATATTTACTAAGGAAGCAAACTGCGTACCATTCCGGTACCAAAGAGTATTCAGTTGTCTATTAAGTCATATTTTGAGATTATAGTTATTATAGTTAGAACAGAATAGATATCAAAAGGAGCATCCAATATTTCATACATCAAACGTCATGAATGCCTTGGTAGGGAAAGTTACTAGTAACAATAATAAAAAATGGTGTCCGAGCCTCTTTCGAACAATTAGAACATGAACAATAAAACAGGGTTCATTGATACTAATAAGTCATGTTTATTTCAGAAAATGCTCCAAGGCAGCTTTGTCATACCTCATCAGAAAATTAACACTGGAACAAATTCTAAGATGGCACAAACAGACAAGCAAATGAAAACTTACCCACATGACTCACCACCTAAGGATATAACATACCATAAGTTATTGACTAGCAAAGAAATTCACACAGCAAAAATAAAACCTTGAATGTGATCCATTAGAACTGGAGTCATTTGAAGGTGCCTGTGTCCCATTAAGAGGCTTGTGTTGCACATGGAGCCCAGTATAGATGAAATTCAAGCTTGTAGAGAAAAATAGTAGGACCCTTTATATCAACGGGGGAAGAGGCAACATAGTCTTGCACAAACAAGAAATCTTCAGTGCCTCCATCCACTGGATGATCCGAAGGCTTGGTGTTATGTGTGCCTCCAACAGTGGAAACTGGAAACCGGTCCCTTGTGATCCTTCAGACGCAAAGTTACCTTTGTAATTGAAATGCTTTCTAGCCCATCAAAGCTAGTGGTGATGGAGGTTCCTCCTTTAATTCCAACCACTTTCGAGGATCTATTGGCTGTGAGAGTCAAAGGGTAGCGACACACTTAGAAGGTGCCAAAAGGGGTTGTGGTAGTGATTCCAGGCCCTCCTTGTAAGCCATTCACTATGATAAATCCTGTTTTGTTTATGGTTTCATGTTGGAACAAGGAGAAGTGAAGGGATTTGAGGTTTTGGCTGTGGTGGGAACCATAGGTGCCCTCAAACGGGATCATGGACAAAAGCATAATAGCAAGAGCATAGTTATGAAATGCAAAACGCCGCACCTGATATCAAAAGCACACAAAATCTTCACTAGAGTATTTTTCTCGTTTGAAAACTAAATTTATTCTCTTTCACTTGATTCATTTGCACATGCCTAGCCAGCCTTTTATAGGCATTCTCACAATAAAAAAAAAATTTACCAAAAAAAGGTAAGTAAATCTTAATAACAAAAATATGCAAGAAATGCTGATGCAAGTAGCCCAAAAAAAGAAAAAATGAACGGCGGGGTTAATTATAAGTATCTGTAAGGTGACTTGATGGTATAGCAGTATTTTTCAAAATTTCACATAAAGTAATGTAGGAGGTGGCAATAGGACGGATTGGGGCGGATTTTAATTTAACTTGAACTCACACCACATTCGATTGAATGACCATTAATTTGCTTCTATTCTATTTGCAGATTTGGACACTAAGAACCCAAAATCCTACTCATAGACAACTCATCTCAACTTATATCCTATCCACTACTTTTTTTAAATATCTAAAATGTTATTTTAAATTTTTTTGAGATAAAAATTATTTTAAAATTTAATTCATATTTAAAGTATATTTGATATAAAAATAAAAATGCAATGAAAATTTTTATGCATTAGCTTCATACAATAAATTACATATTAAACTAATTTATGAAATTTTAACTTTTATTTTTATTTTTATTTTTATTTTTATTTTTATGTCATATACATATATATATATATATATATATATATATATATATATATATATATATATATATATATATATATATATATATATATATATATATATATATGAGAAGGATAGATAGAAGTGGGTTTGCCTTAATCTGGAACCTAATGTTACCCACACCCAACCCGACACACACAGCGGGGTGGGTTCAAAACTCCATCCGAGTGAGTTGGGACAGGATAGTATCTGTGCATCTGGTTTAATTGCCACCCCCAAAGTAGTGGGCTTCGTTCGATGCACTAACTGTGGCTTATCTTGTTAATGTTAGCTTTTTCTTTTAGATTAAAAAAATGTTAGCTTTTTCCCTTTTTTTTTTCTCCAGTTACAAAATTAAAGAGGGCGATGTCTCATTTATATGAGTGGGACAATTGCAAGACTTGGTTCACTTACAAACAACTAGTTGTAGACAGCGGCGGAGGGAAAGGGAACTAGGGATGCCGCGGTCCCTTAAGGTTAGCCATTTTATTTATTTATTCATATATTAGTTTATTAGTGCCTATAAAAAAGTAAGTAACTAAAGTTATAGATACACAATTAATCTTATACGTATATTTGATGAGTTTAATTTTAATGCATTATATAAGTTTTTTTTATATAATTGTCCAATTATGTATTATTATTTTTTAAAATATATTTGACTCTTATTATTATTATACTAAAAGCCATATATAATATGATTAGATCACAATACAAAATTTTTTATATTGACATTATATCAAAATTAATCTTAAATTTGATATTTATAGTTTATATTGATCATAAATATGTTTGTATAATTTATATTCTACTTTCATATAGTTACATGAATAGTTTTATAGAAATAGATCCTCACATATAAAATTTTCATATGATCTTGTCATATGTTAATTTTTATTATTGATTAAATGTTATTGTGAGTCTCATACTTGACATCACATTCTTAATCAATAATAAGAATCTAACACATAACAAAGTCATGTAAAATTTTCAAATGAAAAAATTTGTCTTCATAATTTTATATCAAACATATCTCCTTAGATAACAGTTGGGTTGTTCATAAGGTACAAACCCACTTTGTACTTAAATTTAATTTATAGCCATTAAAGACCGAATTAATACTATTTCATAAATTACCTCTCCTAAAAACTTAACTTATTAGGTAAAGATATGTAAACGATTTTATAACTCGACCCTCCTATCAAATTTCTAGATCCGCCTCTTGTTGTAGGCTATAGTGCTTTGCAGTGGATGGCAGCTGAGTCATTGAAAACGATTGCTAAGTCAATATTAAAGGTTCGTTCAGTTTTCCATTTTTTGTGCTTCTTGCTCACGCTAGACTGTAAAATCAGTGGGAATCAAAATTGAGTCACATTTTAAAACTTCCATTCCATGTAAATTCTACCACTCTGCCGATACAGAGCTTAAGTTGTCAAATGTCAAGATTGGTCATAGTTGTTATTATTGTTAATACAAAATTGATGTCAAAAGGAGCATCTAATATTTGACATACGAAACGCCATGGTAGGGAATGTTACTAGTAAAAATAATCAAAGCCGTGTCCAAGCCTCTTTCGAACAATTAAAACATGAACAATAAAATAAGGTTTATTGATACTAACTCATGCTTATTTCAGAAACTGCTCCAAGGCATTTCATACCTAATCAGAAATAGCTTGAGTTCAAATTAATACTAAAAGAAATTCTTAGGTGGCACAAACTGACAAAAGAAGAAACCTTACCCACATGAATCACATATTTGCATACCCTCCTATGGACATATGTCCATATTAAGGATACTTCATTCACATAGTATAAAGTACACTTAAAAATTTTTCTGATATAACATACCACAAGTTATTGACTAGCAAGAAATACACACATTAACAATAAGACATTAAGTCAAAAAAGAAAAAAAAAAAAAGGGAAAAAGGGAAAAATGTAATCCATTGGAACTGGAGTATTTTGAAGGTGTCTGTGTCCCATTAAGAGGTTTGAGTTGCATATGGAGGCCAATACAGATGAAATTCAATCTTGTAGACAACGGTAAGACCCTTTAGATCAACTGGGGAAGAGGTAACATAGCCCTGCACAAACAAGAAATCTTCAGTGCCTCCCACTACTGGAAGATCTGAATGCTTGGTGTTATGTACGCTTCCAACGACTGAAACGGATCCCTTGTGATGCTTCAGGCGCAGAGTTAGCTTTGCAAGTGAAATGCTTTGTAGCCCATCAAAGCTAGAAGTGATGGAAGTCCCTTCAGCAGTTCCAACCACTTTGGAGGATCTGTTGGCTGTGGCAGTCAAAGTGTCCTGAAACACAAAGAAGGTGCCAAAAGGGGTTGTGGTTTGAGTGATTCCAGCCGCTCCTTCAATTCCATTGACTATGATGTAACCCGTTTTGTTTACGGTTTCATGTTGGAACAAGGAGAAGTGAAGGGACTTGAGGTGTTTATGGTGGTGGTGGTGGTGGTGATGGTGGGAACCATAGGTGCCCTCAAATGGGATCATGGCCAAAAGAATAATAGCAAGAGCATAGTTATTAAAAGCAGAAGCCATACCTGTTAGTTGTGTTATGATCACAAAAGAGGGTAGTGTCTTATTTATTACATGCGTGGGAAAGTTGCAAGACTTGGTTCACATGGGACTTGGTTTGAAGACTACACTGCCTTGTGGTGGATGGCAGCTGTGCCAATGAAAACGATTGCTAAGTCAATGAAGATTGTTGAGTCTTCTATTTTTTGTGTTTCTTGCTCAGGCTTTGACTGTAAAACTTGTGAGAATCATCAAAGACCCTTGTAGTATTAGTGTGTCTCTAGAAGCAGCGGGGACTGGAAAGAGTCAAATTACTCTGTTGCGTTTTGATATTATAACTTTTGCGAGCAATTAACAGTATATGATTTTCTGTCCATATTTGGAGCCTTATAAAGTGAGTATAGGTGAGATGCGTCTTTCAAAAAGGAGCAGCCACTATGTAATTGGTTGAATAGTGAATGGTGAATTGGAATACAATTGAAAAGTCAAACTTCACCAACTATAGTCAATTGTATACTTTAAATTCCATGATCAACAAAACAGACGTTTCCACTAATACAGTTCCATTTAGCATTTTAAAATCAAAGGAGAGGGCTAATTGATGATTCTACTTTGTGAAGTGTGAACATTAGTTACCTTTCAGACCAATAGTGTGACATTGGTAGGAGGAAGGTTATTAAACTCGAGTTTAGTAACCTCACGAAGTTTTAATAAATTCGAATCGTAAACTCAACTCATAGATTCGTAAAAATTTATATATTTAAAAAATATTTCTTAAAAAATATATTTTAGTAGTTAAATATAATTAAATGATATTTTTATAATTAATCTTGAACAATTTTAACTTTATAACAATATAAATTATAAAATTATAAAATATAGTCTAATATATGACTTTATTTTTATACCATATTTTATTCCATACATAAATTATTTTGTAATTTGACAAAACATAATTAAATAATAATAAATAGATAAAATTAGTTGAAGAAAACCAATAAATATTACATAAAATAAATAAGTAAACTAAAGTATACAATGAAAATGACCAATATTTTATATTTGGAGAGCAAAATCAAGAATAATTTTAGACTCATAAATTTATTTGTAAAATCAAGAGTTTACCAATGTTGTTAGAATTTATTTAAATTTGTATGAATTTGACAAAAAAAGAGTTAATGCATAAGTTAACTCCTTTTTATATGGTAGGATCATAAATTTATAAGAGTTTAAGAGTTAACTTCGTAAGTTCTCAAATTTTAGAGAGAAATATTATTTGAACATATCATTTATAGACAAAGTATGTACATATTAAAATAATATGAGTCTAAATGAGTATTGAGGTACACGTGTATTTTTTTAGAGAGGCATTCCAGAATTTGGATATAAATATGTTTACAAAATTTGATAAAAAGAAAAAATATTTTCTGGCAACATCATAGAATAAGTTGCATGTATTTTCGGTTAATGCTCTTGTTTTTATATATGACATGTTGAATTTTGACTATAGATAAGAACTACGACCCAAAAAATATTTTGACACAGTACGTTTTCAGTGACAGATGTATAAATTTTGGACAGTGGGGACAAATGTAAGGAAACTTCTCTTATTTCGCATGATAAAAATAGTGTGATAAAATTTAGTAATTCATTAGTACAATAAGATCAAAGTTTTCGATTATGGAATACAATTAGGTTGAAATGACAAACTTACAGCAATAACAAAGATATGAAATAAAGTGGGGTCATCCCCGCATGTTTTGACTATGATATGAAGTCCATCATAGAATACTTGCAATCAAATTCCGCCTCTTCCCCCAAGCGTGTAGCCACCGTAAATCAGAATTTTCATGCGGCCAAATAATGTGTAAATACATGTTTGCACCTTTTTCCATGTCTTTAGTATCAAATTTATCAGGTGTTATTCATATAATCTTCGAATGTTGCCCATATGTTAAACCATGAAGATTGAAGAATGATGAGAAACCACCTTGCATGTTCATACATGGTATTATGATGAACTATCAAATAAAAATTGGGAGGTTACGGCCACACTCGGTCAGCACAATCCTTTGCTACTGGTGGCATACTTGATGATCTGTGGTGTACTTGCGCAAGAGCATAAAATATGTGCAAAACTGATGTCAAAGAAGAATAAATAAAAAATGAAAAACATAAAGTGGTCTAAAAAGGAAAGCAATCTGCCATTACATGATTTTACATTCCGAAATTTGGCTGATAATGTTACAAATTTACAACTAAAACCGTTTCTTTTTCTTTTCCAAGTAAAAATGGTGTCTCTGGAAGTTCAATACTGCCAGGACCAAGTGTCTTAGACCTATTTCTGGCCAAAGTGCAGCTGGTGAATACAAAGGACAGGTACTAGTCTGCCAAAGAAGAAAATTGCTGAGGCGAGCCTCTCCGGAAGTTCGGATTAAGATGTCAGGGTCAGGGGCCACTGCCATGTACATGTTCTTCTCAACATCAATCAGTTTTATGGAAGGAAACTCACCCTGCTTGTCCTTGCTCCCTTCAGTTATTTCAACCATCCCACTGCAAGATGTGGTTTCAGCTTCACAGCAACTATCAGTGTATTGTTTTACATAGTCTTTACAGGAATCTTGAGCATGGATATCAATACCATTTCTTTTCAGGCACTTGTCAAATCTTGCAATTGCACCATTGGAAACTTTGGCCCCATTTGATGCTTGAACTTCATTCCATTTTTCCTTGCAGGATTCTTGAACAGAATGCACAATCTCATCACATGAAGTATAGGCTACACAAACTAACAATACTCTCTGGTTGTTGTGGGCAGTAACTCTCATTGCCTTTTCCATTGCAACCCTGACAGGCTCAGTCAGTAATTGCAAGTTTCCAATGAAATGTAGTCTTACACCATATTCGTTGATAATGCTTTCATCTTGTAGCAACTCCTCAATCTTTTCTTGCATCAAATCCATCAAGGATTGAACCTCTTTGGGCTTCCTTTTAAAGTTATCAATGCTGAATGCATAGACAGTTACATACTGCACTCCTAATTCATAACAGTACCTAAGGATAGACACGAGAGCTGAAAATCCAGCCTTATGGCCAACAACTTCTGCCAAGTTTCTCTTCTTTGCATACCTGCGATTCCCATCCATGATGAAAGCAATATGATTTGGCACAGGACCTGCAGATAATATGCTGAATATGCATCTCCTTAGAAAGCTACATAAACCTCCAAGCAGGTTGCTTGTAATACCTCCAGTATCTTTGTGCATTGATATGTTCAGCAATGCAACTTGAAGAGTCTAAGATAAGCCTGTTAGAAGAAAACTTTGTTATAACTTAGCATTAAGAAAAGCTAAAGCAACAGCAGTACAATATCCAGATACAAGCTCAGAAGAAACTGCTAAGGTATACTTAAACAAGGATATCAAACATTAAAGCATCACAGAAATCAATAATGAACAAGACAGCTTATATGATTAATTGTTTAGTCTACAACTTGGATCATGAACAAACAAACAGATTTCTGATGGGAGAGAGAAAGAAGAAGAAGAAGAAGAAGAAGAAACATATATGGTATAGTCAAGCACCATCTAAAACTTCACCATTACATTCGATTGTAATGTTTCCCATCAACAATGATAGTTTCTATTAAGAAGTTAAGCATCTTCCCTATGCAAACTAGTTTCTATTGAGGATTTAAGCATCATTTCCTATACCAACATCTTTAAGGTAAAAGCAGTTAGAATCCTAAAAGTTGCCTCGCCAGCTATCGGTTTCTCTGCTAGTTTGTAGCAATGAAGCTAGATCAAAATCTTTAAAAGGCTTGTTTTTCATTTGGGGCCAGGTAGTTATTAACATTAACTATAGTTTTCCTCTACAGTATTAACAATCAACAAAGATAACTATACAGTTGAAATAATATAAATTATGAATTCATATACTGATTCTACTTAGCAGAAACAAGAGTGTACTTTCCTAGAATGGATTAGTGAATCAAAGAATCAACCTCCTACGCCAAATACTCCTTAACATTATGAGTACATATCATTAACAATATAACTTATGAATTCATATACTGAGTCTACTTAGCAGAAACAAGAGTGAATCTTCCTAGAATGAATTAGCGAATTAAAGAATCAACCTCCTAGTCCTATGCCAAATACTCCTTAGCATTATGAGTAACTATCATAAGGAGTTCATCTGTTCTTATTAATATTAGTTTGGCTACTAGCCTACTGCTTCTAGGTCCATTTCCAATGTTCCACTCCTCCCTCAGTAAACTAAGATGAAAACTGCATGAAACATTAACAAGTAGCTGAATTATGAAAAAAGCAGGTTTTTTCCTTTTTTGTGCATGAGAAAAAGAGATTTGTGAATATCAAACATTACTCCGAAAAAAAAAAAAAGAAGAAAGTGAATCATTATTTAAAAGTGAAAAAAAAAAAACGATAAAGAACTTCCACAGATACATAAGCACCGAGGTTGTCAAATTCGAAAGTTTAAGTAAACTCGTGAGCCTCCGCACAACTCGAAAGAGTTTAACTATTATTAAAAATCATTTTTTAAAAAAATATTACACTATAAATATATAATCAAATATAACCTCAAAGTGCAAAATTAAGCATTTCAACTTCAAAGCACACACATTGACAACAAAACGAACATAGCATAGCAGATTTTAGAACATCAGAACCCAGAAAATGAACATAACATGATCCCACAAAAACAAATATTTTGCAGGCATGAAAATTGAATTGAAACATAGCACATGTGCATAACCACATAAATAGCTCCTAGCACAACCCACAAGAACAGATATCACCGTGGTTGAAAACCATTGAAGGAGGACCAAATTTCACAATATCTATGCATAAACAACTTGAGATAAAAGGCAAATTAACATAGTCGAAGGAGGACCACAAATAAAAGAACTACCAAGTAGAACGACGGTGAACGAGGAGGAACAGAGGCGGCTGGGCAGCACTAGCGATGAAGAACGGAGGTGAACGAGGGGCTAGGCTCGAAAAGCAACGTGCAGCGGCGATGTGGCTCCAATGGTAGATCGTGGAGGCGGTGAGCTCGAAAATCGAGGTCATATGCGAGGCCAACGTGCGATGGTGGTGGTGAGACAGCACTAGCGATGAAGGCTAGGGCTCAATGTTGGAGAAGAGACTTGTGAATGGGGCTGAAAAGGAGGCCACACGAATGTGGCTCGGGGGGTTGGAACAAAACGGCATCGTTGTGGCACCATCCACGACAACACATCAAAGTCATAAAACGGGAACAAACTCGCGTTACGTGATTTTGCCGGAGTTTACTCGAGTTTAACTGAGCCATAACTCAGCTCGATTTTGTCATTTGGACTCATAAATTCCAGCGATTTTATAAGTTAATTTACGACTTTGGTAATAACGGCAGCTGTTGTATAATGTTCTGTAGATAAGACTGATAAATTCGGTAGTTCAAGTAAATTTATGAAATCTCATTAAATTTGAATTATAGGCTTGATCTATCAACTCTTAAAAGTTTATATATTAAAAAAATATATTTTGGTAGCTAAATATAATTATATAATATATTTAAATTAATATTTAAAATTTTATATAAATATATGTGCAAAATTAAATATAATTTATAATTATTATATATTTATACTCTTCTTAAAATTTAACTAATAAAAATATATAAGAATTCACTAAGTAGTAATATTTTAATTACAATTATTGAAAAATATTCTATCACTTAAATTTCTAATGGTTTATAGATAATTCACTAAACAATAATGTGCAATAGTAATATATCAAAAGTGTGAGTTTCATTAGTCAACTTTTTATAAAAAAAAATTATTAAAAAAAATCAAAAGGAATCCTTTTTTTTTTAATTTCAATTAACATATGAAACCTATTAAAAATATTAAAATCATATAATTTATCTAATTTTTCTATTTTATTCTTTTTTCTCTTTTCCATTTTCATTTTTAATAAATATATTGTGTTATGTAATAAATTATAAAAGGAAATAACTATATGACAGTTTTTAATTTTTTTTTAATTATCAACCGTAAAATATGAAAAGAAAATAATTTTTACATGATACTTTAAATAGAGTAATTTTTAATAGTGTATTTATGATGTTAGTTTTAAATTGAATGGATGACAAGTAAATTTTGCATGTGAGTAAAAAATAAATTTTATATAAAAATTTTAAAACTTCTAATTATACAATATAAATGAAAAATAAACTTTACATGAAAATTCTAAAAGAAGTAATATTCCAATATTATATATATAATTATTGTTTAAGAATTTTTGTTAAATTTTTTTTAAGATTAATTGCTTACAAATTAATTCAAAACCAAACAAATTTAAACTCATAAATCCGCTAATAAAATTAAGAATTTACTTAAATTTATATGAGTTTATCATAAAAGAATTTATATATTAATTAACTCATTTTTATATAATAAATTTATAAATTTATATGAGTTTAAATATTAAATCGAGAATTTAACATCCATAATAAACACTAATGGTGTTCAATGCAATATTCAAAGCTCCAAAATGTTGCGCAATAGCAAATCTGGGTTGGTATCATACTATCATACCCATGTATGCCCCCTACCGGTGGCATAAATTTAGTAAAGCAATAGACTAATCTTAGGTGATAAGAGGCAATTTATCAAATATCAAAGCAGTCAAGCTAATAATAAAATAAAATAAAACAATAAATTTATTCTCAAATACAAACTCTTATGACAGAAATAAATTATTTCCTGAAAACTCATTCAACAGAACACCCTAACTCAATTTCCACCACACCATCCAATGGTTTTTGGTGCCTTCAAGTCATGATGCACCATTCATGATTCATTCCATTGCCACTTTCCCAAATCAAACAAAAAAATAGAAATGCAAAGTTCGATACTTTCCAGTAATTTTTCACAGCAACCAAACAAAACAAGAACAAGAACACATAAGAGTTCAAGGGATTACCTTCAAAGCATGGATCGGTTCATGGGTAACTCTTTCCTTCCCAGATCAACCCCGGAATTTGAATTGGATCACCCTTCTGAAAGTCAAAATCAAATTCAAAAAAAGAAAAAGAAAAAGAAAAAGAAAAAGAAAAGCCCCTTTTAAAAATATAGCAATATCATGAGATAAAGGAGAGAGCTTTGAAAGCCATTGGTGCAAACAATGAGACTTTCGAACAATAACCATTGACCGCAGAATCCAACATTGGAACTCCGACAAAATGGTTTTTGTTTGTTATTTTTCCTTTTTTTAATTGGGTTTTTGTCATTTGTGGTCAAAGGTTAATGGGTCGAGTTCTATATGGGCTTGAACGTGTCCAGCAACCCATGGGGTCGACCCATTAAATTAAACGGGCCTTATTTTGGACCTAGATCCAATTCCAGTCCATACAACTACGTGTGAAAATACTTCTCTCTTTTTTTTGAATTTGAAGTGTGAAAAATATTTGTAAAAAAAATATCACTATTTTTAGTATAATAAAAATTATTCAAAAGTAAGAAAGAAATACAATAACAATTTAATCTTAATAGATTGTGAATGTAAAAAATTTTGTATCCAAATATGTATTATCAGATCATTAAAAATATTTGACTCTTATAATAATTATTTTAAGAGTTACGCTTATAAATATATATAATTAGTCAATGGTGTGAAACACTTTACTAAAAACAATTTATCAATATTAATCTCTTATAATAATGTATTAAAATTGAAAAAAAAAATGTTTAGATTCCCATCTTTATGATAATGTGACAACTTTGATAAATAAACCCATGATTACATTAAAGAGTTGGTCCCTTATACGTACTAGGCTAAACCCAGAAACAAAAAGATACCTACGCATGGAATACAATAATTTTCATCTGGTCATATGCAAAATTTAATATATATTTTATCCATAGTCTCTATTAAACAACTCCAATTTAGAAGAGATTTTTTGTTGACATGAAAAATCAGCTCCATTAATGTGCAAGATAATTGGAAATTTTTGAAAACTAGGAAATGGCTTCGCATTCGCCCTTTTCATTCAAACTTTTGACATATTTTACTTTGTCAGGAGACAAGAGAACCATGCAGAATAATAAAAATAGAGAAACTATGCAGAATAATAAAAGGATAGAAAGACATAAGAAAAAGGCAAGACCCAAAGAAGGAGCAGGTTGGCATTCCTTGCAAGAGAAATACCCTAAGTCACATTTTAGGTTCCATTATCTTATCTGCACAGAAGACAAAAGTTCCATTATTTGATTATAAAAAATTAAATCTGCTAATATTTTATAATCACAAATATCTCAGACTCAGACAAGTCATTAAATAATACATTAATTTTATATAGAATAAGATTCTATTTAATTATATATATAATATAATAATAAATATAAGGAATGTAGAATGTACAACCAAATAAATGGATTGATTTTATATGATTCTCCAAGAAACATATGTATGGAGTAGCCGCTGCAACAGGCTGTATATGGAACAGCAATCCAAGGGCACATATCCGGATGAAAAGTAAGTTTCCACTCCCCACCCATGTAACAAGCTACACTAAGTATTATAACATTTTAAAAAGAGTTTTATTGGAGTATACTGACAATTTACACTGTCATCCAATTAAAACCTTCTATTTGCATGATCATTCAAGTAGTGGGTAATTATGTTAAAGATTTTTACTGATGTGGCAATATCTGTGTAAAAATTTTTTATACTGACAATGTATTTAAATTAAATCCTTTTAAAATAGTCTTGATAAATTTACATAAATATGTGAGAAACTTATAAAGATGAAATCTGTGCAAATATCATTACTCTTCATATAACAATAACATTGCTATCTATATCATGAAAATTCAATAGAATTTTAAGTTGAAAGTCAATTGGCTAACACAATCCTTTTTTTTTATATAATTTAGATTTGAGACCGATTATATAAAAATTTGCAACAAATCATAACATAAATCACAACAAAAACGGGGGTTATCGTTACACTTAATATAAAATATTTTCACCTTCCAATTATGTGTCTAATTAAAAGAAAAAATACAAAGTAGTACAGATGTTTGACAGAATTTCCCCCCTAAATAACTAAATAACTTTTTTGAAAAATGATTGCTCAAGACTATATTCACTGGAGCATATTCCTATTTTCTGCTAATTTTTGTTTCATACTCAAGCAACTTCTTTTTCCATGCTTTGGCAACTTGTTGCCAAGCACCAAGTGCGGAATGATGATATTTGAGATGGTTAAGAGCTGCATACTAAGCATGTTGTTTCTTAGATACCTTCCTTTTATGTTTGATAGTTTCAATGCCTTCCAATGCCTTCAGTACATCATTCATAGAAGGACGGTTTTTAGGTTCAGGTCGAAGGCATTTTAGTGTAAGTTGTGCTGCTTGTGATGCTGCCTTGAGTGAATATTGTCCCTCTATCCTTTTATCCATAATGTTCTTAAGCTTTCTTTTATCAGAGAGAGAAGGCTTAGTCCATTCAACCAGATTCTGCTGCCCTGTAGGCCTCTTTTGATCAAGTGCCCTCAACCCTGTCAGCATTTCAAGCATGACTACACCAAATCCATACACATCACTCTTGACATACAAGTGACCTGTTCAGTAATGACACAATCCATGGCCATGTTAGTATGTGTTGAGTCACAAAGCATTAGATTAGTCTGTTTCTTAATTATGTTCAATTACAGGATTGTTAGCAATTAGCATACACTTATGTGTAGAGATAGTTAATTACCTGTAGCTATGTACTCTGGAGCAGTATAGCCATAGGTGCCCATGATCCTGGTACTCACGTGTGAATCCCCCCCAGAAGGCCCCAATTTAGCCAAGCCAAAATCTGAGATTTTTGCATTGTAATCCTGTTGAACAAAAAACAGTTGGCTATCAATATCATATGTGAAATTTGGCATGCATAAAAATATCATAAATTTTGTTACTTTAAAGACAATGTGTACATGACAATAATAAATATTAACTAGTCAAGGGGTGTAGTATTACTCTACCTCATTTCAGCTGATACTCTATCTACTAAGGTGTGTTTTGTGTGGAGGTAAAAATAAGATTTAAATTTCATGGAACAGATTCATGATTACTTTTACTCAAATCTAATTCATAAAATTTTTGCCACTATTTTTACCTTCATACCAAATACATCCAACTCTTAGACTATAAGTTTCATATTTTTTTTTTAAGCAAAAATATGGTTAATAAAACAAATAGAGTCCAAATTTATAAACTTGTCATGCCATCCATCTCAAGAGGTTACGCGATCTACATTGAGCATATAAGGAAGCACAATGTGATTTAAGTTAATTATGAGGTCAAGTGAGCTCTATTCATCGAATAAAGTCATGACTACAACACTTGTTTTTAGCTTCATCTCTAATGAGTCATAAAATTAAAGGGAAAAGATACAATATATAAGACCAATATAAAGAGGGCAACTAGCCAAAATAAAACTGACCCCATCGAGTAGTATATTTGAGGACTTAAAGTCTCTGTATATGACTTGCTTTTCTGACGTGTGCAAGAAAGCCAAGCCCCGAGCTGCACCAATAGCTATTTTGAGACGGGAGTTCCAAGAAATTGGCTCTATGTTTGGATTTTCTAACCAGAGACAAAGACAAAGAAAATGGGGTTAAAATCGAATCCATTCTCCATGGCCAATAATTTTCTTTTATTCATTTCATATTATCTCTAGTTCATACATACTTCTGAACAGATGGTTCTCTAAGCTTCCCTTTGGCATGAAATCGTACACAAGGAGAAGTTCGTCATCGTCCCTACAGTAACCCAATAGCTTGACCAGGTTGGGGTGAGAGATCCTTCCTAAAAAGTCAACTTCTGACTGCATTGCCAATTAAAACAGCGCAAGCAACATGTTACAAAGTCAAATAACTACAGCTGGGTTGGAATTTATGCAGAAAATGGTTTATGGTTGATCATATGGATGGATGATGGTTTAGACTATCAGATTATATATGCAACTATGGCAACTGAACACACTACAGCATACACATTTAGTCAAGCTATCTTTTCAGCATGTCCAGAACAATACGCAATATTTAGTTTTTAGCAACATTTGTTAACAAAAAGTGTTATTAAAATTCTTTAATAATATTTATAAAATATTGCTAAAAATATAAAAAAAGCGCTGTTAAAATTCTTTACAAATATAGTAATATTTTTATAAGTGTTTTTATATAGCGAGTAATTTTTAAATATGTATAAAGTATGCGGTTGGACTATATTCTATTAGATAATGAAATGATATTCGATTTGAAATCAACTATTAACTTATATTTTTATATAAAATATTACTTTATTATTAAATTGGTAATAATTTATTCGATATTTCATAAGCATCCAATAAGTTCTTGTGTATATAGACTATATTACTAATAAATTTTATCGGTACTTTAGTAACAAATTCTTTAAATGTTACTATAATCTCAATTATGTTACAGTATAAGTCCATTTGTTCGTGTCTGCAGTGACCAGAATCACGTGGTGATAAAAAGTCTATGATTTCTATTACACATATTCAGCATTAATCCTCGTACACTATACTTTGACTATATCAAGATTAGGGAGGGGTATATCAGCATTATCAGCTTTATCTTGATGCCAACCCGTTACAATTTACTATTTGTCATAACTTCTAAGCAATCTGGTTGATCTTTCTGTTCTCCACGTGCACAAAAACTTATAAAAATGGAAAAATGAAACTCAACGAATTAAACTCAAACATGCACAAACCATAATTAATCTTCTTTCCTTTTAGACTAAAAATTGAGAGAGGTTTGTAAAGACACTGAAACCATTTCCAAATTTTAATTAGGAAAAATCAACGCTCATTCTAGTCTATGTTGAATCAAGCAGTCAATAAATCAATAGTTTGGAAAATAAAGCAACGTCTTTTAACAAACCATCTTGATGAAATGGACGTGAAAACGACAGATTTATGAACAGCTGTTTTAACTGGGACCCGAATGCATAACGCACATTGATCTTTATCTAAGATTCCATGACCATCGTTTTGAGTAAAATTCATTTGTTTAATCTTGTGGATAAGACTAAAGAAGCCAGCTGTGGCTCCAACTTGCGCCATCATGATCACGACTAATATTAATTAGAGAAAATTTTATATACTTAGTTAAAAAAAAAGTGATATTCTATTTAATTTTTAATATCACAATAGACTTTATGTAAAAAGAGTTTATAACAAAAACTTTCGTATGAGAAGTAACAAAAAGCGGTAAATTATACAACTAATCTTAATATTGAAGTAACGAAAAAAAAATTATAGAAACAAAAAATTTTAAATATATTTAATTATGAGATATATAATTACCACTATAAATAAGAATGAAAATGCCAGCCATAATGATTAATATTAACATAATAGAGATAAGTAAATTGATCAAGTAACTAAAGAAAATTACTATTTATAGTCCAAAACTGCACATATTTATAAATAGAACTCTTATTGTTATTGATTTTATCAATCGACCGATCAACAGGAAAAAACATCACTATACTTCATAATAAGAATACTCGAAAAGCCCCAGTCGACTCCCTCGCCCTCTGTGGGGGGTTTGGACTCTTTATGAGAGAGCAGAGAACAGAAAAGAAGAGAAAAGAGGTCCTGATGAATCGTGGTAATTTGGTCCAAAATGACTGCATTTTATCTATTTCTAGAATGTTAAAAAATAAAAATAAAAAAAAATTCACAAATAAAACTATTCTAATGGCATCTGTGTCTAAAAGCGAATGTCAATTTTTTCCAAGTCTAAACAACCTAATAATTTCTGCAATAATTAATACTTAGATTCCGATATTTCTTTTTGAAACTTGGCCTGCAACAAATAAATAAACAATGGCAACCGCACAAAAGTCTACTATCATTGAAAACTTGGAACTTAAGGGTTGAAATTTAACTCACCTTCCACTCTTGAAAGCCTTGCACGCTTTCGGGGTTCAATCTTTTGATGGCAACCACCATGGCAGAACCTGCTTTCGCCGGAGACAGTGTCTTCCTATCCAACCAACCTTTGTACACCTTCCCGAAGCCACCCTCACCAATCAATGCATCAGACTTGAAACTCCTCGTGGCAGCTTTCAAATCCGCAAAAGTGAACAACTTCAAGTTTGGCGTTTGAGGTATTGTACCACTGTGAGTCACAATGGAAGATCCATTAACACTTCCACTAGATATCTCAGAAAATTGACTGTTTCCGAGGCTGCTTGTCCTATCAGATGATGGTGCCACTCTCTTACTGTCATCAGTACTCACTGAACCTACAAAGAAAAACCACCAAAAATTATTCATGGTAATTCAGATAAGAGACATGCAATTTTGTACAACGGTTTCCCTTCACATAAACTCTCTTATTCTTTTTGTTAGTCTAAACCATCGGAAATATTTGAAATTTACTAGGCTCTAATTTATATGAGTCGTGTCAGGTTGGCTTACTATGAATTACTATGAATTATGTAGAGCTCGTCCACATCTAATTTCTTTCATTTACGAGACTCGAACCGAATCCTTTATTAAAGACAACCCCTATAAACTTTCCTACCATATAGTAGCATGTTTTTGTGGACAAGCATAACATATAGAAAGAACCCAAGTTGAGTTTTGAGCTAAACCTGCTAAATTATGGAAAACTGAACCTTTGTAACTTGCCTGAATAGTGAGGTCTATTGAGGGTAGAGTGCGGTTCATGGCGAGCTAGTGAACCAAAGCAAAGACCCATGTCAGACTCTGTGTTTGTTGCTCCGTTAATTGGTTGGAATTCAGCCAACAAGAAGAGCAGAATAAAAGTGGCTGCACAGCAATACTTGTGGACTTGAGGTCGGTGGAAGGACAGATATAAAGAGGGAACCGATCGAGAGAGAAGATCAGAACATACCAAGCGTCCCTTTCGTTGTGGTTATATGTTATTGACTCTCATTTTCTATGGGTACGTTTATATACTATACTATGTTATGTTTGCCGTGTTCACCACGCGGATCTGAAATGTGATCAATTTTGTAGTAAAAAGTGGCACGCCCGCCACAGGGGCAAAAAGATTAGTAAGGCGGGTTATAAGATTATTCATATGACACAACCAATAAGCGTTGAGTACAGTGGTAAATAAATTAAACTCTTAAGAAGAGTATTGAGTTTCAAATTTTGAAAAAAAATATATTAGGAAATTATCTTAATTAAAACCGTACTCGATAATAGAAATAATCATTCATTTATCTATTGATAATAGAAATATGTTAAAGATAACAAAATAATCATTCATTCATGTGTAAATTTTTATTATTACACGAATTTAAAGATTTTTTATATTTAGATTTAAAGGTAAAATTGATCATGCTTCTTTTGTATGTTTAAAATGTTGTTTACATAATATTAGCTTAATATTATTAAAAAAATTAATTTTAAGATATTGTTAATATAAATATGTTACACTATTAATTAATTAAATATTATATTTAATATATACAACTTTCGAGCTAATTATAGTAAGAGTCAAATTTAATGACATGATTACAAATGATTGGATAATTATGTAATTAAATTCATATTATTTTACGTAAATTCAAATTCTTTTTACCGATATAAAAATGTTAACTCGTATAGTTGGACTTCAAATTATACTTAACAATTATTTGAGTTTCATTTTAAAGTTTTTTCATTAGCAGGTCATATTTAGAAATACTTTGTTAAGTATTCAATTGAGTCCAAACATAGGTTAACTTAATATTATGGTGAACCTTTTATTCAACGTAAATTTTAGTTATAAAAAATAATATTGTATAATTTTTATAATTTTAAAACTTCTATGTAAACAATATCGATTTTTTTTCAGTTGAGTTATATGAAAAAGAATTAAAAATAATATATCATATTTTCTTTTTCTTATTTTACGTGAATATCTCATATTTGCTTTCTGCCTTGCCATTTTCTACTATAGATTTATAGAAAGCTTTAACATTTGTTTGCACAAATTCAAATTCATGTACCAGATAAAATTACAAACTTGTGATTTTGGACAACATTTTTTATTGGTCTTTCTAGCAATACCCTTTTGTATATTTTATGTATTATTATATTTTTCTTTAATATGTAGGGCAGTCACAGTAATCTTTGTTACATAGATTTGTATGTAACTTAAGGACTTCGCATATACAATAAAAAACATACACGTTTACCTTTACTCTTTAGAATTATTCACTCTCTATTACAGAAATTCACACATTAAGCACATTACATTTTTTTTTTTTTTAAATGTAAATAGAATACAGCTACCATTCACAAGGACGCATGAAGTATCCCAGCATAAGAGTATCATTTCTTTCTCCTTGCTATGCCTCTATATTGTAATAGTGACGAAGTTTCAGCATTCATACTGCAAAAGTCAGCGAACGCGTTTGAGAGTTTGGTGCAATACTTCGCTTATAACTTGCCTGTATGCTTCCGAAGAAGGAAGTTCTTATCAATTTTTTGTTTTTTTTTGGGTGAATAAAAGGGTTGGAAATTCTTATTAACTAATCCAACGTGCTTAAACGCTCACTAGTCACTGGGGCCAAGAAAAAGCACATCCACATACAGAATTATAAGATAGAATTTCTTTGATGACTTTACTGAGCGTGACGATTTATCTGGTATATATCATATCAACGTCTCATTCTTAGCGTTTTTCTTCCTGAAAAATTGTTAGTCAAATACACAAGGGTCAATTGATTTAGGCTTTGTTTTACATCTTGTTATCAGAATCTGAGATTGCCATCAAATTGAGTGAAAAACCTGCACAAAACTTACATAGTGAACGGCCATTACTCATGTGTTAACATTTCGGAAGATCAAAAAGAACATTACCTTACTCAAGCATGAAAAGAGTCAAATTGCATTACTTACTGCTGTTATAGTTACCAGTACCACTTTGTCTTAAGGATTTGTTCCTTTCTTAAGCCAATTGGGACTATTTCCGATATTCTTTACGCATCTAGAATTCCAACTAAGAAACTCGCAGTGAGCCAGAATGAGTCGAGTTCCGAGTTCCATTAGGTTCTGACTCGACTGGATTACAATTTGTTTGAATCAAACTTGAACTTAATATTAACAGAAGTTTATTTTATTGTTTATGAGCTGTTTGGAGCTAAATGAGTCAAGCTCGAACTTTATCAAACATCTCATAATTTTATTATAATTTGTTTTAAACATAAAATTCAGTTATAACCAGTAGTAAATAATATAAACACAATTAACCGTAACCATTTAGATTCATAGAATACAAAAGAAACAAAAGATATAAAATTAGGTTCAAATAACAAAAATGAGAAGATTTAAATAACAAATAAGACAAACATAATAAAACAAAAAATACAATAAAATTGAGTTTTTTTTTTGTCTTATGAATTGTTTATGCAATTCTGGATCAAAAGTGATATTAGGTAAAACAATCCCCAAAGTGTCAATTTGAGAATTCGAACCTGCAATATTGGAGGTAAAATTTGGCTAAGGTCATGATTTACTTCCATTATAAACAACCACTTGTGGAGTATAAAATTTAGTTTTTAAGTCAACAAAATAAATTTCTTTATATATTACTATTATATCAAATTAGCTCCCAAACAACTAATATTTAGTTGGTTCAATTAGTTTGCCATTTATTCATTTTAAGTAAAATTTTAAATTTGAATCTTATAAATGAAAGAAAATAATATTGAGAGAAATTTATTTCTATAATAAACTACTGCAACTTGAGTTAAATTAATTCAACTCTAGCAAAGTCCGAATAACTCACTGACTAAATAATTGAAGTCAAAACAAAAACTTACAGTTTGGCTCATTTGCTTACAGTAGTCAATATTCCCAACCACCTTGACTCACTAGTCACTACTAGCATATTTCAAAATTTTATTTTGAACCCTAAAACTATGATTTGTTCTAACTTTTGTTCAAACCATGATTTTGAGGTTCTAAACAAGAGACCAAATGTGCTATAAAACTAAATAACAACAACGATTAAATCAGTTATTCCTCATGCTCAAACATTCAACCATGATCTAATTGCAGTTTAACTTCTAAGAGCCTATTTGGTTTCTTTCATTTTCTGTTTTCATTTGTATGTTGTAGTCTTCAAGATTTTGTGACAGAAATAGTAAAAACAGTAAAAAATAGTAAAATTCTGTGTGTTTTTATTTCTTATATTTTTTATTTTTTCCTAATTTATCCTATTGAGCCAATTGAAGTATGAAATGAAAATTTTGTCGGTTCAATCTACGACTAAATTTTTATCATTTTTAAGACATTGCTAAATATAGCTACATTCCATACCACATATACCAGAATACCAGATGCAGCACTAAAAACTTCAAACCAATTGAACGGGGCAAACAGTTCGTGTCAGAGGTACAATTAAGCAGAAAATTCTAAAGGACGAAGTTTACCAGCTGTAATCCAGATTCCACAGAAACAGAAAGTACACATGAAATAGCATGTGTTTTGTCTTTCTCTATGCTTTCAACATTTGAGGAACAAATTCAAAGCCCAGGAAACAAGCGCTGGACTTGACGAAAATTTGGATACAGTAGTTACCTAGTTCGTGAGCCATTTAATTTGTCAAATCCAGTGGCCAAAGACATGTCAAATGCTGGGATAGAAATCATCTGTTCACATTAGTATCCAAAAGTCCGTCAAATCCTAGAAAATCTAATTCAAGTCAAGCTGTCTACTGTAAAGTCTAACTCTCCAAATTCGAATTTAAGAAAAATAACTGTCGAACTACTTAAATCAACTAAATAATTCTAATATCATCATTACTTATATTCTTTCTCAAACCAATTTTTTTAAAATTATCCATAATTTTAACATGTGACAATTTCTGATTGAGGAAAATGAGAAGGAGATAGAATTGAATCCCATATACAGCACTAACATATTCTTCAACTATGAAATGAATTAAAGTGACAATCATTTTTTACTTTATTAGAAAAGGCAAAAAGGGAGATCAGTGCACGAACAACAGAACAGAAGTTGAGAACTAATATATTTTCTAAGATCAAGGAGCATCGAGGAAGGAGTACCTTTATTCCATACATATAGTAAAACTCAATGAAACTGAAAATTGTAATAGCTTTTTAGGTTTTAGACAACACCCACCTCCTCAAGCGAAGAAATAGTCCAATAGGAAATACTTTCACAATTAAAGCCTAACTAACACCTCTTACTTAGTGTGTGTTTGGGAAAACTATGAGATTAAAATTATTTCAACAATCACTTATTTGTATAATTACTTTTTTATATAATCACTTATATGAAAATTAATTTATGTTTGGATGTTTTAGCTGAAAAATAATTTTAAGATAATCTGTTTTATTTGGGTTATATGAAAAAAATTGCTTTTATATAGTAAAATTACTAAAAAAATATGAAATAATTATTTATATTATATAATATTTGTTATTTAAGGTCAATTTAGTAAAAACATAATAATTCTGAAATAATCAGATTATGCTTATAATTATAAGCTCCAAAAAATTATTTATGGTTATAAGCTATTTTTCAACTTAAAATTATCAGTTTTAGATTATAATCTATTTTCACTTTTTAAATCAAATACGATTAATTTTTCAAAATGCTTTTTTTTCGAAAAAAAAAAAGCTGTTTTACAAGGTACCCAAACATGCTAACTAGTTGAGCAAGGCCACCGAATTTCTATTTAGAACTGTTTCAATATAAAGAAGTTTTAAGTATCAAAGTGCATTGAAAGAGGTAGCAATGGTTTAGAGAAAAATAGAAAAGAAGATAAGAACATGGAGCTCCAAATATATTATAGATTGCGTGGAGCAGATATTGCAATCCACATATATGTCAAAGAAAAATTATAAAGGTCAAATTGGCCATAAGAAGCGGAGCAGTACATGTTTCAGTATCAATCTATAACTTGCAAACTCTGATTTTGTTGCTTTTTTAATCTTTAAAAGGTGCTAAGTGTTGGAGACTGTAGAACTCTGTTTTTCAATAGCTCTAGCTCTATGCCTCCTCTTGAAGACATCCTGCCTGAATCTCTTGGTCTCACTTTGTATTTCCAAGAATGGTTTCTTCTCTATGTTTTCCTTTTCACACTCCAACATCCTTTGCCTCTCTGCCACAGCCATGGCTGCGTCCTTGTCCTTTGATTCTTGGTGTTTTGCCTCTTCCTGCAGGACTCCCTTATGTGAATCAGTGAATGTTCTACAGTGTGGGAGTTCAAGTTTTAACATACCAGGGAGTTCAAGTTTGTCAAAAAGGAGATTCTACTCAAAAGCCACTTATTCTCAGTAAGATAGAAGCATGAAAGCAGATAAAGCAAGAGACAAAGATTTTATAGACCACATTCAATAGCCTTCAGAAAATAGATAACAAAAAACACCGAAAGATCTACGAATAAACAACAACAACCAAGTATTGTTACACAAGGTGAGTCAGCTACATGGCTTAGACGCCACCATAAGGTTCTATCATAAACCATATCTATAGTCAAATCATTAATCTCTAAATCCTTCTTAGTGGTTTCACCTACAGTTTTTCACCATAATGTTCTATATGTTAAAATCCAAAGCGTTTTTTTCCATATCTTGAAATGTAAAAGCTTACACTATGCGTTTGATAGCTTTAAGGAACTTTTACCAATAATGTACAGTACTTTCAAGTTTCAAGTGAATGGTATATGACAATTCAAGTTTTCAACCATGCTGACTTCAAATATTTTACCATCCATTCCCTCATTACATTTCTAACAATAATATTAGTTCAAGAGGTAGGTTAGATGCACATAAAAATTAGACTGGCCTTCAAATAAATGAATGTTTAAGAGGCAGCTGAGAATGCATAAAAGTTTTCTCGAAATTTCATTCATATAGCTTGATATTAAGAGTGGTAAAATCATCATAATAAAAAAGGGAAAGTAAGAGGGACCTGAAGATCATGAATGAGACTGTCGAGTGATTTAATCTTCCTATGAGGCCAGCGGGGAATACCAAATTCTCTGCACTTTCTCTTGAGAACTGTAAGCCCAACATTCAGATTTCTTGATGCTTCTATAATTGGCATATCAAAGTACTTGACCAAATCTGATAAAGCAATTTTTGCTATGTGGTCACTGGGTGCCCTCTTTTTCTTCACTACCAAACCTGCAACCCTTCACCTTATCAATAAGATGATTAACTCAACAATGGGAAGCTTCACAAATGGGACAGAGAATTTATGTATAGGCTGGGCAAGCAGAGATCATTTGGCAACATATTCACTGCACTACAATTTATAGTATCCATAACTGTATACAGTTAAGAATGAGCAACACAAGATAGAAGATTGGAGTTATTAATATGAATCCTGTAAAAGAGGGAAACATAAAAAGTTTTAAAACTTAAAAAAAAAAGAAAAAATCCATATATGCGTCAGTCATCAAATAGGATTCCTGCATTTGATTTGCGAAGTATTCAAGAGTTCTAGAAACAGAACTAAAGTTGCAACAACAATATTGTCATGACAGTCAAATCTAAGAGATGTTGTAACACCTAGATCTCACCGAGTGAATTTTGGCTGACTATGTTCATATAATAGCAAAGCAGACGAATGAACTGTGCCAAATCATTTAGTGCTAAATAGTTTATGTCTATTAGATTATGAGAGCACTAACTCTGAACCTGGTAAGCTTTCATCATTTGTTTCATTGTCGACGAACTCAGACATGTCTTCATCAAAAGGAAGACAATTTAGATCCTGATCAAACACAGGCAAGACTTTCTGTGGTGATTGACAATCATTGCTGTTTCCTTGTGATTCTTCCTTTAGGGAATCTAGTGGATCATCTTTGTCTTTTGCCTTCCAGTCCAACTTGTATATAACATGGAGATCATTAAGCAAGTTTGGAATTGTCTGAAGCTTTGGGTTTCTGAAAATAAAAGAATAAGGAAAAGAAATGGGAGTTAGAAATATAATAAGTTACTTCGTAGAAGTACTTCAAAACAAAATGTAAAAGCTTACTAAAAAATGGAAATTTTTTTACTTTCCCTCCCTTTTCTCTTTTCTGAAACAGACCTAAAGTGAATGGGAGAAGAGTGATGGTGAGGTATCCCTTACCCTTAAATGGATGTTAATGAGTGAAAATTATGAAGAATACCCTCAGCTTGTTTAAGATTAAACCCCCAAAACTAGTAAATGGTTAAGTGAATATACAATTGCATTGAATATCAAGAAGGACTATATGAAGAACACTTCTCTGCAATCTCCAATTGGTTTAAGATTAAGAATCTCCACAAGACATAAAGCAACTATCATAAGTTACCTAGGAATGCATCTCATTTTTTGGTTGTTTGGACAGAGGGAATAATCATTACTTTTTAGTTTTTGACTTAAGCCACAACAGATCTGCTTTCATGTAAAAGCAAATGTTGTCACTCTCAGTAGCCTTTACTTATTTACCTAGAGAAACAACAAATCCAGAAACATATTCAGGTATCAAGCCTTAACTTTGTTCTGTTTATTATGATTAAAGTAGAGACTAAAAATAGATAAAAAAAAAAAAAGGGATATATTACCTAATTTAAACACTATTCCATTGTTAGTCTACAGTTCTGTACTCTAATAAGCTAGACTGTTATAAACGAATTTGGATCCTCTAGCTGATGGTGCTGTTACATTAGAGAAAGAAACAGTTTATTGTGGAGTAACACACCATTATTTGTGTAGGGGCCCACCAGTTTTATACCAAAACAGGTTATCTTTCATTCACACAAGAGAACTTTTTCATGTAGAGAACTTTTTCATGTTCTCGAGGAAAAACAGAGGATCCACATCCGTTATAACTTGCAAATTACAACCAAAAGTTTAGCTTTTGGTTAATAATTTATGCGTCTTTCACCTGGATCCAATTTGCATATGTTACAATATTTTGCTGCTCTAAATGTGCTATTTTTAAATGTGATCAATTAAGGTGTGGAGGGGGACGCGAATTCTTGGTGGGACCTGAGGGCTAAACACATAGTAATCATCTAATTATGCTTCTAAATTGTGATTGCAGTCGTGATTGCGATTGCGTTGCTATTACTAGATTGCAGAAAAATACTGCTGCTTTAAAACCATGATTTAATCAAATGGACCAATTCAAATTCAGCAAATGGGGAATCATCTCATCTCTAATTCAAAGGACTAATATAGCAAAGACAAATAGGGCTTAGAGGACATACTTGGTTACCAACAACAGTGAAGGAATGTGTGAAAATTGAGGGCTGTGATCAGCGTGAAACGCAAAGATACAAAGCCACACCCCATTCTGGTACCCTTCACAAACTTCAGCAACACGAAATTTCAGTGACGTGAGAATTGGGGCAGCCTGCATTTCCTCATAGGAGCCACTCTCCGAAAACACAAACCCCCTCTCAACTTCCCTTCCCTCCCCATCCATTTGCCGGTACACATGCACGCTCCTGATCAACTCTGCAATGCACACACACCCAAAAAAATTAAAGAAAAAAAATAAAATTGGCAATGTTTGGCACCACCCCCACCAAAAAAAATCACATTTTTTGAATGAAGAAACGAAGGTTGAGATGAAAATGACAGATGCATGCTGGTGGGGTTGAGTAGTTGTTGGTTCACCTTGTTGGGTAGCGTTGTTGAAGACTAAGAGATTGGTCAGATAGGAATCCATGGAGGAGGAGTTGACGATACCATGACTAATGGAAGCATAAAAAGGGAAAAGAGAATGAGGCAAAGGAAGCAGCTTTTAAGTGTAAGTTTGCATGATCTTCCGCTTTTTTCGTTGGCTTCGGATCAGTTCAAGAGTCACGTCAAGCCAAAGGTGAATTATATGGTATCTTGATAAAAGCGAACATTTTGTGTATTTTTTATGATGAATGGTGAGCATCGTGTCATAGATTGTAAGGTACATCAATGCACTAATAATAATATCTAATTTTAAGAAAATTTAAAAATATAATTAAATATATTTTAAAAATTAATTATCATACACTGACAGTATAAAATTATATTGATAATATAAGGTAATTTTATATTATCAGTATAATTAAAAAATTTTATCAGTGTAATTTTAATTATCATATATTGACAGTGTGAAATCGTACATTGACAGTATAAAATTATACTGGTAGTATAAAATAATTTTATACTATCAGTGTAATCAAAAAATTTTATCAGTATAATTTTAATTATCATATACTGACAGTGTAAAATTATACTGGCAGTACTGTAAAATTACACTGATAAAATTTTTTTACACTGTCAATGTATGATAATTAAAATTATACTGATAAAATTTTTTGATTACATTAACAGTATAAAATTATTTTATACTGTCAATATAATTTTACACTATCAATGTATGATAATTAAAATTAAACTGATAAAATTTTTTGATTATACTGATAGTATAAAATTATTTTATACTGTCAATATAATTTTATACTATCAGTATATGATAATTAATTTTTAAAATATATTTAATTATATTTTTAAATTTTCATAAAATTAAATATTATTATAATATATCATAAGTGATTGATGTATTAATATACCTCACAATCTGTAGCACGATGCTCATTATTTATCATAAAAATGCATAATATGTATATTTTTGCTATGGTAGCATAGCATGCACCCAAGCCAAAATGTGGTACTTTCTTTTTCTTTTCTATTTTTTTTTTAACAATTTTCCTTTTCCTTTCTTGCTTGCTTTCCTTTATTTATATATTCATTTAATTTTTCTTTTTGTGTGTGTGTGCGTGTGTGTGTTGTGCGTATATGAAGGAAAGTTATTCAGACATTTATTATTATTTTTTTTTACATATAATTGGAATTTGAATTGTTATTCATTGCATTGTGGAAACTATTCCTTCTATTGGACCAATCCCTATTGGTTTTATGCAAAAGCATTACTAAAGACGATGCTTCTTATTTTTGTCAAACAATCTATCCATTTTTTAAAGTTATTATTGGTAGATTTTTAGCTTATTGATAAATAAACAAAAACTCAATTTTTATAAAAAAAAAACTTAATTTTTTCATAAAAAATATCATTATCATAATTAAATATGAATTTAATTTAAATGTACAGCTAATAAAAATAGTAGAAAGTGTTAATTCATATAAATAATTATTCATTATAATGAGGGGTCTACCATAATTTTTTATTTTCTAGTATTTCTATTAGTTGACAGTGTAAAAGTATTTTATGCTATCAATGTATACTAATTAAACTCATTAAATATTTTGATTTATATTAAATAATTAAAATAAATTTAAAAGATTAAATTAAAAAACAATGTAACTTAAAAAGAGTTAGTGAAACAAATAGTTATTGTGAAATAAATGAGACTAATTAAGACTATTAACTTGCGTAGAGAAGGAAAAAAGATTATTAACCCGAGTAACGCAAATTGTTAAATCACATCAGTTACGTAAATAACAAAATATACTAACTAAGAAGCGATTCGGTTTTGTTTGTACATTTAAAAAATATCTGTTTTTTCACTTGTACTTGTTTTCATTAAATATTCGTGTTTGAAAGTTTCGTTTACATTGACTGTTTTCTTTATATTCGTGTTGATATAAAAGGATGTTTCTTTTCCAAAGCCGTGGAAGTGCAATGTTAAAAATTCAAATTTTATACACACTTTATTTATAAGTTAAAACTTCGAACGTTAAATTGTCACTTCCAAAATAAAATTTGTAATTAACCATTATTCCAAGATAAAATTATATAATTAATTTTTAAAAAATAAACAATTGAGAAAATCACAAATGGGTATAGATCTTCTTTAAATGAAAGCTCTATTAAAAATAATATCGATAATTTTTTAATTGCTTAAAAATATGAGTTCTTTTAAGTTTTTAAGACATTAAACTTTTTTAATTTTTTGAGACATTAAATGTATAACACTCTAATCGTAAATCTATATCTTACAAATAATCTATAATTTATAAGATTAAATACTTTAAGTTATAATACGCAATGTTACTAATTTTTTTTATTAACTCTTCACTCTCCTGGATTCCCTCATTTTGGGCCTAATGTTGTCTTGGCCCATGATTGGAGTTGCTTCGTCAGCTATTTTGTCTTTCTCTAATTCTATTTCAGAGCCAGTAGATCTATTGGGCCTAGGTTTGAGACTAGTTGGTTCTCTAACATCAATGAAAGCACCAAATGTTATAATCTAAGTTCGTAAAGAGAGTTCAACTCAAAAGATTAGCCTATTAAGTGAGAAAGAGTTCCATAACTTAAATATTATATTGAGTTTACTTATTTCCTCGACGTGGAACTCATTACGGCTTTTCTCCATATACATTGTATTGAGGTTGGGGAAAAGCAAATATAAATATATTAATAAAATTGTATGCCCTAAGAAATAATACACAAGAATACTTAATCTCATCTCTGTGACATGTTACTTCGGGAGCAGTCTTTCTTAAAGACATTCGAGTCGTTGACCCAGTTGACCTTGAAATGGTGATAAGCCTTAAAAGTGTATAAGGGACGAATTAGGCTAGATTGAACTGGACATAAATTCAATCTAGAATTTTTGACTAAACTATTTCTTATAATTCAAACTCGACCCAATAAGAATCCCAAAAATTGACCAAATCAGATTGGGTCAACCCAATATTTAAATAACATATACAAGTGTAAATATTATGTATAGTAAAATCATGAATTTTATTAAGTTAGAAACAAAATTCAAGAGATGTTTTACGACACATATTTTAAAATAGATTATTTTAATACAAAAATAATATCACGTTATATAAAACATATTAATTGAAGTATAAAAATTTCATAATTCATCATTAATTTTGTTAAACAAATATAATTTTAAAAAAATTATGTAACTTTGGACTAAATTAAACTAACCACAAATATGACTCAAACCCAACCCAAAAATACATTGAATCAAAATTTCAAAACCCAAATTTCACCCAATAAACTTTAGGCTAATACTAGTTATTGGGTCAGATCAGGTCATGAATGCCCTAATAAGCCTTATGCAAGTGATCCGCCAAGTCCTGCTTTGACCTAAATGCGTGAACCTTACTTTTTTGGATTGATAATAAGCACATCAAAAAAGGAGGGCCTTCCTTTCTTTGTTGGTAACTTTACAGTATAGAATAAAAACTGTTTATTTACCGTACATTTTTCGATTGCAACTTTTCTATTTTTTTACAGAGTTTGTCTTCCGTCCTCACAATGGTGTAGGCGCGGATCACATCATCACAATGAGTGCAAAAAAAATTTTTGTGCAAAAATATGAGCGAAACTCTAGTATAAAAGTCCAAGGTTTTTCAATTATACGATCAAAACTCGTTCTCTCTTACTTTTATATCCTTGTACCAAGAAACTATATGTAAAACCCTAAGAATTTTACTGTATTGACTAGGGATATAAAATTTTGTTTATTCAAATTAAAGAGAGACAATTTTACATTTTCAGTTGGTATACTACAACCCCTAAAGTTTAAATATGCTCTTATAAAATAACCACATGTAATAATAGAAAAGTTTGAGAGATTATGGTTTTATTTAATTTATATATATTATTAATATAAATTTTTTTTATATAAATATTTAATCATATATTATTATATTAATAAAAATATTTAATTTAATATTTATTATCTTAAAAATTTTATAAATAAAAATATTTGATTGGATGACAATACAAAACTTTTTTACAACACATCAAAATTAATCTTTTATAATTTTTCATTTTCATTATATCACTAAAAATTTCTCAAAAATTAAATGTTAACATTGCTGTACTACCTTATTTCATGCAAACTAGCACGCTCGCGTTCCAGCTTATAGCATCCAATTTATACCGAACGACATCACCCCTGGTTTCAGTACACAAACGCTAAGGTTCATGTCTCAGAAGTTATTGTTTGTACTTTCAAACTCTCTTACACTCACCCTTCAGTTACATAATAATCCCCGATAGATAAATTCCAAATCTTTCAACAGATTCATGAGATGACCGCCGAATTGGAATGACCCTAAGGCTAAGGCACGTGCTCTTCGACCATCATCACGTGGCAACCAAATCCACTCATCTTCTTCTCCCATTTTTGCTATCACTGGCAAAAGC
This sequence comes from Pterocarpus macrocarpus, assembly GCA_031439585.1. NCBI lineage: Eukaryota > Viridiplantae > Streptophyta > Magnoliopsida > Fabales > Fabaceae > Pterocarpus > Pterocarpus macrocarpus. The sequence continues at coordinate 66,147,148 of CM062520.1, read as the reverse complement.
TTCAAACCCCAGAACGCTCAAAGAGTGCAAACAAATCCATGCAAAGCTCATAGTCACCCAAAATATCTCACAAACCCATTTAGCCAACACCCTTTTGAGCTGGTACTCCAAATGTGGCCAATTCAGCCATGCACACCTCCTGTTCGATCAAATGCCCCACAAGAACGTTGTCACTTGGACAACCTTGATTTCTGCGCATCTTCGAAATGGGTCCCTCCCAAAAGCCTTTGACATGTTCAATCACATGCGTGAAGTGGGTGAGAGGCCCAATGAGTACACTTTCTCTGTTATGCTCCGCGCTTGTGGTGATCCTGGTTTGAGGGATGTTGGTTTGCAGATTCACGGTGTGCTGGTTCGGTGTGGCCTTGAGAGAGACAAGTTTGCTGGGAGCTCTCTTGTATATATGTACTTCAACAGTGGCAGTGATCTTGGGAGTGCTTGTTGTGTCTTTGATGAGTTGTTGGAGAGGGACCTTGTTGCTTGGAATGTTATGATATCTGGGCTTGCTCAAGTTGGTGACTTTGGTAAGGTGAAGAGGTTGTTTTATGAAATGAGAGAGGTCAATGGCTTGAAACCTGATCACAGTACTTTTATTGGTTTGCTCAAGTGCTGTTCTTCGTCGGAAGAGGTGAGGGGAATTCACGGGCTTGCTTTCAAGTTTGGTGCTGAAGTTGATGTTGTGGTGGGAAGTGCTCTGGTTGACTTGTATGCCAAATGTGGGGACATAAATTCTTGCAGGGAAATCTTTGACTCCATGGAGGAGAAGGATAGTTTTTTTTGGAGTTCAATTATTGCAGCCTATACCAAGAATAGTAAAGGAGAGGAAGCTGTAAATTTCTTCAAGGATATGTGTAGACAAAGGGTGAAGCTAGAGCAGCATGTGTTATCGAGTGCTTTAAAAGCTTGTGTTGAATTAGCGGACTTGAACACTGGCGTTCAGGTGCATGGCCAAATGATAAAATATGGGCATCAAAACAATTGTTTTGTAGCAAGTGTGCTGTTGACTCTATATTGCAGTTTTGGTGAACTAGTGGATGCGGAAAAGTTGTTCAGAAGGATTGATGACAAAGATATTGTAGCATGGAACTCTATGATCTTGGCTTATGCTCAGCTGGAGCAGGGATCTGATCGCTCCATGCAACTAATTCGAGAACTTCGACAAACCACTTCTTTGCAAATTCAAGGTGCCACTCTAGTTGCTGTTTTAAAGTCTTGTGAGAATAAACCAGATTTACATGCAGGTAGACAAATCCATTCACTTATAGTGAAATCAAGTGTAAGTCATCTTAGTTTGGTTGGCAATGCAATAGTCCACATGTACTCTGAGTGTAAACAAGTTAGTGATGCCTATAAAGCTTTTATTGACATTGTCTGGAAAGATGATGGCTCTTGGAGTTCCATTATTGGAACCTATAAACAAAATGGGATGGAATCAGAAGCTTTAGAGCTATGCAAAGAGATGTTGGCTGATGGAATCACTTTTACCAGCTATAGCCTTCCACTATGTATTTCAGCTTGCTCACAACTTTCAGTTATAGACGTGGGAAAACAATTCCATGTTATCACTATCAAGTCTGGTTACAACCATGATGTCTATGTTGGAAGTTCCATCATAGATATGTATGCTAAATGTGGAAACATGGAGGACTCGGAGAAAGTTTTCAGCGAACAACTAGAGCCAAATGAAGTAATTTATAATGCCATGATATGCGGACATGCACATCATGGGAAAGCACAGCAAGCCATAGAAGTATTCAGTATGTTAGAGAAGAGTGGTTTGACTCCCAACCGTGTAACTTTCTTAGCTGTGCTATCAGCTTGTAGCCATGGGGGTTATGTAGAAGATACTTTGTATTTCTTTACATTGATGCTTAATAAGTACAAGATTAAGCCAGAATCTGAGCATTACTCGTGCCTAGTTGATGCCTATGGTAGGGCAGGAAGGCTGGAGGAGGCTTACCAAATAGTGCAAAAGGATGGAAGTGAAGCAGCATGGAGAACATTACTCAGTGCTTGTAGCAATCATAATAACACAAAAATTGGAGAAAAATCTGCAATGAAGATGATTGAATTAAATCCGAGTGATCATGCTTCATATGTTCTTCTTTCAAACATTTACAGTGGAGAGGGACAATGGGAAGAAGCCCTTAAGTGGAGGGAGAAAATGGCTAATATTCATGTGAGGAAAGATACAGGAACTAGTTGGTTGATCTAGGGATCACTAACATCCTATCCACAAATTTTTAATTGTAGAGAGGATGCATTTTATACTAGTGATGTATATTTGTAACAGAAAAAGGAACTTTGTGATACCTTATTATATGGTTATTCATTTCCACTGGCATGGCTTCTGCCTTTGCATCCACGTAAAGTTTTTTCACTACATTCTTGCCCTACAACTTGCTGAGTGACTGAGATGATGCATTGAGACCTTCATCTCACAGTCATGTACGTGCGACTGGGAAGTCAAGTGGACGATCCATATACACCCATTGGTTTGCCGATTTTGGCGAGCCGTTTCATTTGTGCATCAAATGAATCTTGAAATTGATCTTTGAAAAACTAATAATAAAAAAAATAAGAATAAAAAAAAAAATAAAAAACATTTTTCAGGTGTCAAATTTCTTTCAAAATTGAGTTGTTCATTGTAAAAGAAGCAATTTATTCATCATTTTTGTCAACTTTTTCCTAACATTAATTATGCTTGTACAACAATTGTACTACACAATCGAATCGTTTTCAAAATACAAATGGCAGATGAAGATAAGGAACTTAAAAGGCTACCCATTACCCATAGCTTTGAAACTTCCACTGTTCCACATCTTAAAGAAGTCGCAACTTGTCCAAAAACACACGGCTAGAAGTGTATATACAGCACCAAATCAGAATCTGTATGCTCGGCTAAACTTTTAACAATCAGTAGCTATTTTATCCCTCTGCCTGAGGGCCTTTTTGTTTTTGTTCACCCAAAAATTCCAAACTGTAACCTTTCACCTATATCTTCAAATTGGGGGATGCACATATAATTTCACAACTTCCTTTCACCCAGATCTTGGTGTTGCAGTTCTCACAAGACAGCCAGTTTGACCTTGATTAGCTTTCCATAATCACCCCATTCTCATCCATAGTATCTTCAGGTGATGCTGTCTTTGGAAAGAATTCTTCATGGGGGTACATTCGACCAAATAGCTGTGAGTACCATCACCAAATGAATAAGCATCAGGACTGTGCTAATCATTAATTAATGTCGCACAAAAAATTTCCCTACTTTTTTTCATGAACAAAATATCCAAAAGCAAGGGGCATAGCTATTTGAGTAACAGTAACAAAAAGTTACAAGGTTATATTCTGAACCAAAGAAAATAAAGGCATACCTTTTCAGTTGCATCTAAGAGGTCATTGTAGTTTAGATTTCCATCGGGTGTAGAAGCTGAACTGATAGAGTCAAATTTACTCTGGAATTGAAATACCAGTATATCCATAAGCCAAGAAAACAAGTTCATGTCAATGCTACACATGCTTATGTTTGTATCACATCTGTCATGACAAGATTCTTCTTAAAACATTGCCCAGTGGCCATTGGTTGTGTTCTATACAAACAATTAAGGTATGTGACACATATGCGCCATAAAATACTTTCTTACTCTCAAAAACATTTCAATTTTTTATTTTTTATTTTTGGGTGAAAAACAGGAAGATAGAGGGGGAACCCTATCTCAATATAGACCCCAAAATATTACATTCAAATGAGTGAAGCAGAAAAGGAAATAATAAAATAATGCAGGAAATAAGTGCACATGCAATCTGCAGGTAAAACTAAACATCAGGGAAGAAGAAATCGGTGAAAAAGTCAGGATTAGAGGCACACCATGAATACTTTCTGAATATAAAATGCACTCCAGAGCACAATGGGTTTTATATGTTCACTATCACTTTGAACAGTTGGAGTACTTTCAGAGTTTCCAGATACGGGTGGTGTAAGCAGAGCATTCATGGCTGCTTTTAGTAACTTCTTTCCTTCATCAGCATCATTGCACAAAGTGGAAAGGTATAAAATAAAGCTGCAAGAGAAGGCAAACAAGGTCAATTTAAGTTCACAGTTCAGTCACTGGGGCAATATAAATGTTATTACCAAGTGTTGAATATGAATATGGTAACATAAAGAAGTAGGACTCTAAAGGTAAATCATGGAAGCAACTACAATCAAATACATGACATGATCTCTCCGGGAAGAGAGCATGTCATCATCTATACAATCAATGTCTGGTAACGGAGGAAAGCACCATTGGTGGTCATCACATTGATGGGGTCAAGGGATAATTAAACAGCATAAGGAGCATCTACGTTGATGCAGAGGTAGTGTCAAAAGGGCTGATTTCTGTGCTCACATGTCCAAATATGTCATCTCATTCTAGACTCCGTGGACCTAACAAATTCTGCCTAGCCTAACAGCTAAGAATGAAGGTTCCATGAATCAAAATGTAATTAGCATTAATGATAACAATTCCTCCTAGTGCAACATAAGAAAGAAAAAATCTTAGATCTTAGATCAAGTTTCTTATATATATTCAATCCAATTCTCAAATCAAATAATGATATGTGGATATTTTTCTTGAGATGAGTGAACACTTTTAACTTTTACATTACTCATTTCAAGAAAAATATCCACATCTCATTATTTGATTCGAGAATTGGATGAATCAGATATAAGAAACTTGATCTAAGTCTTGTATTGTTAAAAAAAGCATCCTTTCTATCAAATGGACCTAAAACCAAAAAATTTTATAATTGAAGTTCAGATTGTGACAAGATATAAATTAAAGGTACCATATTATGAAAAGTAAGCTCTTTAAGGCTTTAAGCCACTAGATATACTTTATGATTCCATCCCAGCTCCCAGCCAATACTAAATGAAAATCTAAAGTAAAAACAGAAGATTTAGAGAAGGTAGAAAAGAGAATTAAAGGAAAACAAAATACAGAATAAGTGCATTTCAATTTTTATTTGGATTAGATAAAAACTTACATGCCCGCAGGACAAACAGCAAGATTTGATCCTATTTGAAGAGCTCTGACTGATGTCACTTGTTCAGGATACAAAGCTATTGGGAGAATGAGAGTAAAAAATTAATTCTCATGTTTTAATGTGTGTCTGCCAAACAAAATGCAGTATTTAAATCTCTCTTACATCTTGGAGGATACACCACTGAGCAATTTGATACATCTGGCTTTATGGAACTCCTTGTGATACATATTCCCCTGGCCACCATTCCTTTCAGATCTCTCTGACTCCACGTTTGGAGCCTTTCTTTGGGAAAATCTCCTGGAGATGAGGACAATGGTGATGGAATTGTGAATGATGGATCCAAGATTAGCTGATGGCTATATAACTCCTGACCCGAATCTAATCTAACACCTTTATAACAGCCAGTGACCTGCAACGTTGGTTTAAAAATGACAAAGATGAAATTCCTTTAGCACTTGAGGATGACCAACCTCATCTCTTCTCACAAAAATGTATTATAAAGCACAGATCAAACTATCAAAGGTATATTTCCACACCTTATCCATAAGCAGAGAAGTAACTGGCATCCTGAGAACCTGAATCAAAAAGTTTAAGATGTAAATAAACACACTTGTTCAACAAACCAAATAATATTTTTAAAAATATGTGCACAGGGAAAGAGTTAACAATGTCATTTAGTTTGCCAACAAAATATTAGAAAAAGTCCAACTATTAACATGAACAGAACACATATTAATGAATTTCATCCTAACCCAAAAAATATTTTGTTACCATCGTTGCAACAATAATCAGCACATAGATAATGGCTTCACTAAATTGAATAATATAGTTATATGTGTGTGTGTGTGTGTGTGTGTCTGTCCTGCTTTGGCAACAATTGAATTACATCCCTTTGATCATAACTATACTCCTGGATTTCAGAAACAGAGATCCAGGATATGCCAAGCATGACAAATTCTATAACAACAGGATAGCTGGACCATATCTAACATACATATAATATGAATCACTTAAAACAGCAACAAAGTGAAAATGGAAGAAAGATATATAAATAAGAAGCATTTAATATACAGAATCAATATATATAACAATGTTTTGACCAAAAATATGCTAGTTTTAAAGAGAATTACAGTTAAGGTATCTGGAAATTTTCCCAAACGGTATCATAAATCCATTGGAACTTACATAAATGCAACCTTTGACAGCAGCACGACGACAAAAAGCTTGTGGGAGTTCTCCTTCACCATAAATAGGATAAAGCAAAGCCCCTGGTGCATTGGGAAACCTGGGAGAACCAAGATAAATATAAAGAAAACTAATAAGAAAACTAATCGGGCTCCCCTGAATAACAATTAACAAGTCAAGGCAAATGTAACACGCAAAACAATAAGAATTAGAACTTACCTTCCAACAGACGAGCTGTATTGAGCTAATCGCTCTATTCCATCTTTTGTCTTAAGCAAATCTTTACAAACCTCATTATTGTCTTGGTCATAATCTACCATGGCTATAGCATACAAAAGAATCCTGTAGAAGACAGAGGCATTGCCCTTAGTGTACTGATGCATGTCAGCAGGTTATGCATGCAATATATACAGTTAGGCTTAGCAAGCTTTATTCAAAATTGCCACTGAAAGATGAAAGGAGACAGTTCTCTTCATTGCACAAGAAGGTAATAATCACTAATCAACTTCACATTTTCAAAGAAATATATATCTAAAGCCCCATCAAGCTAACAAACTGAGCCACCAGCCCACCACCAACCATTTTAAGATTTGAACAGTTTTAACCAATCCATTAGATAGAATGTAGAAAGTAACAACTTCAGGGAAAGTGAAACAATTGATGGAATTCAAACACTAGTAAAACATTAATTCACTAATCATCGGGAAAAAAAATTCGAAGTGTTCAAAAGGGTCTTTTACATCATTCTGTAATTGCAAAGTCAAGACTGCTTGGTGATTTCATTCTGATTTACAAAGCACAATACATAAAAGTCACGCTCCTATCTTTCTCATTTCCAAAAATGATGCTAAAAACACAAAAGTATTGCAATAAAACATCAAATTAGAAGCCAACAATTTCATCACCAAGAAAGAAACAACAGGCAAAAACATTTTCCCCTGCATTTGTCTTAGCAATTGTTAACATGCCGAAGGACTAGAGCAGAGTGCAACCCGGGTTTACTAATCTACTAAACACCCTAATCTACTAATCAAGTTTACAATGCTGCATGACGTACGCACGCACTAATCTGAGGACTTCAAACATTGGCATACAACACAATCAAAGCACAAATCCACTACCCTCAAAAAAATATATAACCTTATACCAAATGAAAATTGACATTTAAATAACAAAATTACACCCCCCCAAAAAAAAAAAAAAAGCAATTCTCACTAGCATATAGGAATGGTGAATACGATTTTATCTTCGGCGGCAACCGCATCTTCTCCAGAAAACTAACGAACGGACTCTCCAGATCTTCCTCCGAAATTTTCTGACCTTCACCGCCATTGTCATTCTGATCACCACCACCACCTAGGTGCTGCTGCACAAGCTTGAAGAACCTCATCAACTGGTTCTTCTCCTTCAGCGAGAGATTCTTTTCCCTGAAGATCGCTCCACGAGAATCCGGCACGTTCGCCAAACCGCCACCGTTAGGCTCGTACAGGAGGCTCGCGTCTACGCCCTTGAATTCGAGATACTGCGCCGCGCCAGATTTCAACAACAGATTGATGCAATTGTCGGCGCTGAACAGGGCCCTAGGTCCTCCCAAATCGATGTTGAATTTTCTGGAATCTTCTCGAAGCTTCGAGATTTCGTCCTCGGAACCTCGCGATTCGATCTCCACGTCGGAGTAGAGAGGCTCGCGGACGAGGTCCACGACGGCTTGATCGGAATCGCCGGATGCAGCTGCGGTGGCGGTGGATGACGGTGGCGGTGAGGCGAGGGAGTGGGAGTTGAGGTGAGAGGTGAGTTCGGTGAGGGAGAGGGAGGCGAAGTGGCTGCCGTAGAAAGAGTTCGGGTCGAGGTGGAGGACGGTCTTTCGGACGGCTGATGCGGCGGCGGCGATGACGGATTCCGGCAGGCCGGTGCCAACGATGATAAGATCGAAGCTCGATGGGTCAATGGGAGGGTACGAGGAGACTTCGGATTCGGCCATCGCGAACGACGGCGCGTGCAAGCTATTCGCCGCGTGTGGCGCGGAAGGATAGGTAGCGAAACTGGGGAGAGTTTGATGCCGAAGCAAACGACCTTGTCGTTTCGGCGCAGATTGGAGAGCGGTTTAGAATCGTTTGACTGTGTAGTGCATTAGTTGTTTGACCAACCAGCCTCCGATAACTATATTTACGGGTGTAAGCGGATAGAATTGATTCAAATCACACCAATGAAATTTATTTAGATTGATTCGGATATTAGATTTATTTTTAAGATAAAACCAAATTAATCAATTATTATTAATTTGATTTTAGATTTATAATTTTTTAATCAAATTATCTAAACACCTAATTCAATTATTTTTTTTTAAATTTCTAATATTCAAAGTTTTATATTTAAATTTTTAATAATATAGTCACTTTTTATTTTTTTAATAATATTTATATAAAAATTTTATCTATTTATACTATTATTAAGTATATCATAATCAAATTTTATATTGTTATTAATTATAAAAATAATTTTTTTAAAAAAATATAATTCTTTATTTTTTACTTCAATCTAATGACTCGAATCAAACCAATCTGGTCTTAGGCGGATTGGTTTGGTTCTGATTTATTGAAAAAAAAATTAAAATTTAAACCAAATCAAACCAATCTAATTAAATTTAATCAATTCAATTTAAATTTATTTTTTACTCAAACTCAATTCAAATCAATCCGTTTACATCCCTAACTATCTTTACTTGGGAGAATTAGGGCCATCACCCTCGGTTTCGGCCCAATCAATTAAACCCAACAGGATTTTTTTCCAGTAAAAAATAATTTATGCAATTTTATAGATAGTAATAAGATTAAGGCAGGGGATGATGATTTTTATGCGTAACATGCTATTATTTAATAAGGTTAAGTGTAATATTTTATTATTAATTGTTTTATATCACATATCCTATCTGAGACTCACCTTTTAAATTGATGATTAAAAAATCACACTTAATCTTATCAAATAAAAAATAAAATTCAAAGAATCCATTCCCATACTTTAACATTCTTTGTGAGAGACATATTTTATGGCAGACTACTTAGCTAAGATGGGAGCCTTGGTAAATGATTCATCCTTAGAGTGGAATACACCACCTGCTGCTGTTTCGTTGTTACTCCTAACTGATAATGTAAGAGTTAGTTTCCTAGAGCTTAGTTTTTGCTTCTAGCTTTTTAGATGTACCGAAAAAAGAGATAGTAATTAGATAAAATCTTCTCCAAAATAGCAATTACAAGAGTCTAACATTGTAAGTAAAATATAGGTTGGTCAAGAATTGCAGTCCACTTCTACTACAATCAACCGAATTGGATATTAATCCTCGAATTTTGTTAGAACATTTATGTGAAAACCTTTTTTAGCTAAGTTTAGAAAAAAAATCATTATTTTATCTTTTGGAATTTACATTTTTTTTATCAGACAAATTCATGCCTTTCGCCATATCATTTTAATTTTTTTGAAGATAAATGATAGCTTGCCTTATAGATTTTTTTTTTTAATACAAGTTGGACTTTAAGGTATGTTTGGAAGGGTGGCAATGGAGGAAGTAACAAGAAGTAGAGCGATTAAACTTAAATGACCCATATTTGCAAGTAATTTAGAAGGAGAGGATAGAATGGTTAAGGAGGGACAATGGATTCCTCTCTTACCATTCAAAATCTTTATTTTTTGACCCCCAAATTGAGGGGTCAATGAGAGATTATAATATATTTTTCTTCTCTTTCCTTATTAAACTAATAAAATATCCAAATATGAAGATAATATTATTTAGTCTACTTCATCCTTTGCCATTCCACCCTACATTATTATGAATTATTCCATTTCATCATCTATAAAACTTCCAAATATAGCTTTAAACTCCTAAGTAATGGCTACACAATAGAAAGAAAAAGTCTAATAAGATTATCTAATACATCATTAGAGATACTGAGTGATCTTAAAAAAACACTTAAAATGTCTATTAATAATAGAGTAAAGCTTGAGAAACATATATCTATTCTTAATTCATTTAATGAGTTATGAATACAATATATTTTATTAATTTAAAAGTAAACATACCTTTATACTTTCACTTTAAAGACAAGTTGTTATTGTTATCATTATTATTTTTTGGGTACATACGAGGGCCTAAGCTCAAGATAAGTTAATTTTAAATAATCCTTATTCTAAACTTGCTATTGATGGAGATAGATTGTGGCAAAGGTGTGCTAGCCGCTATGCTTAGATTTTGCATTTTCTAAGGTTCAAATCTAAGGCAGAGTTTTCTCAAGGGGTAAGAGGTAAATCAATACTAAATGTTTTAGAGGTTTTTTTTTTTTGGGTACGTGAGCTAAGAATACAGGTTTTTTTTTTAATTTACTGATTATTGACATATTAATTCATAAAACTTAATATAGATATAATTATCCTATTAAAATATAAATAATAGAAATTTAATAACTGATTATAGTGGTATTTTGGTTCTTGCACAATAAGATTTTGAAATTTAAATAAAGAGAAAACTTAGAATAATCTAAATTTTTTCATGGATTTTTTCTTTCTTTCATATTTTTCTTTTTATTTTTTCTTCAATCAAACAAAAAAATTAAAAATCAAATTTTTAAAAATTTCTTTCATTTTTTTTCCTCAATCCAGACAAAGAGCAAATCATAAAATTCCTTACCAAGTCCCAAATTTAATTTTATAAAAAGAATATCGGGTGGGATTATTGGTATTCCCAATTACCTGTCAACACTCCCTATTAATTACTTATAATTTTGTATCAAAGAAATTATTACTGAACCAAAAAAAATTGCTTATAATTTTGATTTACTAAATTACCATAACCTAAATTTTTTTTATCAAAGTCAAAAATTTAATCATGCAAATTAATCTTTGTTTATTTACACGTCAAATTATTAATTATTTCAATTGTCTATCTACAAAATAATTCAAACCATTAAAATTATTCAATTTTTTTTTAATTGTCTTCTCAAAACAACTAATCAATATAAAGTCATAACAATAAATCTACTAAAAGTGCATTTGTTTAATTTTAGAAAAAAATATTTTTTATGATATAATTAGTTATATTACTATTAATTTATCTATTCATATTTTTAACATAACATTAATATCTCTCAGTTTTTTATTTATCAGACTTCTCCAGTACTTTTCTATTTTTTTCTACTATTTTTTCTTCATTATTTTATGCTTTTCACAAGATAAATCATAGGTTATAAATTGTTACAAAAACTAAACTTTAATAGAATTTATCATCCCAATAATGAAAATTATTTAGACCTAGATTTGAGTTTTTATCTTGACATGCTTCTTTTCAATATTGTGCTCTTGTAACCACAAATGATATTGTAATATTTTAAAAATGAAGGGCTAACAATAAAATTTTTATCATGAGTGTGATCTTTCTTAGATTTATTAGAGAAATATTCTATTGTAGCAAAAAAATATTTCAAAATATTTTAGTACAAATAATTTAAAGCAGTACAAAGTTATATAATTTGGAAAAAAAAAGACTTTTGAGAAACATTTTTTTATTCCTTGAAATATAATTTTATAATATATTTTGTAAAAAATAAGTGAAAATGATTAATATGATATATTTCCTATTTTAAGAAAATATATTAAATGATTAATTAAACTTATTATTCTACTAATGATTTTTTAAATAATAACAATTAAGGCCTTTTGTTTGAGCATTTTTATAAGAAGAAATACTTTGTAATCAAAGGCCATGTATAAAAATTTTAAGTTAACTAAATTATTTTTAAAAAATAAAAATAAATTTTTTTTTGTGATTTTTTCACAAATTGAAATGAATAAATTTTTAAAAAGAAAAGCTATAAAAAATCACATCATAAGAATTTATTTTTTCTAAATTTAAACAAGTACACCTTTAGTGGATCTATTGTTATGACTTATATTGATTAGGTGTTCTATATGAGAAAGACAATATAAAAAATTTGAATAACTTTAATAGTTTGAATTATTGTATAAACTAGCATATTTTTTATTTTTAGGATATTAACATAAAATTATTCATATAACATATAGAATTTTATTAGATAAATAAATTTTGAATAATTATAGTGGTTAATATGAAAGTTTTCTCGATTTGTTCATTCAAAATTTATTTATTCAAAAAAGTTCTATATATTATATGAATAATTTTATATCGATATCCTAAAAAAATTATTTGTTAAAAAAGCCATATTTTTAATTAAATTTAGATTTTATATTTTTCGATTTTAATTTAAGAATTTAATTTGGATACAATGATAGTATAAAATTTTTTTTTATACTATCATTCAATTACATCTTATCACATTAGCAAATATAATTAAGTCTCACGTTTATTATTTGAATAGTCATGCAAATGAAAAATATTATTAGTTGACTGTGTAAATATTTTTTACACTATTAGTATATTTAAATTAAACTCTTAATTTAATTATTAATAATTCATTATAAAAGATAATTTTACATGAATGCCTCAAAAATTAAAAAAAATATATGGATAAATGAAATGCAATTTATATTGATAGTATATCAAAATTCAATTTTCTACATAATAAAAAGACCGTAGAAAGAATAATGAGTGTACAATATTGTATATTTGTGTTTACAAATATAAATATATATTTACAAATATTATTTATAAATAAGTTATTTGTAAATGTCATTTGCTAGTAAAATAAGTTTTTTTATAAATGTCATTTCTTTTACCCATAAAAATATAAATTTAATTTTCATACACTGACAATGTAAAATTTTTTTATATTATCATTCAATCGAATCCTCCCAAATGCATGACTTTTGAAGTAGTAGATGTAAAAGTTGGACATCAAACCCACCCAATCCCTTTTATTTATTAGTAATAGATACAAATATGAAATGATAAATTATTTGAAGTGTAAATAAATAAAGTTTAATTTGCTTGATTAAAGTTTGATTTTAATTAAGCAAACAAAGTGCTTAGATTAGGACAATTTAGGAAATCAAAATTATAAATAATAATAGGGAGTGCAGATAGATAATTGAAAGTGCCAATAGCCTTACCCAAGAATATCTATCACCTAAAAACACAGGAAAATTATACCGGCACCTGCAGAGTGGATTTCACATGAAAGCATGTGGTCTATGCTAAAACAAATTGGAATATTACAAATTGCAACTGATCAACCAAACTGAGAAAAAGGGGGCAAAAAACAAGTTTCATGGTACAAATCTATGAAGTATTAATGTCATGTTCATTAAACTTAAAATCCAAGATAGCAGTCCAAACAGCTTGCAACTTTTGTTATTGCACGTGGAATCATGACTACCTATTAGCTATAAGCTCGACGGACAAATCTGCAAACCCTGGCAGACACTACTAGCCAAGATATTATCCCAATCTGCATTGATGTAAGGATAGTTAAAAATAACTATCAATTTCTCAGTTAAGAAAAAAAAAAGTAGAATGCTGCAGGAAATTGTGAGGGTTTACCATATATTCCTGAAGATTGAAGCAAAAAATTGACTATTGAGAGGTGAAGGAGCTAAATTTACTGAAGTTTGATTAAAATCCTATGTTTGTAAAAGCCTGATAAATTTGTTCCAAATAGGTTAAGATACAAAAAACTTTAGGATTCAACTAATACACCTATTCTGTTAAATGATATGTGTTAATCTTGTCTAATTCGATAAAAAAACATTCTCAAATCAATTTTTGCATCACTCGAAAGTATCAATTCAGATGGTTTTATTTTTTACGGGTGCATCCTTATATTGCCTTATTGCATTTGGAAGAACTAATTTCGCCTAGTGCATAATCAAAAATTAATTAATACCCAAAAATACTGGCTCAATATTTGAATTCGAGTAATCAAGACAAGTAGCACACTTCTTTAATCATTAAACTAATCTCCTCATATTAAATATAAGGGTTAATATGGCAGTAGCAAGACTCACCCCCAAAAAAAAAACTTAAGAAGATTATGGCAATAACATTTATCAAGAGAATGTAAAGGAAAGATATGATTAATTACTTACCATAGCATGGTTGTCTTGAACTCCTGTAGTCCTCCAAGACAACAATCTCCCTGCAAAGAGTGCAAAATATGTTCAGAATTCAAACCGAAAGCTTATTGTTTTCTTCTTTCACCAGTAACCGTTTGTCTGCTAGGCCTTCATTTGGAAATAACGCTAGAAATCCAAAAAAATAAGGAAAGGAGATTTTTGTATCGCATGACAATAAATATGGCAGGTCTTATCCAGGTGAATGAGAGGGTTCATGATGTGACCTAGTAAAGTTAAAGTAATATATGATCATGATTGCATTACCAAATGGTTGCACAAGTTGCTGAGATATGCTAGCCACAGGAACACGCCAAAACCAGAGAAGCAGCAGTGCATATGTTATGTACTATGCAGGGAACAACCAAATAAGTATCACGTAAGCCTCCACAAAAAAAATCTGTAAACATAAGAAAATGTTGTATCTGAAAATACCTTTGTCACGAGCACCATTTTCGAATACAAAGCATAATCTTTGTGATGCACATTTTGATCTGCAGATTAGTTTCAAGTATGACTTTTACAACCTTGAGCGTAAGAATATTAAGTATTGATTAATTGAACAACTTATAGCATAAAAATAAGGATATGAAAGATTTAAACTGAAGATAAATACTATATGAAGTATAAAAGGCCGTAATCTTTGCACAAACTGTGCACAACTGTGAGAGCCGGGTTGTCCTGAAATATTTTTGTAAGTAGCAATACTCAGAGTGACGCGTTATTTGAAGGCTGAACTCTTCATAATAAAGTGCTCTCTAGAAATACCTATGCCATTTACAGTTCAAGCACCTTCAAATTGAACTAAATTTTCTTCTCTTTTGTTTTAGCTTTAAGGGGAATAAGTTTCTTTTACTCACTTAGCATCTTTTGATGATTACTATCTTCACTCAAAATTTTATAACGAGGGGAAAGAAAAGGAAAAGAAATTTAGAGTTTAAAATTAACTCTTACATAGATGCAGAGAATATGTGTTTACCACCTAAATTCAGAAGATCGTGTTTAGTTCAGTTCAATTTCAAACCACTAGTGCCTTATCATCTTTGGTTACTATATGTTGCTTGCTAGGTCCCCACACACATACCATATTTGTCTTGCAAGCAGGTATAAACTTGTGGCACAGCAACATGTCAATCTACATTACATAGCATACAATATGTAGAGACATAAAAGGCTTGCAACATGAAATAAACTCACACTTTGCAAGTTCCCTCTCCTTGGCAGCTGCCAGTCTTCTGAGTTTTGCGGCTTGTGCAAAGGTTGATGGCCTGAGAGCACAAAGAAGTGACACATATGCTCTCTCTCTTAGAAATACAGACATACACAAACACACAAAAAAACATGATACATTTGCAGTCATCTCTTTTTCCAGTGATTCCTACTCATGTTACTTTTCTTTGTCTTCCTCCTATCCACTTGATTTCTTCATTTCAATTTCCCACACTTATATACGAGGAGCGCATTTTTACATGTCTGAACATTGTCAAATAATTCTTAGTTTGTTTACAATTGAAGTTACTTCAACGTTTGGTTTAAGTGAATACTGAAATTCTTCCTTACTACTATTTCTCTGTGGCACATCCTCTTCAATATGTTCATCTCCAATACCCATTTATCAAGACATGTAATTTGAGTTACAGCCAAAATATTGTAAACATGCCATAGTGGACTTTTGAACAACGATTTACCCTTTAACTATCAATCACCACGCAAACGAACCTTTTATGGACCCTATTTAATTTAGTTGATCAAGATGGTGATTGCTATAGTTAGTCATTAATCAAACCCTTATTCCTTCCCCTATATTGTATACTGCAGCTACAGTATACAATATTCTTTCTTTTACTACGAAGCTCAAACCCTATATTTTACAGCTTGTGTAAGAATTTTCAGTCTTGTATTAAATCAGAATCTAATCATGTCTGCTTCAAAGATATGATCACATTCAGAAAGCAAGGCACATAAGGAAAGGCCTCACCAAGCCTGAAGCCATGATCACTCAACCAGGCCCAAAAATATACGGATCTACCATTAATTTGATGTGTATCATATAGCACATTAATAAATGCTTGAGCAATGAAAACTCATCACATTATAAAGCTTTTGACGTAAACAACAACCATAAACATAACAATATCATAATTAATCATGTACGAGTGACTGACTAAAGCATATGAATTACTTACTGTGACATTAAGCTTGCCTCCTTCAAAAGTTGTTTTATTTCCCCACGCAGTTTAATTTCTTTCTCATTATCGGATCCATTCTGTAGAAAATAGCATGTGGCTAAAACAAATTAATATTATCAAATCAACAGTTAATGCTGCTACCGGTTTGTTGCGTCCTAGGTATAGATGCTATAAGGTTCTCTTTTCTGGGTCATCGATTATTATTGCAAATCTGAGTCTTTAATTCACATTTTTGACTCATCCAATAGAGCAAAAAAAAAAAAAAAATTATTGTCAATATATCATTTTCTTTTCTTTGTGTAAATAATTTGATTATGTTGTGTTTGGTTTGGATTGCATAATAAATTCAATTAATCACAGAGAAAGAGCACAGCATGTGTTCCAAATTAATGTGACATGCCAAGTTGAATAATTTTCCTTTCTCAACATTTTTCAATTGACAAAGAGATTCCAAGTTGAGATTGAATTTCTTAATTAGTAAAAGAATGAAGTTTAATTTTTCAATCTTTCGTCATGAAAAATTTCGATTGACAAATGGTAGCTCATGCCTGAATTTATAAGCATTATTGCAATGGTTAACATTGGTTTCATTCCAATTATTATTAGAATGGTGAAAAAAGATCATGTACCTTCTTCAAGTGATCTAGCCAATAGTAGGCAAACTGCAAAGAAGCAACGATCAGAAATACGAAAGGAGCTGCTAACGATCCTTGACGTTCTTGGATTGCTTCGTCTCCCATATTTCACTCTCCTCCCAGATTCGATTTTAAGGATGATCAATCAGGATGGATTTCAATACGTGTGTTCTTCAATGTTAGTTATTTTTTTCACTTTTTTTTCTTTTTCACATTTTTTCTATTCTTTTTTTTTTTTTGCTCTTTTATTTTTATTCTTCTTTTTTTTGGGGGGACTCTTTCTGGGAAAATAGCAGAGGAAAAATATTTGGGCGCAACTTTTAGGCCTTAGTTGGGTCTATTTACTTCCAGGCCTAACTATTATTCTTGCCTTTTCTATTTTGGTTTTTTTTTTAAATATAATTTTTTTCGTGAAAATTATTCATATATAAAATAGTAAATTAGAATTTTTTTTTAATCTAAACTATTAGTATTTGAAACCCATTAGATTTCATTAATTTGACTTGAGCAAAGTTAGTCTACTATAAGAATAAAACTCTCCGAATACTAATTTATTTTCTTCCACAAGACTCAAATTTAATACTTTATCTAAAGAAAATAAGTGCGTATCATTTAAACCAATCAAACTTTGGTTGTAAATTAGAATCTAGGAAATATTTTATATCATTTTTTTATAAAAGTATTATATTTCAGTAAATATGATAGATAGCAAATAAATGCAAAAGAGAGGAAATTATATAGACTTTTAAGGAGATAGACATTAGATAAGTCTTTGAATTGATAATTCTTATAATATGGGTTAGGTATTAAAGAGAATTCATCTTAGTAATTTTTTTTAATTCCCTAGAATTGGCATGTGAAATTATAATTTCAATTATGTATGTTACTTCAAATATAAATGTTGCGATTGAAGAGTCCAATTCCAATTTGGCAATTTCAACCGAGAAATTTTTCCATAGTCCGGGAACACCACGTAGTTATGCTTCTGGATCAATCATGTAAGTGTATTTTATATAGGACCCACTACTAACACACAATCTCATATAAAATGTACTTACATGATTGGCCGAAAGCACAACCATATGGTGCTCCCGAACCGTGCAAGTATTTCTCATTTCAACCTCCAATTTTATGCCCAATTTCAATCGTTAAACGAGACTTTAGGGTTTCACTTTCTCAATAAGATTTTTCGAATAAAATCCCATTAACATGTTTTAGTTCAATTATTATTATTGAATAATGCATTAATATTAGAATAAAATCTCATTTTAGTTCCCAAAAAAGAATATTTTTAGTGATGTAATCTTTCAAAAGCAAGTGTATTATAGTTCTTATAATTTAAAATATCTAATTTTTGGTTCTTTTTTTTTTTTTTTGGGTATGATTAATGTTGTTAGTCTTGAAAGCTCTGCTATGGCATTAAAAGTTAACATGACACATATTCAACTCAGTTAATTAAGATAAAAACAATGTCATTTTTTAAGTTTTACACATCACTTCTGTAGGTATAACAATATTTTTTTCTCTTTGTTTTATACTTGTTACGTTCTATACATACAATAGTTGAGAAATTTTTTGATACTCTTAGAATAAGAGAAAAGTTTTGTTTGATATCATTTATCACTTAATATATTAGCTATTACATAAAAAATATTAAGAAAATAAGAGATAATAATGACCTAAAAAGTTGATATATTAAATCATGAATAATCTAGAGTAAAACTTTTCTCTTGCTCTAGTAATATCTAAAAACTTCACTTGAGAGTTATTATATTATTGAAGGAAGAACATTTCTTGCTTCAAGAATAAAGAGCACCAAGATCTTCCTTTAATTGTTAGGTGGTCTCATGCAAACATGTATAACTTTTTTTTTTTTGAAGGGGGGGGGGGGTGGTTAAAAAGACAATAAGCAAAAACTACTCCCTAGAAAACATCCTAGTAGCATCAGCATTAAGGAGTAAGCTTAGAGCTGAAATTGGCCGATCCCAGATACAATGGCTCCCAATATGCTGCACTCCAAATTTGGCCAAGAAGCCAGCACACATGTTGGTTTCTCGCAGACTAAGCTCAACGGATACCTCCCAATCCTCAGCAATCAGGTCTCTAACACTAGTAACAATGGGTGTATATTTATGAAATTTTGACACACCATTCACCACAAGGTTCATTGCCTCCAAAGAATCCATGGAACACACCATCCAAGTCACGCCATGATTCTAAGCCAACTGGAAGTCATGCAACAATGCAAATAGTTTAGCATGCAATAAAGTAGTTTGGCCAATATAACCAGCAAAGCCAGAAACCCACGATCTGTGTTCATTTTTAAACATTCAAAATATGATAGAATAATACCCAAAAGCAGTTGCTTGTAGTAAGAGTGGACCCTATAATCTAGGAGAGTTATATCTCTGATGTCAAGGTTTTGAATTTTGAAGTTATTATTTTGGGAAGAGCTGTACCTATTACCCATCTTCATCCAAAGTTGCATGAGCAATTCATTTAAAAATAATAGGGTGATCTATATCTTTATGAAAACAATATTTAAAAAAATAAAAAATAAACAGCAAACTTTCTTATGAATACAATCTTTATTGCATTGATTTTATAGAAAATCATTACTTATTTTGATTAAAATTCAAATTACATTTCAACCCACTTTAACAGCCAGACAAATTAACAAATTATTTTTATTTTTAAAGTATTCCTACATTCGAGCATTGTTGTGATTAAAAAGAATTATTTTGAAAGCTATTATATTATACAAAGGCTTAGGTCACTTAATTACCCTTTTTCTGTGGTAATCTTTCTTCCTATTTTCTTATTTTTATTTATCTATGTTATTATTTATTTTTAATATAAAGAGAAAGGTCTTTTTGGTATCTAACTTTTTTATATGGATAAATATTTTCAAAATTTAAAAATTTAAATATATTTTTAGTCTTTATAAATATAAGTTATTTTAATTTTAGTTATTCTAATTTTTTTTGGCTTTTAGTAATTTTTTTTAATATTATATTTTTTGTCCTTACGGTTAACCAATACTACTAAATAGTAATATTTATGAGGATCAAAAGAAGAATCTTAAAAGTATCTATAAGAATAAAAGATAAAACTTTTCATATTTGTAAGGACTAAATATGTAGTCTAAATACTTATAGGGACCAAAATTTAAAATAATAGAGATTAAAAACATAATATTAGAAAAAAGAGGGATCAAAAGTCAACTTTTTTTAAAGGGATTAAAAATTAAAATAACTTATATTTATGGGAATTAAAAATATATGTAAATTATTTTTGAAGTACTTTTTTATCACACATTATCAAATATTTACACAGAAACTTAGATATTTTTTAAAAAAATATAAATCTTAAATTATTTATTCTAACAGTAAATAAAATTTATTTTATTTATTGTTAAAAAATTATTAATTATAATAAATAAACAATTATAGATATACATGTATATGTCAATCCACTAGTATTAAAAATATGAGTTTTGCTAATCAATGTCTTTAATAAAAAAATAATTTATTTTTAAGTTTTTAATCCATTCAATATATTTAAACTTAATTTTTTTCTTTATTATTGCACTGATTTTATAACTCTAATAATATAATGAGGGAAAAAGTCAACATTCATGATATCAAGCCGTATAAGAAATTTCTTTTTGATATCTAGGTTTTTTTATTTTATTTTATAATTGTCCATAATTTTTATCTTATTATTTTTAATTTTTTTTTTATGTTAGTGAGTAACAATTTTTTTTTAAATTCTTTTATCATATATTATTTAACATGTACATACACGTCAAAAAAATATGTATATATATTATAAATTAAAAATATAAAAAATAATATTTAAATTATCTATTTTTATTATATAAATTATTAATGTTTTTGGATAAATTAATTAATTATTATAAAATAATAACAAATTCAAAATATAGATTGATAGGCATTCAATCCACTAGCACTAATGACGAGTTTTGCTAATTAATGCCTTCAATTGAAAAATAATTTATTCAGATTTTTAATGAGCTGAAATTATTGAAAACTTTATTTTTTTAATTATTGTATTGATTTTAAAACTCTAATAATATAGTGAAAGAAAAAAAAAGTCAACATTAATAACATCAAGCCATATAAGTTATGTAACTTTAATGAAAAGTTATACTTGTAAATTAATTCTTTTATTTCTTTATATACATATTGTTGAAGGAAATAATATTGGAATTAATAAATATTTATTATTTTTGTTTTTATAATAATAACTTTAAGAAACGAAATTAACCTTTTATTTTTCAAGAAAGAAAGAATCATGATATGCTAAAAAAAAAGTAATAAGGGATAATCAATTACATTAAAATTTAGAATGGCATAATAATAATAATAATAATAAAAACCTTACCTGTTAAAGAAGAGATATGTTATTTAAACTTATTTCTTCTTGATTTCCATGCCGACTCACTTTCATCTATCATTGAATGAGATATAGACCATATTTAAAAAGAAGTAAGTTCAAATATCATTTATCATTAAAGAATGGGGGAAGAATAATTTTTATAAAACATTTTTTTGAGATAATCAAGTTAATCATGAAACTAAATTATTAAAATATACTTTTCTAAATTAAAAAGAATTTAATTTGGATGTACTGACAATATCATCTAATCATATATTAACATATCAGCAAGTATAATTGAATCTCTCTTTTATTATTTAAATGGTCATGTAAATAGAATGTTTTTATCAAATGAGAATATAAAACTTCTACATATTTAGTGTATTAAAATTAAATTTAATTAAATAATACTTTTATGTATATTTTTAATAAAGATAATTCTTTTTAAAATATAAAAATAAATAAAGAGATTAATTTTTATATATTAATAATATAAAATAATTTTATATTACGAATCAATAAAATTTTAAAAAAATAACAAATTATAATATATAATTATTAATATAGATAATTATTCAATATAATTTAAAAATTTCTCAAATTCTATTAATTGATAATATAAAATTATTTTATATTATTAATTATAGAAATTAAATTTATAAAAAATACATGAAAATATTTAATTAATTTTGCAATTAACAAATACTTTTTTAGTAAAAAAAATCTTTCCCTTTTTTTTTTTGGTCAACATAAAAAAAATCTTTCCTCAAAAAGGTCCAGTCAAATAAGCCTAAAGAATATTTTATTTTTCCTTGGTCAAAGCCCAAACCGTTGAAGTCTTGAACGGTCGTTTCAATCTAAACGCAAAAAGTATCAACACGCATGACTCCCCACTCTCCCAGTCAACCCACCTCACGTGTTCTCTCACACTCACACACGCACGCACCCAGTTTACCAAAAAGCAAAGAACGCTGCCACATGGCCAGAAACTTTTCCCGAATGTAACCACCAGAAAGATGTGGCACATCTCTCGTGGCAAATAACTTGAGCGAGGTGGCCATGGTATGCCTTTCATTTTAATTATTTATCATTATTTTCAACAATATTTTTAAACAAATTAAAAGTTAAGAAAATTTGGCTAAAAGGAACACCTTCATCTATGAAAAAGTCAGAGTTTATTTATAGCATCCTTTAATCTCCCAAATTTGCAATCAATTTTTCATTTTATCTTTTACCATTGTTTTTTTTCCTATAATTTTACTTATTTTTTAATTATGTATAATTTTTTATTTGAAACTTAATTCCACACTATTGCATATGCACAACTCATACTTCCCTCTACTTCTTTTTTGAACAATAGGATGAGGTAGCAGCACACAAACTTCAATGATAGAAGCCACAAATTAATGAATGGGATTACATTGTATTACGATTTAAATTATTACAGTGATCCAAATTTTTTTAATCTCATTTGAGTTGATCTAATAAAATTGCTTTTACAATGAGTAAAAAGGTATTATTTTTATGAAAATTTTCAACACTAAATGGTACCAAAAATAGGTTAGATCTAGATTATATAGGGATGAAATTTCAATCTTTTACCTTCTATCTAAAGCTCATTTGTATATTAATTTATGTCAAGATTGAAACTTTGGTTCATAAAAAATCCAACCTTTAGTATGGATAATTAAATATCTAGTTTTGCTACACCCATGGAATAGTTTATTTGAAACTAGAAATAGTCTCGTTTGTGATGTACTGAGTATATGTTTGATTTTGTTTTTATAAAATTAATTTTAAAATAAAGTAATTTATATTTAGTAATTTATTTAAAAATAATTCTGACAGAAAATAAAAATTTTTTACTTCCCCATAATCAATTCTAAAAATAAAAATTAATTTTATTTTTTCATAATCAAATATCATCCAACATACTCAAAATTAATTATTGAGTCTCACAATTGATTTTAATAACTTTAAACATGTTCCCAAACACATTATGAAGCTTCAAGCCTTGTCCACAGGAGAATGGAGGAGAGAATGTGGTGATAAAAAAGAGAAAGGGAGATTTTTTTTTTAAGTTCATGCGCTGACGTGAAGATGCTAGATAAGTCGGGGATCAAATCTTCTGGCAACTTTTCGGGCTTAAGAGTATTTCTCAAAACGAAGTCACACAAGGCGAATAGCGCTATAGCCCACGGATCGCTGACGCGGCAGCAGATTTTGGGTTATCCCGCGTAAACCACTGGCCCCAATTGAAAATTATCCCCTGGCGTTCTCAAAATTTTAATTTCCTTCCATCTATGACACTCCCCCCGTCCCCTTCTTATTCCCCCGCTCATCCCCCCCCACTCTTCACAACACTCACAACACAATCGCAACAATTCACAAACCCTCTCTCTCTCTCTCTCTCTCTCTCTCTCTCTCTTAAGGTGGGTGAGACTTTCTCTCAAACCCTAACCGCCTCTGAGTCTCTCACTCGTTCCGAGTTCTCACCGTTTCGTGACTCGTTCTCACCTGTTTCTTATCGTTTCTCTGCAGGTTCGCCATGCCGAAGGCTAGGGCTGATGCTAAGCCTGCTGATAACAGGTGAGGATCCTCTGCGACACTTGCGTTTGAAGAATCGCGTTCGTTAATTGTGGTTTTTTTTTTTTTTGGTGTTGGATCTAATGCGCGCGATCACGCGTTTGATTCGTGTTGTTGTGGTTGTTTGTTTTGTTAGGTTGAAGCGCAAGGGCGCTGGAACCGGAACGAAGCAGACGAAGAAGAGAGCTGCTAAGGATCCAAACAAGCCGAAGAGGCCTCCAACTGCTTTCTTCGTTTTCATGTACCGTTTGATTCTGATTCTTCTTTATTTTTTTTTTTTCGGATCCATTTTGTTTTTTTTTTCGTGATTATTGATTGATGATCGTTACCGTCCATTCTGCAGGTCTGAGTTCAGAGAGCACTTTAAGAAGGAGAATCCGAGCAACAAATCTGTCGCTGTTGTGAGTGATATTGTTTTTGTTATCGTTTTTTTTTTTTTCGGTTATGTGAGATTTCAATGCTGTTTGGAATTATAATTGGCTAATTTTGCACTGAAATTCAATTAGGTTGGAAAAGCTGGTGGTAGCAAGTGGAAGTCGATGTCTGACGCTGTGAGTGAATTTGTTCTTTGTTTCTCTTTGACTTTTCATACTAACGATTAATGGTAATGCTATTGTTATCATTGTTTTTGTGATTGAATCTCAATTCATTATCGTCTTTCAGGAAAAAGCTCCGTATGTTGAAAGGGCTGAGAAGAAGAAACAGGAGTATGAAAAGTCTATTAGGGCCTACAACAATGGATTGGTGATTGCTTTTACTCATAGTGTTGTTCTTTTATTGAGACTCTCTTTTATTATGATTTACTAAACTTGTGCTTGAACTTTTTTGATGTATCAGGCTGAGGGCAAAAACCCTTCGGATGGAGAGTCCGATAAGTCAAAATCCGAGGTGAATGATGAGGAGGAAGAGGAAGAGGTGATAGAATATTATCATCACATGTATTTTTCTACTTCGTTATCGATCCTAATATTGTTCTCTAACGTACTTAGTTGACTTGTTTTTACTCTGTAGGAAGAAGAGGATGAGGAGTAAAGATGCTGGTGGTAAAGGAAGGGGCTTTTGGAGCGATTAGGAATAATCATATTTCATAGTTTAGCTTAGAATTTGGTTGAATGTGTTGTTGCTCAGGCCTTAGCTGTTTCGGATAATAGTTTCAGTCTATCTACCTTTCGCCCTTATTATCATCATGTACTTATCCCCATATCATCAAATACAGAAACAGTTTGCTATCGTTCATTTTCAATCTTATAAAATTGATGGCATATATTTTATTTTATTTTTTTCCGCTTGAAGAAATGTTATGGCTTTTCATGATCTCTGAATCTCCGGTATATAGTTAAGTCATCTTTGTTGATGACACATCTCTTTATTGTTTCTAGAAGAGTAAAACAAAAGTTTAAGCCGCAATTGGAATCACGAAAGTGACTGTTGGAATTAAAGTATGAATCTTGTCACAAGATCTAATTGTGAAAGGTGCTTTATGATTAAACAATCGATAAGATTTGCAGCTAGAACTTTGTATCTTGTTATTCAATTCTCAAATTAAATAAAAATATGTGGATCTATTTTTGAGATGAACAATCTAAAAGTTGAAGAGTGTATTTATCTCAAAAAAGATGTTATCCTTTCTTGCTTGATATGAGTAATCTAATAGTAAGTTTTGTTATAAAATAGTTTGGGTCTCCTTATGTCACCGTTGACTATCTTTCTTCAATGGTTTTAAAATCTAATTGTAAATAATGAACAAGAATTTTTTTTTCTTTCTTTTTTTATGTGAAAATAATGTACAAGAATGTTGGAGGAATGAGGTTGTGAGCTCAAATATAATATTTTTGCTCATGGTCCATTATGTTACTCAGGTCACTTACACATGCGTACTAGCTTTTTGCGCTTACTGGTTGCTTTGGTGGGACAGAGCTCGGAGTTGAGTTGACTATTATCAAGACCGCTTAGTGCCTAGGATTTTGAGTGGACAATTTGTCTTATGTTGTTGGGATTTGCCTTGAAACATTTTCTTTTTTGCTTTTTGACTTTGCAAGTGATGACACAAATCTAGGTGAATTTTTGTTTCCTCGTACGAGTACGAATAGAATGTTTGTGTCAAGAGCACTCGACCCATTATTAGCAAATTCTTTTGTTGTTTATGGAAGCTGATGATAGTGATTATTCTGTTTTCTTTAATACTTGAATGAACCAAGCTACTCAGATATTTTCATATCAAGTAAATATATAAATTTAGCATGCACCACGCGGTTCCGCTCCGGCCGTTGTGATTGAAACTTTCCGTTTTAATCCAATTGTTGTGACCCAAAAAAAAAAAATTCCAATTCTCAAAGTCTTTACCAGATCACAATCCTGAATTCATTGATTCAAATAAGTAAAGGGAAAAAGAGTTTTGTTTTTTTTGGGGGGGGGGGGTGGCTCAGGAATTCCTTTACATAAGTAAGAGATGAGAATAAAGATTACATATATAGTTGAATTGCTTTATAATTTGGGTCAGTGGCGTAGTTTAGTAGGTTGTATTATGACTGTGTGATTGGGTCCACTTGAAGAATGAAGAGGAGGGACAAGATTCAAGTGTTTGCTGATGCAGATGGCATGAACATTGGCCTTGGCTTCTACTACAAAGGGACTGGGAGCTGAAATAAAGGAGTTGAACAACAGCTCCTCTAGAAAGAAGCAAAAATTACTAATTTATCTTTGAAACTAACGTCTCATATAAACTTAGTCATGCCAATGGGTGCCGGAATCCACAATTTTGAAGCAATACTATTGATGTTCTTTAATTAGGATGATGATAATATTACTCGACTTGTTGCAAGTGTTTTGGATATGCGCAACACTAGAGCTGTCCCTTGCTCTACATGTTAAAAGGTTGCAAGTTTCCTGGTTTTCTTAAATTAATTAATGGCAAGGAATCCTTTACAATATGAGTCTTAAGAGTTGAGTGCAATGATGTATTACAAGAGATTTGGATTGATCAAAGTCTTTAATCTGTGTGAGTTTTTTTTTTTAAAAATTATTTTACAACTGGGCTAAACACCCAATAAAAAATTACAAGAAAACAATTCAAGGGAAGCAAATTCCCATCAAGGTGCAGAGATTGTCAATCCCCAATTTGATTTGAATCAGCATATTTTCATCAAATCACCATAATGGCATAAGGTAAACACTTGGGGGCAGCATGTGTAACCTTGAATTTCTTCATTACTAGCAAGATCCAATATTGTAACATCTGCAGTTCACCAAAATTATTCAGGCAAATTACAAATAACTTCTTTTTGTTACTATCATTTCCAACATTTCGTGCACAAAGTTTAATATGTTAATGTTGCACAACCTCTCATCCATACTTCAAAACTAAAAACGTTAAGTGATTGTTCTGTTATGTGTAAGAGTCCTTCGCCATGTGAGTCTAGTTTGAGGCTTCTTTTCACTGCTTTCCCTCATCTCCCTTAGAGCATTGAGGTCCATTCCAAGGGAAACTTATGGCACATGGTTAGGGAGAGCAAGAGGAGGAGATTAGGGTACCAGACAACTCTTTCTTTTGGATTGCATTCGATCATTTGTGCCAATTGTGAATTTATTAATACATGGATTCTTTAGCACTTGATTGCAGTAGCTTCAATGATGTGGGATCTAGATTTCGAAGTAAATAAAAAAAAAAAAAAAACTTAACTCACAATGCTCTATGGTCCTTTTATGGTATATAATAATATAAACCATCTTCACTTTCCATGTCACGTCTCAGTGTTGCCACAATGGCAATATTTACATCATTGGGATCACACCTATGATTCGTAGAGGAAAGTTATTGGGAAATTATAGGCATTATGACCTCATTAATTAGAGAGTTACGACACCAAGATTTCTCCTATCAGAGGGTGGGGATAAGTGGTCCACTCTATTTTATGGACAACCGATTGTTTATCCCTAAAATTATCAAATTGACCTCTCTCAATCTTTGATTCTCGTTCCAACCATTAATCCTTTTCTTCTTTTATCCATCCTTTCCAAAACTTCACCACTGCCCCCTGTTCCCCTTTCCACCCCCGCATGCCCAACCTATGCCTTTAGGGTTTGGGGCTAAGGGGTTTTGGATCGTCAAGGGTCTCAAGCTCAAAAGCCTTTAGCCTCTAAACTCCTTAAAGCTTACAGTTGAGGGGTTGAATTCAAGGAAGAATATGAAACCACACCCTTTTCCTCTTGGACTTCGTCCCCCTCCCTCTCCCTTTTGGTCTCCCTCCATTCCCTTTCATTTCAGTTTCCCTTCCTCTCCTCCTCCTTCCCTCTCCTTCTCCTTTTCTTCCGCCTCCCTCTGTCTACACTTTAGCTTTTCCTCTCCTCTTTGTCAATTAAATGCTATGACACGTGAAATCCTCTTTATAATTTATGCCACTGACAAAGATGTGATCCCTAACATATTTCCATCTCCATGGCATAACACCTGCCTAGCATCAATGACATTAATATGCTCATTACCTATAAATGCAATGGTAGAAGAGGAAGAAAGAGATGTGCACTCTAGAGTAAAACATTGTCCGCACTATTTCTCACAAGAGACCCCTATTTCAACCCTCTTCTGTGAAGCTCTATTCCTAGGCTGTCAAGAGGAAGGTCGTTTCGGTGACTCCTAGCCATCATTTTTTATCTCCCACAGGCTATGGTAGAAATATTATAAAAAAGAAAATTAGATTTTCAACTTCTATTTTCTTTACTTTTCTTTGTCTCTTTATAAAATGTTTATCAGCATTCAACCTTGGCAACTTACATTGAACTTAACCCAATGATAAATAAAAATGGTCAATTAATATTGATGGGAATGTTTGGCATTTAAATAAAGTTAGCCAGTATGGTTAATGCATTATTTAAACAAATTTATTCAACAATTTGTTTACAATTAAATACAAATCTATTTAGTAAATTAAAACAGAATTAAGTAAGTTTTCAATTAAATCAATTTAATGAATGAGTAATTAGGCACATTAATCAAAGTAACGTATCCAAAAAAGTAAGATTATCTCTTATTTGAATTGGAGATCACCTTATCTTTTCTCTCTTTTAGCTACTCCCCATCTCTATGTAACAATAGTCACTCCACTCTCTCCCTCTCCAAAAACCACCCACTACTTGTACAATACACCCCTCAATGAGAAAATAAAAAAATGTCTTCTTCTCTTCCGATTCCTTAGTATGTTTTCTTTTTATTCTTTTTCTTTGAAGCTCCATATTTCTCTTTTTATTTTGCTACATTGTTCTCATTAGATTAATACCATAGAGACCAATATCTTTGCGAAGGGGGAATAAAATTCTTGCTCATTCATTGTGAAATATACTCAATCTTTTTTTCTCAGTTTCTTAAGGTCAATGTTACTCTAAGCTTCTATCCAAAGTAGAATAGGAACAGAAACGAGGATTTTCTAATATTTCTTATGGTTTCACATATTGAATCCATAGAATTTATCCATGTTATGATTTGAAATAATTGTAGACATTTAATAATAGACCTATGGGTAGAGAATCTTTCTACATAAAAGTGTGATATTGTGTCTTGGTTGTGAATAGCTAAAGTCTACCATGCAAATTTCAATTTCTAATTGTTTCATTTAAGTAGTAGGAAAAATAAATAAATAAAATTGTTAGAAATTGAAGTTTGCACACATTAGATATTAGCTATTCACAACCAAAATGTAGTTCCACGCTGTTGTGCATACAAAATCCTCCATATGTACAAATCTATTGTCAAATGCCTCAAGAAACAAGGAGTAAAAAAAGATTGAGTATATTTCACAATGAGATCTCACTCCACATGGATGAATATTTTGGCCTATAGAATATTAATATGATAAGAACTATGGAGTAATATAAAAGGAACCATGAAGGAATTAAAAAAGAAGAAAGAAGTAGAAAACATACAAAAGAAGGAAGAGGAGGAGAAAACTTTCTTTTCTTGATGGTGGGTGTGTCATACAAGACAGGGGATCAGCAGATTTTTCAAAAAAGATGGAAAGATATATGAGAGAGAAAATGAGATGAGATGCTTACACAAGTGTAGAGAACAGAAAGAAAGTGATAACAATAGTTAATAGGATAGATATAAAGAGTTGTTTTAAATTAGGGGGAAAAATACTTTATCTCTTCAATTATGGCCATATACACTTTATTTTTAATATTTTGAAAATGTGTAATTTGATCCCTAAATTTAACTGATTGTGCAAATAAATTTTTCTGTTAATTTTTTTATCTATTGTTAGTAGAAATAGTATATGTTCAAAAGAGTTTAGAGTATTGAGTTGTATGTTATTTTTTAGTTCATAGACTAAAATATATATGATTCAAATTTTAAGAGATATAACGTACTTATTTTTTATTAACAATAAATTGAAATTTAATAAAAAGATTAAAGTGTATATTAAAAAAAGTGCATAGGTTGATTTGCACCATTTTAAGGGTAAAGTGCACGTATCTATAATTTAAAAGATAAAATACTTTTTATCTTTTAAATTATAATGATGAGATAAGAAATTTGAATTATTTTTTCAAGGAAAAAAAATAGAGTTGTCCTAGAAGTTCGAGTGGCTGAGCATTCAAGCTTGTTGCACTGTTAGGGATTTTTTTATTTATTTATCAATTATTAATAAAAGCCCGTATTTGCCAATCTAAATGGTTGGAGGTATCAAGCATCCGCTTTACAGTTTTATAGTAGTTTTCTTAAAATAATTTATTTTTCAAAGTAATCTATAATTAAAATTTAAGCTTTTCAATAAGTTCTTTTAGATTACTGATTAAAAATTAAAAAATATTTTCTTAATGCTCAGTGCGTTAAATGTATTGAAATTGTCACAAAAAGAATTCCCTTTTTAGTTTTATAACCAATATTTAAGGGCATCAGTTAAAAAATCTGTAAAATTTGAATTTAATTTTGATTTATTGTTAGTATAAATATTATATATATATATTTAATTATATATTATCATATTAATAAAAATATTTTATTTAATTATATATTATTTTAAAAATTTTATAAATAAAAGTATGCGATTAAAAAATAAATTTAATTTAAATATACTGACAGTATAAATCAATCAATAAAAATAATAAAAAGTACAAACTCATATAAATAATCATCAATTATAATAAGGGATTACTATAATTTTTTACTTTCAATATTTCTAAAATTATTTTATATTATCAGTACATATCAATTAAATTCTTAAAAAATAATATAAAATTTTTTTATATTAATAATATATTAAAATTAATCTTATTAATATTTTGTCAAAAAATTTTTAAAAATTATTTTTTAATAAGTAAATGAATCCAAACACGTTTAATGATAAAAAAAATTCCAAACACGAATCCAATTCGACGATCTAAATATGAATCCACTCAATGAAGGTTCATAAACCCTAAAAAGATAGGGGTTTTGCGGCAAGATTTTTTTTTCATTTCTAATTCTTCAACCTGAGACTTTTAATAAAGGGTCAGGCATTTACTATTTTGACCAACCCCATCTTGTAGGCAAATTGAATCCTCTCAAAAATTAATAATCATTCCACCTTATAATGCGAAACAAATTCTTACGAAAACAAAATTCTATCGCATTTGATCACCATTACCAGATAACACAAACAGAAACAGGAACAGAAACAGGAACAATGGCTGGTCCCGGCAAATGCTTCCTCGTCACTGGTCCCCCTGTGAGTCATCCATCATCCTTCTCCATTCCAACTCCAACCCCTCTTTCCCAATTTCACTTTCATCGTTCCTTACTTATTTGATTTGGTGTTGATCACTGATGCAGGGTGTGGGAAAGAGCACTCTCATCATCAGAGTCTTCGAGTCCCTCAAAGCCTCCCATCCCAATCTCAAGCTTCAAGGCTTCTACACTCGTAACCACCCACCCCCTCATTCTTCTTCTTCTTCTTCCTCCTTCGATGAACTCATATACTGATTATCAAAACCATAACGGTTTCGGTGGTTGGTTTTGTTTGCAGGTGAAGTTAGACGCTCAGGTGAGAGGGTTGGTTTTGAAGTGGTTACTCTGGATGGTCGCACATGCCCACTTGCCTCCACCAACATTTCGGGGTACCCCTTTTTTTGTTTCTGTTATTTTCCTTTTAAATAATTTTATGGGCTTGTTATTTTCCTTTTAAAGATCCCAAATTTCTGTTTTTGCATAAGGAGTTTGGACCGATGTTTGGTGTTTTTTCTTGTTTGGTGATTTGTGTTTGTTGGGGATGGTGCTTGAGGGTATTCATTTTTCAAGCACAAGAGGCTGAAAGGTTGTATCTTGTGTGTGATGGTAAATGTTACATGACATTGGTGTCATTGGCCAGATTGTTCAGTACTTGCTAGAATTTTGCTTGTTTGATTGAAGGGTGTTGTTTAATGGCATTTGGCAGTCCTGAGTCTCTCAGATGGCCTAGTGTTGGGAAGTATAAAGTTGATGTAGCATCCTTCGAGTCACTGGCACTGCCCGAGTTGCAGGTGAGTTTGATTTCTCCAGAGGTTTTGTGTTTTGCTTGTGATAAGTATTTTGTTTATGCATTTTTTTTCTTTGCTTTGGTGGCTGATTGCTTGAGTGAAAACGAAAAAGGGAGTGAAGAGGTCACTATTATCCTTGAGTTAGTGCCTCCATAGTAAGATATTAGATTACTGTACATTTTGCTAATTATATCACCAATTCATCATCCTTACATTCATTTCAATCTTCAAAGCATTTCAGGGAAAGAAAAAATAAAATAAAATAAAACACAATATGATGCTCTTGAACTGTTCCCTTGCTTTTTTAAACTATTGATGGGATTAATTTGCTGAGTTTACATTTGTCGTTGAGGATATAAAAGATAGTATTATATCACTCTGAGAGTCTGAGGTCTGAAGAGACACTTTTAATGACTAGGTTAAAGAAGATACTGATCTCTTCATCATTGATGAAGTTGGTAAGATGGAGTTATACAGTTTGTCGTTCTTCCCTGCAGTTCTAAAAGTTTTGGAGTCAAATATCCCAGTTTTGGCTTCCATCCCAATTCCAAAATTTGGCAGAGATATACCCGCAGGTAATCTTTTTCAAATTTTCACATTCCCCATTTCTAAAACATCTTTGTTTCTTTCTTAACAGTGGTAGGAATACATTTTCTTTTCCATGATTCTTTAAATAAATGAGATAGGACAAAATCTCTCACTAGACCTGATAGGTATGAAGTTCAAAGATTTGTGGAAGATGGTCAAAGGATTTTGTAGTCACTCTCTGGCTAATTGCAATGCTGAACTTGTAAATGATTAATGTTGTTAATTTCTGCAGTTGCAAGGTTGAGGAATCATCCAGGGGCAGCTTGTTATACATTGAGCGTTAGTAACAGAGATGCTGTTAAGGAACAGATTCGCTCACTATTGGAAGATCTGCTGACAAAACACTAGTCTTTGCAAAGTTTGCTGTCTGAACTCATGCCATGCCATATGTACAACATTCTTGAATCTTGAATACATAATCAATTAGAGCAATGTGCTATTTTGTTCAGTATGGCACATCTGCATGATGGTCCTTTGTAGTGACTGGTAGTATATGTATGTAATTTCTTCAGCAGGTTAAAAGATAGGGAAGAAACTCGAAATCTTAATTTATATATTAATACATGAAAACTCAATATCAATTAAAAGAAAAGCAAAAGCCAAGTATTAATACAAAATAATGGTGAACAAACTGACATAAAGAAAATGTATATGCACGTAAAAAATTAAAACAATTTTTAACCTAAGTCTAATAGAATAGCTGATTGGTCTTTATAAACTTCGTTTATCCTGTTCAGCAGTTCGCAGCACTTGTTTTGCCAATGATGAAAATGATTTGGCTGTATCTTGCATCTCTGTCGCGCGTAGATTGATACCCTGCCAAGTTTGAATATATGTAAACAATTTAAAAATAATAATAATAATAATTCTGCATTTTTTATTTTTGCACTTTTTGTTGGATATTGTTCGAACCTTACCTAGTAAGAAATTTATTAGTTGTTTTCATTGTTTTTGGCATGCAGTGGCATGGACTAAAGAAATATTATATATGAATTTCTTTAAGGATTCCCCCCACCCCCCTCTCCAAATCAACATAAAAGATACCTGCAATTTGCTGGTGTTTTCCTGCAGTCTGCCTTGTGCCAATCTAGCAACGCCTACAGCGCTTGTGCCTGTTTCCTACAGCGCCGGATTCATGATTGATGCATGTTACTACCCATGTTTCAGAACAAAATACAAGCATATGAAAATTATGTCTAACTATAGTCATCATAAATATCATTACTTGAAAATTTGATTTTCCAACAATTCCTTTTGTGAATCATGAGTTTATGACATCTGCTCTTAAGTCTAAAGACTTAAGTTCCTTACAACATTGCAATGCAGCAAGTGTTACTACTCCGTCAACTTTTAGCATTGAAGTAGAAGGTATGGCCAAAAATCGGCAGTGTGCTACTTGAGAACGGATACTAATTCAGTCCGACCCTTGGCACTTGCTATTAATTTCTTGAAATGTACAGCCATTGTACCCATTGTTAATAAGTTAAACTGCATAATTTTCATGCTAATGGAAAAGCTCAATTAGTAGGTAATGAATCATAGATTTAAGCTTCTTGATAGTGATCAATCTTGACCCTGAAACTATATTTCCGATCACAAGTACACTTCAAAATTTCCAGATAACAGTTGTTCCTCAACAACCTTTCACCTGTAAAGAGGCTCATATCATGCAATGTTCATGAACTTTATACTGTGGAATTTAAGTCAAGCATGAAGAAGGGTGCATATGATAGAGAATCCTTACATTGGAGGAAGAAGAAAACCCATATTTCTTCTTAATTTGATCAACTGCGCCAGCTTTCTCATCTTGTTGCTCTTCCTTATCTAATGTTTTCTGGTTGCTGCCCTTCATCTCTTTCAATTTTCCTGTATATTGGATGCTTAACTAAATTAGCTATCTTTTAGGGAAAATCCTTTAATCATCTTCAGTCCATTCAGTAGGAAGCTAGGGGATTGAATGTTCTTAAAAGGAATCGTCTCATGCTCCCGTTTGCTCACAAATTGTAGGTTACAAAATTCTATTAACTTAGTTTTGGCTGCCTGAGTTGCTTAATTATAGGAAGGAAATGTTTATCAAAATTAGGGAATACAATTACTAGAAAGGTGGCAAAACTCCCTCTACTTAAATTGATGTTTCTCCAAATGAATATGAAACATATAGCAGAATCATATTATCATATCGTACTTGATAGATTATATAATGTTAGAGGCATTAGATTTTTCACCTTTCCATCATAGATTTTCCCTAGATTTATATGTTTATTGCCTAGTGCTGAGTAATAGAGTCAAATTAATCGACATAAACTCATTAAGTATTCCCTACATTCTGTATGCTTAACAGCCTTCATTTTTATTTTTAGGCTTTAGCATGACCTCTGCCTTTTGCCACAAACCCAGTGACAAGCATGATTGATCACCATCAGCAAACATTACCTTGTTTTTTGTATTTCAACACAATTGGAATACATATGAGCTCCTGTCCTCTGTATAAATCCAGTATATTGGCTCATTTTTCCTCCCAACCACAGTAGTTCAAGTGCGCATCTCTCATGTTAAAAGATGAACAGAAAGAAAAAACCAGTTCGCATAAAAGTGAACTCATTGTCACCAACCTTTGAAAGCATGAAATTTGCCAGCCAGTTTCTTCTTATTAAGAGCTCCTAATATGCTTTGTTCTTTGCGTTTTTCTACACGATCGTCTAGGTCGACGTCATCTGCATAAGAGGAAAAAGAGCATCACAGGTTGGATAACACTAACTCAAGCATCCATATGTTAAATGCAATACATAGATACAGATAGATGGCCCGATGAGACATGGAGAACCACCGGAACTGCCTTAGGAAGCACCGAAGCAGATTGATCTGTAACCGTAATTTAGTCATGTTTTATGACACTTTTGCTTTCTCACTAGCATAGTCAGGTTATTAATAATAACATAAATGACATATTTTATCTTTCAGCCTTAAAGGCCAAATGCATTAATATTCTGTTGAACATAATTTAACTGAGGCATTGTTATACCTAAGCTTAATTCAAGCTCATCTTCAGCTGTGGTCCGGTTATCATTTTTGTCAGCATCACTTGGAAAATTTGCATGTGAAAATATTGCTGAGAGTTCACGGATACTTTCTTTTGGATCTTCTTTTTCCATAACAGGCTCATGCTTTTCTTTACTGCCAGTAAAATCTTTGATAACAGAGCTGAATATACCCTGGCATGCCGGAAAACAACATTGAATACCTTCAATGGCAAACATAATGGATATAGTTGGATGAGTTATTAAGATGTTACTGCATACCTTCTTCTTTTCCTTGGGGATGACAGGACTAGGAGCAAGCTCTTCTTGTGTTGGCATCCTTTCCTTCATGTCAATGCAGGTAACAGAGTCCAAAAGTCTAAAATGAAGTCAAGCAATATGTAAAATGAGACTACTAATCTGGAATTATCGCTATCGCTTTTCATCTCCAGCTGCGAGCTCTAAAACAAAATACTAGAGAACAAAAAGGGCTGTAGATATTCCTAATTCCATTATCTAGCCATATATACCTGAAAATATTCCTGTGGACCAACAATGAGACAACAAAAATTTCCTGGTCACCATTTACCTGTAAACAGAAGTTGAGTTAATGTGATTCATAAACATTTATAGAAACCTGTTAGACTAGTGAAAAAAATACAGTCGTACGGTCGTACCAAAACAAGATCTCCTCTGGATGAACAACATATCTGGGTGTCAGATAATGACTTCAATTTTGGAGGTGAATAAGCAAAGCCTCTAATTGAAGTCTCCACTATCATAGATAAATCAGGCAAAGACCTAATGTTGGAAACAAATTTCTGTGTTAAATCCTTAAAAAAAGATGGAAGATCACGTCAAGAAATCGACATGGTGGGAGACTATTAAGAAGGATATATGATACAAGAGGTTGGGGATTCAATTACTTTGATGCTAAATGTTGGTAAAGTCTTCTATGTTATATCCCCATTGAATTATATCCTAAAAAGTACGAGAAGATATAAGGAAAAAAAACCGCCACCTTAGTTCTACTTTTCCACTGGTGGAAAGGAGTACAAGGCCAATATTAGAGGAGCTGTAAAATGTTGATGCCCAGCAACAGGAAGAGGAATGAAACTTCTTCTTGTAAAGCACCTTTTTCACTCCCTGAAATGTAAGAGGAATAATTGCTGGCATCAGCTAACATCCTAGTTATTCATGACTAATGAGTGGATTGAACCAAAGAATGCATTACCTGTACAGCATGCACAAAAGAATAGACATATACAGCCTTCTCAGAACACAGCAGAATGTACAATTGCTTTGTTGTTGCATCCCCGATATGATTCCCTTCTCTCAAGTCCAAGCCATCTTTTGTAATTGATCCTGTGATTGGTTCACCATGTCCATCTGTATAATACAATAGAGACACTCTTACTCTTTTCAATCATGTCCTTCACTGCTATCAATAATAGTGTTGAAATTGGATCGTAAACAGAATAAGCATTCACATCGCTGATAACCAATATGAATGTGTTTTTGACAATTCATTGTGTCAACTGTGCAAACTCTTACCCAACACCTGCATAAATAAAGCTTTGGAAGGCTTCTTAGGATGAACTGTTTCGGTGCTGAGTGTGTTTCCAGTTTCGCTATCTAGTACCAGAACAGATGACTCCTTTGTTCCAACTGCTAATATGTTTTTCTCAAAACCATGCAAACTGCAGGTTATGAACTGCAGAGAGATTATACCAGTAGAAATTTCACTTGCTATATGTTTCTGATATAATAGAGAAGGGCCATCCATGTTAATAACTGAAACCTGTAACAATTTGGTGAATTATTTCATGAATTAGTAATGTAAAGGTAATACATAACATAACCATAAACCACAAACGAAAAGACACCTAATGTAGCAAGTTCAAGTTCCACGCCATATCTGATGATTATTCATCAAGCTAAAGCAAGAATATGGTTAGGAATTATCACCCAAATATATGATCAGGGATTGAATGAAAATCTTAAGCATTCGAAGTGGTCCATAAATTCATTAGCGAGTTGCTTAAAGAAGTGACACAATATGCTCTCCTTTTATTCTGCCAAATGATCCTTGGTATTAGTTAATATGTTCAATGGAAGTTGGAATGTTCAAATGGTCCTATTCTGTACTGGCCAACAAATGATGAATGCTATTTCTTCTAATGTACCTGCAACGGATCTTAATGTTTTAAGACAGTTTAATCTCAGATTTATGTGTCTTGGATGATTGATATTTTTGCATTGCACATTAACATTGGTTTCTTTGAATACACGGGATAGCGAGCTAAAAACACATTTCCACATTGAAAGGACAAAAAATAAAATAAAATTCTAGAAAAATATCTCACATTTCCTTGATCAGAACCAACAGCAAGATGCCTTGAGCTGTGATCTATGTCCATACAAAGTACAGCACCACTAGTCTTTACAAGTTTCATGCTGTGGATCACATGATCAGTCCCTTTCTTTGTACCTCCTGCAAAAGAGGAATGGAAATGGAAGCTACTGTCAACTAAAATGTGAAGTATAACAAAGGAACAAGTTGTAAACTAAGTAATATGCTATGCAATACCAGTAAGAGACATGAAGCTGGAGGCATATGGTTCAGGTTTGAATCTAAAGATGCGAACCTGTACATCATGTTTGTATCAGACATATCATAAAATATGTGGGGATGTAAGAATTAAATAAAATAAAAAGTAAAAAAGACAAGGAAAATATCACATTTCACCAGTTCTATAATTTAGTGAAACTTACTATTCCACTCTGGTCGCCAGAAACAAGTAGAGGAGAGTTGCTATCAAAATATAATGCTGTCAAGGGCATACCACTTAAAGAAAAATCATTTTCACTCTGCATTAAGATGAAAGGAACAAATAAAAGATAATTAATTACTTGCAAAAGAGAAAGTAATGCTACCTACAGTTATTAAATATATAGGAAAGAAAATAACCACCTTTAATCCTCATACAGATTGAACTCAAAAGACTGATAATGACTCGGGATGCAACATAATGGAACACTCAAAAGTTAAAAGTTATTTTATTGTATACACTTCTAAGCATATTTGTACATTTCCTTATCAATCTACTACTTTGTTGATTGGGACTTCAATGGAGCTTGCCTTGGTTAGCTAGTACAATCAAGATTATTTTATTAACTAGGCGTGTTAGTTGACTGATATTACATGAATGAAAGCAGCTTCGTTTCTGAAAGTGTGGAATATATACTCTTGACGATGCTAGCTTTTTGAATGAAGGGAAGACAAAATGCCCATCTTATAGACATATTTTATCCAACAAAAAATTGGAATATAATAAACTTGGCATTCGGGTACACGCCACTTAAAGTAGACAACCTGTATGCATAAGGTGTATCCGATAGAAATATTACCTGTTGCTTTAATTGCAAAATTGGGGTGAAAAAGGGACATGATGCATCCCAAAAAGTTATGGCTCCATTGCTGTGTCCAGTTATGTACAAGTTTTTAACGTTTGAAAATCCATTGAAGTTGGCAGAACTCAGGTTAATCCCATCTTTGTAACTTGTTTCTACGGGAATAAGTGGCGGATAATTTTTTATCAGCTGACTGTAATACTATGTCAACAAAAAGAAAAGAAAATCTCAAATCAATATATTTATATAGAAGAATTAGTTTGTCTGAAAAGAGAATATGGTCTGGTAAAAGAATAGTTTCAGCCTCTATTACCTCATCTCCAGAATTTAACATACTGGGATTGTTGCAGATGAATTTTGCTGTTGTGATGCTTGAATCTGCCATTGGTAACTTCACAACCACTTCCTTTGGCAGTGTGGAACTGAACTTAGATTGGTATTGCAGTAGATATCTTTCAATCAAACTATCATCATACAGATATACATGGCCTGATTTCCCAAGTAAAAGGAAAGAATTTTGTTTATGCTTGCTTTGCTCACTTGAGGTTGATATGATCTCCATGTCAATACAGCATTCAGACAAATGAAGTCCCAACTTAATTGTACGAGATTCAATGTTCTCATTCAACAACACTACCTGCCTCACATAATCATACAAGTAAGCATTTATCTAGTTGCAATCAAGATTGAAAGTACGCATATAGGGAGGGAAAAGGAGCAGCAAATGGTTCTTTGCATCTCATTCAGCTATAAGACAAAGCTGGCAAAGTAAAAACTACAACACATGTAGATGTTATTTAACTTGGCAAATAAAAGGAAGCTCAAGTTCATGGAACTAGGACACACTTATCCTTCTGAAAGTCATAAATCCATTTCATTTGTAATAGGTGAACTGGAACTCAGGCTTTCTTTCTCAAAAACACAGCTATCATTCATAAATAACTCATTATAAAGTAAAATATAGACACAGAAAACGTTCAATAACTTGTCCAAGAACAAGATAATTCGTTAAATGATGTAAGAAAAGTATTCAAATACCTGCAATGAGTTTGAAGGAGCATAGTCAGAAGCTCCCATGACGTATAGTCGACTAGCCTTTCCTTCAGCATAAATCCATTTTAATGATCCTATGGATATTTTGTCTGATTTATATCCTAAGTTAAGCTTGAAAATAGGAGTGTTTTGACTGCTATAGTCAGATGTTGAACCATTTCCTTTGTTTAGAGAAGGGATGCCCCAAATGTAGAGCTCTCCATTGTTGTACCCTACAACCACCTTGGTTCCAAAAGGACACACCCAACATGCAGAAGACACCTTCTTTGTTTCATTGTACAGTGGTTGTGACATGTTTCCACCAGTTCTGAAAATGGATCTGCTTTCTCGAATATCCCATAATATCATTTGGCCATTTCTAAAGATTATAAGAACTCTGCATTGAACATATAAGAGAACAGAAGTTTGAAATTTCATTACAAAAGAAATTGATCAAGAAAAAGAAAGCACCAAATTAATTATATAGATTGTCCTAAAGTAAGGCTAAGTTTGTGCAGATACCTCTTACTTTCAGCTGCTGGCTGAGGAAATATGTGTGTCACAACAGTATCTTCAGACGCTTCAGTTGAATTCCCTGAAAAGATTATTAAGGAACTTAAAATGACAAGAAGCTATATCTAAGAGGGTACTACGTGTTTAGTTATTTTCCCAATCCAGATGCTGGTTTAGAGAATCAATTGTATGTATCATGTAACATGTGAATGGGGAAAAGAGAAGGCCAAAATATGTATCTCTGGTCTCACCGTAAGAGGCAACGAGGGGTATGGTGTATTTCATTCGTACCATATGCCATGGTTTTTGATCAAGCTTCAATACTGAAATATTACCATTAGAAACTCCAACATACCTGCCAATGCAAATACATCATGCATGCTCATTACTATTGGTGCTCCTTCAAAGAGTAATTTTTTGATACCTTGCTTTGAATTAGACACATTACTTACATATAGAGGCTATGTTGAATGACTGCAAAGCAAGTGATTTCTTCTTTAACAATGTAAACATCAGACAACAGCTTCTTGTCCATGTCCCAAACCTAAATGTGAAATAATCCTTAGAGTAATCAATTTTCTCAATAAACTGTGCTTGAACATCATTAAAAAACATACATGGTAAATCTTAATAGCAGAACAGTACCTAGTAAAAATGAAATGCAGAGGCAACTTGAAAAATATAAGAAATTTGAGCAAGTCCACGAGTATACTTGCCTCAATATGGTTATTGACAGTGACATTTATAAGGATGCCTTGGTTCTGGATAAACTGCATGCATTTGAAATAACAAACCATTGTTAATAGAGAGGAACACTTGATATTCCTAGTAAAACAACACTTTTCATGACATCAAGGAAATCAATGAGCTATTTGAGATGACAAGACAAAATTATTGGGGAAAAGGAAAGAAAAATATAACCTGTAAAAATTTGCTGGGCACTGGCTCACTAGATTCAAGTAGGACTTGGGCATTATCTTTTCCAAATAGTTTAATACGTCCATCCCTTGGGGGAAAAAAAAAAAAACTAGTCAACAAAAATCAGTTTCAAGCATAAATTCAAGAAAATATTTGAGTTATAACAGTTGCTCTGCCAATTACGAAATTTGACAAGGACTTGTACAAATGGCAAGGGTGAACATACTTGGTAGAGATAGCCAGTATCTTGTGAATGTTGTCGTAGGCAAACTTGGCACCACCCGATGGTACCCCTTGATGAAATACCAGCCGTGGATCCACATCGCTGGCTTTTAACCCATCTGATGAATTTCCACTAGGCTGCCATGCAAATTCACAACTGGGATTTTTAGTTTCTAGCTGCTTGTCGTGCTTCTAGATGAAGTTTACCAATTTTTCTAGTCCTAGGCTTAATGTGATTTATGCAAGTTTTTCCTAATTATATTGAACTAATGTTACTAACACATTCATTTTTTATGAATACATGATAAACAAAAAGAGTTTTGCTCCTAAAATATCCTCCTAGTATGTATTAAATGAAAAAACAAATGTACTTAATATATTGTGAATATAAAAAGCATTCAATACTTTCCTTATTTAATAATTCAGAGGATTATTAGAATGATGTTTTAGGAAAATTTAATATTTCTGAAATTTATTAAAGAAAAAAAAAAGGCAAAGCTCTGACCATGTCTCCATTTGTGAATTTTCGTACTGCAAGTTTATTTGTCAAATAACTATATAGCAAAATCTTAACATTTATGCGAATTTGAGCGTACATATACATGCAAAATTAAGATTAATCTCAAAAATAGTGAATTTTATGTGAATTGAAAATGAAACATATTTTAAAAGGGAAAAAAAAAAAAGGACGCAGCATTAAGTTAGCTTTGGACAAAATTTGCAGTGCAACTGCCACCATTATGTTTCCCTTCCATGACACGTTCTTTCTTCTTCGATTCCCTCCATCCTCGGGCCTTGGATTCTTTTGGGTAACGTAACTGAACATAACGGCTTCTAACAGTGCTCCACCCCGCATTGCATGGGTCCACACAAACACCTTTCTCATTAAAATTACACCAACTATACAAGGTAGGACCGGTCCAAAAATATATAACAGTGTAAATTGGATTTTCTATTTCAAACGTACGATTATTTATTTAATTTTTATCCTCTTTAATTATTTGACCAGCACTAAAGTGATACTGCTTTTCTTTTTCCTTAAAACCAAATATACAGATTTTTATCGATTAATAAGACAAAAATTGCTCTCTATTTTTCTTCCATATATAAAAGGTGGTTTTTTTCATTTACAAAAAATATTGTCTTCATTTCTGTGGGCCTTGGTCCACTGTGATTGCTTTATTAATTGAAAGTAGATAAGACGATTTTAAACTTTGATCGTTGACCATTTGACCAAGAAAACAAAAAGAACTTTGATCAACATTAATTAATAGTATTGTTTCTGTACAACATCTCCATTTTTAAGGAAATACATTTACATCGCTATATAAATATTTGTAATTGCATTTTCACTTGTTGAATCAATATAAAGAATGTTCCATTTCTAACGAGATTTTTTGATTGATCTTGAGTAGGTAAATAGTATAAGGACTATCTACATATATTTGCATATTATCAATGAAAATATTCGATG
Organism: Pterocarpus macrocarpus; assembly: GCA_031439585.1. NCBI lineage: Eukaryota > Viridiplantae > Streptophyta > Magnoliopsida > Fabales > Fabaceae > Pterocarpus > Pterocarpus macrocarpus. Next base: position 66,103,389 of record CM062520.1, on the reverse strand, counting down.
ACTACTGCTGTATAAAAGAAAATATGCTTCTTAGCATAAAGTAGAAATGGAATAGCCTTCAGAATTAAGAATAAATTATGCATAGCACAAAAGGAAAGTTTAAAAGACAACCATATAGGTTATATGTATGAAATTACCATAAGGAATTCGAGTCAAGATAAGATTAAAAAAAAAAATAACAAGGAAAACCTAATACGTTCACCATATCCATATTAATTCCTTTTCCGTTTTATTCCTTCCTTTAACGCAAAAAATGATAGCAACTTGATCACAGAGAAAGATAGAGGATACACTCTAGAATTTTAATCAATTCCAAAGTAAAATATATACTGCAGAGTTCACTGAAAATCATTAGTTTTGAGAATATTAATATTAGAACCTGATGTACCTAAGAAAAGGAAACTAAACTGATCATGGTTCTTCATCAGTGAAAACTGAGTATGAAATCATAAAACTCTATAAGCTCTTTCCACAATGAAGAAGAGAAAAAAAAGTGATGATAGCATTGAAGCGAGCAAAAAGACACCGTTTGGAAAAAAAGAATTAGAGACAAAGGAAATTGGCTTACCTTCTTTATGGAAGCTTTCTCCACGAGCTTCTTGACAAACATTGTTGAAGGATCTGAGAGTGAAAATAGAGATTGAATTGAAGGAGATAAAGAGAAGAGAGAGAGAGAGAGAGAGGGTAAAAGGGCAGTGTCAAATGTCTTTGTAATGACCGAAAACAGAAAGAGTTGTGGTGTAGTTTAGTTTAGCATAGAGCAGTTTGTTTATTCCATTTACTCTCTTCCATGACGAATAGACATACAAGAAAACAAAACAATAGTTCTAGGCGGTTTTTATAGGACAAAATATAACTAACGGTTTGGATCTTACGGTGGACAAACGTGGAGGCTGATTAGGTGATTGTTTCGAAAGAAAAATATTTGACTTGGTCCCTCCTCACCCTTTCCACAAAACAAAAAGCCAGATACTACAAATAAACAAAAATTTGGGACCAACGTTTAACATTATTACAAGGGAACATAGAATGCATGTTTCCCTCAGACACAAGTTGACGTAACACGGGGGAAGAAGGGATTTGCATGTGGGACCCTTGGTATTATTGAAAGGTACGTGGCACCACCCAAAAGAGTTTGCTTCCTCTCCCTGCATTTTCATTCCATTGTTTGTTCTTTTCTTGATTTTATTGTAATTTTTCATTTTTGTTGTTAAATCAAAAAAGCATATTTAACGTTAATTCATTCCGCTTTATCTAACTAATTATTATTTAAGACCTAGGACTCATTTTGTAAGCCTAGTGGGAAGGTTTATGAGTTCTCTCCTAATAGGCATAACATAACCAACGGGATGGGATGAATAATAAAAATGAAAGCATTTAGGAATCGAATCTCGATAATACTAAGTGCCTCTAAACATTTTCATCCTATATGAAATCTCAAAAACTTTTCTATTAGAAATTAGAAATAAAATTCATACAAATATAAACGATGGATAACGGTTAATACTTAATACCATTATATTAGGACCATGGCACGTATTAAAAAGTTTTCACAGGCTCCTACCTTTACTTTTTTTCTTCAAATTTTAGATGGTTAAGAAGTAAATAAATGTGTCAGAAGGCTGCACCTTCCCACCTAATCGTCTTGATACAGCAATGGAATCATTAATTGAATGCAAAGTAAAACATGTCCATAAGCAGCAGATAAGGTCATAAAATAATCTCTCTATCATTCGTATTCCTTTTTTGTTTGGTACAATTCCTCTCAAATTCTAAATGCAAAACAACAATTTCGACCAAGTGGTTGTCCAAGCAATTTAAATACACGTGATCAAGGTCATTTAGGTATAACCCATTTGATTTAGAACACGTGAGGCTTTGCTTAAAGAAGACTACAATATGGAAAGGTTTCTTTCTCTACCCTGGGATGCATATGACCTAATTATTACAGAGAGGCATGGTGATACAGATAGTATTCACTCATTGAGTTTGTCCTGCACAAAAGTAACATAAACTATGTCATATACATCTTCATCATTGATCAGCTCACCTTAATTACTCGTTATTTACAAGTGATATAGTGAGGTTAGAAAAGGTTTTTTTTTTTTTTTTTGTGGTCAAGGGTTAGATAATTTGTGACATAACATATGATGGCCTTGTGCATTTCTTCCCCCAACTCCAACAATAGAGGATGAGCATGCCAAACACAACGGAAACCCACAAGGGACAGCAACCCCAAAAGCCCAATAAGAACAAACAAATAGTGGATCAACCGAATTAACCTATCCTAGACCGAAAAATTAAATCGGACCTATCACCTACACTTATATCTGGGCTTCGGGCCCAAGTACAAGAGAGTATTGGGCCAGTTGGACAACTAAAGTTTAAACCAAACAGGAAAAAGAATATTGCTGGACCTACAGCTGGGCCAGGAAAGAACCCTAACAACAATAAAGCCCTGTCCCAAAACGGCACTGACAACAATTCCCAACTCACAGTATGTCCCTACAATAGACCCCCATAAAACATAAGATAAAGGATATGTCCCTATGAAGAGGAAAAAGGAGGCTAAAACTGTTATGGAGCCACGTGAGTGTGGTTAAAGCAAGCCAAATAGAATAAAACCAATGGTCCCCAATCGAAACCCAAATCATTCATGGTGATGGAGTCATCACTCTCGCTAGTGACCAGTGTCATGCAATCTCTTTCATTTATAGGAACAGATTTTTTATACTTTCTTTTAGAGTTCTTAAGTCTCATCATGCACATGAGCAACGCTCTTAACATGAATAGGAAAGAAAAAGACCCTTTACAACCTAAAACATATCGTGGCACAACAATCCCTCATGAGTAGTAAGAGATTGGGCTGCTTTTTGGTTTGCCTTTTTCGTGGGGAGCCACGCCCCTTGGGAACCATGTTCCAACTTTTAGCATTTGCACTTTGATTTTAAGATGAATCCGAACCCATACTTGGGCCACAGGTGGCCCATATGGAGCCCTTGGAAAAGTCCTCAACTTTTGCAGTCAATGTTGTTTTCCTTACTTAATCATGTCTGTCCTAAAAAATAAAAAACATACCGTTCCCTTAGATTTTGGCAAAAATTCTATGAAAAAAATTTCCTTAACTCCCTCCCCCACATTTGATGTGAACCTTATCTCTTGTGAAACATTTTTTTTCCACTTAATAGTGTGAAGTTCGGCACAGCGGTTTATTGAGTTGATAAATTTTAAACAGAAAATAAATCAATTAATCAGCTGTATAAATACTTAACTTCATACATAAGAATATTGAAATTATTACTTGTTATTCATAAATTTAAAGTAAAATTAAGCTATTAGGATTGGACTAATGGTGACAGGCTTAAATAATTTATGAGTTTATAGATTCAAATCTTAGTATTATAGTTATACCATAAGTAAATAAATAAAATGTAGTCTAATGTTACAAAGAAAAATATGGAGCTTTTTGTATATTGTCGTGTATATATATAACAAATAAACAATATCGATATATGATTTTGTTATTGATTTGTGAAAGTGTTAGCAATGCTATTTATTAGTAGTAGAATTTTTTTAATAAAGTTGACCGTGAAACATAGAAGTGCACAACAAGATTGAAAAAAAAAAAACCGGTTTTGAAACTTATTGTGCACATTTATCACATATATATAACAAATCATATTGATTCGTACAACTGTTATGAAATGCTTTTCGTGAATGAATAACAGTACTTATCTTTATCAAATTGGCAAATGACAATATTCGTTACTTAACTCACATGAATTTACTGTTTATTCTTTATTTTGCTGTAAACGTGAACTTGTTGTGTAAGCTTAATTTCATCGTTTGAATAGCGTGTTAACAACATATGCCTTAATTCATTATTATGCGCCGGACGTTATTGATGAAGACATAAAAGTAATAATTGAGGTATGCTTTTCACTCCCATTGATTTCTTAACCGGTCATATTCATGAGACATAAGCATCTTGACTCATGGATAAAAAAATAATTATATTCTAATACTTTAGATTACTTACAGAACAAAAGGCTTTATATCTTGGCCCTCCTTGCAAGAATAAGCAGTTGTAGCCAACTTTTTAGCCTTCGACTTTGTCATGAAAGATCTCACAGCACGTTAAAAGCGACATGAAGCTGTCTTTCTTCCGTTAATTTTTTAAAAAACCTACAAAAACTACTTATCTATGATGTCCACTTGAATTATTGTGGGTTCTGTGGGCTCATAAGCTTTTGGATTTAAGCATGCACGCCATACGAATGGAGTAGTTAATTAATATTTGATTAGTTCAAGTAATTTGATATTTATTTATTTATTTTTCAAATAAGGCTTTAAATTCAAGTCTTATGATTAGTAAAAAAAAATGATATTAAGACAGTTTTATTTTAATAGTAGAATATCCTTATTTGAACTAAATTAGTTGAGATCTAAGCTTCAGATATTGATAAATAAAAATGTGATAACTAACCAATGGTTAAACAAACAAACTTGGATGCAGTTTAAAGATTATGCATGACAACAGATCAGATAAGAAATTATCAATTTCGAATTTTTAATTTATAACATAATTTATTTATAAATTATAGAATGAAGCATATTCTCATATGTCTCGATTTATTATTTCATAGCAATTGTTTAGTCCCTACCATTTGCCAAGTTATATTATTCTCTTCTCAATAAGATTTATAGGAGTATGATTCGAACATATGACGAGAAAAGCTTTCTGAAGACAAGTACCAAAATGGTCTCATCTTTTGCGACCCAAAATCGAATAGTAATCGGCGAAACATGATAATAATATGCATATTAGTATGAAAAATAATAACATGCATATTATCATGCAAAGGAGCCGCTGAAAATGATAGTATATTATTAACACAATCATCATTCATGTCAAGCTATGAAAAAGAAGCCAGAAAGAAACAGCACAACCCAAGTTTAAGTCATACAATACAAGTCTCGCAGTGGAACAAAGCGTGGAAAAAAGGGTGCAACCGCACATGGAGAATGGAGAGAAAAAGGAAAAAATGCTCTAAATTTGTTCTGATAAAAAGGACGTTTACTGTTTACAGTTTCCACTGATAGATAGCTCATCCCATTTGTGTGTATATATGACTTGGAGGGATTTCTCATGTGGAGGTTACGTGCACATTTTTAATATTGCTTTTTCACATTTTTAATGAAACTTGACTAACAGTAAGAACATGTATATACGTGACTAATGAGAGTTATGTATTTTCACAAAATTTTTTTTTGCCATATATATATATATATATATCCTACGAATTACAACACATAGCGCGCCAAAAGTCAAGGAAACAGTTGCCCTACATTTATGATTAAAAAAAAAAAGGGAGAGTAATAGAGAATGGAGAGTAATGAAGACGTGAGAGATGGCGCGTGATGGTACGGAAGAAGGAATAGAAGTGAAGAGGACAAATGAATGAATCCAAAGGGAATGTGATAGGCAATCTCGCTTGGCGCCAAGTGGACTGCAAAAAGCCGCTGCCTCTCTCTCTCTCTCTCACATCTGAGCTGTTAGTTGCGTGCACTAACTAATCTCACCAATAATCAAATCGTAGTACTAGCATGCATTTGAGTTATTTATTATTTATTTAACAAAGGAGAAGAAAGAAAAGTTTCCCTCCTATCTGCATGACTTAGCGGTTAAAATTTACTTATTTCATTTTTATATATATTTTATTATTCATTTATATCCATAATAAAGATTCTAATTATTGGCATAATTTGTATTTTCAAAGTTCATTGGAGTTTGAATTGACTTATAAGTTAAGAATTTACTATATATATATATATATATAAAACAATAAAAAGAATGGTTTAATTGCTATGTAATGAATTTTATATTATTGTGTAAAATAAACTATATAAAAAAATTTTACGATTCAAATATTTTTATTAATATAATAATATATAATATATAATTAAATATTTTTATGTCGAATATATATACAAATCAAACCCTAAAAGAATAACCTATAACGTTTTTTTAGCATATAAAAGAAGTAGTAAACTTTATTTTCCGACATGAAAACGACATGTCACATCTAATTAATAGAGAAAGTTTGAGAAATTTTTTCCTACTTTATTTCAATTTCCAAATTACAAGTTTCAAACCCCAAAAGGAAAGCAAAAATACTCTTGCAACATTGTCCTTGATCCCTTTTTCTTCATTCACATTGGGATAACCTCTTCTTATTATCATCTTTTCATCCTAACTCCGTGAAAATTACTAATTTCATTCAATGGACTAACCTCACATCGTATGTAACAAAACAGTAATATTAATAAATTGTATTCGGTACAAAAATATAGTTGTATGATATTTAATTTTAAAAATTAATTTAAACGTTTAATTTAACTTTATTTTACCAAGTGAATATATTTATTATGTCTTTATATTTTAAAATATTAATCACATAACATATTGTACGTAAAGAGAAAAAAAATAGAAGTTATGTTATTTAAATATCTTTTTATATGTTAATTAATCATTAATAACTTATATATAAATAAATAAATAATTTTATATATTTAAATAATTAGATGATTTTATAATAATAAATAATAATATTATCACTCAATTTTTTAATTATGTACGTCAAATTTTTTGCTTATTTACACACGAATAAATAATCCTAATAATTGATTGATATATAAAAAATTATCACCAAATAACATTTTTCAAAAAATAAAATAGACATACCTAGGAGGCTAGTGTACGAGCCACTATGATTATGGATTGTGAGCCACTTCAACAGCATGCCCACTGCTGGCTGCAAATTATCACCAAAAAAATAAAAAATAAAAAGAGAATGATTAGCTAATAAAGAAGACAACAGATACAGAACCTTCACTGTTGCTCCTTTATTCTTTCCAGCAATGAATGTCTTCTACCCTCTTCCTACACTCTAACCTCGTAGCCTAGCCGTTCCCTCTGTCATCGTCCTTATCATTTATTATTATTATTATTATTATTTGCATAAAGTTTTATTATTTCATTCTCTTCCTCATTAAGTCATTATACAAAGTCGCAGTTTCAAAATTTCCACCTTTTTTGCTCGACCCATTTCAATTTTTCGACCAAGTTTGAAGCTTTTGTGCATTTCAACCACACCCACCTTCTCCTTTTTCACATTGCGTGATTGGTTCAGTGCTGAAGGTTTTGGTTCTGGACACGTTTGTGTTGTGGTCTTGCTTCTTCTTAGTGGTATGCTCTTTTATTCTCTGTTTCTCTTTCTGTCTGTGCATTGGTGTGTTTGGTTCCCAGAAAAAGCAGTGGAAAATTTGATTCAGTGAATCATTTGCCATGCACAACAATGCTTGCTATGAGCTCAGCTGGGACCCAAATTTTGAGGCCCAGAGTTCTGGGGACTCATTGGTTTCCTTCAATCTTCTCAGAAACTTGATGTTGGATTTTCTCTGATAGGCTTTTCATGAATGGATTCTGAAGATGGAGTTGAATTGGGTTATGGGGGGTGCTTACACAATGCTTCTTTCGCTTTTGGGTCAGCATGAAAGTCAAAGTTTTCACATTTTTACTAAGTTGACCTGTTCATTTGAATCTTCAAAATCTTCATCATTTTGGTTTACACCGGAAGATAATTGGTGTGCATGCTTCATTCATCCCCATACTAAATTACGTTAATGATTGATTTTGCTAGTTTTAATAGACCTTTTTGGTAGTCCTTTTATAGTAACATTCTAAATGCAAAAATGCAGGTTTTTTTATCACAGCATCCAAAATTGAAACAGAGGATTATGTACCCTGATGCGAATCAATTAGTTGGTTGATTCTTTCACAGAATTCTGAATCCTTTTACCTGTCTGGTAGACATACAGCCAGTGCATCACTGATTCTTTAATCGAATGCCATTTTTCTTTTTTTTTTATGTAGATTGGTTTCTTTTCTTTTTTTTTTTTTCTAATACATTTTTTTTTGGTAGCTTCAAATGCAATTTAGATCGATCTTACTACTCAACTGATTTTATTCAATTTTAAGATGTTCCAATGTTTATTTTTTAAGTTATAGACTGCTTTTTAACTGATACCTGGGTAACTTGTGGCATTGTAGGGTATGAAGGAATTGTAATGTTTTATACTTTATACCATACACAACGAAAGAAAAGATCAGTGAAGTTTTAATGAAATGAGACATGGAAGCTGAGATTGAGGACATGAGAGTCTTTTGGTAGACCCTCCGTCTGCATGGGAGGCTTATTACACTTATTTGAGTTCAATCAGGGGAGGATGGCCAAGAAAGTTCATGCTCATAAGAGGCATCATGGTGGTGAGTATTATTCATACATTCAAGAAAAACTTATGCTATGAAAGGCTTTCTTATGTTTATGTTGCCTGGCACATTCTATAGAGGGCAGATAAACTATAAGGAAGCTGAATTGTGCACTACTTTCTTATGATTCCTCCCTGGAACTGAAAAGCCGCTAGTAGCTAATTTTCCATTTTTGCATCATTTAATTTCTAGAATGTTATTGATTGTATCATTAATTGGGATGAAACAGTCCAATTGAATAGGCTGAATAATTTGTTACAAATTTGAAGTTATCTTGAATATGCCTTGTAAATCCTAATTTATCCCTTCCCTCTCATAGATTGATTTTGGCATGCTGGTTTTGTTATGATATGGTGTTCTATGCAGGCCTGGAGGCTCCTCGGAATAGCCTGGATCTGCAATTAGAAACATCTCAGTACCATTGTCCAGAGGAAGAATTACCGGTAAGTTTGTCTTGCTAAGGGTCTCAAAACACCATCATGTTTCCTCCCTTCTTTGCTCCTGTGTTCTTGGTGATCATAACCTTTGAATTCCAATTTATTCCTTTAGAGGATGGCCTTCAAGGTTTGAGCGACTATGTCTACAGGGCTTTGGTCATGGTTTTGGTTTTGGTTAAAACTGCATTAATTATTCTGGTGGGTAACTGGGTATTCTACCAAGCCTTTGTGACATGTTGTCATTCCTAAATCTTAGTTTCAGTGATTTTCTCTTCTCCCCCTTAATTTTAATTGATTAATTGCAAAATGTTAAGTGTGATTCTAGTTTTTTATATCACTTCTCATTTTTTTTTCATTTTACTTTTGCTCATATTTTTTACTGTAAACCCATGCAATTTCGTTTCCCATTCCTATCGACAGCGGCGAAGCTAAGGCTTTTTGGGATTATCTCATGATAACATGTTTCTCTCTTCCCATTCTTGAATTGAAATGTGTTGTGATTTGAATTTTCAGTATGACTATCAAGTACAAGAAGACTGGTCAGAGAATAATCACTGTTCAAATAGGGGTTCAATGAAAATACTGATCAATGAGGAGCTATCCAAACGCTCAAGTACCAGACAAAATGCCCCAAGCCTTGTGGCAAGGTTGATGGGGATAGATACAATGCCATTAGACACTAAATCTGTTGTTCCATTAGAAAAAACAAGTGAAAATACGGGGAAGAAGTTTTCAAAGAAGGGAATGAATGGAAGGGACTCAGTTAGTTGGGGCTCTTATAACTTTAGTTCTTCCGGTCAGATCGAATTAGATTCATTTCATGAGGACATAGATGATGATGGATGGAGCCAGAGTTTTGGAAAACCAAGGCCACGAGAGCATCCTCAGGAAGAGGAACTCCAGAAATTCAAGAAAGAGTTTGAAGCATATCAAGCAGCAAGGTGTCTGGAGTGCACAAAGGTTGCTGAAATTGGCAGTGTTTCTAGAAGATCGCTTGTCCAAGAGAACCTGAACAGGGAAAAGGTGACACATAATGCAAGTTCACAGAGAGCAACAGCAAGGAAACTTGGAGAACTTGACAGCCACTTGTTCAAATTAGAGCTACCTGACATTGGTGGTCCAGAATATTGTGATGATGTAATGGAGTTAATCCCAGCTATGCAAAAGAAATCCTTTCCTTCAAGGAGCAGAACACTAAGTAGAGACTTTGAGGAGTCCCTAATGATGAAATCTTATAGTAGATTAGATAGATCTTCTTCTCCCACTCGGATAGTTATCTTAAAGCCTGGTCCTGATAGCATGTGCAACCATGAAGAGAATTGGACCAGTTCATCAGGCACTTTACGAGGGAGAAATAGTATAGAAGATTTGCTTGAGGAGGTGAGAGTACGTTTGAAATGTGAACCACAAAGGAAAACTGTCAAAAAGGGTTCCGTGGTTCGAGGAAGTGGAATCGAGACACCTTACAATGAAAAACCATCTGATCCTAAACTAATAGCCCATCATACAGTGAAACAGGTCAGAGGCGAAGCAAATTTACTTCGCTCAGAATCAACAAGATCATACAAGAGTGATATGCAGTTCAATGGACCAAGTTCCCCAGAATTTATCAATAGAGACACAAGGAGGTTCTTGTCGGAGAGGCTAAGAAATGTTGCAAAAAGTGAAACACATGTTGACATTCCTGAGGTGACTTCTAGGAACTCAACATCACATGCATTAGACAATCACAGAGTTAGACAAAAGCAAACAGCAGATATTATGAAGTGTGCAAATGGCATGAGCCGCTGGGAAGATTCAAAAGAGGAAAAAGAAATACAAACAGGATCTTTCAGGCATGACCCAGATGACAATGTATTGCTCCAAAGGGAGTTGTCTCCTAGGAACCTTGTAAGATCCTTGTCCGCCCCTGTATCAGGATCAGGAACATCTTTTGGGAAGCTTCTTCTAGAGGACCGCCACATTTTAACCGGTGCACATATTCGGAGGAAGCTTGAAGCTGTTGAAACTATGCCTGTTGATGTTAAAAAACGGAAAAAAGATAGATTTAATATTAAAGAGAAAGTCTCCCATTTTAGATATAGTCTTGGTCTAAGAGGGAAGCTTTTTGGCAAAAGGATTCAATCAATGGTAGAATCACATGGAAATGAATATGGTTCCATGGTGAGAGATGTCACCAGTGGACCAACAGTTCTCCTGAATTATGGTGAGAGGCATGTAAGTTCGTTATACTTTTTCACCATTCTCCACAATGGCCTTTGTTTTTAATTATATTCCATATATAGTTGTTATCTAACCATCAGATTTTCTGTCATACTCTTTAGGAGAACTCCACTGAGGTACCTCCTAGTCCTGCATCTGTGTGCAGCAGTGTTCACGAAGAACTTTGGAGGCGGGCTGAATGCTTAAGTCCGATATCAACTCCAGACGTGTCTTCAAGAGATGACATCATTGTTCCCCAAGTTTTCAGAGATATCAGCTCTGGTTTGAGTGGTATGATATAATTCTAACTTTAATGCATTGAACAATGATATCATAGGCTTAATTCATGAAAAGGCAGTTAATTTGTCTTAATTATGGTTTTACTCCATGTGTATATGGAGTTATAACAACAAACTACCTTTTTTCTTTTTTTCAAATGGATATTGAATTAGCTTGAAAGATCTGAAATTGATTTTCATATTAAATTCACTCCAGAATTTCATCTTTGGATAAATTGCTTCAAGGGCTATATAATTTTTGGCATAGCAACCACCTATCCAAACTTGGGTTCTGGGTTAATATTTTTCTTCAGAACCTTTTCTTTCATTCACCAGTCACCACCTTGGACTTCAATTCTTATGTCTGGATCCTTTTTATATGTCTTTTGAATATACTATAAAGCCCAAGAGCTTTAAAATCTGGTATGTGCTAAGTTTGTATAACTACAGAGCGAGATTAACAAAAAAACAAGCAGATTATTTGTTTCAGCATGGCTACAATTAGCCTTTAAAATTTTGTTGGTGCTATGGAATTTGATTTGAATGGATATCGTGAATATTATAGACAGATTCAGAGGGATCAACCTGTGGTTTGATCTGATTTTGTTATTTCAGTTTAGAATGCATGTAAGAGACAAAAATATGTTCCATGCATAAAATGCTGGTGACAAGAAAAAGGATGAGCTTTCATTATACTCTTTTTTCAATGCTTTGTTTCCCCCTTGGGTCTCAAAATCCAATTGCCCGTTTAGATGTCGAATTCTCGCTGATAGATCATTTGGTTGTTGATTTGACAGAGCTAAGGAGGCAACTCAATCAACTTGAGTCTGATGGTCCTGAGGACTTCATGACAAAACAGGAGCCTGTTGAATCTGAATTAGTTCAACTAGAGGATCCAGCAGAATCTTTCATAAGAGATCTACTTGTTGCTTCTGGTCTGTACTTTGGATCGTGGGATAAATCTTTATTAAGAGGGGACACATTTGCAAAGCCTATTGGCAGCTCAGTTTTTGAAGAAGTGGAAGCATCCCACAAGAAATTGGTCAAGGAGAATGATGAAAGTTCCATAAAGGATCAGAATGAGAATAACATAGACCACAAGGTTTTGCTTGATTTGTTAAATGAGGCACTTTCAGTTGTTCTTGGACCCACTTTGACATTATCTAGATTCAGAAGGAAATTAAGCAACTCTTCCATGATGCCACCACCATGTGGAAAGGAGCTGTTGAAATCAGTATGGGACATTATCTGCGCTTCTTTGTATCCTCCATCTGACATATCTCTTTATTCACTTGATAGTTTGGTGGCTCAGCACCTGAATTCCATCCCTTGGTCCGGACTAATAAATGATGAGATCAATGTATTGGAAAGAGACATAGAATGTCTAATAACTGGTGATCTGGTTGAAGAACTCACAAAGGATATGCTCTATGGTATAGTGTGAATTATCATTTTACATGACCATTAGCACAATAAAGAATTGTGCAAATTAGAGCCAGGCTTACACATCATAGCTCTACTCAAATTGGAAGATAATAACAGCCTGATTGATATGGCTGTGTGAATGCATGAATATGTGTGTATATATATAGCCTTTGGTGTGAGTGATTGTGATAGAGAGAGCAATGAGTTCGGTAATACATACTGTACATGAGTGAAATTTATTATTTAGGTTTTTTTTTTTTTTCAAAGCAGAAAATCGATTGATTTTATAATATTTTTTTTTTTTACTTTTCAAATTGTGACATAGTTGTTATTCTTATGAAAGTGTCAAATGTCAATGATGAAGTATGTGGGAGGCATATGCCTGTGCCAAATACTATGAAGAATGAAAGTCAAATGTGATTCAGTTTTGATGCGTGATGTTAACAATTCTTTATTATTATAATAAAGAAATTTCACATATTTTTGTGTGCTGGCCAATAACGCGTCCCATTTTCCTTAGACTTGTTTGGATATTCAGGCTTGAAGAATATAGCCTGAAAATGTTTCACATGCGATTATACTTCATGTACATCTTACAGCCCCATATGTTGAAGTCGGTAGGGTGGTTTACATAATCCAGTAACCACCTAATACTACCAAAAGTACGGATGACTTCAAGTTCTTTTGTTTTATATGCATGTGAGAAAATGCCAAAACATGGGCAAGTAGAAATGATAAGAGGGTAAGCCACTTGGAGTAGTCCAGTGCTGAAGGGGTTTGGGTAGTTTATATAAGATCTTAAATTCAAATTTTATTGTTGTCAATATACCAAAAAAAAAAAAATGATAAGGGGGTAGTAATATTGGATGGATTGTAGTGTTTTAATACTTGTTTTTATTTTTTTTCAATAATATTTTAAGATCGAGTCTTCCAAATAAATGGGAAAAAACTCATACTAAAAAAGTTTTATCCTTATAATAGACTGACTTAATTCAAATTAGATTAGTTGGATTCCAATAAATTTTAAATACTGGTAATTTGGAAATTAATAATAATAATAATAATAAGGGGGTGAGAGCCAATTTTTCAAAAGATGAGTCAAAGGGTGAGTAAAGCATGACCTTAACACTCCCTCAGCCTTGTTATAATTTGTAGTTATACCACATACAAATTTATGCAAAGCCGTTACTAAAAAGAGTTGTATTAGCAGCATTACTTATTAGAATTAAAGACTTTTTGATGAGCTAAATTAGCTCAACTAAGAGGTTGGGATCCTTGTGAACCTAACAAGGCTAATGAAAGTTGTGAGGAGTGTATGTCTATTGTCTAGTCCATCCTAAACTTGAGCCCCGGTGAAGCAGTCAATTTTCTATCTTAGGCATATGCCAAACTAAAACCTGGTCCATTTACAACATCATTGAGACAAATGAAGTGTTGTTGGGCCTTCAGGAGATGAACAACCACATATAAGCTTTTTTTTTCAACAAACAAATCATGTAAGCTTATGTTCAGTACAGTCCATTTGAGTGTTGCTTGATGGATACTATTTGTTGTGGTAAGCTAAATATGGTTTTGACGTTAGGGGTACTGCATATCAGGCCAAATTACGTGGGGTGGGGGTTTGGGGAATCCTCATCGGCAGTTAATTAAGGATGACTTGCACATATAAATAAACTCGAGAATTTGGTTTTGTGCTTCTTAGGAGTTAGAACTTCGCCTCTGGCATTGGTGGTGCAGAGGATAAATAGAAGTCCTCGATTGTTATACAGTATCTGATCTGATTTCATAATATAAGTTTATACTATATTACTTATTTTTATGATATTTTTAGTGTGGTACGATAAAAATATACCTTAAGGAGGCTTTGATATTTTTAAGTTCTGACCCTTATACAGCAGTAAAGTATAACTTGAACACTTAATTTTTTTTAATGATTAAATCAATTAAAAAATTTAATTCTTGTTATAATTAAAATTCTCAATTTTATTAAAATATATTATTAATAAGAAATTTTAAAATAAAGATAAATTTAATTAAAAATATGAGACATATTTATTATTAGTATAAATTTGTTGAGTAAATCTCAAAATTCTTCCTTGAATAAAATAAAGTCAGCCACATTAATATTTGAGAAATGAAAGCTTGCAGTCTGGTTACTAAAAAGAACTTGTGAGCAACATTTTTTATTTATAAGGACAATGCTGAAATTTTTTATTTCTTAGAGACTAATATATTTGACTTTGTTTTTTTCATAGATAAATTTGGAGTCAACTTAATTTTTGTAATACTAACAAATTTGGCATAAAGTTTAATTGTCATGCACCAAGTATAAAAGAGTTTTATACTATCATCCAATCAAATGCTTGTGTTGTAAGACTTTTAAGATAGTAGGCAGTTAAATCAAACACTTTTGCTAATATGGCAATATACAATTGGATGTTTATGTCAAAAATTTTTACACTAACAATGTATACAAATTAAACCCTTTGGGATATTATATATTCTTAATCTAATTAAATAACACAATAATATCTTCTTAAATGTCAATCAAAACTCTTTTATATTAATAATATATATTAATTAAATTCTTTAATAAATAAAATAAATTTATAATATAAATAAAAAAATACATAATATATATGCTTTAAAAATTACATTCATTATTTTTTAGTTAATAAATATAATTAAAATACTTTTTGTTAGAAATGCGTTAATCAAAATAAAGTGAAGTTCCTCTATCTTGCAGGAATTTTTTTGGTTCATGATATTTATTCAAATATGTAATTTTTGGGACAATAATGCAAATATAATTTCAAGCACGACGGTTGCCCTTTTGCGTTTTAGCTCTCTTTCTTTCTCCAACGTTTGCTTCCTCCAAATTAAACACACAAAGGTAGGTCTTACGCAAAACTGAGATTTAGGGTCTTTAAGATGTTAGGGTCTTTAAGATATTAGCTGTTACATACTTATATTATCATTTGGTCGATGATTTTTGGGTAATTCAATTAATTTTGATAACATTCTGATCTTAGTTGTAAAGGAGATTGTGTAGTATATGAAAAAACCAGGCAATGAAGATTGATATAGGCTAATTTGGGAATTTCCATTTTCCAACTTGGGTTAGCTTTCATGGCAGTTGGGGATTCCGACACTTGTGTACCGTGCCACTGGTGGCAATGCACAGAGCCATGGATGACTTTTATGAGCTCATAACCGTGTCCTATACTACTCTCCAGCATTTAATTTTAGGAATCTTTTATTGGAAGGATTGATACATTACCATACAAAGCTAAGCTAATATAAGCTAGAGTTTTGGACATGAGTTTGCCAATTGTGATTAGATGGATGTGGTGATGATCGGTTAGTGTGATTGAGTCCAGTCCACAGTTGAAATGGACTTGGTTCAGTGCCTCATTAGCTTTGTTATTAAATTCTTTTATGTTGTTTAAGACAACATTTAAGTTTAGCAAAGCTTTGTTATTTTTATGATGAATATTTTAACTTTTAGAATATGTTTGGTTGGGAGTAAAAATGAGGAAAATTTTTTTATGAATAAGTTATATATGTAAAATTATATATGGAGCTCATCCATAAAAAAATTTCCATCATTTTCCTCCAACTAAACACACCCTAAAGATGCAAATTATAAGTCTTGCTGCATATTTAGGGTACATAAATTATTCTAATTAATGAATTTATTCATTATTGATATGATCAATGAGATTATGTGAATTCTTTCTGTGAAGTGCAAGTGTAAGAAAGAATTGTCTTATTTTATTTTATTTTTTCTTTTCTTGTTGGTTTCAGAATAGTCAAATTTTCAATAAGTGATGCTAATATACTCACGTGCATGATCAGAAATATCCCTCTGAAAATGTTGACATACACCACATAGTCAATCATGGAACATGTCATAATTGACATTCACATTATAATTTGAAGCACCGTTGTTGGCCCTGGCGTTGCAGCTCTTTTTCTTTATCCCTAGTTTGCCTCCTCCAAATCAGACAGACCCATAATGGTAAGTCTTGCGCATTGTCAAGTCTGTTCCTTTTCGGTTCTTTCTACCACTTTGTTGATGATTTGTATTAAACTCTTGCGAGTTTATAATCCTACTAAAAAATGAATTAACTCAAATATAAACTCTTTTTTTTTGTTAAACTCATATAAATTTAAGTAAATTATAATAAAGTCGATAAACTCTTGATCTTATTTGCAAGTGATTGATTTAAAGAAATTTGACAAAAATTTTTAAACAATAATTATATATATAATATTAAAATATTACTTCTTCCAAAATTTTCATGCAAATTGTGTTTCTCACTCACATTCCATGATTATAAGTTTTTAAGTTTTCATGCAAAATTTGTTTCTAACTCACATGTAAAATTTATTTATAATTTATTCAATTTAATAATAGCATCATATATATACTATTAAAAAATTACTCCATTAAAAATTTTCATGGACAAATTATTTTCTTCTCACATTATATGATTGAAAGTTCCAAAAATTAATTTGAAAAATTCTCATGTAATTACTTCCTTTTTATAGTTTATTACATAACACAACAAATTTGTTGAAAATGAAAATGTGTAAGGGACCAAGAAAAAAAAGAAAAGAAAAATCAGACAAATTATATGCTTTCAATATTTTTAATAGGTTTCATATTTTAGTTAAAATTAAAATTCATTTTGATATATTTCTTTTAATTTTTTTTACAAGAAGTTTACCAATAAAACTCATATTTTTATTTTTCATTCATACATGCTTCAAAAGAAACCTTTAAAAAAACCAAAATATATATATATATATATATATATATATATATATATATATATATATATATATATTGATATTATTAATCGACATTTTCCTTCTAAAAATTTAAGATGAATATAAGTTTAAATAAAATTTTATAAATAATAATATGTCATGTTGGTTAAAGGTAAAATAGTCATGTATTTAATCAATTCTCTTTAAAATTGACATAAGATTATGTCACCCAAAAGATTTAGTTGATTCCATAACTTTAATTAATGTATAAATTCATAAAAATAAAGAGACTTAATTGTAAGTTCTGCATATATAAATAAAGAAATGAAGTGGTTTGTTATTAAAAGTAAAGATAAAATATAATAAAGAATAAAAATAATAAAATATTAAGATTAATTACTATTATTGTTACATATTATCATTTATCCACTTTTATTTTTTAGGCAAGCCTGGGCCCTTGCCTTGTTTTTTTTTTTTTTTTTTTGGGTGCTAAGTCCAATCCTTTATGCTGTAACCCATATCTGTCACATGGGTCATATCTAACAATCCATTAACCATCATGTAAAAAAAGAAAAAAATTCATTAACCATTACCAAGTCCCAATTCCAAGTGACTAAAATTATTGATAAAAAAAACTAAATTAAAATTAGAAAACAACACCATAATATCATTGAGAGTAATGATATTTTGGATGTAAATTTGGCAATGCATACGCGATGCATCTGGTGGAGACCGTAGAAAAGATCGAGAAGAGGACAAAACAGGTATAAAGAAGATTTACAATACACATATGATGACAACAAAAGTTGAAAGTGAAAATTTGAAACAAAGAACCAGTCATCCACTCTCTCTTTCTTTGAAACATTCATTCTTTGAAACTCCCTCCTCTCATTTCGCTTCTCCGCCCTCGAACCTTCCTCTCCTTCCACCTTGCGGCCCTCTCCCACCTCTTCCCCATCGATGCACCCTCTCTGCCTCCATCCTCCTCCTCCGCTTCCTTTACACCCTCCGCCCATCCTCCTTGTGGCCCTTTCCCGCCTCTTCCCTGCTGACGGGAGACAACGACCTCCACTAACAATGAATGAATGCCATGCATCAAGCCTTTCAATCTCGGGTTCCAGCTTCATATTCTTCAACGATAAATCCAACTATCATGGTTTTGTGAGTTCATAGCTTCAACTTGATGTATTTCTGCTTTATTTTTCAACTGGGATAAGTTTGATGTGCTCCTCCTATTTGTTGGAAGTTCAAACCTAGTTTAATCTGTTTATTTTTATCTATTTGTATATTTGTCATTTCTTCTATTCTCTAAACATAACTATGCAGAACATATGTATATAAGAGCTAGAAAATGATGTAGCATTAAGAGCTCTATCCATCTATTTAATTGAATTGATATTTTTCAATATTTAAGGGGTCTAAAGCCAAAAAGATGCTTTTAGTTTTATCTAGGGACATATTGCTATCCTCCTATCAAATTCTACATGCTTCTTAAGTTGCATGTGCCCTTCTCCTATCAATTTTGATGAAGCTGAATGATTAATTTTTCTGGTTTCCTGATGTGATATTTTTGTTCCTTTACTAAACATATTCTGATACTCGATATGAGAAGCCAGATTAGTTTGAAGTTTGTTGGTTCTATTTTTATGACTTGAATGTTTGTTCTTGGATTAGAACTTAGATTCTTTGCTAGCATAATTTGATGTTGTTTGAATAATCTAAGGTTTGAATTTTCCCAAGATTTAATATTGCTGAGAATTGATTGAAAAATGTTTGATTATTCTTGTAAAATCGAAACTTTTGATAGCCTAATTCATATATAGACAGACCTTATTTTGTTTCTAGATGGGCAATATCATGGATTCAATTCTTGCTCCACAATAGCAAATTTAAATCACTGAACCCACTAAACCAAAAACAATGATGAAAATAGGTTGAAATTACATGCACTTTCTTGTTTAGACAATAGTTATTCTTCTTTAATTTACTTTCCTCTCCCAAAGTGTTGATTCTATTTTTTTTCTTTCTTTTTTCAATTTTCATTTCAAAAATCTTGGCAGTCAAGGCTTGAAAGGGTATAAAAGTGACTAGATTAGCCTTTTGTTAGACTTGGTAAGCCTATAAGTATGCCGAACGTTTACATATGGTAAACATCTAGCAATATAGATTTTTTTTTTTTTGGAGATACACAGCAACATAGATTTTATTAACTCTGCTAGGTTGGTTATGTTCTAGTGTGGTGACTAGGGTGGAATTCTTAGTAACATAATTCTTGGTAAAAGCCCACAAAACTCCTTTTTACTATTCCAGTGCTTAGAGTTTATTAAGATTTTAAAATAGTTTCTTCTTCTTTTATTTTAATTAATTTTTTAATTGAGTAATTTTGATTTGTTCTCGAACTTGTTTTAGCTTTTCATGGCATGTAACAACTTTTAATCTATTTATGTGGTGGAACTCTTTGGGGCCAATTCCATGTAGTTCTTGAATGTTGACTCCCCAATTTTCTTTTGCCTTTGTACTATGTCGTTCTCTCTCTCTCTCTCTCTCTAATGGATTTGATCTTTTTAAGGCAATTCTATAAATTTAACATATGAGAATTGTTACATGAATTTTGATGTCATTATTTGCCTTGTTTTGGAAATTCGTGAATTTTGTTTGATTAAGTATAAAAAGATAGTTACATTGTAGTCCTTCAAATATTGTTCTTATGTAATAAAAATAATATATTGATACTTTTTCTAAGTTGTTATCATTTTTAGTTTTCTTTACACATTAATTTTCTTTTTTTTAGTTTGAAGTCCTGAAGTTTTAACATTTATACTTTTTTGAATGATGCAGAAATGATTTTAGGTTGGATTGGTTGCTCCAGGTTAATGAAACTGAGGCCTATAAGCTCATCAAACCATTAGTAGTTTATGCTATAACAATTTTATATATATGAATCTAAACTTAGTTTGTAAATATGTTTCTGAATATGTCTCTTGTTGGTAAGTGCATTCTTTGTTTTTTAAAATCATATCTCTAAAAGCTCTATCACTATGCCTAATATTTGGTGTTGCAGCCAAATTTATAGTTTAGGTTAGGAAATTGTTGGAATTGTGGTTTTTTTTTTTTTTTTGGTGCTGAAAGTTGTGTTGTTGTTATGTGTTGATGTCAAACTCAAGTCTATCTTTTGGTGTATATTGTAATTATTTTTGGTTCTATTTATTATTTTCAAACAATGAAGATAAAAATGAAGTGAAAAAAAGGCAATGCTAAGTCTACTTGTATGGAATTGCTTTTTTGCTGAAAGAGGAACTTGACAAGCAAATAGTGTCTTGATGAGAGTATTTAGAATGATCTACTTCTAGTCTAGCTTCTTATAAATTTTTCTAAGTTCAAATTTTTTAGTCGCAATGGCAATAATTATGGTTTCTCCATGACCATATGACTTGGGGCCTTGTTTGTATTATGACTGTTGTTCTAGGCCTGTTTCACTTTGTGCGTGTGAAAGGGAAATGAAAGCCTCTACATAAGTGAGGTAACATTGTGCTATGAGGCAGCGTGTTGGTATCAAATTCAGATTGGTGAAGGTAACATAATCTACATGCCCATTCATGTTTTGATTCAAGCTTGAAGATCTTGTTGACTATTGAGGTTGAGGCAGAATCCAGTTAAGAGTCATGAGGCAGATTTCAAGTCTTGTTTGTAGTGCCCACAGTTTCAAGGTCACAGATTCAATGCAGGTTTATTAGTGTTTAATTCAGTTATTATATTTTGGTTGTAAATCAGAATGGAATACAAGCTTTGATACAAGATAGTTTTGTGGTAGTCACTGACAAAGGTGTTGGTAGTAAAATGAGAGATGTGCTTGCTGCTTCAAAGGCTTCTGATGTGGCTAGTAAGGTGGTTAAGGATTGGTTTTTACTGCATAATTAGCCATGATATACAGGTTAGGGAACTCACAGGTTTCTTGAGCAATGGTCATAGGGTGTGGGGCTATTTCTTTAGCAAACTTGAAGCAAGTTCTGTAGGTAGAATTGGAAATAAGTTGCCATGTACTGATTATTTTGAGTGCTGAAGAAAACAAAGAAAAGAATAATAATGAAGGTTGATGTGGCCATGTAAAACTTTTCCTGGTTCTATATATAACATAGATGATTCTTTTTTCCCTTCTTGCAATTCTAGGTGAAAGTTTTCCTCATCTATTGTGGATTTTGTTTTGGTGGAACATTACGAATGGTTAAATATGGGTTGTTACTTAGAAATTTTGTTAATATTATATATTATTTCTTCATTAATTAAGTCATCATCATTTTTTCTTACACAAAATTTACATCCTGGTGTCAAACACACAAATAAGGATACAAGTGCTATTGCTAAAAATGAAAATAACTGCCGAGTTACCAACAAATTGAACTCTTTACTAACATATAAAGAGGAAATTGTCAACAACTTTATCGTATTTACTAACTTTTATAGAGCAAGTAAATATGCCTTTTTTCTTTATTTGATTTTCAAATATTGGTCTCAAAGAGTTATGTAAGATTTTCTCAGATACACAAGTATGACCACATGTGCTCTTGCTTAAAAATTAACATAACTGCGACTTACTAACAAACTAAGCTCGTTACCAAGATTTGAATAAGAAATTGTCAACAAATTTGCAGTAGTTACTAAATACATGATAGAATTAGTGCTACACTAGCTAAGTCGTATCTAATAGTCTTGCACTCTGTTGATAACTTTCTCACATATGTTATTAACTTTAGTTCAAAATGTTAATAACTTTTCATGTATTGGTCATTTTAAAAATGTTAGGATTCTTATGTAAATTTGTGCTTGAGAACAAATTAAAAGGATTCCTTAGCACTATAAATTGATAATGTGAGCCTAAATACAACATGAAATTAGTGTTATAAACGGTAAATAACTTCAAATGTTCATGCATTAGGTTGGTAACTTGATATCAAATATTAGTAACTTTAATTCAAAATATTGTCAATTTTTTCAGGATTTAGTAACTTTTCAAGTTTTGGAAGTATAAGGGTTCTTAAACATATTTATATTAGGAAACAAATTAAGAGGACTTCTTGGTTCTATAAATTGACGAAATAAGCCTATTTACAACATGGAATTACTGATACGATGATTAAGTAGCTTCAAATATTTCTGTACTTGGTTGGTAATTTGGCATTAAAAGCTAATAATTTTAGTTTAAAAAATTGGCAACTTTTCAAGAATGTTAGTAACTTTTTAGATTTTTGGTAACTTTAAAAGCATCAAGGTTATAAAGTAAATTTGTACTAAAAAATAAGAGGACTCTTTGGTACTATAAATTGATAAAGTGAGCCTAAATATAATATGAAATTAGTTGGAATTAGTGATATAATGGCTAATTAGCTTCAAGTAATTCTACACTTGGTTGGTAACTTGACATAAAAAATTACTAACTTTAGTTCAAAAATTTAGTAACCTTTTAAGAATATTGATAACTTTACAGGTTTTTGGTAACCTTTTATGCTATATTTAGACTTACTTCATTAATTTATAATGTTAAGAAGACATCTTAATTTGTTACGTAACACTAATTTATTCGAGAATTCTAATAGTTTCAAAGTGACTAAAATCCTGAAAAATTACTAACTTTTTAAACTAAAATTACTAACTTTTGATGCCAAATTATCAACCAAATGTAGAAATAGTTGAAGCTACTTAACCATTATATCAATAATTTCATTATGCATTTAGGCTCACTTTATCAATTTATAGTGTTAAGGAGACATCATACCTTGTTATTTAACATAAATTTATTCGAGAATTCTAATACTTTCAAAATTACTAAAATCCTAAAAAGTTACCAACATTTTTTTTAAATTACCAACTTTTTAAACTAAAGTTACTAACTTTTTATGCCAATTTACCAACTAAGTGCAGATATATTTTAAGCTACTTAGCCATTATATTACTAATTTCATTCTGTATTTAGGCTCATTTTATCAATTTATAGTTCTAAGGAGACATCTTAACTTGTCATCGAACATAAATTTATTCAAAAATTCTAATACTTTCAAAGTTACTAAAATCTTGAAAAGTTACCAATATTTTTTGAAAGTTACTAACTTTTTGAACTAAAGTTACTAACTTTTGATACTAAGTTACCAACTACGTGTGGAAATAGTTGAAGTTACTTAGCTATTGTATCAATAATTACATTGTGTATTTAGGTTCACTTTATCAGTCTATAGTGCTAAAGAGACATCTTAACTTGTTAACTAACATAAATTTATTCGAGAATTCTAATACTTTCAAAATTATTAAAATCCTGAAGAGTTACCAACATTTTTTAAAAGTTACCAACTTTTTGAACTAAGATTACCAACTTTTGATGCTAAGTTAGCAACAACATGCAGATATATTTTAAGCTATTTAGCCATTGTATCACTAATTCCATTGTGCATTAGACTCACTTCATCAATTTATAGTGCTAAGGAGACATCATAACTTGTTATTTAACATAAATTTATTTGAAAATTCTAATACTTTCAAAATTACTAAAACCCCAAAAAATTACCAATATTTTTTAAAAGTTACTAATTTTTTGAACTAAAATTACTAACTTTTGATGCTAAGTTACCAACGAAGTGCAGAAATAGTTGAAGCTACTTAGCCATTGTATCAATAATTCCATTGTGCATTTAGACTCACTTAATCTATTTATAGTACTAAGGAGATATCATAACTTGTTATTTAATATAAATTTATTCGAGAATTCTAATACTTTCAAAATTACTAAAATTTTGAAGTAAAGTTACAAGTTTTTGATGCCAAGTTACTAACCAAGTGGTGATATATTTTAAGCTACTTAGTCATTGTATTACTAATTCTATTGTGCATTTAGGCTCATTTTATCAATTTATAGTGCTAAGGAGACATATTAATTTGTTACCTAACATAAATTTATTCGAGAATTCTAGTACTTTCAAAGTTACTAAAAACCTAAAAAGTTACCAACTTTTTGAATTAAAGTTACTATCTTTTGATGCTTAGTTACCAACCAAATGTAAATATATTTTAAACTACTTAGCCATTATATCACTAATTTCATGTTATATTTAGGCTCATTTCATCAACCTATAGTGCCAAGGAGTACTCTTAACTTGTTTCCTAACATAAATATATTTAGGAATCATCATACTTTCAAAATTACAAAAACTTGAAAAGTACTAACATCCTGGGTAAATTACCAACATATCTTTTACATATTTTCATATTTTCTATTTTTTTACTATAAAATATAACCAAAAAATAACTCCATCTTGTATCAAGTTCATTTGATCAAATTTCCATTCAAAAGAATTCTCTTAACTTGTCCTTAACTTGTTGGTAGCCTTGCAAAAACTAAAATTTTCTAAGAATAACACTTAACCATTAATGTTTGACATCAAAATTTGAAAAACTCCTTTACACTTAAGATTTTAGAAAGTAGACTTAAGAAAAATTTGCAATTAATGCTATAATAGCTAAGTCGCACAATTATTCTGTAAAAGATTTGATAACAAGGATAAATTTGTTGGTCACTTCCACTCTATGCATATAACAATATCAATTTGTTAGTAATAGATTATCCAAACTTTCATCTTGGAATTGTTCATCTTTCACAAGCCAATTTACAATCAATAATAATTAGAGTTATAGTGCCAATGCTAGTACTTTTAGTAAGCAAGTTCAACACTACTAGAAGTTGTTGCTTGAACTTGGAACTAATAAGGTAAGTTGTCTAATATTATTATTAATATTGGTTCCAAAGAAAGCATAGGTTCCAATTCCCTTTCTTCTTCCATTTTAGCCATGATATCAGCACCTAATAATCAAACTATAACTCAATTTCAATATCTGAATCCCCTTAAATCTGTAAAGCATACTTTTATATTTTTTTTATGGCAATGATTTCAACCCAAATCCTCGAATCTAATTCTACCAAATCCATTATGCAGCATATAACCTTTATTATTGGCATATGTACATCTCCAACACTAAACTGAGACAACAAATTTTGAATACAAAAAAAATACCTAACTCAATAATTAGAAAGGGTGTATAAGATAAAAATAGAAAACAAAACAACAATATGAATAAACTATCACTAACAATTCAAAAGATTTTATTATTTACTAATAGAAACACTAAAAAAAAAATGTAGAATTGCTCTAGCCCATGAAGCCTGCAAAAAAGATCAACGTTGAATATTAATTTCTAGAAATAAGCAAAGTAACTTCAAAGAAAAACCACAAGGATTAGAAAACTAAGAAGGCATTAAAAAAAATTAGCTCTTTTAGTTATTAGCAATGTGTTAATCATTAGCATAGCCAGAAGAAAGTGCACCCAAAACATAAAACGTGAAACATATGCCCATGTGACTGACCAAAACAATTAGAATTATGACACCTCTCATTCACGAATATAATGTAACTGGAAAGTTGATTAATTACAACTCTCTTCTTTAGCATTGCACAAGTCTTAGTTAATAAACAAATTCAATCACATACATCTTCCCGCATGCTCTACGTGACATATTTTCTAACTACTAAATATACATTTGGTGTCCAGAATCCATAACCAAAATAAGATATCATGAAGAACATTTCCCACATACCACCACAAAATGACCTCGCCCCTCCTCAACATGGATTTGAACTCTCCTCACCCCAAAACAGACACTATGACCAAGGTATCATACATGGTGCCCCTAAACAATGGTTTGGAATAAACCTTTTGTCAATATATGCATATACAAGCCTGAAGCATGGATAAACTTCTGCTTCAAATAACAAAAATAAGCATAAAAAAGAAGGCCAACAAACGATGACATAAAGTTTATCCTTACCACTGGCTCTTATTTACAAACTTGAAAGTCAGTTCATTGGTAGAAAATTCAGTTGTGACTGATTCATGTCAAATCATCATCTTCCTTCTCTTTTGCTTTCATAGCATCTTTTACTCTCAATAAAAGGTTTGACTTCCAAGAATCCTAAATTGAAACAATCACAATCAGGGCACATGCAACTTGAGAAGCATGTAGAATTTGATAGGAGGATAGCAATATCCCTAAACAAAATTAAAAGCATCTTTTTGGCTTTAGACCTCTTAAATATTGAAAAATATCGATTCAATTAAATAGATGGATAGGCCTCTTAATGCTACATCATTTCTAGCTCTCATATGCATATGTTCTACATAGCAATGTTTAGAGAATAGAAGAAATGACAAATATACAAATATACAAATAGATTAAACTACCTTTGAACTTTCAACAAATAGGAGGAGCACATCAAATTTATCTTAGTTGAAAAATAAAGCAGAAATACATTAAATTGAAACTGTGAACTCACAAAACCATGATAGTTGGATTTCTCGTTGAAGGATATAAAGCTGGAACCTGCGATTGAAAGGCTTGACGCATGGCATTCACTCCTCATCAATGGAGATCGTTGTCTCTCGCTTGCAAGGAAGAGGCAAGAAAGGGAGTCAAGGAGGATGGCGGGAGGGTCTAGAGGAAGTGAAGGAGGAGGATGGAGGCAGAGAGGGCGTATCGGTGAGGAAGAGACGGGAGAGGGCCTCTAGAAAGGAGAGGAAGGTTCGAGGGCACAAAGGCAGCAGGAGAGGAGTGAGTTTCAGAGAATGAGTGTTTCAGAGAAAGAGAGAGTGGAAGGCCGATTCTTTGTTTCAAATTTTCACTTTTAACTTTTGTTGTCACTATATGTATATTGTAAATCTTTTTTATAGTTGTTTTGTCTTCTTCTCTATTTTTTCTATGGTCTCCACCAAAGGTAGTGCATAAGAGTCGCCAAATTTACGTCAAAATATTATTTCTCTATAATTGATGACGAATTCTCAAATGCCTAAGGTTGAGTTTGTCTTCATATATGTCAAATCTAAGTTTATAAAATAACTCAATAAATAATTACATTATGAGATTATATTATATATATATATTAATAATATAAAATAATTTTATATTATTAATTAATAAAAATATTAAAAAATATCAAATAATTATCTCTTATTATTATAGATAGTTACTTACAGGTAGTGATTGTATAAATTGATACTTTCTAATATTTTTATTAGTTGATATTTCAAATTAAACTTTTAAATTTTAACTTTTCCATTCTATCCTTCCCCGACATCCCAGCCTTCCCCGTCTCCTTCTAGCAGATCCGCCACCCCGGCGGCGCTATCCTCAACACTGTCGGCACGGCCCCCCAACCCACGGCGGCACAGCCCCCTTCCCACCATCCCCCACCCCACGAGTACCCCCTTTATCCCCCCACCTCCCTTTCTCCCAAATCCCCCAGCAAACCCCAACATCCCCCACCAACTCCCAACCTCAATCATCGCAGCAGTTCCTCCAAATGTCAGAGATCAAAAAGCAGATCAGGAAAATTTGAAGAAAAAAAGAAGAAAATATATAAGATTTGATCACTGGGGTGACACGCATCGTTGCCGGTGGTGACAAACTTAACGTCCCCATCTAAGAACTGGCCAAAAGTGAAATACCGATTCTGAAACTACTAAGAAACCCTTTTCCTCTTCTTCTTCTTTGTCCTTACGTCCCACTCTCCCTCTGTCTGGAAACCGTACGTCCGGCTGGCTATTTCTCTCGCTCATCTCGTGGGCAGGTCAAGTCATCCGTCGCTCTCTCTCTCTCTCTCTCTCCTCCTCGCGGCAGTCAGGTACCGTCGGTGATATTTTTGCTGTTAAATCTGTTGATTTAAATTCAACCTGTTGTTGTTGAGTGCAATTGTGTAAATCTGTTGTTGAGTGTGTTGTTGTGGCCATAGTGCCGAGGGGTTAATTGCACTGTCATTACAAATGAGAATCACAGATTACGTTCCCGGAAACTTCAATCTTTTGGGTATTTGACTTCATCTCTGTGTAACAAAAATGGTAAAGCTATGCAAATGGTGAAAGAAAAAGAAAATGTGCTGGCCCAATCGGCGGCTGGGCTGCTATGTTCCTGGCCTGTTTTGCCTGCTACGACCGGCTGGTTTAGCTTGCTGGCCTAAATAGGCAAGACTGGCTGGCGCGTTTGACACCCTTAATATAGCTTAATATTAAGTGATAGAATATTTTTCAATACTTGAATAATTATATCTTTTACCATTAAAATTTTAAATGGAGTATAATGATGTAATAATTACAAATTCATTCAACATTCAATTTCACATAGATTTGTAGATTGCTCAATATTAATCATAAATATGCTATTTAATTATATTTAATTACTAAGGTATATTTTTTAAATACATAAACTCTTATGAGTCTATGAGTCGAGTTTATTGAGACTTCACGAATTTTCTTAAACTCTCGAGTTTGATAAATTTGTATGTAACTGCTAGAACCATACAATGAAGATTGACAGAGGCTAATTTGGGATATCCATTTTCCAACTTGAGTTAGCTTTCATGGCTGTTGGGGATTCTGGCACTTGAGTTTTTGTGCCACTGGTGGCAATGCACAGAGCCATGGATGAGTTATGTGAGCTAATAAGTATGTCCTATGCTATGCTATTCTCCAGCATTTTATTTTGAGGAACCTTTTATAGGAAGGACTAATACAATACCTTATGCGGCTAATATAAGCTGGTGTTTTGGACATGAGTTTGCCAATTATGATTTGATGGATTTTGGTGATGATTTGTTAGTGTGATGAGTTCAGTCCACAATTGAAATGGACTGGTTTCAGTGAGGCATTTTGTTCTTAAATTCTTTTATGTTGTTTAATGTAGCATGTAACCTCAGCGAAGCTTTGTTATTTTTACGATGAATATTTTAACTTTTAAGGTGTAAATTATAAGCCTTGCTGCATGATTAGGGTACACAAATTATTTGAATTGATGGATTTGTTCATTATTATTATGACCACTGAGATTTTGTGAATTCTTGCTGAAGTGCACATGTAAGAAAGAATTGTCTGATTTTTGTTTTCTTTTCTTTTTTGGTGGTTTCAGAATGGTCAAATTCTCAATAAGCAATGCCAGATATACTTATGTGCATGATCAGAAATATCCCTCTGAAAATGTTGACATACACCACATAGTTTTGAGGAGTAGGGCAAATTATCTCTTTGTATACACCTCGGCACTTCTTGTATTAGCATGTGCCTTCTATCTCTATGTTCTTGATGCAAGTCTTCCAACTTTTTTTGCTCTTTCAATGACTGTGTTTTTGAAAATTTTGTAACTTTTACCTCAGTTCTTTGTTTTTAACTTGATTATATCCCTTATATTAACAGGAAAAATCAATTAGTTATGTGTATTACAGCTTGCTTTTTGACATATTTCTTGTCAAGTTGTTGCTTCGGAAGCCTGTTAAGAAAGGTGAGGCCTGACTAACAGGACTTATCTGGAAGGTTAATTATTATTTATTAATTTTATTTGTAACCAGGAAAATAAATTTGGAATATATCTTTAATTTTGAAACTTCTTTTCAACATTTTCAGTGTTTGTATTTGCATGCAGAGTCTGTTGTAATTATGCCAGCTTTTGGAGTACAGCTAGAGACTCACTACATGAGGTAATGCTTTTTTGTGAATCAATCAATATTCAACCTTTTTTAAGAGCAAGTGTGAAGCCTAATGTAGTAATCTGTAATTTTTTTTTTTGTAAATAATAGTGTACGCTATTCCGTCTTTCAAAGAAAAGGGTGGGAAATTGGAATGCTGGTGCTAGTTTCCCTGCCTTTAGGTTGTTCCTGCTTGAGAAATGATTTTTCAATGTACTTCCCTATCTGGCATCTGGCTTGGATATTTGAGCTACATATTACATAGGGTTCAGTTTGAAAATACCTTCTATGTTTTTGTTTTTGGCTGTCAGCAATCTGCATCATATGTAACTAGTTTTGGGCTCATTTAACCAGTTGGCAAGATAGTGGCCCTTGTAACTCCACCATGATGTTTCCATACATGTTACTACTATATGCTTATTTTGTATTTGGATGCTTTGTTACAGTGGGAAAGTCATTCGACGCTTTGTTCCCATTGACAAGATTCTGAAACCTGTTCTACTAGAATGTCTGACACCGATGACTTGTTACTGGACTCTATCCTTGATTGTTCGTGGGGAATCAGAAATGGTGTTAGTTTTCAAGGTAAATTATTGTCATATTGGTAAACATATTAAAGATGGAAACACTATTGCTTGTTTTTTGAAGGCTAAACGTGTAACAAGAGTTACTAGTCGCCAAATAAGGCATTTGACAGGGAATATCCTTCAGGTGGGTCGTTTGAGGTCTCTGACTTACTAACGAATTTTTTTGTAGAACTTACGCCCGCCAGTGAAAATGATGGTCCATGTCTGGAAGGCCCTGTGTGCTGCAACTGGTAGTAAAGAAGGCGCTGAAACACATGCAGAGTGAACAACTGACAACTATGGTGTTGTGGTTCAGGATCCATTCGATACAATCTCAAGTTAATAGCGCGGGACGTATTCACCATTAGCACTGATGGGCATCTATTAGGGGCCAATTGACTTGCTTTTTGTGCTGCGAACTCGGTAGGTACGCAAAACTAGGAAAGAATTCTGATATCTCTTAAAAATGGAAAAATTGTGACTAAAAGATTATGGTGTTTCAAATATGATTGTTGACGCAGCCCAGCTGTTGATGTATCTATCATGCTGAACGTCTTTGCTAACAGCATGTTTCTTTCATTTTGAACACGAGTTTTACAGATGTGAAGATAATTGTATCGATTGATTTTGATAGCGCAATAACATTAAATTCATTCATATAGTTGCATAAATCAGAAAGTGCACTTAATAGTAAAGAAAAGGCCGACTTTTTTCTTTTTGTTTTTTGAAAAAATATTTTTAGCTTAGCGATCGATTCGATCCCTTGCCACTTCAAATCGTAACAAAAAATGCACAATGTGAAAAGACGTTAGCCGGGTATATCCATCCAATCAAAACTATAGCAAGGTTATCTCATTATTTTATATGCTCCCTCAATGCTTCTGTACACTCAGTTATACATCGAATGACTTCGAAATGATGCATTTATTCCGTGAAGCTGATCTCACCACCAGTAAAATTAAAAAACTTCAGGTCTCAGCTTCCTCTAGCAGAACATAAACGCTTTGCTGCACGTTCAATGGATAGTTTATGTCTATGTAATCCATGCCACCTATCATCTGAGCAGCTATTCATTAATCCAAGCTTGGCTATCTGATTATGCAGTGCCTCCAAGTTGACTATAGGAACGGTTGTTGGTCGCCCATGAGCACACTGCACGGTAAATTCCTCAATTTGTCATGAACGCTGCCTTTCCCATCAATACGTGCACAGATATGGAAACATATATCTTACTTGGAAACAAAGTGATGTATGTTTTAGCTCTTCAACTAGAAGGGAACATTCTGATGGTAGCAATGAATCCCCAAACATAATTGCACCTTCAAAATAAAGCATTGATAAAATTAAAGGAATATTGTGATGACTGCAACATCGCCTCCTAAAAGATAAGATAGAAGTCTAACACTGAGGATGAGTAGGTTGTCAACAGACAGGAGTTTTCATGCAACATTTCCCATGAATGATTTAAGTCTGTGGGATGGTTATTATCATCGAGAGAGCATTGCACATAATTATGCCCAGCTCTCTCTACTTCGTTGAAGAAATGGTACTTAAAATACGGAAAACATGCAAGCACATCAAGGCTTTACAAAATCCTGAGCATGAAATTGCGTAGATAGTAAAGATTAGGCACATACCTCTGCATGCTTTCAAATTTAGGACTCGTAGAACAGAGGGCGGCATCGTTGATGATCCATCAGTGTCAGCAAGCTAAAGATAAATTGAAAGTCAGAAGATGTAAAATGTCCAATTATCGCAGGAAGACAACTTAAAGGCAAGAAAGGGCTCTGATAAGAATTTTTATAACCTGCTGAAGAAATTCTAAAAGATCAACATCATTTAGGCTGACACCTAAAATACACGGTACCTACAAGTAGTTACAAAATAATAAACATCAGTAATATGTAAAGCATGCGAGGCAGATCACTGCTCGCATGTTGAATTTAAAATGAAATTTATTGCATGTTGAATTCAAAATGAAGTTGACAATAATAAATGCATGACGATGGTGCTAACTGCAATAAGTTTGATGGCCATTGGTTGTCTATTGAGAATATCCAAATTCCTGCAAAGGCAATCAAAATTACATATTAAAGAAACCACGATAACAAATTGAATGAGTTTGATGTGACAAATTATTCTCATTTAATTTGAGCCCAGACTACAGTTTAATTGGTAAGTAAAAACCTTATATAATTCGAGATGCATGCCATGAACAAATAAAGACCTTTTATAGCTTGGTCCATTACCAAGATAATCAAAGACTGTAACATTAATTGTGTTCTGACAACATTGATCTAGGAAAGTATGCAACTTCTGCTAGACAGCCAGACAGGCATACCTTTTAAAGGATTCAGAATTTTGAGCATGAACGTTGCAAATCCAGCCCCAATCTTTAATCTGTTCGCTATAACTATGAAGTAGTTGATAACCAATCTCTGGCAGCACCTGTATTATGCATCTCACTAATGGTGTAGTAGTTTTAAGAATCAGAAAGCATGTCATAATGGACATTCACATTAGATCCTCTAATGCATAGGATGCATACCAGTTCCTGTTCAGCATCCAGATAGGTTATTCCTTTTGCTTCTCCAGATAATACCTACATATTAATTAGTTTCATAAGTCATACTGGATAAATATTTCTGACATATTCAGCACGAACAAGTTTACCTTTGGACGCAATTCTTCCAGTCTGATTCTTTCATCTGCAGCATGCTGTAAAAAAGGACTACTATCAATGTTACACAACTTTCCCGAAGAGAGGTTCCAGCTGTAATGTGCATGTATGTGTTAGCACTTAGCAGGCATTTCTGCAACTTTTTCTTTCTTAAAAAGAAAATATTCTAAGCCATGCTGGGAGTAGAGTATGCCTGCTTGAAAGAAGAGTGAATTGTAGCGTTCAATAAAAAAAGGTTATGGGGGGCATGCTTTGAGCCACGTGACTGAGGAGTACCAGACAGATGGGACATAAAGTCTGACCAAGAGGGGCCTTAGCTGCATAGGCCACCTAGACGAGGGGTTACTGCATGGGTCACCCAGGAGAGGTTAACTTCCCAACTATCCATTAAGCCTTGTATTTTTGCAAAAATAATGTATGTCATAGTTTTTTTCTTCCTTAAGGGTATATTATCATCTTCCACTCCTAAGGTTTAAGAATGCAGAATTGTCTACATTCTACAATATCGACCACTCCCTACCCTACCTTATGTTGGGTCTTCCTAATGATTCACCAAACCATTACCTTTCTTTGCACCCCAGGGCAACATGCAGATAAAATAAACTCAATGCAGGATGATGTGGCAAAGAAAGATGATTTGGCAAATAAAGATCTGTGTCGGTACAGTGTATTCTTTTAATAATTGCATTTAGCAAGAAGCCAGGCTTGTGTAAGCTGAAAAAATGCAAATGCATGACCCTAAGGCAACAGTGTTGTGTTCCCGAGTAAAGGTATATACAAGTATGCATGCAGATGAGCAGCCAAACTTTGAGATACAAGCAATTGTGTGATTTCTAATAGAAATTTGGGGGTCAATGCTATTTCTGTTCAGAAACTATCATTACTTTTGCATTATTCGATATTCAACCACACTGTGATAGTGCGCAATCAACAGACCTGATCAATAACAGCAAGGGTTCCACCAGCAACAACTGGAATGAATTTCTTATCCACCTGATGGAGAACTTTGGCATCCTCAAGGCATTTCTTACTGATTGTTTCAGGTATCAATGAATCTCCAGCAAGATGCAAGAATCCAGAAGAGATATCAAGTATATTGCTTTGACTTTGAACATCAACCAGTTTATCATTTTTCTGTGTAAATGCCAAAGGTCACACTCAGAGTCAGATTACACAGTCATCCTCCATATTAATTAATGTCTCATATATAACATAATAAGCCTCTAAAGAGTGACAACATAACTGGAATTTGAGGTGAGCAGTTCCTCCACTTGGTCCTGTGATCCATGGAATCTTGCACTTCCCTTGAGAACAATTCTGAAATACGAGAAAGTATCGGTATTACAGCAAATTAACAGTTGATTATACGAAGAATCTTTTAATAAGTTTCAACTATTAGCAAAATCCAATTGTATTGAAAGTGAACTTTTTCACTAAAGAAGATAGTGCAAATTGCAAAGCTTCTACAAATCTTGGCCTTTGTTTTTGGCAGAAATTGCTAAACATCAAAAAGAAGCTTCCAGCTTTACATGGCACAAAGAAATAAGTTGTAAGGAAACTTCTATTTTAGAATTAAAATAATTGCTTGAAATAATCTCTGAGATAGGCCAGCTACTAAGCAATAGATCTCTTTCAACTCAATCTGAATTCAAAACTGGGCAATATTGAACATGGTTATGAACCAAAAAATAAGTATTTCAATGAGCTCCTCATGTCAGACAAGACTACAGTTTTGCTAACAAGTTGAACTCACCTCTGAATGGAGCACTGTTCTGAATGTTGAAACTATCAAACCCATCAATCTCTTTAGTGCCAATATCATGTGTATCTCCCAGAGCATCTGATCTCTGTTTCACATTAGATCTATGATCAGGGCAATACAACAAGGTCAGTGAGAAATTATTCCTAATAATTCAGTAGCTTGAGCAAGGGTTAACAAGAGAATATCCTACTTGAATTCTTGCAATAAGAGATCTTCAGTGCTTGGGTGAAGAGCATCAGGAGATTGTTGAGCATATTTAAAATCACTAGCTTCTGCAGATTAAAAGATATCCGTATAAAGGGGAACATTGCTGCATTCAAAAAAGAAGGGAAGGGGAAAATGGAGGAAAGTGGAAAACCTTGATGGTTGAAAGCAGGGTTGGAGGCCTGGCCAGTAGGTCTTTTGGCTGTCATTTCTGACGGCTGATTTAAAGAAATAAACCTCCTTTTTCTTTTGTGAAATGGTGGAGCTGAAAAGCTTCTTGTAGATCTTTCATGATTCTTCTCCAAAGCTGGATGTCTAAAATGATCCATTTTGCCTTTGTTTTTGTTAGGTCTCCTGCACTTTTCAACATGTGTGTCAGACAACAGCCATTCAGACTCCTCATTTAAAACATCTGGCCTTCTGGTAGAATATTTATAACCACAATCAGGCAAGTCAACTATTGTGTTGAATATTTTATTAGAATCAACAGCACCAGTAAACTCAAATCCACTATTATCAAAACTTGAGGTACAGTAATCTTGTTTGGCATTCCTTGGAATATTGTAGCTGAAGTCAGATTCATTTTCTTCATCATCAAGAAGTTTTGTACGATGGACCCTTTTATAGTATCTAGATATGCGGCATGCGCCTCCAAGATCATTAATATCAGTTGTATGATTGACACCCCATGCAGTGGCTTGAGATGAGGGTTCCTGATATACAGGATGCCACTCAGAAGTTAATAACAGATCATCAGACCCAGAGTTTATTGTTTGTGTTGCTGAATAGTATGAATATGGAGGATCTTCAGCCACTGCTCTAAGGAAAAAACCAGAATCTCTAGACATATTTAAACTTTTCACAACTTCTGGACAGCCTTGAGCACATAAATCCTTTACGCTGCCACAGTCCTCCCCCAGATCCTGTTTGCTCCAAAAGCTATCAGTTTGGAATTCATGTTCATCATTTAAAAAGAAAGCCTTCTCATGCAGGATACTTCCTCGCGTAGAGCAGCTCTTCAGAAAAGGCTTCTGAAAATCCCTATTAACCTCTATATCATTACAAAACTCATGACTGTCATAAAGTAAATCACCTTCAAATGATTCATTGATCATATCAGCATCTACTTTATGGAATTTTCTTTCATGTGAAGAACTTGGTGCATCAAAAGGTACATTATCGCATAAACTTTCTGCAGCAGGAAATTTACCATCCAAAAAGTAATCTCCTAGCGATTGACCATTCTCATCATACATCAACAAACTGTTATGCTTGCTCATCACAGTGGACATGCATTTGGCATATGAAACATTCAGTAAATTGCCAGAAAAACCCGTCTGACAAGGAAACTCCCTCTTGTTTTGTTGCTCTTTGAACATTTCAGTTCCTCGATGCAAGTAACCAAGAGAGGTTCTAACATCTTCCCTGTCAGATTGATGATATTCATCTTCAGTTAGCTTGTCTGCAGTGGAAAAGTAGAGTTCTAGGCAATCCTTACGAGTTTCATTTGCTAATTTTGATTTATCTGCAACAAAGATATCTGACAACGATGTTTAAATGTCATAAAGAGAAAGCAAGCCAACATGATCCACTGTACCCTATAAAGCATTTATGCAAATATTTTCCTTGTTATATTTTTTTCTGCAATTAGTAGGTAATTTTAACCTACATGTAAAAAATAAAGGCAAAAAGTAAATTGTCAAAATTGATGAGACTTAAATAGTGCAAAGGACTCTGTTTGACCACCAAAACTAGAAACTTTACCTGCTTCTGTTGAAACGATGCTGACATCTGCTTTCCACAGTTGATCTTCTTGTACCATGTAAGTGGCTTGATTGAATGACTCTCCTACAAGCATCTCAGAGATCAACAGAAGCATAAAAAACATTAAGTCATCATACCATATATCAATGAGATGCAGTGAGAGGGTATACCACAATCTATGCTTATGCTTTCCTCCCAGAATTTTTTGATGGCCTTCTCAATGAAGTTCAGTATAGGAGCCCAATCCTTAATATGTGGGTAAAACAAAATGTTGAACCAAAAACAATCAGATATATGTAGTGTGCCGGATTGTGATAAGATAATTCATGGAGAATGAAAAATCTACAAATCTCTAAAAAACGTTCCTCAATAGAGTTAATTTTCAATCCACAGAGTACATTAAGTATTATATAAGTCTGAAATCTGAATCTGGACTAGAACCCTACAAAAATCACTTTTGGACATTCAACAAACAAGTATGGAGTAAGAATGACTGATAAGTAAGAAAAAAGAGTCACAAAAAAAGAAGGAAAAAAAAATTACCTTAAATTGAACATAAGTTTTTGATGGCTGAAAGGTCAAATCATAGAAAGACCGGGGGCAACTTAAATTCAAGATATAAGCTGGACATGGTTGAGACCTACTTCTCTTCTTGTTTTGGAACTCATTATCAGCATTCCATGAATTCAGATGCTCAAACCTAATAGCCAATTGACTCAGAAGCTTATGAATTGGGCCTTTGCAAACGAACTGTGAGTTAACATCTAACCATGTTAAGGCCAACAGTACAAATGTTTAAGGCATTTGATTATTTTAAAGCATTGAATTCTTTTCAAACTTCAACATATCCACTCTTTGCCATAATTACTCTATCTAAAATTGTAGTCACATGGATACAGACATACTGTAAGGCCTGCGAAGCAAATACAGAAACACAACAACAGTTAGGGGAGGGGACAGAGAAAGAATTTATATATAAAAAAAAAAGATGATAGATGACTGACTTTTTATATTAGAAATATCAATCACCTTCATATTCAAAGCATTGCATGGACCAGAGACGTATCCAGAAAGCTTTATGATATCATTCTCAACTTCTAAAGCTTGAAGAGAGCTTGAGACCTCCTCCCCAAAGCCACTGCTTAAAAGTGGCAGCGGAGAAGAAGCAGAATGTGTGCAGAAAAGCTCATCCTCTCTACATGTAGAGTTAAAAAAATATTACTAAAACAAATAAAATGAAGATGAAATTTGTTATTTTGCAGGGAAGATACCTTTCAGCATCAATAACTTTGAAGGAAATATTTGGGAGCACAAGTCCAAGCCGCTGTACACATTTCTTGATTGATTGCAGTACCTTATTGCGGCTTCCAATTCAGAGACGGAATTCATCAGTCAATCCAAAGTTTTCAAACAGAGCCATAGTTTCATAAAAGGTAACTATGACTTCACAAAATTTGTTGTTTGTATGGTGGGACAAGAGAAAAGGAACCTGGATTGCATGTATTTCCTCCGAACCGGTTGGTTGTAAAATAAATCACGAACAATAACTGATAAGCACAAGGCCTTGGTTAGCAATTAACTTGTTGTGTTAAACAAATGAGACAAAAATGGTCATCATCAAGCAAGGAATTTCCATAATGCAATGAATATGGAACAGTTATTGTAGATTGTCCAGCATGGAGGAGAAATCCATAAGAGCAAATACTTTGATTGCAAGCAAAAGCAAAAATAAAAAACAAGAAGGTTGTCGAATCCCATTAAACCCTAGCTAAATAAAAAACAGAAAATTCCTAGACATGAGGACCAAAGGAAGAATAACAGAGTTCATCAACAAATAAAATGACAAAAAAAAAATTCAAGATTCCTCTGCAAAGGAAAGCAGCAGATTTATGGAAATCTGCTAAAAGATTTAACTAAAGAAAAAGCCTATATCCATACATCCAGGAAAACCAAAACCAAAATGACAGAACTCTAAACCCTAGAAAAATAATCCTAAGATTCTAATTAGCTAAAATTGAAAGTCCAAAAACAAAAAGGGGAAATATGTGTGAGGAAAGGATTTCCATGACTCTAAATCCCACACTATCATGTAACAAAAAAGTAAATTTAGGGGAAAATGTATGCCATCCATGCATTACCAAGGGCCAACCCCAGAGATACAGAGAATAAAAACCATGCAACTGTCAGATTCACCAAAATAATCACCTGTTGTACCAACTTCCTTTCTATCATCATCAATACCAAGATATAAACAATTGCACCCCTGCAGTAAATACAGAAAAGTAAACATAAACAAACCTTGCATCATTATCAATAGTGACTATAATATATACCTGAATAAAATAGTACTGATGAATAAACTGCCAGAAATTATCCTCACCTTCAATACTTTTCGATATCCATTGGGCCTTCCATAGGTTCTTGTCACAATTTCCAGCAAAGAGACTTCAGAAATGGAAGCTAAAGCTTCCCCACGAAAACCAAAGTTTCCACTTGTGGCATTCAGGTCGTCCAAATTACGAAATTTTGATGTTGCTGCTTGCACGGTATGCATACATCACATTATCAAAGACAGCACAGAAACTTAAATTCATGGAAGATAAACAAGGTTTTTTTTTTTCCTTTTTCCCTTTCATACTTTTCACTTAATCGAGCCAAATAAAAACCTATTCATTGTTGCCTTTTAGATGTTGAGTTTGACACATTGCAATAAAAAACCCTATTAATCCAGCTTTCCTTAACACTTACCCCAAAGGACAGCTGCATATATGTCAATTTGAAAATGAAGTAAAAGCAATTTAAGAGTTTTAATAACCTATAATCACCTTCACAATACAAATTTGACCACAAGATAGGCATTAAGCAAGGCCACTTAAAAAGAGAAATTTATCTTGTAAACACAGATTTGTGGCCCTCTAATCAGTAATCACCATAAATCTTCTAACTAGGCAAAATTTTGAAAAAATGAACATAGCCCGAGACTGCTGCATTCAGAAAACGACTAGTGGCAAGAAAAGAAGCATGAACATGCATTATAAAAGAAAGAAGCAATGAAAGACATGCAATGTACCGTATCTTTCTCCCACCAATTCAAGTCCATCACGAGAAATTCCACCTCCTACAAAATACATTCATCGAAACCATAAAGATGAACGAAAAATTAAATGTGCATTGAAGTATCAAGTATTAAGCAAGAAGAGACAAAATCAAAATTCCCAAAAAATAATAAAAATGAAAAAAATTACCGTCATCGACTACTTTTACGTAACAGCTCCCAATGCTAACAAACACTGATACCTAAAACAAACGCACCGAACAGTTCAAATTCAAGCATATAGCTAACAAAACAAAACACAAAAATTAGAGATACTAGTAGATTAGTAACTAGTACCTTTGTAGCGCCAGCATCGAGGCTATTGAAAACGAGTTCCTCGACGACGCGCGCGGTGTCGAACAAGACGATGCCGGAACGCACTGAGCTGCGAACAGCCTCCGGCAAGGGCCTTATGCTCGCCATCAAGCTCCGCCGCCACTGCGAATTGCGATCACGATGGAGATGGACATGAATTGGGCATCACCGCCGGTGGCAGATCGGTTCCTAGGGTTTTTGCTCTCGAACGTCGTCGTTTGATCGGAGAAAATTAAACACAGCGAGCGAGCGAGCGAGCAAGTGAGCTCAGTATGTTGCTGTTTTGAATCCGCGCACAAAAATGGCGGTTTACTACTACAAACTGAAACGACCTGGCGTAGTGCGACGTTTACCTGAGACACGCCAATCCTCCATGGGCTGACACGTAATGGCAAAAATTTTTTAAATAAAAAATAAAAGGTTTATCTTTTTTCCACTTTTAATTTTAGAAGTCTTTTATTGCCTCTCCATTCAATAATGTCATATTAGAGATTTTCTAACATTTTTATTCTTTCACCTAAATATAATATAGCAGTGTTAGGGGGAGTTTTTCATTATTCTTTTATAATTTTTATTATTTTTATGGATTTAATTGAGATGTATTGATAGTGTAAAATAATTTTACGCTGTTAATCAATAAAAATGATAGAAAATGAGAAATTATAATGAGTCTTTTATTATAATAGATGATTATTTATATGAGTTGACACTTTTTAACATTTTTATTTACTGACAGTGTAAAATTATTTTACTTAATACATTTAAATTAAATTCTATTTTTATTAGTTCCTATTTTACATCAGTTTAGTTTAAAAATATTTTAAATGCTTATTTTCATTTTAATTAAATTAATAAGAATTATTAATTCTATTTTAAGTTAATAGACATATAATTTGTAAAAGTATATTTGAAAAATAATAAAATGCAAATAAAATGATAATATTAATAATATAATATATACTTTTTTTTAATAATTTTACAAATAAAAGTAATTTTAATAAATGGTATCCAAACAATATTCATTTTATCAAATTCACTTTTAAAATAAAAATTTCAAATCATAAATTATGTTATACTAAATTCACTTTTAATCAAAATCAAAATTTCAAAATCATGTTGGTTCAAAATTAATTTTACAAACTCTTATACCAACAAACACTTAGAAGTCATAATTGTCCAAACTTAATTATCCTTACCTTTGGCTAGTTCAGCCAATTTATCATCCATTATATTACAACACCTGAAAACAAATTGAAGCATAAAGAAATTAAACCCAGAGGCAATATTATAGGCTTATGTTAAGACAAGCTGATTGTGGGATAAGTATCACACTTGTTATATAATGTAAAATTAAACACTTTTTGACCCAAAAGAAAAAATATATTTTTTTAACAAAATATTCTAAAATCTATAATTTATTTATATCTTAAACAATTAGGATGATATATATTTTGATAAACAAAACAAAAGTGAAATCGGTATATATTTCTAAAATCTTTTTTTATTAAATATCTTTTGAAAAATCTAATTATATCTTTCGAAAATTTTCACAATTTAAAAGTACTATAGTGTGTTCGAGTTGTTTTATGTCTTTATTTTTAATTAATATATTATTGTTTATAATGACAATAACGTCATATTATTTTATTTTAAAAATATTCATAAAAATGGTGAAAGTAACTTTTTGTACTTACATTATTTTTTGACAAAAAACTTAATAAAAAATAAAAAGTATTATTTTTATAGTTATTAATAAAAAAATATATTAGTAAAAACTCATAAAATAGAACAAATCAAACTTTTTTGCTATAGTCGATTTGTTTTAGATCATGAGACTTTAGCAACTTTTTTCCTTCTAACAAGATGGAATCACAAGAAAATTTGATTCTTTTGAAGGTAATATATAAGATACTTTTATCACAAGAATCAATTCTAAAACCAATAAGAACCAATGAACATAATTACCAAAATCGCCTCATGTATATTTGTCGTTTAAAATTAAAATATAAAATTGCCTCTAATTGTAATTTTATACTTAAAAGGTTAATTTAATATGTTAATTCCTCTAAGTAAGTTAGAAAAGTATGAACCAAATTAATTACTTAACAGAGTAATTTTCAAATTAAGTAGCTTTTTGTGTGATTTAAATTAAGTAGCTTTTTTAAATCAATTACCATAAAGTTTAGTTCACATGAGCATTTAATTAAATAGTCAGGCTCTT
The DNA here is from genome assembly GCA_031439585.1 of Pterocarpus macrocarpus. Taxonomy (NCBI): domain Eukaryota; kingdom Viridiplantae; phylum Streptophyta; class Magnoliopsida; order Fabales; family Fabaceae; genus Pterocarpus; species Pterocarpus macrocarpus. Next base: position 66,060,788 of record CM062520.1, on the reverse strand, counting down.
AATAATATAATTTAGATACCGATACTTTCATTGAGATAAAAAAAAAGGCACTTAATTAAATTAAAGCTTCTGGTTGTAATAATTAATTGAAGATCAAATATTTGTGTCAATTTTTTCAGCAAGTGAGATAAACGGAAAGAAAAGAATATGCTAACAATTATTATCAGATTGTTGACGGGAATTAAAGCGACACAGTTAGTCTCACTATTGACAGAAATAAAATAAGCAATATATCCACTTTGAATTAAAATGAGTACATAAGAAAAAACAGTTTGGAGAAATAATTTAAGTGATTTATTTATAATTCTTTTCCGAGATATTAAATATCCCTGAAAATATTTCGGTGGTTGAAAAAATGTAGGACAAAACAGCAAGATTTTAGAATGTTGCAAGAAAAAATTGACCTACCTTGACAAAATGAAAAAGCAAAATAAAAAAATGAAGGGAACTGAGAAAGTAGAGCAGTAATTAATTGGGGGTGTGTGAGTGTTTGTCGAAACATAACCAACCAATCCAAATTCCTTCTCATTCTGACATTTCTTGTAAAAACAATAATGAAGTATATAAACAGATAAAAGAAATTTTTCTTTAAAAAAAGGAAAAAATTTAAAAATAAAAAGGAAAGATCTCCGGTTTTCCTTACACACGCCCTGGATTTTCTTCTCCTACACCACCACCACCACCAATTTTCTCTCTTCCTGAGAGAGAACAACAAAACAAAGAAAAGAAAGAGTGGGGAAAAAAAGAAGAAGGAAGAAAACCCTAATCGTCCCTCGCCGTTTACTCTTCTCCCCTTCCTCTCTCCTCTTCCTCTCTCTAACAGGATCAGGTACTCATGGACCTCCTTCCTTGTCCATGGTTCCTTCAGCTGTTTCCAATTTGATCCACGATTTCAGTTTGAAAACCGCGTTTGAATTGTGGTTGCTTTTGCGCAATTCTCTTGAAATCGAGATTCTCGATTCTCGATTTCATTTGGTTTCTAAATTTGATTGGAAAAAACGTGTATCGGGAATATGGAAACTCTGCTATGCATGAGTTTGCTGCTTAAAACATATCTGTCTGAATTCGAAGTTTTTCTTTATTTTTGCGGTATCTGATCTTTTGTTCTTAGCTGAATTATGCATCCATGGCCACGCTCTAATTGGTTAGATGAAGATTGACGATTAACGTTTTATGTTGTTTTGGTTTTTTCATTTTCATGGGGATTATAAGTCGGATGAATTGAATAATTTTGTGGTAGATTTAGTTTGACTTTGATTTTATTCCTTTTTCTGGTTAGGAACCAAATCGGTGGAGTATTGGAAGACTATGTTGGTTATGAATCGAATTTCTTTTTTGGAGGGTTCCTGATATCCCAACAAAGCACCACCACCTTGGCTAGGTTTCTGTACTTGTAGGTTTTCTTCAGAATCTTGATTTGATCGCGGATTTGGAAGTCGGTTTGTGAGTTAGATCGGCTAACGAGTTAATCATTGTTCAGATAGTGTGATTGCTGATGGATTTGAGTTTTGAAATTTAATTTGTGTGAAGATTTGTTCATTGTTTTTCTGAGCATTGAATTGAATTGAATTTAGTAGAGTAGCATGGAGAACGTGTGTGATGTCAATCACTTGGATGCTGATGTTCTTCTGCCTCCGCGGAAGCGGCTTCTTGCTGGATTGAAAAAACAGAATTGTGATGGTGATGCTGCTGCCTCTCCTTCCACGGTTGTAGCCTCTTGTGTTATGATTTGCGAGGGAGCTTCCTCATCCTCGTCTTCCTATTCGAGTGAATTTGAAGCTCGGCTTAAGAATTTGCTGAGCGCTCATTCGAATAACCCTAACCTTACCCCTGAGGAGGTCGTGGAGGCCTCAAAAGCAGCAGCCGTGGCTGCAACTAAGGCTGCACAGGCTGCAAGAGCTGCGGCTGAAGAGAAGGCTGAAATTGCAGCAAGGGCTGTTGCCACGGCCAAGAGTGCTTTAGATTTGGTTGCATCTTTCTCTGAAGAGTCAGTCAGCAAGGAAAGAAACCTGAAAAAGAACAAGCTGAAGAAGCATCTCCCAGTTCAGCTCTTGTACAAAAAATACCAACCAGTTGAAAATTGTGGGACAGACGAAGAATTGGCCCGCAAGTTACACCGAGCCATGAACAGTTCTCCTAGAATCTCAAAGAATTCTCCAAATTCAGAATCAAAAGGGAGTAAACAGAAGAAGCCTAGAAGCTCTTCGAGTTTGGAAATAACTGAGGGATCTGATGCTGGTATGGCACTCGGACAAGATTGCTTATCTTTGAACAATGGCCATGCAGTAGCTGGGAAGATTGATTCTGAAGGCTCCATTCAAGAAGTGTGCTCAAGTAAGGAAGATAAGAAGCGTTTCAGATATGACAGGTCCAGACAAATGGAGATAGATAATGGGGAAGCAGAGTCAAGCCAGTCAAAGGAGAAAAACACTGAAGATTTGTCTACCACAGGCAAGAAGAGAGGAAGGGTGAAGCTAAAAAAGTTGCCCTTAAGCATTTGCACCTCCAAAGATAGGGCACAGCCAAAGGAAGGTGTAAGAGGTAGTAGAAGTTCTCCATTGACTGAAATGAACACAGGCAATCAACCTGTTGGCAATATACCTTTGTTTCCAGTTGAGCCATCCAGTGATAGAGTGATGCCAATTGAGGCTACATCAATGTGGAAGTGCCAGGAGTTCAAGGCACCGGCTTGTATCAAACAAAATAAAGCTGTGCAGTCATAATAAGATTCAACTTTAATTGAGGTGACTTGGTGCTAGAAGTACTGCTGTGATAGAAGTCGATAGCTGAGGAGGTAGAAATCGTGATGCTTTTTTTCTTACATATATGGCCTTTATCTTTTTTGTTCATCTTTGGTTTTTGTAATGGATTTGCACTGACTAAATGTAAATTTAGATTTATAGTTGCTTGCATCACTTGTTTCAGTTTAAAGTTGTGTGTAAGGTTAATTGATAGCAAAGCTTGAGTTTAGATAGGAGGATGCAATGACTTGAACAGCTTTTTCATTATGCTGCATATTCCTTCCCGCGTTTGTGTTGAGAATAAAAGAGAGAACCTGTTTCTTGTCGGTCTTCTATTTATGCATTTTGATTAACTGTTGATTGTAAATGCTGACGGTTTTTTCTGTTGCTGAGTTTTATTATATGGTAAGTAATAGTTCATGAAATGGGAATTCGCCGAATGGGGATTTAGAAGTTGATCAAGAGATTCTATTCTAATTCCGCTTTAGCTCAGGTGAAATATGAGATTGTGATTAACTCAAGATAATCTATTTGAATAAAATAATTTCCTTATGATTAACTAATGAAGGGAACTGTCTACAGCATAATTAACTTCCGCCATTTAATGGGTAAGTTATGAAATCTTCTTTGTAACAATTCTTTTGACAGCAATTATTAATGAAGTTAGTGGCATTAATAATAAAATCTTGGCATTTTGATTAGTAGTGGAGGTTATGCTTGTCTAAATAAAGAGCATAAGTACAGAGCGACTTGTTTAATTCAATACCATTCTTTCCTTTCTACAAGCAATCTATGTTTTAACGTAGCTTACTTGTTACTTATTTTTCTAAAAAGAAAATGAAAATCCCTACAATTCCAGTTTTAAAGAAGGCCTCTGTTTGGATTGAGTTTCAACCTCGAACCCAAGAAGCCCCAAAAGTAGATTATCCTAACATTGGTGCTTCCCAAGAAAAAGGAGAGGAGAGAAAATAAAAAGATAAGTCTATTTTTTTTTAATTGCTTAGATGAAAAGAAAATTAAAAAAAATTCTTATTTGATTGGAGAGAGAAAATATAATTATAATAAATTATTTATTTATTTTTAATTTAACATATATATATATATATATATATGATGAAAGTTAGCGTTACAGTTTACTTGCTTCAAGAAAAAAATAAGAAGGAAAAAAATAAAATAATTTTGATATTTTCTCTTACTTAAATATGAAGAAAAAATAGGAAAAAATAAATAAATGTGAAGTCCATCAAAAACTCATCTCCCCATTTATGAAGAAAAAACTAGTTAAAAAAAGAGAACTTATTTAAAATATCAAATTTATCCTTATATATTTTTTCTTGAAGCAAGTAAACTGTAACGCTAACTTTCATCACTAGCGGGAGTGCTTGAGCTTGATAGACTGATGATTTTGATACTGAGATCGAGTGAAAAAGTTACTTTCTTTGAATACATATGAGAAATTATTTTCATTTCATACATTCATATATTTTTAACCTCGTTTTATGTATTATATGAAAAATTCAGATGCAACTTCATGAAGTTTACTGAGCTTGTTTTTGTCACAGAAATAAATAATGCCGAGGCAGTAAAGGTCTGATTTGACAATATTTTTTTCGTAGAGTAGTATTAAATTCATATCTATTAATAAAATTACTTGGAAAATAATCGCCAATATTATTAAATGCATTAATGATGGCGTATATTATATTTGTATATTATTAATGTAAAAATATTATGGATAGTAATGATGTTACTAAATACATAAATTGAGAGCATTGATAAAACTATTAAATAAGTGTAATTATTATTTAATAAAAGTAAAATTAATTTTAATATTTATATTTGATCTTTTTCAATAAAAATAATTTTGGAACCCAATTTATTTCAACGATAATGATAATTAAATATGGTAACTTCTGTGTGCAAAAATTATAAATGAAACATGAAATAACTCGTTCACTGACAAGATAGCCAGCTTGAATACAAACACGTGTAAAATAATTTTGATACGGTGTCATCATTATTCATTACTTGAAGGTTTGAAAAGCAGAATCTCATCATATTATTTTTGGGTAAGGATTAATGAGACATTTAATTTCTTTACGAAAATACCATGTTCACGCGAGCCTCGTAAAGGCTTCCGTGAAAAAGTACTGCCAATTGGGAAAGGGTCAAGCGGGGCCGCCCGGCGAACCCGTCAAACAGATCAAGAACTTTTTCTTTGACATTGGGAAATATTTGTGATTCATCTTTATCTTTATTTCATAAAATAAGCTTTTGAAAAAAAAAAGTTTAAATATAATCTTATTTAAAATAAATTTAACTTTAATGTTCTATTTAATTTTTATAATAATTGTTATATAAATAATATAAACAATAATATATTATTAATTGATAATATAAAATACATTGTATCAAAATATAATTACACTCACAAACGAACCAATTTTTAACTTAATCAAAAGTTTTAAGTTTGATCTCTGAATACTTAGCTGCATTAAAATTTGAGAAGAAGAATTTTACTAAGTAAGTGGTCCTATTTATTCCGAACAAAATTACTTTTAATAAAAAAAATCTACTTCAAAATAATAATAATAATAATCACATTCAAAATTAGTTGACAGTGAGATAACTTACGTTGTCGGTAGCTTGGACATAGAACATAACAAAAACAATCCCATTGTCTGTAGTCTATACATAGGAAAGTAGAAACAGCCTTTTTTGCATCAATGGGAGCAAGCTGGGTTGCCACATACACGTGCAGTTAGTGTAGCTGTTGCTGTTCCAGTAATGGGTAGTGTCCCACCTGCGCTGTAAATTGCAGACTCGGGAAGAGGTTAGAGGTGGTGCTTTCTTGCTTCTTACTTCTTACTTCGTCCTTCACTGATTCAGGGAATCTTTTCTTCTTCGGTTTAAGGATAAGGGCGTGAACCAACTTTAGGTCCTAACCACACGAGATATAACACCAAGTGATCTGATATTTTTCCTCCAACAAAATGTTTGACAAAAATATTATAATTGTTTAACATTTTCCTTTAAATTTAGAGATGAATTTGATTAAAAAAAAAATTTACATTTTTATTCAATTATATACTTATATTTATAAAATATTTAAGACAATGAATGGTTATATCACATATTTTTATTAATATAATAATATATTATTAGATATTTATATAAAATTATTTAACATTGATAATGCATTAAAATTAAATTATTCAATTTATATATTATTGTAAAAATAAATTTTCATTTTAGTGCCTACATTTTTATTTTTAAATTATTATTATTAGTTATTTATTTAATTATTTATAACAAAGTATTAAATATATGTTATTAATTATTTGAATATTAAAAAATAAATATGATAAAACAATAATGCTTAATTAGTTACTTTTTTATCTCAAGAATTACTCTTGCAATTTCAAATGAGAAGTGATGGTTGAATAAAATCATTTCCAAACTGTTGTTTTATTAATTATTTAAATAAATAAATATTTTTTATACAAATTATTTAATTATATTTTATTTTTAATTACAGTTATTTTTTAATATTTCTTGAATTTTTATTATAACACTGTAATTTGTTTTAGATATAAGAAGATTTACATAACAATGTAAATGTGTAAAACTTATTCTTTGAATAAATGAATCTCATAAAAAATGTCCTTATTTCTCAAAATTTGTTTACAATTTATTGAAGTTGACTTAGGCACATATTTCCAATGCTTTCACTAGAGGTGTTCAAGATCTAACCCAACCTGATAATTCGTTCCAACTTGAAGCTTATTGAGTCGGGTTTGGATTCTAAAATTTAATTCGATGCATTTTTTGGGTTAAGTTCGAATCATACTTTGAGTTGACCTAACCTGACTCAAAGTTAAATAATTATTTATAAATTAATTTTTTATAGTAATTAGTGATAAATTATAAGATTTTATATGAATTGATATTATTTTTATATTGATATAATTTATTTCAAAATATGTATGGTAGAATATCTTTAAATTTTGTTTCATATTTTTAAAATTTTATAATTTTACTATATATAATATCCAAATTTTTATATGAGTCACTAATTAGATCTTTATCAAGTCAAACTTTTGGGGACGAACGAAGGCCCTTTGTGTTTTTGGGTCCGGACGAATGAAGGCTTGTAATTGTCTGCTGGCGCTATAATGCTGTTAATGGACTTTCATGATCATCGAATAACCGCAAGTTTGGTAACATTACTCTATCCCTCTTATGAGTTTTGTGTATGGAAATATGTGGCTATAATTTTTTATATATAAAATAGCTCTCGATGTTAATGAATGTGTAGCCTTGAAATCTTGACAACTTCACTTAAGAATAGATATCTATAAAATAGGTTAATGGACTTTTATTATTCTCCTCGAATGTTTACGCCTGCCTTCGTTTAGTTCACGGTCTACTGAATAAGTTTAATCACCTTGTACGGATTTCTAGTGGGGTAGAAATAGGTTAAGTAGCTTATTAGCAGTCTATAGGGTAATATATTTTTGTCTTGTTGTAGTCTAATTTATTTAATAAATAAATCAAACTTAAACATATATGCGTATTAACCTAAGTAAACTAAGGCTTAGACAGTAAGAAAGAACCTATTTGACTTAGCAAGTTAGCTTATTTATATATAATTAATATATATCTATATATATTTTAGACATATAATAATAAAAGTTTACAATATTCATATAATTGATTAATTATACATTAAGATAATAGGTTAGACTTAACAAGTCTAAAGTGTCTTTGACCTACTTGCAAGACTTCATATAATTTAGTCCTTTATACAGTTTTTCAAACCAGTCAAACATTTTTTTTTTTTTCAGAAAATAAAAAAAGTGTATGAAGAAACCACGCGACCATAGACAAAAAAAACAATGAAAATTCCCGGTCACTTTAAGCATTCAAGAGTGGTGATCATTCAAGAATGCACCACTGAATAGTGCAAGTTTGACAATAAAAGCCTTAAAAGTTTGGGTTATATTATTTATATATATCTAAAATCTCAACACCCTAACATCCTCTTTCAATTTTTCTCTCTCTATCAATCATTTCACTCATTTTACTTTCTTTTACAATTTTTTTTTCTCTTTTCTATCTCTAAATGTTCAAGATATCTATCTACTCCATTGATACGAAAAACATTTCTCTAAGTTTCAGTCCACTTCAAAGGTGTTGAGCCTTTTAACATTTTGACACAGATAACATGGCTGTCCACACTCAACAAAATGTTAACATTCTAAAATCAAAGAACAATGACCAGTGGTTTGTCCACAGGAAACAATAGTCACATCAGAATCGGCAAATTCATTTTTTCCCAACTCTGTAATCTCTCTGCTTTATATGCTAAGCTGTGAGTTCAATGGGGAAGCAAGAAAAAAATAAGAGCAGACTTGGATGAATGTGTCATCACTTACATAATGTGAATAATATACACGCAAATTCCGTTGTCAGATATCTCTGGATGAACAAAATTCTTTACTAATTTACATATAAATCCAATACAAAGAATCTTATTAAACTGCAACAAAGCAAAAATAAATTGACAATCAATAGTCATTAGTGTAAAAGGAGGGGCTTAAATGTGTGACTTAGACCGTGGCTATGTCAAAACACATTGCTCCCCTTCACTTTCCCACCTTGATTTTAAGGTTGCTCATCCCAACTTCCACCCTTTCCACACTAGACTCATTCCTACTTTCATTTGGAGATGACTCCTTGCAGTCCAGCCACGGGTGTTGCAAGCACTGTTGCGCAGTTGGTCGCTTCTCTGGGGTGAAATCAAGAAGTGGTAAAAGAAATTCTGAGAACTCGCGTGCGTCACTCTCTGAAAACTTATATCTATCAATCAGCAATTTGTCAAGTGGCCAAAATTTTAGCCTTCGGATCCTTTTTAGATCGCCATGCCTGTCAAAGAAATCCTTGGATTGTGCTCCGGCAACAGCAATCTGCCATCCACAAGCATTAGATAAACCACAATAGCTATTCAAGAAATATGCGGAGGCAGTGGGAGTGTACTTACCTTCCGGGGCATCTTTCCAAGGAGTTCCATCATCAGGGCAAGGTGATCCTGAAATCAAAATGATGCAGAGTTTTATTATTCTAGTATAATATACAATCTTAAGTGTGGAGACATGTAACAAGTTTAGGCAATCACAGATGATGTATGCTTTACAACTTACATGAATGATCTAAGTAAACATTCCCCCCCCCCCCTTTTTTTGAACAAATCAAAGAATAATTCCAGCACCAGCAATTGTTGTAGTTATAAATTATATACTAAAAGCATGAAACTATAAATCTTAATCTTTTTCTTTTCAACAGTATAACCCAAGAACAAAAGTGCTAATGGTGGTAACTACAAGAAGTTATAAATCACTGATCACTAGCAAGAAGCTTCAAATTTCATGCTACGATTATAGAAACTCAATTTCAGAAATAAAAACCCAACCAGAAGATGTCCAAAACACATTTTCAGTTACTCTGTCACCAAGTTAGTCAAAGATCATAATTATATAGAACAATGAATATTTTCAGATAAATTGTAACACATCACCATTCCCTAAAGGTATCACATATCATCCACCAACAGAAGAAATAGAAAATAATCCTGGCACGTGAGACAGATGTTATACAACTGCTTCCAAACTAGTTCTCAAGTCAAATGAAAAAAAAATGACAGCTAAATCAATGAATGTAGAAAATTTGCCAACCTGACATCTAATAAATTGGTATTAAAAGTAGATTCAATGAACTATTTTCTTAAGCAATGTCTTTATCTTTGTTTACCCTTTTCAGATTTATTTTGCTCATATATTCCACAATAAAAGTAACTGTAAGTGTATTTATAAATATTAATGATGTCAGTTAAAATGATTCAGCCATTTAACACAAAAGTGAGCTTATAACATCTATTACTCCATTTCAAAGTCATAACATAAAGTTCTTCTAGTTTGGAGACCATATATATCTGTTTCAAATCCTTCTATATATGCCATATGATTTTTTATAACCTCTCAATAACTCATTAACCAAATTATTACTTAGTTTTGTCTTTTGGTAATGCCAAGGAAATCTATGGCAAAGAATTCATGATCAAACATTTATCATAAATTATATATGCATAATATGAAAAATGTAAGTTAACCATAACAGTTTATTAGCCAGATCATCATACCTCATCTTCACTAAAACCTTGACCACCCTTGGGTGTAAACAACATATCACCAGTGGCAAGCTCAAAAGCAATGCAAGCAAAAGACCACATGTCCACAGAGAAGGAATAGCCAGACTTCAGTATAACTTCAGGAGCTCTGTACTGCCTTGTCTGTATTTCTCCTGCAAACCGTTTATCAGCCCAACATGCATTTCCAAAATCTACTATCTTGCATCTCATATCAATCCCATCAATATTTCTACCAGACTTTTGAGCTTCTCCTGTTCCTCCCATTGAAGCTCTTCTTCCGGATATCTTAGCAACAGCCCTCCTTGCTCTCCTTTTCAACCTCTTCTCAATAAGACTTGTAACTCCACCATTCGTGTTTCCCTCGGGCTTCTCTAGAATTGGGGATTGTCCAGATCTAAAAGGGTCTTTGGCAGCATCAATGGTTGAAAATAGAAGAATGTTTTCAGGTTTTAGGTCAGTGTGGATTATACCAAGTTCTCTGTGCAAGTAATCCAAACCAGTCAAAATGTATTTGCAAATCTCCCTAACTTTATTCAATGGAAGGCCTTTGTAACGGTTATATCTGGTCAAACGAAGCAAGCTATCGCCAAGAAACTCGAGGACCATGCAAAGGTGCTGCCCATTTGGGCCTGTGTGCTTAAAGTGGTCAATCAATTGGACAACAAACTTCGAATTTGAAGGGTCACCATCAGCAATGGATGAAAGAACATCAATCTCATGAAGGGCTGCCTGAACAAACTGGGCTGCACTTTTCTGGATCTTGAGAGCAACATATGACTGAAAGATGAAAACCACAAACTTAAAATTAGAACAGATATGCAAAAGAAAATACTGGTGCACTAAAATCCATGTCATAATAAAAAGAACTTATCAATGGTTGGGACATAAACAAGAAGACGCATAGGCCAAAAATGTTTTACCTTTATGGAAGATTTTTGGATCAAACATGGATACAAGAACAAAGATTGATATTTGGACATAGTTCTTAGCAATAGCGAACCACTCCACCCAGATCAATGGACAGTGTGTATGCCATACAAGTTAAAGCTTCTTCCATTTATCTTCTTATTTCCTTCTTTCTTTTGGCCCCCTTTTTATTTTCTAAATTTAAGCATTTAGCAAGGTCCTACAACAAGTTATCCTACTTATAGGGCAGAAGTCTTGGATCCATGAAGATGATGATTGTACATATAAAAGGTTCCAATAACAGTCAGCTCTGGTAAATCAGCATTTAAATTCATAACGATAGCTATTTCCAAATACAGCTCACACCATATACCTTCCGACAAATAAAGTATCTGCATTAGATACAGAAGACATCAAGACAACCAGTTTCAACCTTTTTTTTTTAAGCTGGACAGCCAGTGTTAATGTTACAAAGGAGCATAATATACCAAATCAGCCTAAAAACCTATTCAAATAGGTAGCAGAAAGAGACACATTTATTGCTCCTCTGCATACAGACAAATCCATGTTAACATAGGTGGTCACACATTCCTGTCAGGACCATTCACCATATTCCGCCATTACATCATGCAACGATTTTTGGGTATTCGTGACACATGTTGTAAAATAGATATATATATGGCAGTGAAGAAAAAAGAGAGAATTGCTCCCAGTGGCATGGGAAGAGAAACCAACATCAATACCCCAAAATGATCTAAACTCGATCCATTCAATGAAACAAAGCCCACATAACACAAAACGACAAAACAGATACACACATGAAAAGATACACAAAGAATGTGTCAGTGGAAGGAGAGAAGAAGGGGAAGATCTTGAAAACCTCCACATCATTTAAAGCACACAAATCTGAACTAAGAAAGATTCACCCAAAAAAAAAAATTACAAAAAAAAAAGAGAAAAAAAAAAACCGCTCACAACTCCACTGCACCAATAGATTCCAAAACCTATAGCATTAAATCAACAAAATTTCACATCCGGAAGACAAATCACAGTTCGAAATCAATTTTTTTTTTATAAAAAAAAAGGTGGGGTCAATTCAAAACAACCCCTTTCGAAGGAATTCATTAAAAAAAAAAAAATCACATGAGAATATGAAGAACAACAAAGGGAAGATTGAGGATCAAATGAAAAACGTACGGTTTTGGTGGTATCGTAAGCGAGCCAGACGGTGGAGAACTGGCCCCAACCGAGCTTCCTCTGGGCTATGTACCTGCCGCCGGCAAACTGATCGCCGATTCTGACGGCGTGGTACCCTCCTTTCCGGTACGAATCGAACCCCTCATCGTCTTCCTCCGACCCCGACGACGATGAGCACGACATCACCACCACCCTCTCTCTGATCTATCCCTTCCGATACAACCCCAAAATTGAAAAATCTCTCCTTCTCCTTCTTGTCTTCTTTCTCCAATAAAAGCTCAGATTTTTCTTATTCGGGTTGGTTTTTTTTTTTTTCACAGCTGAAAAATCGCTTGGACGTGGTGATCACGGAAAGTGACCAAATTTGAAGACTTTTTGTTTTTAGGAGAGATGAGAGAGTTATTTTATATTTGTGGTTGTGTGTATTTGTGTGTGTGGCTTTTGTAAATCACAGACATGAGACTCTCTTCAATTCCTCCACTTTTTTCTCTCTTTGATTTCTTTCTTCCTTCCTTCCTTTCATGTTGTTGAACGTGGGTCTTCCATTTTTCCTTTTCTCACTGGGGGTACATTTTAGTATTTTTAAATGCCCAAATTTTTGTTTCGTTTTACTTTTATGCCCCCGGTCCCTCAATTTTGGCTGCATGTTGAGTTTGACCCATTTTCGGAATTGCGTATTTGGAATTGCACTTTGGTGAGGTGAGATGAGGTGAGGTGGAGTAATCATACTATTTTATATTTTTTCAGAAGGGGGGTTGTGGAGTTGCTGCTCTTTCCTGCATCACCCACCTGCCTCTTATCTATGTGCTACTTTTCTTTATGCTTTGCCTTTTTTTTTTATCTTTTTTTTTTCACTTCTTTTCTTTTTTTCACGGTCGGACTACTTATTTTATTTTCCCTCTTTAATTTTTTTTATGTTGGGCCATGGTCACTCTTTTGCAAAGCCTTGTTTTGTTCCTTTTTTTTATTTTTTGGGTCATTACACTTGAAGTTTAGGGCACCTAAAATGCCATTGGTAGGCACGTAATGAACTTATGATAACTAAGCACTCTGCTTATTGACAATTAGCAAGTGCCAAATACTCAAAAATTGCGATCTCATGTCTTCCAAATTTAGCACTGCAAAAGCCTTTGCTATGCTTGCCAATTATTACCTCCAGCTCACAGCATACCATGGATGGGGTTGTGAAGGTAAAGAACCCAATTTCTTGGTGGTGACATTAACTTGTGACTTTAGGAAGGGGAATAATAATTTCTAAAGGTAAAGAATCTAGCCTCATGTTGCCTTGACGAGTAACTTCAATGTTAAAACTTGGTGAACTGAAACTTCTAGAAGGTTAAGACACTTCCTTAATTGGATTAGCATTCACTGCAGTTTTGTTTTGAACTGCATATGATTTGTACAGGTAGGACTGATTCAATGTGTGGTAAAATGTGGGTTGAAAGCATAGTTGAACAATTTGAAAGGCGGAATGTGAATTTGCACTCCCTGCAGTTTATTTTACAACTGCAAGGATCCGTGTCTTCTTTATTTCATGCATTCAATGACCTTTTTTAAGAGGCAATATGCATTAGAGTATATTTAATCAAGAATAACTCTTTTTTCTTTTGATGGGGAATAATAACTTAGTTCGTTATTTTCCTCTTCCCCAAAGAATTACATGTGTCATTATTTCTTCTTACATATAAAATACTAATATCAATTAAATAAAAACAGTTGTAGAGCGAGAGAGAGTTAGATCACGATTAATGAATAGAGTACGTGAAAGCTTACGTTTAAAGTTGAATTCATTGAGTTGTTTACAAAGCTACGAACTGGCTTACAAGTTGGCCCATACTCATGTCAACCCTATTTGAATCTCCATAAACAAAAGCATCTCAAATGCACATACAGTGTGAAGCAAAAGAAAAAAAAATTGAAACAGATAGAGTAAGAAATGGAATATTTCTTCAGCCTAAAGTTCAGTGTATATGCTGCTTTCGTTATACATTTTCCAATCTTCAATACCAAGCAGAGCTGCAAATTTTACCCAAAAAAAGACAGCAATGCAACAACAAAAAAATTCGGCAGCTTTGTTACATTTAACCATGAATTATATATTACATGATCACCATCAATTTCAAACAAACATAACACTTTTTAACAGTAACAAATCTAACTGAGAACCAAGTAAAAGAATTCTCAGAGTCATTGCAGACAAGAATCTCCATCGAAGAAAAATTATATTTAGCTGATTGCAAGTCTTGAACATCCAAGTTCAACCAATAAATAAAACCGCTGTTGGCTCATAAAAGACCTTACAACATTATTCAACACAAGGGGTTGTCTGCCCCCAATCATGCCTTAGGAGCAAGAATCTCCGTTAGGGAAGACCAAGTTCCAGAAACCGCAACAACAAACCCAAAAACTACAATTGCCCCATCAGAAACCATACATCTCCAACCCAATTCCTCTTTAAACACCATATAATGAAACATAGCAGGCAACACAAAGCCAAGAATAACACAGATGCTGCTCCCCACAAGGGACAAGAAATCAGCAAAATTAGGCACCAAAAGTGCCACTAGGCTCACCACCAACACCACCAGCCACCTCAGCCACAAGCAGTACCTAGATCCACAGAACCTTCTCTCAACAACCTCATAAACAGGATTCATCATCAAGGGAAAAGTGAAGAACAGGTTAATGCAAAGGCCTAACTGGACCAGAACACTAATCACCCCTGGCCCCAAATTAGTAGTGATTATATCCTTAGTCTCATCACCAAAAGCAAAGTAACCAAGACACCCAAAAGCACCAAACAACAGAGCAATAAAACTCATCCCAACACGCAAAACCCCACCAAACTTCTCCTTATCTTTAGCCTCAGATTCCAATGGCAAAACCGTTCCAATCCCTTCAAAAGCATAAACAGCCACACCAACACCATAGAAAAACACAGACAAACCCCCAAAGGCCTCCACATGAGGCCTATTCTTAACAAAAACAAACACATCCTCCACCATCACAGCACTCTTAGCAGCGAGATCAACAGCATCAGCAAATATACTCAAAGGAGCCAAATGGGTCAAAGTCCTAATCGAATTCAACCCCAACTGAAAAGGAAAACAACCCCACAAAAACAGAACCTTAGTACTCAACCCCCAAAAAACCGCTCCCTTTTGCTCAACCCCATTATCCACAAGAAAAGCCAAAGTAGTGGAAATGAAAATAAGGTAACTGACACAAAAACCACTCTGGGAAAGCACGATCATAGCGTCAACTAAGAATCTACCAACTGGGCCGCAGATCGTGAAGCCCAAATCGCCGAAAGATTGGATTTTGGAGAACCCCATGATGGATTCGAGCTTGCGGCGCGTGTGGACGAGGAGCATCATGCAGTGGTAGGTGAGGAACGCGACGGAGAAGAGCATGAGGAGGCCGGTGAGGTATCCGGTGCGCTTGAAGCTGTAGGGGAGGCCGAGGACGCCGGCGCCGACGATGGAGATGAAGATGTTTGCGAAGGTCTTGAAGTTCGAGGAGAGTGGTGGCGACTTGGTGAGGAGCGGGGTGTCCTCGCGAGGGTACGGTGGGAGCGAGTAGGATGATGAACCTGCTTCTTTCTCAAACCCCATTTGTTAAATTTTGGATTTTGATTTGATTTGTGTGAAGAAAAAAGTGGTAGTGATTGTTGTTGGTGGTAGGGGTGGTGGTGGTGGTGTTGTGGGGATACTTGATTTTGCTAATTGCTATGCTTTGGTGTTGATTGGATTGAATTTGATGCAGGAAGAAGAAGAAGAAGAACGAATAGAAGAAGGATGGAGGAACACGGTTGTGGTTGTGGTTGTGGTTGTGGTTGTGGTGGCCGTCACCTTAGACTAAGCTAGGAAAATGGTAATGTGTGACATATTAATAATATATAATGATGATGGTGATGGTGGAGGAAGGTGGAAATGGGAATGATATGAGAACCGAAATTGAGATTAAGAGTGGGAAAAAGGAAGATGTTTTATTTTTACCATGGATTTGATGATTCAACTTGCTTGCCGCACCAACTAGCAGCAATTTGGGCGGAACTTGTCAAGATTCTCCCCCCTACTAGTTTGGACAGTGTGATTCCGATAAAAATAACGAATCACAAAAGAAAGGAATCCAATAAAATAATCCAATGGGGGTTTCATAAAAAGATCGGAATACGGAACTGTCAAGTACCAGAGGTTCATGAATCTTGTTAGATGTGATGCTGATACAATCTTTTCTTTATCTTTTATTTTATTTCATTTTTATTGGATTGCTGAATATGTCATGATAGTGTTGTTAACCAACTTGCATGGCTGCTTCTGCTAAGGTTATTTTTTATGATATTAAAATAATTATTGACCACAATTTATTTTTAAATCAATATGTTTGATGTATAAAGAATCAGTTTAATATTAGTATAATAGTATTAAGCATTAGAAAATTGAAATCAACATTTATTCTACTTTTTATGTTTAAATTTGTATCGGCAACTCTTATATCAATATTTTAAATTGTTCTTGTATAACTTATTCGATGAGGAGCATTGTTTAGTTCCACCTACTTGGTCTTGTACTATTTAAAGAACATTTTTAAAAATAATGCATATCTAATCGTTTCAAAGGCTTCAATTATATTAATCCACCCCCTCCCAAAATAATAATAATAATAATAAGCACTTATTTGATTTTTCATTCATAATACATTTTATTGGATTTACTATGTAGATGAGCCGAGTAGTATGAAATTATAATGAAAATCTTTACATATCATATCAAATCAAAAATATGAATTCGTACTATAGAAAAAGAAAATTCTAGTTATAATTCTTATACCATAATCAAAACAATTAGAATATATATAAGAATAATTTTAATAAAGAATTACTATAAAGTGTTATGCTTTTGAAGTAGTCACTGTATGAATAAAACCTTTTTATCTTTTTTTGAGCTGGTAAGTTTTTATCTAGTATATTTGCTCAATGGAATTGAAGGAGACTCGCTGTGTGCCGTTCAGTTTCATACTCAAGGTTGCAGCACATATCACCTGGTTGAGGTAATGTTAGAGTTCATTCAGCAAATGATTCACAGGCCTTGCCCAGTGTGTGCTACTCACATTCACACGGAGGCTAATCAAGTGGCAGATTGGTTAGAAAATTGCATCCTCTGGCTCAGGTGCTTTGAGTCTGTTTGGATTGGCTTTTTTTCAATAAAAAAGTATTTATTTTTTTTAAAAAAAAAGTATTTTTATAAATTTTTATAGATATTTGGATATAATTTTTTAAAAAAGTATTTCAATTAAAAAAAGTTAATTTACTAATTTTTTTAAATGTTATGAATACCTAACTTCTAAAAAAAGTAGAAGCAAAAGTAATTTTTGATAAAATTATTTTCTAAAAGTATCATTTATCTTTAATTAAAATTACAATATATATTATTTCTTTCTTATTTCTTATCAAACATTACTTCTCTTTCATCTCTTTGAATTTTTTTTGTAATTTCGTCATAAAAAAAAGTTTTTTTATTTTTTTTATTCAAATAGATTTATAAATATTTTTAATATTTAAAAATACTTCTCATATATCTATCTAAATATAAAATAATTTTTTCTAAAAGTTAAAGCTTTACTAAAAAAAATTTACAAAAAAAGTCTTTTTTTTAAAAGTTTATTCAAACGAGCTCTTTATGCACTAGATAGACCATCCACTTATAGTCATTAATTATTTCTTTCAAAAATTTAAACTATTAAATAGAAACATATAAATAATTTTATATGTTAACACTTATATTTAAAAAAAAATTAAAAACACTAACTGAACCGAATACCGTTACCATCCCATGGCTGATATTGTATTTAATATATGTTTCTTTGAAATTTTGTCATGGAAAAGACTAATTTCAAGAAGTATATTTTACAAATTAAGGCAAAATATGCAGATGATCTCATTCCCACATAATCCTTTGTAAGTTGAACCTCATTCATAAAATGCCGAGAGAAATGACAACCTATTTATGGGGCTTTATGAACACCATTCTCAAACTGTTGTAAAATTGTTTCGTTTCAGTGTGATGGGAACTGAAGAAAATTTATTGGACGTTAATCATAAAGATTAAGCTCGAAGCAAAAAGCCAAATATATCCAGAGTGTTTGATGGTGACAAGCCAACAACTACACTTGTCTTCCCATTGCCAACCAAATTGATCACGTGTCGGTGAACCCATCAATAAGTTTGACTTCCTCCAGGGTCATCAACAAGGATAAGAAAACGTGAAATATGTGGCTTCTGCATTATGACAATAAGCTATACTACAGGTACGGAAAGCCATGATGCTAGAATAGAAAAGGAATGTGAAGAACCAAGAGGAATTTAGTTTATAGTGTTCACATTTCATATTTCATAACTGGAAATGGTGAATTCTGTAGAAGGTATAGCCTTCTTATATAGTCTTATAGTGAATATTTCACTCAAGAGGACCCCACCCACGTTATGGAAACCCATAACCAATGGGAAGTTGTGGGGCTGAGTTTGCATAAATATCCAATGCTATTGTTATCTATCATCAATATGGTGCTGAGTATACTAACATCTTTCTCGATTTTTCGCATAAATATCCAATGCTATGATAGGGTGAATCTAAATAGTTGTTGGGCTGAGTTTGCATAAATATCCAATGCCATTGTTATCTGTCATCAACATGGTGATGGTGAGTATACTAACATCTTTCTTGATTTATGCCAAAAATAAAAATATTATAGCCAACAGACTACAGCGACTGAATTTAGATGAACAATGTAGATATAATCTACGAAAGTTCCCACATAAAACCAATAAACCATATGGTATTGACAGCATCGAAAATGCTGCAAGCTGATGTTACAACTGCTCAAGAGGTTTACACCACCGAAGCAAACATATCTTAGTCTGCATAATCCACTAGAGTAGGTTATCTATGTTGAACATATTCTTACTTTTGAAAAAACTTTCTTGGCTTAGACTGCATAGCAGTGAATTCCAGATAAAATGGTCAGGAAGGATGCCGTACTCTACCATTTCTAGAAACAGCTGCAAGGCTTTCTGGAGGTCCCCCTTCCTACATAGGACATCAATCAAAGGACTGTAAGTTTCTGTATTGGGTACACAGCCTCTTGCAGTGATGTCTTCCATGAATTTCAAGGCACTCTCAACTTTTCCTTGTCTGCAAAACCCAATGATGATAGCATTGAATGTCGATGGAACGGGGAAGCAGTTATTAGCAATCATTTCATTCATCAGCTCCACTGCTTCTCGGACACTACCATGTCGGGAAAGTCCACGAACAAGGCAGTCATAAACTAGAAGACTTGGGATTCCACCTTCATTGATCATCTGATCGTATACCCTCTTCGCATCCTCAATAGTCCCCTGCTTGCCGTGTCCTAAAATTGTCAGGCTTCTGTCAACAGCTCTTGGAAACAACTTTCCCAACTTTGTTAGAAATTCAACTGCCTCATCAAAACGATTCTGCTTGAATAGACCATATATTATGCTATTATAAGGACTGATGTGCCCTCTTGAGCCTTCTTTGCTTTCCTCCATTAGCTCCAAAATCATAGAACCGTCTTCAATTCTTCCTTCTGAACACAAACCTCTAATTATCGTGTCGAATGTGTTGAAGTTCCATTTGATCCCATCTGTTTTCATATCATTAAAAAGATTGAGGGCCAAATCTAACATCCTAGACTCACAAAAACCAGATATGAGTACATTGTAGGTGTCTACATTGGGAAGACAGCCTTTACTCTCCATCTGCTTCAGGAAATGAATCCCAACTTTTACTTTTCCCACCCCACAAAACCCCTTTATCAAGGTGTTATAAGCCACAACATCAAGCGAACCCCCCATGCTCTCAACTCTGTCCAAAACCTCAGCAGCCTCCATCACACGGCCAGCATTGCACAGACCTTCCACCACCTTAGTCACGGTAACAACATCCGGCACAAAACCCATGGCAAAACTCTTCTCCAGCATCACAAGAGCCTGAACTAAATTCTCCTCCTTGCAATACCCGGATATCAAAATATTGAACGTGACATCGTTCGGCTCCTCGATCTCATTCAACAAGCTTCTAGCCCTCCCAACTTTTCCATTTCTACAAAGTGCATGAAGCAAGGTGTTGTAAATGACAGTGTTTGGAGCGACCCCTCTACTGGACTTGATCAACTGCAACAGCTTAAAACCCTCACCAATCCTATTGGTTAAGCAAAGCCCTTTCATCAAAATCCCAAAAGTATAATCATCCCCAACAACCCCGCATTCCATCATGCTCTTCCTATAAAACTCCCTAGCTATGTCAATGTCCTCCTTCACAAGAACATCAAGAATTGAGTTGTATATCTTCAAGGAAGGGCTGCTGTGAAACTTGTACACCAAGTCAAGGACCTTGATGACCCCGCGTATC
This sequence comes from Pterocarpus macrocarpus, assembly GCA_031439585.1. Taxonomy (NCBI): domain Eukaryota; kingdom Viridiplantae; phylum Streptophyta; class Magnoliopsida; order Fabales; family Fabaceae; genus Pterocarpus; species Pterocarpus macrocarpus. The sequence continues at coordinate 66,040,302 of CM062520.1, read as the reverse complement.
ATGCGGGCGCGGCCGAGCCCCCGGATGATGGTGATGAAGATGTCATCAGCAGGAGGGGAGCCAATTGAGCTTGGCATTTCGTCGAGCAGTTGCTTGACAGTGTCGAAGCGGCGGAAGGTACATAGCTTGTGGATCAAGGCACGGTATGTGGATTGGGAGTGGGCAAAGTTGGGTAACGAGGAGGCCCATCTGAAGGTTTCGAGGGCCTGGGAAGCGGATTTCTGGTCCAGGATGAGGTGGCAAACATGGTCCCGTGATGGGGTGGAAGAGGATGAGGATGATGATGAAAGGGAATGCGTTTGGAAGCTGAGGAAACACCTGATACTGACAGGGTTATGTATGGTTGAGGAGAGTGTGGAATATGGCAACGCCTTGCAGAGTTTTGGCATCTATTCTGCTCTATCTGCACTACACTTTTCCTCGCCAAAGGTCACAAAGGCGTTCCCTGCAATGTACGTAAACTTTCAAGTTTACCTTAGTAGAACTAACAGTGCAATGGGCAATGGCGCTAATTTCATGGGAACACGTGAGAATATTAAATTGAGAAAGTATATTTGAGAAAGCATCTTTGTAATTTATTAATTATTAACAAATTACCAGATACTACACTGCATATTTATTAGTAATCATTATTTTATTTTTTGCTAAAAGAAAATATATAAAGTAAAAGAAATTTGGATTATATTATAATTATATATAAAAATAATCTACTAGTTCTAATAATTAAGTCTTAAAATAAGGAAAAGTTTGTTATGTATCAACTTTTCATGAATTTTAATACTTCACCACTTTATAAAGGTTATTATTAAAAAAAAATATTTCAACTTTCTATTTATTAAATTTATCAAAAAATTAAATAATTTTATAACTTAATCTATATTAAATATATTATCTTGATTTTATTTTATGCCCGTCATTATTTATTACCTATTGCCAATTAGGTATCCATTTCATGCAAATCGGGCTTAGATTTTTTATGTATAGATAGAGACAGAGAGAGAGTTTAAGAAATTAACTCTATAACACCCAATACATTATTTTTTATGCTTATATATATATAGTCAATTTGGCATGAATGTATAAACTCAACAAAGAGCTTAGAGATTCATAGTTATTCTTAGTCAAATTTCATTTGCTTAGTAAAATTCATCTACACTCTTGATATAATTATGCACTTGCCTGATTTCTTGCATTATTTTTCGAAAGATGATGTATGGTATGATGTTGATTTATTACTCTGAATTTGACAATTGGGGGAGTGGCTATTGCCACTCTTACTCATAAAAAATATTTACTAATTTTACTAAAATATACTTTCTTATTTATATTAACAAAAATGTTTAAGTTCATAATTTTTATAAAATATATTAAGTTAAATTTTTAAATAACAAAAAATTTATATAAAATAACTTAGATATGACTTATATTTGTTATCATGATAACAAAAATGGTTAAGAAACTGAATTTAATTTTTACTTCACATACTATTTAAAAAAATTGAAAAACATTTAATAATATGTTAAATTTTAATTCAAAAGATTAGTTTTTAATAACCTTAACACATGAATTTGTTATAAATCACATTATTTTGATACTTGAGCTTTAAATTTTTGTATTAAATAAGTAAATTTATAAAATACTTAGTTGTCACAAAAAAATAAAAATTAACAGTGATAATAAGAAATTAAAAGAGCTTTAAGATTTAAATAAAATTAGGAGTTATAATAAAGATAAATTTAAAAAATAGCTTGATTAACGAAGGAATACGATTATTTTAGATAAATTAAGTTAAATAAAATGTAATACTAAATACATGTTATTATTATATATCATAGTTAAGATGCATAGAACATTATTTCTATAAAGGATTATACTCTACCTTTTGCTAGAAATCCAGTTGCCCTAATAATAGAAAATTTCTTGCCTTTTAGGAATTTGATATTACATATCCCATCTTTTAATACTTTCGATGAAATTGGCAAATCAACCGAATGAGAGGGATTCATATACTTTTGAAAATTTGTTATTAGAAGAAGTACTTTCAAAGTTTGTATAGTTAAGAATTCTAAAGTATATTTTATTTTGTTGCTTTTGGACTTTGTTAAATTTTTTGTAATAGAATGTAAAATAATTTAATTATTAATTTATAATAGTGTATTTGTACTATCAACTTATTATGAACAATTATATTTTTGGTTTTGGGTTTAATATACCCTTAATATTTTGTCAAATTTTTACCGAATTTTATATTATGATATGAAAACCTGAATCATTGGCAAGAATTGATATTTTTATTTATATAGTTGTTTTGATTATATAATTTTTAAATATGATTATTTTCATGGACATTTTTTTATAGATGGAGTATTCATATTTTCAAGAATCAGTTTGTATAAATGTTTTTATAAATTTGATATCTGTAGAGAATTGGTTATTAATAGTCTAAACTTCAACACAGTGTTGGCATCGCAATGAGGCTAAAGAATGATATGGGCAAGGAAAAATGAAATAATTTTTTTGGTTGTTTAGTTCTTATTTTAAAATTGATTGTAGATATATCTTTATAAAATGAATTTCACTTTTAATAATAAGTGACTATATAAAATGTTTCTATATAGTATTTTTAAATTAATATATTAAGTGGCAGATGAAAGGAAAAGAACATGAGTGGAATAATTTTTCTTTTTTTGAGTTGTTCAATCCTCACTTAAAACCTAAAAATAAATATACTTGTAAAAAGAATTATACTTTTAATAATGAATTATTATTTAAAATACATTTATGGAATTATTTCTTTCAAATTACTTTATGAAACTGCTAAAGAAATGGGAGAGGACAAAATTATTATTATTTTAGTTGTTTAGTCCTTATTTAAAAATTAAAAATACATATCTTTATAAAGCAAATTACATTTTTAATAATAAATTATCATATAAAATGAATTTATACAAATATTATTTAAGATAATTCATTTACTCGATAAAAATTTTGTAATTATACTTTTTATATAAGAGATTACTTTAATATATTGAAAGTGTAAATTGTCTTACACATCCAATTAGATATTTTATTTGTAAAATTTTTTAAGATAACGGATAGTTGAGATAAACACTTTTGTTGATATGATAATATAAGAAGTGTATCACATGAGAGAAGTGATTTATTATTAGAGTGAGAGGAGCAAATCTTGATCATTAGATCTTACGTAAATAGTCAAGATTAAAACATAAAATCATATGACTTTTTTAAGTGATCATGTGACCATTAAACAACTTTAAATCTTGACCATCTATATATAATTATATGACATAGATTTGTTCCTTTCACTTTCATAATAAATCACTCCTCTTATATGATACGCTTCTTGATAATACATAATTAAATATCTATGTAAAAAAATTTTATACCAATAATACATACAAATTAAATCTTTTATATAATTATATCATTCTACATAATTTAAATTTTATAATATTTTAAATTAGTTTATATAATCATATTTTAATTCAAACCTTATATTTTTTTGATAAATTTATATATAATAAAATAAAATTCCTACAATAAATATCATATTCAATTATTCAATTATATCAAATATATTTCACACAACTTACATCCATGCCGCACATGGGGCAAATACACTAGCTGTTTGAATATAATTGTCACAAGACTACCAATGTGTTGGTTTAAATGGAATAGACTTGGGCCTTTTAAGTATAAGATGTTATGTTTGATTTCGAAATTTATATATATAAAAAAAGTATCATTGAGAGAAATTTTGTATCCAAAAAATTAATCTTTTATTTATTGAGTGATAGAATACTCCAATAATTAAAAAAAGGCAAAAAAAAATAAAATTTGAATTTATACAATGATACCAAATTTATAATAAAATCTAGATCATAGGTTGTATCATTGTGTGATGTTCCAGTTACCACAGGGCCATGCCTATGCGGTCAACTATTAACACAACACGTGTCTGTCCCCTAATCTCCCTTTCAAGCGCTACAATGGCGAGCCGCAAAAGCTGCAATTGCCAATCAGTTTGATTGATATATATTATTGCCTGCCACTTAATTCTCTTTCCTCTCCTCAACGGTTCCCCCCTCTCCCCTTCTCTCTATTTGGGTCTTGCTTTTTCTGCTCTTAATCTTCACCCTTTCACCATCACCCCCTAATGCTACAAAGCTCCAAGCTCATAATTGCCACGACCATGTGTGGTTTGGTTCTATGGATGCTACAAGCTAACAAATGCTACCCTTTTTTCCTTGGTCACGTAGGAACATGCTCTTCTGATCTGCATTGTGTCTTTCGTGTTGTTTGGTTGGCCTGAAGTGTGTTAGTTGGTTGGCCTCTTTTCTTGGATCAACTGCAACCCCACGTTTTGGAACAGCTGTTTCTTGCTGTGTGTGAGATCTTTCTGAGGTTGTCTAATAATGGCATGTCTAACCACCACGGTGGTTGTTTGAACAAGTTTTTTTTTTTCCTTCTTGTTAGTAAAAGGCAAAGTTATTTTAGAGGCCTTGTTTTGATTGGTTGATTTGTGTTAATGGGACAAGGATGGCACCAGGGCCTGGTTGCACATCTCAGACAACTATATTGAGTGGTGGTGGTGGGTGCATCAAGGGCAGCAGTGAGTCTGCCATGGAGGATCAAAATGGTGACACAGTTGGGAACTTGAATCAGAATATTGGGAAGCCTCCAAGGGACCATTCGGTTATGCGCCACTGCAGCAGCTCTTCATGGTTGCCTGAATCGGTAAGTATGATAATTCACAATATCTTCTTTTATCTTCATGCTTCTCATTCATGGCAAGATGCTATTGCGTGATCTGATTCATGTAGTCGGCCCTATCTAGTGGGATAAGGCATATCTATTGTTGTTATTCAAACTTATCATTCAAATCATCTTGATTAACATGTATGTGCACTTATGCAGCCATCAATGGCTGAGACATAAGCTGTTACTTTGGTGAGGAGAATAATATTCTTATGATTACATGTTTTTTTGCTGGGAATTAGATTTCTGGGGTGATGTTTTAGGATTACATGGACTGTGGTTGTTGTACAATTACAATCTCAACAAGGCTGATCTTTTGCAGATCAATATAAACTGCAGTGTGCCTCTGTTAATTGCCCAGGTGCCTAAATGAAACATAAAATAGGCACATTTGAGTCAAATGGAGTCCCCCCTTCTTTAAATTACAATACCATTCTCAACTATTGACTTATAGCTACTTTGGTTTTTCAGATAACTGAAAACAAGAGCCATAATTACCATTTACCCATGAATAACATCTCAGTATGATTTGCCATTTAAAACATGTGCAACGTGCATAGCTTCTAAATTTTGTATCCAATAAAGCGTGGTTTGAAACCTAGGATCTAGGAAAACTTATCACATATTCCTAAGTTATTGCTGTTGTAATATTGTCCTCAACATATTAATTGTTATCTTACGAAAAAGGCTGGGATCCGACTGAATCTGTGGCTAATTGCAAAAATGTAACTAAAGTTTATAGAGATTTTCGTAGATGACTATGGAAGCTGCATCCTCACAATAATTTTTCTTTGAAGTTGGTAACATGGCATTATACTATTTAAACCTTTGAGCAACTTCATATGTTTGTTGGTTCTTTTCCTTGTTTTGACCTATTTGTTTCAAGCAGAGTCACTGAGTCTGTGAAAGCATGGGTTGTAGTGATGCAACTAATAATTATGACTTGTTCTATTTCTCTAGGAATCAGATATTAAGATTATAGGCTTGAAAACAACTAATGAGGAAAAGTCAGAGTTTTCACCGATATTGCGGTCTGGAAGCTGCTCTGAGAAAGGACCAAAGCAGTACATGGAGGATGAGTTCATCTGTGTCGATATTCTCCCCGAATATATTGGTCCAGGAGTAGACCTTCCTTCTCCAGCAGCATTTTATGGGGTATGTTCTTCATGTTGAATTAGATCAGTTTTATTATTCACCTGCTGGAATAGATCAATTCCCTTCATATGTGGAGTGATTAAACTCCAAGATACTTAATTCCAGGTCATATAAATGAATTTCCTTCCACTGATTAACCACATGGGCATAAAAGATTTACAACGGTTAATACTAGAACTTCATTTTGTACAATGTGGCTGTCATCTGCATGCCTTTCAAATACTCAGTGTACTGTTAATACCTACAGGTATTTGATGGGCATGGTGGAATTGATGCAGCATCATTTACCAGAAAGAACATCCTCAAGTTTATAACTGAAGATACTCATTTCCCATCTGGCATTAAGAAAGCTGTAAATAGTGCATTTGTGAAGGCTGATCATGCATTCAAAGATGCTAGTTCTCTTGATAGTTCTTCAGGCACCACCGCACTAATTGCCCTCGTGTTGGGAAGGTAAGGACTGAGGACTATAGTTGTATCAATTCAAACCTAAGCACTGTTGCTACTTGTATATAGTTATTCCATATTCACGCATGTCACTGCTAGTAAATAGTGTTAGCTATTGTGAAGTAATAAAAGTACTAGTACTATCTCTTTGTCACAAACATTATTGATGTTGTAATTATGCAGGGCTGTGCTAATTGCCAATGCAGGAGATTCTCGTGCCGTATTAGGCAAACGGGGCAGAGCCATTGAACTTTCTAAAGACCATAAACCAAATTGTACTTCTGAAAGATTAAGAATTGAGAAACTGGGTGGTGTCATATATGATGGATACCTCAATGGCCAACTATCAGTGGCTCGTGCTCTCGGAGATTGGCACATCAAAGGTTCCAAAGGTTCTAAGAGCCCCTTAAGCTCAGAACCTGAGCTAGAGGAGATTGTTCTGACAGAAGAAGATGAGTTTTTGATAATGGGTTGTGATGGATTATGGGATGTGATGAGTAGCCAGTGTGCTGTTACAATGGTTAGGAGGGAGCTCATGCAGCACAATGATCCCACAGAATGTGCAAAAGCACTTGTAACTGAGGCACTCCAACGCAACACATGTGACAATCTAACTGTTGTGGTGGTTTGTTTCTCCAAAGATCCACCTCCTAAGATTGAGATTCCTAGATCACATAGGAGGAGGAGTATTTCAGCTGAAGGCCTAGATCTTCTCAAGGGTGTCTTGAATGGTAGATGAATAAGGCTAGTTTGCTTGTTAGTGACTTATACATATTGAATTGGGTATTTATAGAATTGGTAGGAACATTTTTTTGACTAACTGCTGTCCCTTCTGATTTTGAAGATACAGTTTGCTTAAATGTCAATCATAATATGACACAGATTGTAACAACTTGAAGTTGGAAGCATCAATCATATTCAGATTGTACTATATGATTATTATGAAAACTATCATCAAGCCTTTTTTAGATATCTTTCTGGCATGAGTGATCTTATTTGTGCATAAAAAATGGATATAAAGAGTGGACATTTAACATAGAGATTGTCCAAATGATTTGTGTCCCTCTGTTCTAAAGTTGGAAGCATCAATCATATTCAGATTATGCTATATGATTATTATGATGAAAACTATCATCAAGCTTGCTTAAGATATCCTTTTGACATGAGTAATATTATTTGTACATAAAATAATAGACACTAAGAGTGGAGATTCAAAAAAAAGATTCTCCAAATACTGTCTCCCTCTATTGTGAGTGTTCATTTTTTATGTCCGTTTTTATATATAAATAACATTACGCTTTGTAGCCAAGACAACCTTTTGCTCAACAACAAAAATCTTTAAAAACTGGGGTCACTAAGTCTCCTTCAGACTCAAGTTAATTTCCCTATTTTTTACGGCGAGAATACAAATACTCAAGCACATGATAGAAGCTTCCAATTACTATTGAAAAGAATTATGAAGGAAATGTTTTGTAATTTAGTTTATTATTAATTTTTCATTCACTTTTTTTTTAAGCCATTTTAAGTTTGTAAGGAATATTTGCTTTATTTTCTATTTGTTGACTTTGCCCCATCCTATCTTTGCCTTTGTGAGAAGAAACCAATAAACAGCATTAGTTAGAAAAGACACAACACCTTTAAATAATATAATATACACCCAACTTGTTCGTGCAGTATAGCTCATAGCCTCTAGTTGGACTGATCTCTAATAAAAATAATTAACAAGAATTGTCTGCGTTTAACTAAAGAGTTATAATATTTGTATGTATAGTTTCTTGACCTCTTTGCCAATGCACTTTTATTTACTGTTGGATGGGGTATGGATCTCACTATTAGATAGAATGTAGGACTCAAATCAAGTGGGATTCATACCCTATCCAATGGTGGATAGGAGTGCATTGGCATGAAGGTCGAGAAACCATACGTACAAATATCATTTTTCTTAAATAAATACAAGATTCAATTGAGCCATAAACATTAAATTAACAATTCTTGTACTATCATTCTATATAACAAATCTATGAATTTAATTTAGATATATAGATACTGTAAAAAATTTTTATACAATCAACTAATCATATCCTTCTATTTATATGACCATTCAAGTAATAGGTAAAAAGTTTAAATATATTTGTCAATGAGACAAGAAATAATTGGATATCTGTATAATTTTTTTTTATATTGATAGTGCATATAAATTAAATCTCAAACCTATTTGCTATTATTATAGAATTGGTCCATCTAAGTTTAAGTTTTTATTACTTATATTTTTGTTATATGTTTATGTTAAGAGAATTAATTTTGATATATAATTAATATAAAAAATTTATACCATTATTTCAATTATGTATTATTATATATTCTCATAACAATTATATAAAAAATTTCATATATACTAATATATGATTAATTGATAATATAAAAATTATTTAAATTATATGAAAATTAAACTCATATTTTAGTCCTCTTTTTAAAATTTATTCATTTTAATTTCTCAAATTATTAATTGTGCTGTCTTTATGTGGTGTGATTTTCACTCAACAAACTTAAGATCCTTGCAATGTATTAAAATGTAATAATAACAAATATTATTAAAATTATTATCTAAAGTTAATATTAGCATTAAATATTTACAACTACGCAAATTTAATATAAAAATTAATTTAATAATATAAAATATTAAACAATATACTGATTAGATATTAAATACAAGTTATAATAAATATTAATAAAAGCTACCAACAGTTTAAAACCTAATTGTGAGAGGTGTTTATATTTAGCGTCAAATTATATCTCGAACAAAATTACCTTGGGTAGATGATGTTTAAAACCAAAAACTAAAAATAAAATATTAGTAAAAGATAACTAAATAAGTCAACTATCTGTCATTTATTAGTCTATTCATTGCCTTCCTCCTATAAGTTGCCATTGTTTAAAACAAGTATACGCAACTTTTTTTTTTTTTGGTTTACTGTCAATCATCTAATTATATAAAAGTCACATTATTAAGAGTTTTTGACTATTATCATAACAATATCAAAATTTAAATAGATCAATAGGTTTAGACCTTTTAATGATATATCATAAATAATAATAAAATATCATATTGTATAATAATAAATTGTCTAATAATTTATGTTATATATAACAATAATAATTTTAATTAATCTATAAAGAAATAAAAATATAAATAGATCAGTCCATCAAATCTTTCAAGCCTCTTAAATGACTTGAAACCTGACCCTTTTAGTTTTTATTTTTTAAAAACCCTTTTTAAAATGTCTTGGTCTGACTTATTTTATAAAAAGATCAGGGCATGTTAAGGTTAATGTAAGTCATTCCCCAACTCATGATAGTTTAATAATGAGAATAAGGACAGGGGACTAATACTCGCCCAGCAAATACTAACATGCATGTAAAATATAATTTTTCAGTCAACATATTTTATATATTATGACTTTTAACTCTTTCATCTCGACTTAAAGTGAAAATTTTCGTTTAATCATCTTTTGCAACATTTTTTTTACTTAACGAACGTATAGTGATAATTGTTTTTTGAAAAATATATATCATGCATTTTATAATTATTTCTATAAATTAATTATTACAATATAACTAAATTTGATATAAAATTTATATTTTTTTATTTAAATTATTAAATAAAATTAAGATGAATAATACTAAAGTTATTTCATGCATATTTTTCTTTTATAACATTCGATATTTAATTATTAATACGCAAATATTAAAAAAATTCACAATGTTACATATAGTAAAGTTAGGACTATCAATTTGGGTTGGTCCACTGTAGGCCAGGTCGTATGTGAATTGGCCAATGTGAACCAAGTATTCTGTAGGCCAACCTTTTTCAATGTTAGTCTAACCCTGTTCAGACTTTGAGTGCACACAAGGTGTTGGTTTAGCTGGTCGAGTGGTTGGCCTCGCAAACAGTGCACTAGAGACCATGAAGGATCGTGTTCGATCCTGGGGCTTGAGGCCCTGTTTGTTCTAGTTAAGGGTGCCAATTATTATCCTATCTGTGGATACTCATTTTGTCCAACCCTGGGAGGGTTGGTTTTAAAACCCGCTTCGTTGGTCGAGTGGTTAGCCTTGCAAATAGTGCATCAGGGGACTGTGAAAGATCGTGTTTGATCCTGGGGTTTGAGGCCCTGTTTGTCCTAATTAGGGGTGGCAATTATTATCTTATCTGTGGGTACCTATTTTGTGCAAACTCGGAAGGGATGAGTTTAAAACCCACCTCGCAATGGGGTGGGTAGGCACTGGGACAGGTTTAGATACGAGTAGAGTTGGGTTTGAGCTCAAGGCAAACCCGCTCCTACATTATTCGTACCCCATATACATATAAGATTATTTTTTTAAATATTTTTATTATTCTAAGATTGTATTTGATTAAGAGTAAAGATAAATATAAAAAAAAATTAATATATAATTTTTCATATGAAATTAATCTATCAAAATTTTCACTTAATTTTTAACCCTATATTCAACACATCTCAAATACAAATTAAATTTTAAAATAATTTTTATCTCAAAAAATTTAAAATAATTTTTTAAGCATTTAAAAGGAATAGTGGATAGAGGCGGGTAGAGTGCAGATTGGGATTTGTTGTTTATAGGTAGATTTTAGGTTTTGAATGTCAAAACTTATGAATAGGATAGAGGCGGATTGAAACTTATTTAATGATATGAGAGACAGTTTTGAGTTAAGCTAAATCCCGTCCCACCTCGTCCCATTGCCACTCCTAGTCCTAGCAAACCCCTGGGGTAATGACCCCAAAAAAAAAAAAAGATTGTGAGCTGTTCAAGATAAAAAAAATTGTGAGTTATTCTAATTGGCTTTGTGAGCTAAAGCCCCTTTGGGATATTTACGAGTTGAATCAATTTAGTCGGATTTCTGATAATAGAGTATGGTGAATCGATGAGCTCTATAAAAGAAATTTATATAAAAGTAATACTCAAAAACAATATAAAGAATTGGCAAAATTTATTAATTAATTTTAATATTTTTAAAATTCATTGATGCTCAACGCATTATGAATCAACTTATATTACATCGGGTCAAATTAAGTTAAATTAAATTAATTAAAGTTATTTTAATTTTAATTTTAATGACCTAATTCATTTATGTGATTGTTAGAATAGTTACTTTTAAAAGAATTTTATTTGATTACTGTCTGATCGCAAATGGGTGAACAATTTCTATTTCTTAAAGACCAAAAAACTCATTTGTTTTATTAAATTATTGAGGTTGGTGTGTCGGTCTCATTGAGGCTGCCTCCTAATGAAGGTGAAGAAACTATTAAGCATTAATAGAGCACTAAATAAGATCACACTTTATCTAATAACAGACTAATATTTTAAATAAAAATATAAATTAACAGTAAATTCTATCATCAACTAAAGTTAAAATATCACTTTATCATTAACTAGAGAAAAGTTCTATCTAACACTAATCAATATCGAATAATTAATTTCTCATGGGTGAAGCACTAATCACTTCCGGCGTCCCATTTGTTCCGTCCTAGCTTTTTGACATTCCAATCTTCATCTGCAATTTTTGAAACAGAAAACACACGGGAGAGGAAAAGACATATGTATCGTGGGTTTAGGGGAGAAAATGGTAGTGTCATCTAATAAATAAGACTATTGCGTTGACCATAAAGAAGATGAGGTTAGTGCGAAACAGCTGGCCTATATACGACAATCGTGACATTTTTGGCAGCGCCTTTGTTTTTTCAATAACTTTTTTTATTTAAACTTTTTTTTGATCCATTTGTTTTGATCGATTTTTTATTCCATTTAAATTTTATCAAATTTAGAGTTGTATAATTGGATTGAAAGTTAATTTTGTAAGGGCCTTGTTAACCAATATTTTAAGAATATTGGTTAAAGAATTAAGAATATAGTTTTTAAAATTTTTAATGTATTAAAAATTTTTATCCGTAATTTCTTAATCAATACCCCAACTGATTAGTAGAACCTATTTTGTAAACAAATTGTTTCACTTAATCAGTAATTTAACTATCAGTTAAGCAATTGAATTGAAAATTTTTAAACAAAAATGAAAAATTTTAAAAATCATGTACACATTTTTTTTTATATTTTTACTGAATTATAATTTAATTTTAATATTTAAAAATATTTAATTTAAAATTGTTCTTAATATAACATAATAATATAAATATGTAAAAAGGTTTTAAAAAATGTTATTAAGTAGTTACATAAAAATTAGATGTAAATTAATATTTAAAAATATTATATAAAATAAAATGTTAAAAAAATAAAAAATGTTTTTAAAAATAAATCAATTCAAATTAATCATACTTAACCAAATTAATATAAATTCAATACAAAATTCCTACTACATCAACCTAAAAACTGGGTTAGAAATTTTTTATTCACACTATTCTAATCGAATTGATTGGAGTAATATATCTATTATAAAATATCTCTTTAATTTTATTTCTAACTTCTAAAATCTCACACTTTTATTATATATAATATTCAAACTTATATATATTTTTCTAAATATTGAGTTGATAGAATTATTTTTTGGACCATTGATAAATAGAGTTTGAGTTTTAAGAAATGACTCAATCAAAAAATTAAATCTAAACTCAAGTCTAATTTAACATAGCCTAACCTATCTCTTGAAGGCCCTAACAATTATAAGCTAAGGTTGCCCTTAGGTTTTTACTTCTCAAATTGTCAAGAAGTCGACCAACCAATATATGATACATTTTTTTAATCTTATCTATAAGATAATATTCACATTTTTCACGCGATTGAGGGTCTTGAATCATGGGACTTGGAATGATAATGGTCCTTCTGGTTAGATGAATACAGCCACAAACCATCGCTTTCCCCGCAAGATGGCTCAGTCCACGGGAATTCCACCTCATTGAAGCCCCATTTCATCACAGCCAATTATGTCTGTGTGTCTTGTTTCATTGTTCGCACCCACTTCACTGGGTGAGGGTGAGACCACATTCCACAAAGTCTACTACTACACCCCAGAACTTCTCCACCACGTTGTTGCTGCCTCATGTTGTTTGTTGTGTACAGTGACAGTGATCTTAACCTGAATGAAGACAATCTTCTCCATGCTTCATTTCATTGCCCAAGCAATTTATGCTAAGGGTCCCTTTTGCCCATATATATATAATAATAAGACAAGGGGAACTAGAATATATACCCAGGTTGGGCATCATTCATTTGTATGGACACTATTCTCAGCACCAAACAATATCACTAGCATAATTTTCTAGGATATTTTTCTTTTTTTCCTTGTTTCTCAATATTCTCTACTTTTTCCTCAGTGCGCAGGTTCTACAAAATGCTTATGGTCTTGCCCTGCTTCTGCTTTTGGTTCCTTATTCCTGTGCAGTTCTTGGCCACTGGTTAGAAGTTCATCTTTTTATTCCTCAATTGAACAAAGCTTCAGGTTTTCTGCACCATTTTGCTGCTATATATCGATGTCAACTTCTATGTTGCGAGTCTATCAGGCATGTCCTCTTTTAATTGCCTCCAGTAGTTACCATCCTAGCCTTTTTGAGTAAAGTTGTGTTCTTCACATGTTTCTGTTTGCTGTTGCAATCTGACACTTTTTTGCTTTATTAGCCAGCAGCACTTTAGGGCTATATTCTTTCCCATCTTGCGTATGTGTTTGTGGTTTGCTTTGCATCTGTTATGTAATTATGTCTGGCTTTTGGATTTATGAGCTATACACCTTTGGTTTTGGGTATATGTTACCTTTTTTTGAAAAAAAAAAAAATTATTTGCCCTGGAAATTGGTATGACATCTTCAATTGTTTTACATGGCAGGGGCTGAAGCCTGAGGAGAAAGAGGAAAGTCAAGTTTCTTAGGTGTGTTGTTACTTACTAACGAAGTTCATGATTGAGGGCTGCAGTTTGTATTTTATCATAGATTTTATAATTGTTACCTGTTTCTGGGATATTAGTGTTTGACTTCATACTTTTTTTTTTTTTTCTAATTAAAAGGTTGGGGGTTGTTGCCTCACTTGTTTGTTGAGGAGGGTGATAATTAGTGGCTATTGTTATTATAGTCAACTCATCCAACCATGGTTAAAGTTTGGCTCTTGGTGTTGATGGTCCTCTGCAATGGGTTCTCTTCGACTGGTGCTGACATGCATAATTCGACAATACCTGATGTTGTAAATATTGGGGCTCTCTTCTCTTTCAATACCTCTGTTGGTAGAACTGTAAAAATTGCTATAAAAGCTGCGGCCGATGATATAAATTCTGATCCATCTATTCTTGGTAAAACAAAGCTGAATGTCATACTGCAAGAAGATTCTAAATACAGAGGTTTTCTGAGCATTGCTGAGGGTATGCATTTCATGATATCATCCTTTTTTTTGTTAAAGCTTGAAAATAATCTTTTTCAGCTATAGATGAAGTTGCTTCAACTTTGTCAGATTACAATTCTATGTCATTACAGTTTTGCAGGTTGCAACAAGACATACTGTGGCCATAATTGGTCCCCAGACCTCTGTGACAGCTCATGTCATATCTCATATTGCAAATGAGCTCCAAATTCCTCTGCTATCATTCGCAGCTCTGGACCCCACCCTTTCTTCACTTCAATTCCCATTCTTTGTTAGAACTAGTCATAGTGATCTTTATATGATGGCTACAATAGCAGACCTCATTGACCACTATGGGTGGAAAGATGTAATTGCTGTCTACGTTGATGACGATAATGGGAGGAATGGAATTGGAGCGTTAGGCGATAAGCTTGCCGAGAGACGTTGCAGGATCTCAGATAAAGCCCCTATGAGCCCTGAAGCAACTGAGGAGGAGATTACTAATGTGCTTGTTCAGGTGGCGTTGGCAGAGTCACGGGTCATAGTTGTTCACACCAATACACTTTGGGGCCCCAGGGTTCTTAGTGTTGCAAAGAATCTTGGCATGATGGGAACTGGGTATGTCTGGATTGCCACTGCTTTTCTTTCTGCTCTGCTTGATATAAATAATCCCCTCCCTTCAGAGGTAATGGATGATATTCAAGGAGTTATTACATTACGCATGTACACACCAGATTCAGAACTCAAAAGAAGGTTTGTTTCTAGGTGGAAAAATTTGACTCGAGGAGATACTGCTAATGGGCCCCTTGGATTAAGTTTTTTAGGTCTCTATGCCTATGATACTGTTTTTGCGCTTGCACATGCACTTGATGCATTTTTCAAACAAGGGAACCGAATTAATTTCTCAAATGATTCAAAGTTATCACTACTACATGGAGACAACTTGCATCTTGATGCTTTGAACATCTTTAATGAAGGAAATTTGTTACGTAGAAGCATATATGAGGTTGACATGACTGGTGTAACAGGTCTGTTCAAGTATACATCTGATGGAGACCTTGTTTATCCGGCATATGAAATCATCAATGTGGTTGGAACGGGTACTCGGAGGATTGGTTATTGGTCTAATTACTCTGGATTATCAGTTGTTCCTCCAGAAACTATTTATTCCAAACCAGCCAATCATTCCCAGGCAAGTCAAAAGCTACTTTCTGTGATTTGGCCTGGTGACACTACCCAAAAACCTCGTGGTTGGGTTTTTCCAAACAATGGAAGGCTATTAAAAATTGGAGTACCAAAATGGGTTAGTTACCATGAATTTGTCTCACAAATAAAGGGCACTGATTTGTTTGAGGGATTCTGCATTGATGTATTTCTTGCTGCGGTGAATTTGTTGCCTTATGCTGTCCCCTATAAGTTTATCCCATATGGGGATGGTCACACCAATCCCAGTGCCACGGAGCTTCTCCGTCTGATCACAACGGGTGTGAGTATCATGCCAATAATTTTTTGTGCAATTGGGATACTTTATGGTAATCTTCTGAGACTACTTTTTTCTTCTTCCCAAATAGGAATTTGATGGTGCGGTTGGTGACATTGCAATTACTACAGAAAGAACAAAGATGGTGGATTTTACACAGCCTTTTATTGAGTCTGGTCTAGTGGTAGTAGCACCTGTTAAGAAGCAAGAATCCAATGCTTGGGCATTTTTGGCCCCGTTTACGCCTATGATGTGGTCTGTCACAGCTATCTTTTTCATATTTGTGGGAGCTGTTGTTTGGATATTGGAGCATAGGGTGAATGATGACTTTAGGGGACCTCCCAAAAAACAAGTAGTTACTATTTTATGGTAAGGAAATCTGGTATCACCACCTTTGCCCAGTGCTCACCATATTGATCCCTTTTAGAACCCAGCCTGTGTTAATGATCGATGCAGTAATTATATTGATATTGCAATTTTCATACTATATATAACTATATTTTTGAGCACTTTCATTTTTTTTTTGTTGAGCACATATATATTGATCAGGATATGTTGTAATTTTTATTTGTTGTTGCATCTGGCAGGTTTAGTTTTTCAACTATGTTCTTTTCCCACAGTAAGTGCTAGTTCTTTGTCTTTGATGACATCTAAGCCTAAATGGTAGCTTCCCTTTGATTAACCAAGTTGCTTTTTTGTATGCTATGTAGGGGAGAATACAGTGAGCACGCTTGGTCGCTTTGTGCTGCTTATATGGTTATTTGTAGTTCTTATAGTTAACTCAAGTTACACAGCAAGCCTAACCTCAATCCTTACTGTGCAACAACTTTCTTCGCCCATTAAAGGCATTGAAAGTTTGGTAAATAGCAAGGACCCTATCGGTTACACGCAAGGTTCTTTTGCTAAAGATTATTTAGTGGAGGAAATTGGTATTAATGAATCCAGGCTTGTTCCTCTGACCACACCAGAAGAAGCTGCAAACGCACTTACAAAGGGTCCCCAACATGGTGGTGTTACTGCATACATTGAAGAGCGTGCCTACATGGAGCTCTTCCTTTCAAGCCGGTGTGATTTTAGTATTGTAGGTCAAGAATTCACCAGATCCGGTTCAGGATTTGTAAGTATTTTCCTAGTAATGGTCCTCCTAGTTTTCGTTTTTCTACTTGGTCTTTATAATTTACTTTGGATCTTCTCATTCTTTTCTCTAACAAAGTGTAGATTCTTTTTTTTTTTTTTTTTCCTTCTCTCAAGTTAAATCCACATAGAACACTACAGCCAAATCATATCGTACAAGTGGGGTGCTAACTCCTAATATCTATAGACTCCATTCTTGTGGTCTGATAGAAACACTGCATAGACATGAAGTTTGAGCAATTATTTATATCACTGGATTAACATATGCTAATTTCTTCTTGATCTTATAAATTGCTATGCAATTTCGGGTTAGGCTGGTCGTTAGGTAAAGCTATGATCATAAATGACAGCAGCTACGCACCCAAAAATTATTCTTTTAAAAAAAAAATGACAGCAGCTTCCCTAGACGAACTTAAGAATCTGCCAGTACATTTCTTGTTCTGTGTATAGTTTGTAGAATCATGTGATCATAAAACATCAATAGCACCAGAAAAGTGATATTTGAGGAGTATTTCAGGGGTTATTTGTGATAGAAAATTGTCACTTAAGTTTAAGGAAAAATTTTATCGGCTATTACACTTGCAATGTTGAATTGGACTGGATGTTGGACAATAAAATGTCAACAAGAGATTTAACTCAACATTACAGAGATGAGAATGTTGCATTGGATGAGTAAACACACTAGACAAAATAGGATTAGGAATAAATAAATCGAAGAAAAAAATGAGGTACCATCTATTGTGGAATGGGTGGTAGAAGGTACTCGTAGGTGAGTTGTTCATGTGAGAAGAAGACTTGTAGGAGCCTCAGTTAAAAGGGTAGATCAAATGGACAGTGGCTCAATATGTAGAGGTATAGGGAAACCAGCAAAAAATATAGACCAAATCTTAAAAGGGACTTCAACTTATTTATAAATGTGGTTTATGATAAGACATAATAATATCGATTGACTCAGCCAATCCCATTTAATGATAAAAGCTTTGTTATTTTTATTGTTGTATTGTAGGCTCTACTTGATTATTTTTTCTCCGGAGCATGTTCTTAATCTATTTACTACTAGAATTAGTAAAATGTCTGAGGAAATCACCTTCCAATTTCCATGTAATTTTTAAGTATAACAATGTTTTGTTACCAGTCATTGGAATATAGTTCAAGATCAATACACCTTGCTGAATTGTTGGTTCCCTTATTTTAAGTTGTCACCTTATGGTAGCATGACTTGTCCTTCAAATTTTCTTCAGGCCTTTCCGCGAGACTCGCCATTAGCAGTTGACCTGTCAACTGCCATCTTGGAAATGGCAGAGAATGGGGATTTACAAAGGATCCATGACAAATGGCTCTTGAGCAGTGCTTGCTTATCACAAGGTGCAAAGCTTGAAGTGGAAAGACTGAACCTCAAAAGCTTCTGGGGCCTCTATCTGCTGTGTGGCTTTGCCTGTGTGCTTGCTCTCTTCATATACCTCATACAGATACTGAGGCAGTACAGCAAGCACTACTCAGGGAAACTTGAGTCTAGTGACCCAAGCTCATCATCATCAGGGTCTTCACGCCTTAGGACTTTCCTTTCATTTGTAGATGAGAAAGAAGAGACTGTTAAGCACCGCTCCAAGAGAAGGCAATTGGAGAGGGTCTCATACCGAGGCAGTGAGGTTGGATCATCCGTTAACTCCAATAAGGAATATGCTCAGTCATCTCCATACAGCAATGATTGTGCTAATGAAGCCTGAACCAACTGTTTGGCTGTTTCCTACACATGATTTTGTAGCCTCTCATGCCAACTACTTCAGCACCACTCTGTCATCACTTTCCTGCAACGACTGTGTTCGGAGTATATATTTGATCTTATTCAGTACATATACATATATTTATTGGAAATATCTATTTGTAACTGACCCGAATGCAGGGCTGTGGGGAACAAGTTAACTTTGCAATTTCTGTTAAGTACAATACTTAGGTTCATGTACAATGCATGATCTATATATCTATATAAAAATTTGTTGTAATTTACTATTATTACACGATTATACTCAACCTAATATTTTAATAGTAAAAAATGTAATGATTAATGAAATAGTAATATTTTGGTTGCAAATATTAAGAATATTCCATCACTTAATGGTTTATTAGAAAATTTACTAGACAATATTGCGTAATAGTAATGAATATTAATTTTAGTATTTTACCATTTTATTATATATTTTATCTTTGTATTTTGAAACATGTCACTTACTTCATCTATTATAAACTAAATTTACAATCAACTCTTTCTATTTTTTGTGGGTTTGTGATGATGAAAGTTATTAAATTAATATTCTCTCTTTGAGTGATATAGATTCATGTCAATTTTGAAGAGTTATCAGATTAAGTATATAACCATTTTCTTTCTATGTAACATAATCTGTTATTTATAAAATTTATTTGAACTAATATTTTTCTTAACTTTTTGGGAGGAAGGTGTTGATAAAAAATGGTTAGTATATATTTCTTAGTTGTTTGTCTTTAAGCACATATGAATAAAAATATATTAGAAAGAAACTTTTTATTTTACTTTCAATTAAAATATGAAACCTTATTAAAATATTAAAAGCATATAATTTGTTTATTTTTTCTCATTAATTTTTTGTCTTTCATGGTTTCATTTTTCTTAAATATATTGTATTGTGAAATAAATTATAAAAGAACATAATTTTTAAAGCAACTTTTCTGAAATTCTCAATCATGTAATGTGAGAAAAAAATAATTTTTGCATGGCCTTTTTGGATGGAGTCACTTTTAATGGTATATATATGATGCTATTTTCAAACGAATTATAATTTTATTTTGATATGAGAATTATAATTTAATTTTGCATGTTAGTTAAAAAACAAATTTTGTATGAAAATTTTGAAGCTTCTAATTATACTATGTAAATAAAAAACAAATTTTGTATGAATTTTGACGGAAGTAACATTTTAATATTATATATATAATTATTATTTAATCATTTTTGTCAAATTTCTTAAGATTAATCACTTGCAAGTTGATTATACCAAATTAATGTCTTTTTTTGTTCATATATAACTTTATTTTTTTTTATAGTGATTAAGGATTCAAAATATTTATTTCTTGCACATAATATCATATTAATTTATAATTATTTTTATTATTTTAGAAAATATTTTTATTAGTTGTGTTAAAGATATAGAAAATAATATTTTAATATTTTGTACTATATATCTTTTTCTTTTTTTTAATGTGGTGCTATATATCTTTAATAAAATTATTTTAAAATAAATTTACCATATATTTTATGGTACAAGTATGGCGTATAATGAAATCAGATTGAAAAATCAATCACAGATACTTTCGAGATTCATAATTTTCTCTTTGATTAAAATGCAAATTATCTTCGACGTATCCTAATTTGACACAACTTAGACTAGTACAACATGATATATGATAAAACCTCTGACATATTGGACATTACAATTTAATCCTTTTGCCATTCTGTCATATTGACTTTTCTTTTTTGGTGTTAAAAAAAAATAAATCACATTGTATACGACCATCAACCAAAAGGTTAAAGAAAAAAGCTATCATTCAAGGGTCAAGACTAGAGATTATACAAATGGTGTTACACTGTAACTTTGGGTTATGCTAATCAGTTGTGACATATGTACATTATATTACAGTATTGGATGACTGCTGGTTGAGGTTGATTATGTCAACATAATTTGCTCCATGCTGCAATTGTCCCTTCCCTATTCATATATTTTCAAGTCATCCAAACAAGGCTAAGGCACTAATCAACATCTCTAAAATACCTTTGAAAACATTCATCCTCTTTGCAATACTTGTATATAACTTTGTACACTTCAATCAAGAGCCTCGGGAATCGACTTGCAAAGTAGTCATTGAATCCTTCTGGCACAGGTCCTACAAGTTCCTGATAAGCCAACAAAGTAGAAATTATAAGCCGCACATGTCTGAGGAGTAAGCTTACATGTCAAAAGATGTCCACCTTATTCACCAGTTATTAACAATGTATGGGATCTTAAAAAGTTTATGCTCCAATGTTTCAACTTTCCTGGTCAAACCTCATCCTCAACCATAGAAAAAGGAAAAAAGATGGAAAATGTTAGTCCAAGAAAAAACCTGGATTTCTTGAGGCAATTCTCTGTAATGATTTAGCTTGTTTCTCATGACCCTTAGCAAGTCTCGAATACTGTCAAATCTATATCGCCTGTAACGACCAATGTTAGTAACGAAAGCTGGGTCCATCTTTTCATCCCATTTTGCACCTAAAGCCACTGGAGCAATGCTTTCTAGTGCCTTCAGAAGATCAGAATTAGTCTCTCTATCTTCAAGTTCCACCCTGTCACTGGCGTCTCGAAGAAATGAAAGTCTCATTTCAGAGCTCCAAAACAGAGGATGGTGCAATACTTCAATCGCCTTTGGCCTGTTAATAGATGAAATTATATCTTCATAAAATTGCTAGCTTGGAACCAAACAGGTACAAACACAAAAATATACTTCCAATGCTTCTAATTATTGAAAGCTATCAAAAAGTTCTCTCTGATTTAAAGTTATGCAATCAAACCTCAGATTTGTCAATCTTGTAATCATGTAAGATTGAAAATTTCTGTTATTGATCATATGCTGTGATCACCCTTAAAATGGCTCCCTACATAATCCCTTTGCTAAATGCCCAAGATATAAATTATTTTGCTGAGACCCTGCCTTTGCATGCATGTGCAAGGCAAATAACCTTTGCCTCCAATTTGCCCTAATATTTATAGATTAAGGATCTTTTGAAGAGAACAAACCACTTGAAACAAACCTTGCCCTACTGACTGACAAGGCCACACTACTACATGCAATTTTTTAATAGTAAAGAAAAATTATTAAACAAGGAAAAAGGCGCGTGACAAAAGGCGGGGGGCAGAGAATATAAGATATCCTGCTGAGAAAAGACATAAAGATAGAACATCGAAAGATCAAACAAGCTGATTAGTACAGATATCATGCACTATCCATCAAGCTTCATATTTTCAGGATTAATCCACGGCATAAAGGCATCAAAATGAATATCCTTGCACAAAGAATCCTGTTTTCAATGTCTAAGCTGCTATAGCAATTAAAACAGCTAGTTGCAAGTCCACAGACACCGCCACTAAATAGAGGTTTCCAATAACATCCATTAAAAATCACTATCAATATGTGCCAAAAGCGAAGGTTACATTATGTCGATAACAGCCTTAATGGTCTTCTACAATGCATTTGGGATAAATACCACCATGTCTAGCTAGAGCACAAACATTTTTATTCATAAAATTTCATTAAATCACATCATTTATGTTCCACCCATTCTGACCAATTTTAGGCTCAAATAAGTCCTGCTGATATCAGCAGTCTTTCAAAAACTCATACAAATACAAAATACTAATCATTACATATTTATAAAAATGGGATAATGCTCTTCCATATATCATTCATAGTTGTCTTGAACTGTGAGTATTCAAAGTTCAAATGGTAGAGAAAATATCTCAATTGACATATTGTACATGGATACACCTAGCAAACTCAATCAAAGATGGATTTTCAAGGGCAATAACATTTCATATGTGAATCCATCAGTTGTATTACAGAAAAATTAAGTCAATCATAACAAGATGCAAACTATGAATGAAGGCAAGAGAAGATATGTTTTCATGCTCATAAAATAACATTGAATGAAAATTATATACCTTTGATCAGGGTCAGGGTTTAATAAAGAAGAAATAAGCTCCTCAGCTTCAGGAATGAACTCCACTAAGAAAAGATCCTTTCGATTTTTCACAATATTGACATCACGCTCAAGGCGATCTCCAAATGGATGTCTTCCCCCAGTCATGCAGAAAAAGAGGACACAACCTAAACTAAACAAATCTACAGCCCGTGATTGGCGTCCCTGAACAAGCTGCTCTGGTGCTTGCCAGCCTGAACTGCCACATCCTGCAATTAAGTCATTAAACTTTAATGTAAGATTAAGGATAATTAAGATTTCTAGATTAACATGTAGGATTGGACTAAGTGGATGTTTGGATTAATTTATTTTGTTTCAGAAGAGGTTATAATTAAAACAAGAGAACTTTTGGTTGAAAAGCTTTTTTTGTGTAAAAATTAAGCAAAACCAAAATGAGGAAAATGAAAAATAAGAGGGAAAGTTCAACAAACAGATTTATCAATCATCAACATGATACAGGGACAGATTCATGTCATGCTAGAAATAATTGGCAATTCACATGGTCAATGCTTAAAAGCACAAATAAATTCTTGTAAGGTTAAAGGTATTCACCAGTAGCACTATGACCCAAAGAAGTCATGTCTTCGAGAAGGCGTTTGCTAATTCCCATATCAGAAAGCTTTGCACATAGCGATCTTTCTTTGGTTATCAATACATTTTGGGGTTTCAAATCACGATGTATTATTCCTAGTTCATGCAAATGAACAAGTCCAGAAACTACATCCCTATGTTGCAATATAAAAATGAAAGTCAAGATATCAACAAAAATAAATATGTAATAGGTACAAAACAAAAACCTAGAGAGTGAACATCCATGTTTGAGCTATCAGTAAATGAAAACAACTATCAAAGTGGAAACAAATCAGGATCATTACTGTGTATTCTTAATCATTCTTTCTTATTCACTGATATCCTTTCCTCCAACCATTTTGCTACCATATCTTTTTCTCTCCTTTTATGCCATGCTTGTATCCTTTTCATCCTCTTGGATTCTCCTATTGTAAGGAAATGCCCAACTTATTCTAGTCAATTGTGTCATCTTCTCTTTATGAAGCTCCTACCTTAGACTAGCATCCCCATTTATCACAAACCTTTTCTTTCATGAAAGCTGTCTCTCCTTAATTGCAGTGATCCTCCTCCACCCAACCTTAACTAGATAGATTTTCTTATCCTAAAAACTAAACTATCCTATAAAAACTTGCTTCTATTTCTAATCTCGAAGCATCAAGTAAATGCTAATATCAGAAATTGCTTTACTAGTTTTTTTTTATGAGCACCTCAACACTCATCCATGCATGCTGCATCTCACTTGTCTGAAAAATATGGTAGAGTTCCATCAACCATACAATACCAACTTCATATATTTCCAGTATTATGTCTAGTCCAATAGCTTTCACTCACCATTTTTTATGCTTTGGTGGAGAAAGAAATGTGACACTGTAATCCCACATATCACATCTAATAATAGTCTATCAAATCAAGTTGTTTTACTAACCTCATCAATTTAAGTAATAGAGGTGATGGATAGCCATTTGCTTTCCAAAGATACTGTGTATCATCCTTCCCTGTCTCCAGCTGAGCCTTTATAAAAACCTTAGGAGCCTGGTCCTTACTAAACACTGGGTTTTCTGATATATCAGAGTAAATTTGAATCAAATCATCCAAGCTGCATGTACAACGCTCCAAAGCAAGATAAACAAAATCATGATCATATTCCACACCATACCATCGGACAATGTTTGGATGAAAGTCAGATGCAATGAGATTTTGGATTTCTTTATGGGCTACATCATGATGAGCCTGGACAAGACGTTTGACAGCAACTTCCCGGCCTTCATATATCCCCTCAAGGACAATGGTACCATTGCTACCCTTAGCAATTTCTTTATTTGATACAAATAGCTTACCAATCCTACGTCCATCAGCTTTATTCATCAATACATCCTCCTCAGCTGATGAGAGATGCTTATCCTGTTTGTCAACAATGATGGTGTTCTTTCCTGATTTACGTGTTCTCTTTTTCTTAGCAGATGGACTTTTTAAATTTGACTCACTGTTTTGGTCCTTTGGTACTTTCATTTTCTTAAGGTGGAGGTAGAAGATCAAAATACTCAGGAGAAATCCCACCAACAACATAAGAGGTAATGTTGTTGACCATTCAATCTCCTTGTTTAGATAAACTTCCCCCGGTACAGTCATCTCCATAGGAGGCTGATGGAGCACTACTGCATTATCATTATTGTCATAGAAGCTGACTTTTGGTCGCAAAGAGGGCAAAGAATTTGGTGTGGGCCCAGGAAGCATCATCTTGCTATCAGGACCAGGGAGGAATCTATCAATATTAGGCCGTGAAGGAAGCATCAGATCTGAAGAAGGCATTGGGAGCATTTCACTTTCTTGATAATCCCCAGATAATCTTTCAGGGTTGGCAGGTTCTAGCAGAAAATTCTTTCGTTGGCGGTAGACTTCTTTTAGTTTTCTGTCATCACATACATACGGCATAGCAAAATCTAAGCCACTGTCTGAAGCATGTTGACCCTCTGCATCAAACAAAGCCCAGCTAGATGGATTTTCGTTATGTTGGCAAAGCAATACAGCCTTAAATTCAGCCACTGCCATAGTCCACAAAACCATTCCAGAGCTGGGACCGACAGATTGCAGAGAATAATCAGTCCTAAATATCTTGAGTAAGAACTCTGGTGGATTAAGCTGGGCAGGATCAGCAAGCTCATTATTCCTTGTACCGAGGACAGTTGTCACACTCTGCCTGTCATCACTCCATCCTTCGGAAGCATTATCAAAACCTGCAGCAGCATAGCTTCTAACAAGCCTTCCAGTTTTAGCATCTACTTCAAACACAGTGCTTCTTTTGGATCCAAGAGTTACTGCTCCATCTTCTGACACAGTAGGTGTAACAGCAACATAATCTGCAATAGACTCCGAGAGCCTCTGCGAGCACAACAAACCAATGAGGGCAAATCAATTACTGTCAAGTTTTAACACAAGTTCTCATTGATTACATACAAGTTGCAATAGATGCATGATGCATCACTATGACAGTTGAAAAGCATTTGAGCAAAGCAAGCAAGCAAGACAACCCAGCGCTATCAAGTATGAACAATTTGTTCATCCAAAAGAATAACAACTAAGCAAGCACATCATTGATCCACGTCCATGAAGATTCAACAAAGTTTTATCGCCTACGTAACACAACCCTCCTATTTCATCGGCTCATGGGATAATACTATTAGATTCAAGATATTAAACAACAAGCATTGAATATCGATATAAGAATTGCACAATGCATTTGAAGTGTTAAAAGATACCGTTTTACCAAAGTGTTTGTGATGAAGAATCAGTTCCCAGTCATCGCCGCATTCAATGAGGCCAGAACCAGAGGCATTCTCTTTACCGTTGCTGCTGAGAGGTGCTTGATAGGAATGGTAGATAGAGGATCCAGTTGAGAATGACCAAATGACCCTCCCAGAAACACTTTCCACCAAATACATAGTGCCATCTAGGGCAGCAATCAGTGCCGTAGCAGGTTTAATAGAGAGTTGGTGATGGTGATGGTGATGGAGAAGAGAGAGTTGAGAGCTTTGTGGTTGTTGTGAGGTGGATAGGGATAGGTGAGGGGTGAATATAGAGAAGATGAAGAAAAGGGCGAGGATTGGAGAAAATAGGGTGCGTGAAAGCGGAAATCTCATCTCATCTCATCTCTCTCATGTGATCTGTGTGGACCAGCAAGAAGGAGGAAGAGAAGAAGATGAGGGAGGTAACGGAAATAATCAAGGAGGGGAGTTCGATTCGATTCGATTCGATTCTTTGATGGGCTATGTTTCGATGTTTTGATTCTGATCCTGCGACGACGATGATGATGATGATGATGATGATGATGGCCGAGTTGAGTTCCCCTCTTACGTTGGACTTTTCGAAGACAAACAAAATCCAATCCTGGGTCGTGTGCTGTGCTGTGCTGTTGGTTGTTATTCGCTTGCTAAGCATTCCCAGCCAATTTATTCGCCACGTCGGAACCTATTCCGTGTGTCACAGCTCATGACTCATAGCACATTACGCTATTTTTTTATTTTTTATTTTTGTTTTTATATAATATACTATAAACTTTCATTTAGTAGTTGCTTTTTTTTTTTTTTTTCTTTCTCGAACGTGATTGAATATTAATATTCTTAATTAATATAAAATTTAAAAAATTTATTTTGACCAATCAAATTTTGAAAGATTAAGTTTGACAAATTTCAGTTCATGATAAAGATTATTAATCATGAAACAAATCAAAACGATTGGTTATCTTAAAGATAAAACACAGTGTGTATGTATATATATTGGTAGGGATTGTGTGTATCTTTAGTTTGTGATGGTGCACTAAATTTTCTTAAATTTTTTTGGCTAATTTAATTATTACTAATTAAAATTGTGAATTTAATTTCAATTTATCTATTGCGAATGAGAATTGACATAGTTGGCAAGGAGTGAGATTGAATCCCAGAAAGACATAAATTCGATTCTCACCTACCGATATGAGAACTCCACTGATAGGTAATTTTGTAAGTCCTTTACAAGTGTTCTTTGATCTTAGGGGCCGTGCCTTGGCTTGGTGGGATGATCAATACTAAACTCAACTAAACTTTTACTCATCAAAAAAATTTCAATTTATCTATCATGATAAAAATTTGAATTTAATTTTGATATATTATTAGTATAAAAAGATTTTATACAAATATTTAATTATATATTGATACATAAATAAAAGTATTTAACTTAATCATAGGCTATATTATAAATCCTACAAATATAAATATGTGATTAGATAATAGTATAAAATTTTTTTATACGAATAATATATTAAAATAAATCCTTAAAAACTTTACATTGATGATTACTATTTTTTTTTTAAAATCAACACTAATGAAATTTGAATTTATAATCTCATATTAACTATCTAAATTCCTTACTATTAAGCTACTCATAGTGGCTTTGCATTGACAATTGATTGAATTTAGGTTTTGAAATTATTTAAGCATAAGTTTTTGTTCTTTTACAAAAATAATGTATTTAATATTTGAAGCGATTATTATTTTTTTCTGACAAAGTTTAAAGAAATTATTAATGGACGTTTCAATATATATACATGATAAAATTTATAAAAAATATTTAAATACATGATAGAATCTACTAGAAGGTTTGATTTTAAAATTTGAAGCTTTATATAAAAAAGTATAGTGTTTAATACAAATTTTAAGTGAAATTAGTTTAGATTTGAGCAATTTTTTATAAAACAAAAAAAAGAAATGTTTTTAATGGAATTGTCAATGGTGGATTCCAACAAAAATTATGTAACAGTCATGAGTAAAAAATTAATTAGCGAGCTAAGTCCCTTTGAACTTTGAAGCATTCAGCGATTTGATGAATAAAGCTGGAGAAACAAATTCTACAGCACGGAATATGCAGCAGTCTTGAATTAAATAAGCAAGATGCAGTAAAGCGTACGGAAGAAATGAACTAAACATAAATTGAAAAAATATAAAGAATCAAAAGGGAAAATAAATAGCAGTATATGGATCTTCTTTTCCTTTTTTCCAGCGGAGGATCACATAAAAACACAATAGCTTTCAATACCTAATATTACTTCTCCTATAGAAAAGACAAAAGAAAAAGACATGGGGTAGGATGAAAAGAATTATACGTAGCTAGATACATAATTCTGAATGGCTGCGCCCTTTGTTGGGACATGAAACCCAATAATGCAAGTCTCCTAAACTTGTTATGGGTTGATATGAAGCAACGAATGCCAAAATTTCACACAAAAATCTTGATCACATTCTTTTTCTTTCATGTGACCTAGACTTAACCAAAAGAATTGAAGGAAAATTGCTGTATATAACGTTCTGACTTCAGAATCGCACGGCCATTGCCCTTGATTCTGTATAGAGAGTGTGATCTCCTACTAGGTGTTTATTTGGATGGTATACTGAGAAAGACACCTTAAGATAACATCCACATGAGGAATGTTGACCAAGCAGTGAGTGCTATGGCTGCAGCACCATATGTCCACAATAGGATAACCGAACACTCTTCATTTCCTACATCAAACAGCTGAGCCATGGTACCTGCATAAAAATCATGGAATAACAATGTTAGCAACAAGGCAACTATTATTATTATGGCTAATGACAGAACAAGTTGTTCAATTAAAAGCATGCATGGAATGAGTCACTTACTAATATTCATAGCTGGCGGCATGGCATACTGCATCACTAGTGTGTACTGAAACAAAGGATCCACGGGGAGGAAGCCGAAATTTGCCGCCCCTTTGACGATAAACAATCCAATGACAGGTAGTAAGAAAAGTCTAGCTATGATGATGCAGATGAGGGTCAATGGTTTAACAGTTGATGATTTCAAGCCTGCAATTTCAAGAAAAGGTTAACAAAACCATTTTTTGTCCCTGGCTTGGTGTGATTATGCTGAAGATCTATGGCAGCTAGTTTTGTGATACCTTGAGTGAGGTTACCACCAAGCAAAAGGGTGATGCAAGGAATTGTCCCATCCCTGAGGGTAAGTAAGTTCAATCAGTTAACTGTGTGGTATGGAAAGAAGTAGAAACTGGAGAACAAGTTGGTTTTATGAGTCCAGGCACATACCCCAGTAATTGAAGAGAGTCTTGGATCACCCTCAGTGGAGCACTGTCTCCTATTATTAGGTTCCTTAGCCATGCAACAGCACCAAAGAGAAAACCAAAAAACTGATCACGGAATTATAAAGCGGAAAATTTTATCAGTTACCAAGTCGCTTTCACAGTCAAATGGTAGTATTAGAAACTAAAAACCATGAAACAAGCAAAAAGAAAGAGGAGGAAATAAAGGAACTGACTGTAGCAATTGCTGGGGGTGACATCAGTTCTGCCAGAAGATGGCCCAGAACTTCTGTCATTCTGTGCCAAAAAGATTCTTTCCCCTTCTGCTGTGCACTAGTCTGATCTTGGTCTCCGGTCTGTAAAATCAGGCTCATTTAATAATCTAGTAAATGGTTGAGGGTGTCTGATATAGATACTAAACTTTATGATTATTTAAGGAGGTGAAAAAAAAGAGAGCAAATATAGAGTGGAAGAGAATGGTTTTACTTTTCAATCATTGTTACTTGGTAGATTGTAGATAAATCACTTTCATATTGTAGGAAAAATCAAATTTTGTGAGGGTGTAAGTGTAAATGGGTTGTACTTCATTTTCAACCCTCCTACATTTCTTATTCACTAAGCAAGTGTAAACTAATTTTCATATCAAACAAGTATAGGCTTAGCCAAGTGCATGGGATCTTACAATTTGGTTTTCGAAGTCTCCGCTGTAATCGGATGGCGGCACTTCTACCACGGTGTTTTCATGGTTGTCTCCCTTGAGAAGGGCAGTTTCTGCATTAGAATCAATATCTTGGTTGGGGATCTTTACGATCTGGTCAGCAGCCTCAAGCGCCTTGAATCTTATTGCTCTGCTTCTTATGGTCTGATAAGTATAGGTCCAGATGAAGATGCCACCAAGCTACAATTAACAAAACGTGACGATATCATGAGATACACTGGACATACTCGTTGATATGCTGCAAGAAAAATAGTTTAAAGTGTAGAAAAGATCAATTACCGCCATAGAGAAAGATGCATAAGAGAGTGCATTACTGTGGCAAACATCACTTGCACCAAATGGACCTCCTTTCTCATCACAGATAGCAGGGATAATTACAATAGGAAGGTTACCCATATTTCCTGATCAAAGAAGCATTAATGTAATGAGAAGCTTTTATATAAAAGGTTTTCTAAGAAAATTAAGAGGAGGTGGAATTGGTAAGAGTGAAAATGGAAGGGTTGGATGGGAACATGAATTTTACAGTGTATCAAGGTATGCATCCATATTCCATATCCAAATACATTGCAAATTCTCCCACTTTCAGCCTCTCCACTCCTTCCAAACTTTACTCTTGCTAAGCATAATTGATGCTATGCTACCTGATGAACATGCAGCAATAATAAGGCCTTCCACTTTTAAGTTAGGCTTGAGTAATTTTACAAGTATCCATCCGAGGATCCCTCCAATTAAGAAGGTAAGTCCAACGTTAACGGGCATGAACCACCTGCATAGATAAGATATGGTTAAACACAAGAAATTAAAACAAATGAATACCCTTTTGTGTCCCCAAATTGATACCCTTTCTCTTTTCTCGTACTTTATTCGCATTCGACAAATATACATAAATCATTCATTACGATTATTTTAGTGAAAGTCAAGCTGGCTTGAGAACGCCTTTCTTTTAACAAGCTGCAACACATGTAGCAGCCTATCTTAATGATCGAGCTACAATGGCCTTAGGTTCAATCAAACCATCTTGGTTCACTTGGATTATTTATAGTGTAGCTCCCAATGTATGCAAAGCTTTTCCGAAAAGTTCACGCTTATTCTGCCTCAATAAGGATGCTCGTGAAAGAATAGAACCTTGTTCTGTTCCGGTAAAACATTCTTATGGCACTTTGTGAAGAAAAAGAGCTCTGAAGAGAGAGAAGAACAAAAGAAAAAAAGAGAGAAAGAAGACAAGGCACAGCTTTTAAAGAATGGAAAATTGATCCTTGCGTACCATGATATCATATCTTCAAGTGAAACACTCTTGGCAAAACTGGCAAATACAAGTGAAGGAGTGAATACAAGGAAGACAACCTGCATAAGGGGTAAACCAAAAAACATTCAAAAAAAAAAACAAACACACAAAAGTTACTTTTAGATTAGAATAATGCAAGTTTGTCGTGCATTTGCATTTGTTCTATACAGAAAAGAATGGAAGGGGAGCATTGACAGATATCAATATATATATATATTCATTTTTGATACCTTGTTTAGCTTGCGTCTCTTACCTTGTTCAAGGATTTCCTAAAGTTGGCCGAAAGAAGATTATCAAAATACTCAGTTGCCATGAGAGCTCCCAATGCACTGACAAGTAGGACCTGAATAACTGGCATCGAAGCCACCGCTAATAAATCCACGAAACCCATCTTCCTTTGCTTCTCTTGTGTTGATCTCCTCCTTCTGTATGGTACTAAGTATCACTTCTGGACCCTTACATATATATATTTCAGTTCAACGTTAGAAACCAGACCAAAATTATTAAAAGGTGTGATGAAGTAGGGACAGCAACCAATGACTAATTAAAATATGGTGACAGCCAATGACTCCTTTTTATAACATCATAAAGAACCTCAACTAAAGTAGTAAAAGTGCAGGTGGACAAGGAGAAAATGACTAAACCATAAAGAAAATAAGGGAAGGAACAATCTAGTGACGGCAACTTGTCAGCAAATGGAGAAGGCACTGAATGCGCTATTCATAAAACTTGATAAACTCATGTTGCAGTATATATATGTCAGACATATGTATAGTAGCGTTTATTTTTGCCTGGTTTGAGGCCAAGCCAAACGCTAGGACCGACTCATTTAACTAGTGAAAGTGTTATATAGTAGTGTCAATAATGCTTTGCTGCATGAAACGATGGTTCCCAACATCCTTTCCTCTTCTCTGAAATCAAATGACGAAATGCTACAGTGACAGAGCCGTGCACTCCTCTCCAACTTGAATAACTATTTATTTTTAATACTTAAAACACATACAGAACTTGTAAATTGCGGTGCTTAACTGGCATTACCTAATTAAGCCCAACAATCTTAATTGGAAATAACCTACTTGTCCACTTGCACAGAATTGATGAAACAACTACTATATGATAATATCATAGTAAGAGAAATTAGTCTAATACAATTTTTTTAACACTACTTTTTACGTTGGTTTCTTGCATAAAAGTTGGTTCAAGCACTCTACAATAACTCAACCTACCAGATGGAGTAAACTTCAAATTACAAAACAGCATGAAAAATATGGGAATTCATTGACTGGATTTAGTAAGGTAAATAAATGAGAATTAGTATGAGTAGATGTAGAACTCCTAAATTGGATTGAAACTTGTATTAAACAGTAATTAATATGGGGTTCCTAAGGAGTGAATTACAGAAAAACTGGAAGTGGGGATAAGTGTTACAGCATAGACGACTGTGTTACAAAGCATGATTTTCTTACAAGAAGCAGAAGTTTTGTTTTTTTCGTTAAGTTTCAATTTTCAACTTTGTTCAACACGTTGCTATCAGTGTTTGTATTCAAAAACGGATCATTTTAATTGAAAATCTTATCTAACCTTGTTATATGTTGACTTTCATCATAGATTAAGAAAATAGGGCCAAATATCAGACCTATAAAAATATCTAATCAATAGTAAAAATTAATACATGATAAGATTATATAAGATTTTCAATTAAGAGGATTCATCCCTATTTGATATTCACCTTTTTGAATATGTGTCACATGAATCACATCCCAGCTGACTAGATACAACCTCCCTCAAATTGAAAGGTCTATTCCAAGCTTTGCCTTTGCCCCCAACTTAATTGTCGTCAATGGAATTATTTGAAAAAGCAAATGGTTATATGACAGCAACATGAGAAAGTATAGGGGAAGAGTTTAATCAAATTATTGCATAGGCGGTAGTTTACCTGCCGTGATTACTCTTTACAATAATTCACTTTAATAGTCGATATTTCTAATTTATTTAAAATTAATATTTTAAGTGTTTAACTCAATTCAAGAATGTTATGTGTAATATATTTTATTTGTAAATGCCATCACTCTTGATGGGATTTATATACCATTTTATTTTTAAATGAATTTTCTTTTCTCTATCGGTACAATAATTGGTAATTGGTAATATTATATGTTTGCAGCAATCTTGATCGACAGAAGCCGTGCCATCATCAAATAGGGAAAAGCCGAAAATGGTTTTTATGAAATGTGAAAATGAAATCTGTATGGTCATTTTTATTTACTTTTAAGAGGAGATTGCGTAAATATTTTGACTTTGCTTTTGTTCATCATACGTAATAATAATCTTCTTAAGTTCATATCCTCGCAGCCGCGTGTGTCTTACCGTATACTATTACATGAATAAATCATTCTTAAATCAACATCTAAAAACTCTACCTTTTCGAATGTCAAACTAGTAAGCATTCGATTTAAGGTGCGTTCTATGATGCCGGAAAAAATAGAATTAACCTATGGTATTTCAGGATACAAAATTTATTGGCGCGCTGTTGAAAGGCACTAGTAAATTTTGTATATATATACAAAATTTATTAGTATATTATTTAAAGATACTAATAAATTTTGTGTATATATATATATATTAGCATTTTTCAACAAAATATCATTAAGTTTTGTATATAAATTTGCCTACAATATTTATAGCCATCCAAATTGGGGTAGCTCCAAATCAATTTAGGGTGTAGATAGATCTCATAAATATGACCAAGCATGGTGCATTTAAAAAAAAAAAAACTCAATTTAATTGAGCAAAATGTTAATGAGCTAATGCCTGTGTATTACACTTAAATTAAATGCATGTGAATGGAGAATATCTTAAAAATGGGAGAGTGTGGGAGCACAATTGCCAGCTAGGTGCAGGTAATTTGTACGAATTTAGAAGCATCCTTTACCGTTTCTAGTGCAACGTCAAAATATTATAAAAACACAACTAATCAAATAATTTGATGATTTTTTGGGTAGAGAAAAATTTAAGTTAAAGAGAAAATTAGCCTTAATATAGGGTTAAAATATGTTTTCAAACTTAATAAATACTTGATACATAAATAGAAGTCTAACCAAGTAAATCTGTTTACAAAATAACTTGGTGATTATACATTAACAATAAAAGGTACATTCACCTAATTTTCAAAATATGATTAAAAAATGACAAAATAGATCTAAGATTTGATTTAGTGCATGTTTAATTTTATTTTTATAGAACTGATTCTAGATCTAATTGATTAAGTTAGAATTAATTTTGAAGTAAAGTGATTTATATTTAGTAATTTCTCTAAAAGTGATTCTAATAGAAAGTAAAAAATTTTCACTTCTTCTAAAATTAATTCTAAAGAAAAAAATTAATTTTAATTTTACTAAATCAAATATTATCAAAATGAATTAAAATTAATTTTGATGATCCAAAATCAATTCTTAAATGCCTGAATGAGCATCCAAACATACTATTAGATTATTAAAGTAGGTACACTAAAAACTGAGTACGGACCCTACTTTCAGACTTCTTAAAATACTGTAAATTATATAAATAAATAAAAACTAAGAAACGAGTTCAATTATAAATGGCTAATAACAGTATATATAGGCAAGAGAAGGGAAACAAACAAGTCCCACCAAAGAAAAAAAAATACCAGAACTGATGCAAATAAAAGCAGAAGCATATTCTAGCTACATCCCGAAGGATAACACCTTTTTTTTTGGGAAATATGAACTTTCGCATTAAAAAAATTTAGGTCCCGAGATAAAAAAAAAAAAAAAAATACAACAACCACGATTTTCTGAACAAACGAGTTATCTTTTTATTTTTTTTCTTTTTTTTTGGTGGTTGATGAGAAACGAGTTGTCTTTATAATATTATTATAAAAGTTATCTGAGAAAAAGACAACGTAGAAACCTAAATGAAGTGACCGATCAATCAGATTTCGTATCAAGTAATTGATTATTGATTAGAGGCAGCTAATTAATACATCTGGAATGAAAAAAGATTATCATGTCATAATACGACAAACTCTCGCATATTCTTAGAATAAGGAAAAGCATTATTCTGTATCAATACATCAATTTTTTTTACATATAACTGATTTTTCACGTTCATTACATTTTTAATATAATAATTAATGTGTTGGCCTATAAACGATCAAGAGCAATGCTCTTTTCCGGTTTTGGAAGTATTTAAAAATTTCTCTTTTTAACAGGGAAAAAAAAAAACTTTACTTTAGTTATAAATTATGTATATTTTATCCTAAAATTTTGGTTTATAGTGTACTTATTTTTTTGTTAACAATAGATGAAAATTTAACAAAAATACTAAAGTGCATGTTTAAGAAAGTGTTTTTTTTTTTCTCCTTTTAATATATACTTTGTAAATTGTCCCAAAAATATTCTTAAAAACGAGATGAAATTAATTGATGAGAAAGAAATAGAGGATATAACTAATGCATCCAAGTTGAAGAGAGGGTGTCGTATGAAACCTGGGAATCAGAGGCTTTGAGCTGCTGAAATCTTTAGCCGAAGAAGAAGCTGATGCAGTGAGTTTGAGAAGAGAAAAACGGTGAAGAAGCGCTCTTGGTTGCCAGATATTTATGTGCACGTTGCTATTCAATGGGTTTATACGTACTTTGTCTTCTATATATATATATCGAAAGAAAGAGAGCAAATTGAACAAGTTGGTATCATGCTGTGAGTTTCTTGTCTGTTTCGTCTAATTTAATTTTGACCAAAACCGAGTAACCAACCACGCAATAAGAGGAAGATGAAATGGATACTACATATGTTCCCGTTTTTCTGGTTCTGGATATGTATGGATGTACATATGTCTACTCATCCAACACGATGGCTGCCTCAGATACACGTGATATGCTTCCATATGCCATTTTAGACATTTGATAACCTTCTATATGTATGGATGTACAGGTAATGGTGTTTTACACTAAATGTTTTGGTTAAAAAAAAAAATCTATATATCATTTAAGGATTTAATTTTAATATAATATTGAAAATAGTGTAAATTATTTTTATATTAATAATACATTAAAATTAATCTATACTTTTATTTTATCAACCTTCATATTGATATTGTTTTGATTTTAATTAATTATTCAATTTTACTATGATTATAGAATATAATTCTATAGTCATATTTGAAATTAAGAATTTTTTAGTTATTATATATCATGTGAATGTTGATTTCGTTAGTTTAATCTGTAGTATGAATCGATATATTATTTTATGATCGGACCATGATCAACATAAAATATATAGTATTGACTCAAGACTTGAATATAATTTTTAAAAGATACTTCTGTTTCTTCTTGTTTAATTTTAATTCTAACAAGTGCCCTTTTTATTTTGGCACCTTCTCATGTTACTTTTTTCAGTCAGGCCTTTTAATATTATTGATTAATATATACATGTAATTTTTTTTTATATGTTTAGTTCATTTAAATTTTTAATGAAATTAGTTTTTACTCAATTGCAGAAGCATGAGACTTATGCAATCAATATAAATTTAGTTTTTTTCTTCCTTTTTCAAAAAAAAAAAAAAGAAAAAAAAACCTCCCACTCTAACACACAAAATTTATTTGTTGCTTGATGTCTCATTTTGACATTTATCACTCTAATTTCATCATTCTTAATCAATTCTAACTTATTTACATTCTTTTAAGCGCTTTCTAAGCTAATAATCTTGATTAATTTTACTACCATTATATATACTTACCTACTTTCATTTTTTTCATCTCAGGCTCTATAATTATCTTTAATTAGAAATATTTTATTTATTTGATTTGTAAGTTATATATATATATTCTTTATTCTTACTTAACACATATTTTTTAATTTAATTACGTATTACTTTGGTGATTGAATATATATGTGATTTTTGTCTTAATAATTATTTAGGTAATTTAAAAAAAATAACTATTATGGTGCTGATGTTTTTGGTGTATTTTTTAATTTGTTTAGAATTAGAATTCCAACTCAAATAAGGAAAGGAATCAAGCGGGTGAATTGCAACAATGGCAGTATAGAATTCCTGAGTTCTGAATTCAATGAATTATTAGCCCATGTAATGATTGGAACAGAACCTACAATTTTTAGATCGATACAACCTGATGCTCTGACCAACCATCATTAAGTATAACTTACGTTAACACAAAAATTACTTGAAAAAGTAATAGTTTATATAATTATTTTTAAAATTTTTCATTATCTGAAATTTACTAAATTTTAATTGATTAACTCATGCTAGGTTGATTCATTGTAAGATAAAATTTTTTCAATGTTAATTATTTTTTTATTTATTAAAATAATATTTAAATAAAATAAATATCAAATCACTTAAATCAAATAAGTGTTGATTAATTTATATAATCTTTTATTGCATGTTTGCTAAAATGAGAGTTGGCATAAATATTATTAGGATAAAGAAATTCCATGAAACAATATTTCAATCTTTCAATGTTAATTTTGTCCAAGTTAAATTATATATAAAAAAAAGCATTATAAATACTTGAATTTTAATATATTATAATATGAGTTTAATTGGTATGTATTGACAGTGTAAAACAGTTTTATATTGTCAACCAATAGAAATAGAAGAAAATAAGAAATCATGATAAATCCCTCATTATAATGGGTAATTATTTATGTAAATTGATATTTTTTTATTATTTCTGTTGACTGATTTATACTGTCAATATATTTAAATTAAATTTTTATAATATATCTTTAATTAAATTGAAAATAAATTGATCAAAATACATATAAATTAATACCGACACCACATCACCTGAACTCACCGTGACAATAAAACAAATAAAGCCCAATCCCAGAACTTCCCAACTTTGATTGTGTTCTGTTGAATGAGATCTGGATTGAAGACCATCGTCAGGGGTGACACAACAAAAACAACTAGCAACGACAACGTGCAGCATTAATAAAATTGTGCGCAAATGATGTGGCTGAGTTTTGTTTTATTGGTTGTTTGTGCGCCGCCAAGGATTACTGACTTGGAACAAGTTTGATACACTTTGATTGCACCGAAATTCGTGGACATTTTTTGCTTCTCATTGGTTCTTTGTATTTGCACACATTTGACGTAATAACGGGAGACTTTTCCACAAAACAAACAGGGGAGTGATTTCGGAGAATAACAAAATTTGTACGAGTTTATGCTTTTATACGATAAACAAACTCCTATGACTACGTAGAACATTTGTTTCTGAATTGATGCGTCAGCTAATATGCTACGATTAGTTAGTGCTGTTTATATATATATATATATATATATATATATTATACTATTGTTCTATCATATCATCAACAGTATTTGACGACATAATTATTGTTATCATATTGAAATTCATTTAAGCTGTTTTTTACATGATTATTATTTTTGGCATGTTGCCATCGTCGGTGTCCATTTCTGGTCCAAGTAATTTTTATTTTGAGTTATATATCAATACTCTCTCCATTTCAAAATAACAACCAAATTAAATTTAACACAAAAATTAAAAAAAAAAACAACTGTCAAATAAATAATCTTGATAATGATATTAAAAAAAAAGTAAATGAAATTACCTCTGTGCAAAAAATATATACTTTCACTGATATAATTAATACTAGTAATACTCTCTATATGAGAATTACATGTGGTCATTTAATGACCATAATTAAATTAAGAGTATTATTGAAAGAAAAAAGGATTAATACTATTTTACTATTTTAAATTGATAAATGTTCTAAAACGGGAGAATATTTAATATAAAATACAATACATCTCTTATATAATATTTATAATATTTGTCACTTTAACTATTTATACGGATATTAAAGAATCCAAAATCAAGAGTTGATTATAAAAATATTCACCAAAATACCTTTATTTGATAACTAACATATTGTATTAATATTTCATTATGTATTATATTTAAAATTATGTAGAGGATATAATTGAAAATTTTTTAATAAATTTTTTATAAAAATATGAGAATAATAGATAAATAAACTAAAAAATTTACCTAAAGTGACAGATATTATGAATCAAAAAAATATCTATTTTACCTCAATATACACATACTTTAATACTCACACACAGACACACCAGTGCACAATGTTTATACAATATAAGTTGAAAACACTTTTCTTTTATTTTTGCTCCTTTTCGTGCGGAAGAAAGCTTGAGAGGCCGACTTCCCTATGTAGTATGGACCAAAGTTTTCCGTATACAAACAAGAGTGAGTCCCACTGGCCACCGCAGGAGCTCTGTAGCCCGATGTAGCAGGACCCTTTCGTATAGTTCAACCTTTGTGTAACGTGCTATGTTTCAGTGAAATGAAGAGAAATGTTTTTTCCGCGTTAAAAAAAGACTTTAAGAATAAACATGATACAGAAAAAAAATTAATACTAATAAATAAAGCCAAGATGGTGTCTTTCTTTATAATATCTATTATCAGTGCTCAATTTTCTATATATAAAAAACATTACTTATACAATAAGTATCTTTTTTCTGTTTTTTTTTAAAATAGCAAAAATAAAATTTAAACCTACACCTTGTACAAACTCCCTAAATCCCTTATTATTAGTCTACTCTCAGTTACTTTCATGCAATGACTATCTAACTCTCCAATTGCATACAAATTTCTGTTGTGGGATCCGTTGTTAATAAATGCAAATCAGTGACTTGAGGTCCAATGGTCTAGACTGTACACATCAAACAGCACATCATAGGCGTTCCCTCAACTTTCGGGCTCTTAAACAGATACACTAATTAATTGCTTTGCTTTCTAGGTGCCTTAAGCTTTAAACCATCGAGATTGCTCCACAAATACTAATGCTTCGGCCAACAATTGTGGAGAAATTTTTATATGGTCCGAAAATACTACGTAGTTGTACTTTCGACCAATCATGTATATTTTTATAGGATTGTATGTTAGTAATAGATCCCATATAAAATATATTTATATGATTAATCTAGAAATACAGCCACATGGTGCTCCCAAATCATGTAAATATTTCTCACAATTGTGAATCGCAGCTTGCTCCAATAATGACCACCTCCAAGATTAGTGCATTGACGAATCAAAAAAGAGAAAAGAAAAAAGCAAAAAAGGCCTCAAACCAACCATGACAACTGAAATGATCTTGGGAAATTTACAGCACCAATCATGCATAAATACTTCGCATGTTTGGAACTTTGTACGTGGTGTCCACTTCAGATCCGGTTATGCTATGCTTTCAGAAGACAAATCCTTACCATAATGGCCCACCACAAATCATGCAGCATGGCATATATGTTTGTTTAACCAACTCGTGACTAGTACGTGTATGAAGGGATTCAATAATGCAAAAGCAATTGTGGACATCAATAGTTGATTATAGCATTCTGATTTGTGGCTTTCAAGCTCAATTTCAGCTAATAACCAGGAATCATGCCTGATTGGTACTGTGAACTTCCCGAAACCAAGAAAAGATAAATCTAAAAGCAATCAATCATTATGGAAAGAAATAGTTAATTCTTATAAGCAAAATTCACTAGTAAAACTTAAAATCCAATAACTAAAGATAATGCTGCTCAACCACTGAAAAAAAATAGATATTTTGTACTTAAATATGGTCAAACGATTCATCCATTATACGGAAGCTTCAACTTCCTCTGAGATTGCAGCATACCCATCAGCATCTTCATCGGCCCGCAACTGTGCAGAAACACCATCTATGGCAGAGTTAAGCTGGGCTATTTTCTCGGATAGCACCTTGCGAGTCTTCTGTTTTTATCACAGGAGAAAATAACAGGAATTCAAATAAAGTAGTTTGTATAACAAAATGATAGGACAAGTTTATATGCACAGTAAGCAAAAGAATATACTTTACACAAAAGGTTAGTAAAAAACACCAAATGACCAAAAGTCCTAAATTCAAAAAAGGGATGTTGCCCTTAAAAGACAATTTACATAATGGAATTCGAGCCCATGATACTATAAAACAGATCAAACCCAACTCTGTCACAACTTCTCCTTCATCAATAATATAGAAAGGAAAGTTTCTTATAAGTCATAATCAATAATGGCATGTCCCACCTTCATTTTTTTTTTTTTTTTGAAAGATATAAAATTCAACTATACATTATAACATTGGCTTAATCATAAAAGTCACTTTTCTACCCTGAAAGATGGCCATATTCCTCAACTAGTATAGACATTGGTAACAGCTAAAATTTGATATTTTGGGTAACTGATTTCTATTGAAACTTTGTTGGGGCAATACCAAAAATAATGGTTTTTCTGGAAACGGGTAAGGAGGGGGTGAGTTCCATATACTACATGTAGGCTCATATTGTTCCTATTTCACACATATTTAAAAATACTCAAGGAGTGTTGTTTCAAATGAATTATAACTGCAGATGTAATTCCTGACCTCCAGAGCTTTCTCTTCATCATACATAAATTTTGGAAGTTTCCTCATGAAATCTTTACTGTCAGCTCCAGCTAGTGCCCTGCTTATCTGGACAGTTAATAACATAGAAGTCAAAGATAATATCTTTTTCAGACCTTGGAACTCATTACACAATTTTTTAAGTTAAAACAACATGTAAAAAATTGAATCAACAGCAGTTCATAAACCTTAGAGAAAAAGGTTCAAAAACAAGTAAATTAGTCGTGCAGCTCTCTCTTTCCAAGCATATGACCACAGCTATCCAGTAAAAGCAGTAGTTGAAGGGGAAAAAATACTTAGCATGCGAACAGACATCAAGATCAAACTGTGAAAACAAAACCTAACAAAGCAATTGTTGAAAAATAACATATATGAGGAATGATGACTCATCCTTAGAGAGAAAAGGCGAAAAATGCCATACAAATAATTAAGTAAAAGCAGTTTTAATAACATCAATGGAGCCAACATAAATAGAGCCAAGTTCAATACAAATGTGCCAATAGAAAATGGAGAAATCACACTGAAATTTGCTGCATGTATACTTAGGTTCACATCTGATTTGAGTAAAACATAACTTGGGCCAAGGTAAAGGGGACTGAAGTGTAGTTTTCGTCTGACTAAGTTTAGCATAATGTATATAGATAATGAGACACTTTGAAATGACAAAATTAAACAATAACAAAAGACCTTTTGAAACAGCCCAAGAAAAGAAAGCAGAAAAGTTAAAAATGGACGAAACTGGTTCTGAAGACATACCTGAGGTGCATATGCACAACCTAATGCTCCAACAATTAGTCCTCCCAATACAAAGCCACTGACAAAGATACTTCCACTACTTGGTCTTCGACCATCTCCACTGTACTAGCCGAGCAATTAAAAACACTACAAAGTTAACACAACCCCACAGGGTATATTTCCCATTTAAAGACATACTCTACTTGTACCACGATTTTAGACAAGCAAAATGACTCAAAGTATGACACAATCAATAATCACAACACAAAATTTAACTAGAAAAACAAAACAAAACAAAACAAGCATAGCCATTAGTTCACAATATTTCTTGTTGCGTAGGCATATATACCAAATAGTTGTCAAGAACCAACTCTCCCAACAGCTTAAATAGTTATGTAAAAGCATGTGAATAGTTTTTATATCTAACATGCCTCCTCAAGCAAGAGCCCTTTAGACTTGAAGCATGGATAATGTACAGGTCCATCTTATCTTGTGCTGAAATTCAACTTTTAATTAGAATAACCGGGGTAAGAATGATCAAATTTTAAACCATTTGATCATAGAGATTCTGATGCCACATCAAGGACCAACTCTACCAAAAGCTTAGTCTACTAGGTGTAGGCATATGAATTGTTTTTAAATCTAACAATGATCACATGCAAAAATATATGCTGCACCATAAAGTTATGTCTTACCCTGCTCGAACTACAAATGGCAGCTTACGTGTTGCTTTAGCCCTAACAGAGGAACCTGGAAAGTGTTCACTGGAGTTCATTTTCAAGAAGCACTTATCCATCGGCTTCAACAAAGGACCTGAAATTAAATAATTCACATGTTTGGGGCTCCACAATTATAACAACATGCCACCAGCAAAGTTGCTAACATTAACTTCATCACATGTTGACAAATACAAATTCAAACATAACATATCAGAAGAACGCAGCATGTGTGTATCAACATTCTCCTCAAAATGAGACCAGAAGAAATATATGCTGGGTTCATACTCGGACGACAGTTGGTTGAAGTGAAAAATGGCAATGCACACAATCATGTCTAGGTAAATAGCCATTACTCTCACTTCCCAACCACGCATAGCCTGACATTAACATTTTCCAATTGCAATTGTTACCAATTGTGGTGGATCCTTGAGTTTTTGAACTATCAACTCAACGGAAGCAAATTCTCACAAGTCTCAAGGCAATTCAACAAAACGTTCTGAGCCTGATTAAGCTTCCCCATCACCAAAAAGCTAAACATCGATCGAAGCTAAAGTCACAATCAATTAAAACCATACCAAAGATCCCCTTTTTT
Source organism: Pterocarpus macrocarpus (assembly GCA_031439585.1). Taxonomy (NCBI): domain Eukaryota; kingdom Viridiplantae; phylum Streptophyta; class Magnoliopsida; order Fabales; family Fabaceae; genus Pterocarpus; species Pterocarpus macrocarpus. Next base: position 65,996,022 of record CM062520.1, on the reverse strand, counting down.
TCACTTTTCTATATAATTTAGAAATCAGCAGGATTAAAAGAAAAAAAATAGCGTTATAATTTAGAAAACCAAGAATCGCTAAGACACAATCACAGAAAAAGATGCAAACTTGATATACAGAACAACACCAAATTGCCATTTAGAGTGTAAGAGACAGCAATGTGTAGCACAAAACTGAGAGAAAAGAAAAGGAACAGTTTTGAAAGGTGCCCATTTCGGCAATGACGACGATGATAGTGATTGGCAAAATCACCTGAAAGAAAGTGGGTCTCTGGATTCTTCGCCGTAGCCACCGAGCTTGACAAAGCAGCCATTTTTTTTCAGCAAACAGATTCAGAGAGAAACTGAAAACCTGCGTAAAGGTTTCTCTTCCGGCGTGTGTCTTGCGTACGTGTTTTTTAATTTTAGTTTCCTCGTAGAAAACGAAAATGGTAAATAGATCGTAATTAGCCTCGAAAATAACGAACGCCCTCGTTTCGTTTCGTTTCGTTTCGTTTCGTAACGGCAGTCGACGATTCATCCATTTGAAGTTGGGCTCAGTTTTGGGCTCAGCCTATATTAGGTATTAGTTCAATACATTTTGGGTCAAATTACCAATAACTCTAGTGGCCCAAAACAAAGATTACAAATAACTTCATTATTGTTTTAGTTTTTTTATTTTGTTTTTTTAATCTTCAATGACGAATTTGTTTTTGTTTAAATCAACATATCTATAATACAACATACTATAACTAATATAGTTCGAGTCGAATCGGTTTATTATAGGGTAAAACTTTTTTAATATTAATTTTTTCATCCATAAAATTCAAAATCAAGATTTTATTTAAAAGGAATAAGTGTTAAACTACTTGAATTATCGAAATATTGGTATCATAAACAATGAATCGTAATTTCATAAAATAGTTTTTCTCTAATTTATTTCTTTTATATTTTTCTACCGATAATGTAATTCTCGTACTTAATTTCGTTACTTCTTCTCCGTACTAATTAGCAGCAAAACACTCTTTAATCTTTCATTTATTTGTAGATATATTTAAATTTTTATATTTAAAATATAATTTATAACATATAATTCTATGATAATTTTAAGGTTAAAAATTATGAGAATTCTAACTAGGGTGCTCATGACCCAGCGTAACCTACTAGCTCGTCATGACTTGAAGCTTTTTGGATCTAATTTAAACTGTGAAATTTGACTTGGTACAACTTTCGGGTTGGGTTTGGGTCATACTTTGGATTAGTCTCAACTCAGTTCGAAATTAAATATTTCTTTAAAATGTATATATTTTAAAAAAATTAGTGATGATTTATAAGATTTTTATACTTTAATTAGTTCATTTTACATAATATAATATTATTTTCACATTGATATAATTTGTTTTGAAATTGTATTGTAAAACAACTATTGAATTTTGATTTTTGCTTTCAAAATTTTATAACTTTACTATACATAATATCAAAATTTTTTATATGTTCTCTAAATACCCAATTGACCCAATTTAATATGGTCATTAGTTGGATCATTATCGATTGAATTTAGATTCAAATAAATGACTCAATCAAAAAATCAGATCAGGTTTAGATTTAATTTGACTCGACCTAACTCGTCCCCTTGTACACCTCTAATTTTAACTTTCATAAGTTAGAAATAGGTGCATTTTAAAAAATAATCACGACATTAACTACTTAAGATTTTTGGCTGATCAACAATTTTTTTTCCTTTCAAGTCATCGAAGGATTTTACTTGAAAGTCTGTGACAACCTTTCTCTTTCATCTCATTGCCTAATTCATATATCTAGTATTTCATTGCGCTTCAAACGCTTACAAAGTGTTTGGAAAGTTTTGGAATTGGATTCAATTCTTTAATTTGAAACTAACTAATGATATGAAATTAACATCTGAATATAATTCAATTATTTAAAAAGGTCCAAAAATAAATTAAACAAAAATAAGTCTAATTTATAATTTCTGACATAGAAAATTTGATATTAAAAGATAATATACCAAAAATACCCTCACCTTGTATAATATTTCTTTCCACTCATCTCGACCCTTTTCCCCTCTCTTCAGCGTTGCAGACCCCTCTCTTAACAAGTTGCAGACCCCTTCTCATGTTACAATGCCATTTGTCTTGTTAAATTAGCTGAATTTTGACTTTGACCATAGCTTCAACTACCGATTGATCAAATATATCTATTTCTGATGATAACTTTATACTATAAATTTGTTGTAACGTAGAAAGTGAGGATAGAAAGCTACATAGACATGAAGGATGGCAATAATGAATCATAATTTAATCAATATAAATATTTCTCGCGGACAAAAAGGTTATTGATAAATTTATTTTGTAGTGTGCTTTTGATTTGGTTTTGATTATATCATATTATTTAATAAATAATTGAGTCTATTATTAAAATATAATGTTTTATTGATAAAGGATAAAATAGTTCATATTAAGAATTTAATTTATTTTTATATATATTTTAAACAGTATAAATGAATTTAATTCTATAATTTACTAATTTATTTCAAACATAAGAATTTAAATTACAATAAAATTAAATTTAATTATTGATAAAATTAAATTCAATTCCATCTTATTTTATCATTTCAAACAAGTAGTTAAAATCTCTTTTCTGCTTCTCGTCATTAATTTAAAAAGTGGATCTCAAATAAGATATATAATAGAAAAGAATTAATATAAAGAGATCATATATAATAAAATTATATAGAAATTTAAAACGAGAGAATCTATCTTCGTATGCAAATGGCCTAGATGACCACACTATTTGGCGAAGATTGGAATTTAAAATGCGTTTATTTTAATTTTTTTAAAAAAATAATTTTAAAATTTAAATTTTATATATAAGTAAAAAAAATTGAAAATTAATTTTTTTTAGAAATTATTTTTTTAAAATTTTAATTTTTTTCCAAAAATGATTTAAATATACAAAAATCAATTTTTTTAATAACAAATAATTTTTAATTGAAAAAATCCCAAATTAACGCAGTACCCAATTTCATACGCGGGTAGTCTCTTGTTTTCTCCATTGAGTGTTTGTTGTCGACCGACAGCGATAAGTGAAACAATTCAAAGTAAACGCGTTGGACGTGCAAATTCCGGACAAATTAATAAGCCACAGTCGTTACTCCATTTACAGTTGCAGTCTCTAGTCTCCGCCCATTTTTCTTCGATAGGTACCATCCTGTACCATGTATTCCCCATTACGATGTGAATTGTGAAGTGTGGAAGACGAAACGAAGCGTTTCGGGTCCCAAGCCTTGATTTGTTCTCCACCGACCATTAACAACAATGAAAAGGACAACACAGAATTTGTTTTCTTCTTATTAAACTATCATTTTAACTTTTAAAAAATCACATTAATATTAATTTGGTACTTAGAAAATAATATCAATTTAATTTCTTAATTATGAAAAATAAAATTGAAGTTAGTTTTTTTTTTTTTTTTTGTATACAAGACAAGATGTAAAATTAAAAGAATAAAATAATATTACTTAGAGTATAAAATGACTAAATTAATATTATTTTTTATATTTAAGAGCTCACGTTAAATTTATTTTTTGTTATTAAATATTAAATTAATATCAATTTCTCTTTATGACTAAATTAATATTAACCCCTTTATCTTTTAATGACTATATTTATGTCATTTAACTTTTAAAGACTAAATTGCCACCACCTTAATCTTTTAAGAAATTTTTTTGGGTGAAGTAATCTTTTAAGAATTAAATTTTTATATATTGTTAGTGAAAAAATATTTTACATAAATATCAAATTATATATTTTTATATTATTAAAAATATTTAACTTTTATATCACTACTTCAAAACTTTTATATATATTAGTATATGATTAAACTCTTTTATACTAATCGCATATCAAAATTAATCTTACTTTTCAAATACTAAAGTGTTAGTTTTTTTTTTTTTTTTTAATTTCTGGTCTTGCAAAAGGATTCAACAAATAGGTTTTCCCATAAATTGCAAACTGATATATGTGCATTGACTATGTTGTTAATAATCAATGTTTTCGAGGGTAAACCTGAGGAATGGATGCAAATACAAGTTTTTTAAAGAGTAATTAAATTACATTTTTCCCTTGAAAAATGCTCTTGCGGCATAATTTTTTCCTTTATTTTTAAAATATATACTCCTCTTTTCTTAAAAATGATAGTGTGCTATATTTTGATTATTTTTTATATTTTTCTATTAAATCTCTATTAGCTTATGCTTATCATCATATTTTTTACCAAAATATGCTTTTTTAACAATTATATATATTGAATTTTTTTTAAAAGTAAAAGTTATTATTATATCAAGAGAACAAATTGTTAACAATAACATTAATTTGTGATTATTATTTTTTAAAAAAGGAAGAATTATTTTTTAAATTTTTACAATATTATTTTTAGACTATTATATGTGATAACTAATGTTAATATATAAATGTCAAAAAAATATTTTTATATTGAAATAAAAATAAAATATTAATTTCACGTTAAATTTTACATTTTTAAATCATTAAATAATCCTAATAAATATAGTATCATTAATACTAGTATATCAATTGTCAATAATTTACAAAGATAAAACAATTAAAATAATAATAACTATTTTAAAAAATATTAACTCTAATTTACAAAGCAGTTTGTATAATGAGTAGTTTAGTAAATTTACACACACACACACACACACACACATATATATATATATATATATATATTTGAGTAAAGTGTAAATTTTAAAAATAAAAAAAGAAGGGTTATGTAATGAGAACATCTCTGAAAAAATATGTGTAATTTACTCTCTTGTGAAACTTGATCTGTATTTGGTTTTATTCTTATAAAAAATTATAATTTATAGTGCCTAGATGTTTGCTTGGATTAGAATTTTGACAAGATGAAATTTAAAATTATTGATGACAAAAAGAATAAAAGTAAAAAATTAGCATAGTGTGACTTAATATAATAAAAGTAAAAAATTATGATAGTTATTATAAGATTTAAACATTTTTAATTATATGTTAATGTGCAATTAAATAAGTGTATAATTTTTTATATTAATAATATATCAAAATTAAATTTATTTAAAAATATATATATAAAAATGAACGTAGTACCTTTGATTCAAATAAAGAATATTAATATTGATCATGTCTTATATATTCTTAAGGGGCAAATCCACATAAAAAAATCTTGCAAATAGTCTCGAGACTCTATTGGATCTGTAAGTATACAGAAGTCATGCTTTTCTGATCTAATGCTTTACATACTTTCCCTAATTAATTGTTGACATTATACAAATTTAGTTTTAACGAGGTTGGCACATCTGAAAAAATAAAACCGCACCGATAAGAACATTTTGGCTCGTTTTTAAACAATATTATTACAAGATTATTTAGCAATGCAAAAAATTGGATTTGATTCTTCCTAAGTGAGGTGGTTTGTAAAGTAAGAAAGTAAAAAATTAATCACTTTCTAGATTATTTAGTGGATTTCACTTACAATAAAAGTTGTTAATTTAAAAATAATTAACTCTTTATTTTCTCATTTTATAAACCTCCTTATTTTAGAGGATTCAAATCCTAAAAAATTATAAGTTCCAATTAAATCTCCTCCCATTTGTTCTTTTTTATGAAAAGATGCAAGTTTAGTCTTGGTAACTTTCAATTTTTCATTTTCTTATTAGATTTATAACCTATGAAGCACAAATACTAACACAGATATAGGATACACAATATGATATAGACACGGAGGATATAACAAAATTTTAAAATTATTAGACACTGGCACATATATATAATTAAAAATTAAAAAATATATTATTATATAATATCATTTATATAAACTTTACTTATATCTTATTTTTTTATTTAATACTAGAAATATTTTTTTTATATCAAATACTAGAAATTATTTAAAAATTTAAAATAAAGCCAAAATTTATGTACTATTTTCTTTGTTAAATTTTAAATGATTTTATTTATAGTATTTTTATGTGCTAGAATTAAATACATATATCATCAATATATCATGCAAAAGCTGATATAGACATGTATTAACACATAGATATGGCACCGAAATGGTGTGACCATGTTTCCTAGTTTATAACCATCTCATATCCCATCTTATCATGTTACATGCATGTTTGGGAAAGCTATAAGATTAAGGGTGTGTTTGTTTGAGATTTTTTTGACAAAAATTCATCTTTTTCATTAAAAAAATAGTTTCATATGTTGGGATAATTTTTTAAAAATAATCAGATTTTCAAAAAAAAATTTTAGCTTTTTTGTAGAAGCTAAAAAGAGTAATTTCTGAAAAAAAAAATCAGTTTTCAGCTTTTTTAGTTATATATAAAATTTAAGTTTTAAAATTACTTTTTTTAAAAGCTGAAACAAATGCATCTTAAAATTATTTCAATAATTGTTTATTTATATAATCACTTTTTTTGTATAATCGATTATATAAGAATTAATTTATGTTTGGATACTTTAACTGAAAAGTGGTTTTATTTTAAGATAATCTGTTTTATTTGGATTATATAGAAAAAGTTGCTTTTATGTGGTAAAATTACTAAAAAAGGTATAAAATGATTATTTATATTATATGATATTTGATACTTAGGGTCAGTTTGGTAAAAATATAATATTATGAGTATTATACAAAAAGCTTTTAATCAAATAATGCTCAAAATCTAACTTTTGCTTATTTGATGAAAAACAACTTAAATTATCCCAAATAAATTATAATCAGTTTCAGCTAAATTACCCAAACAAGCTTTTAATTTCCAAAACAACTTTTTTTGGGAAAAATAGCTTTTTTAGCTACTTCCCAATCATGCACTACGTAAATTAATTCTCTTACCAGAACTCATGCATCAAGAATACAGAAGTCAGAAAGGAACGATTATCTTAAAAAAAATTATTTATTTCAGTGGACTAATGTAATTAACTTAGTCAAACATTAAGAAGTTGCGATAACCATGAGATTAATTGATGAGTATTTTGATAATAAATATCATCATCAACTAACGAACAAATACTACACTCAATTTCATGTTTTATCAACAAAAATATATAGTAAGGGACAAAAAAAAAAAAAAAATCATTGTCAGATCTTATATAGTCTTTAAGATGATATATTTTTATATTTCGATGACCTTAAAGTTATTTATTAAATTAATTTTTAATCAACGAACACGAGAATTATAAAATCTCCACAAAAAATTAAATTTATGCAATTTGAACTTTTCTTCTATTCCAATATGAACTTTATCCTGATATTCTCTAATAAACAAGTTTCAACTTTTGAAGTGATGCTGGACCATTATTGGAACATTTCAACTGGATACGAGCCTGCATCAGAAACTTTCTCGACCCTTTCTGGGACAAAGTCCTCAACAGCAAAACTATGAGTAAGATTAATTTGTGTTATAAGTAATTTATTAAAATCATGTTTTATGTGACATATTTATTAATTTTCAAATAGATAAATAAGTTATATTACTTTATTTTATTTAGTGGCTATTTTTATTCTCTATAAAAAAAAGTTAACAATTTGACATAAAAAAAATGTTAACAATTTTTTTTTTAATTAGGGATATAAACGGATTGGTTTGAATCCGATTTAAGTAAAAAATAAATTCAAACCGATCAAATTTAATTGGGTTGGTTTGGTTCGATTTTTAAATTTTTTCCATCAAACCAATAAGATCAAAATTAGGTTGGTTTGATTTGGATTATTAGATTAAACTGAAAAATAATGAATTGCATTTTTTTTTAAAGTTTTTATTCTTATAACAACTGATAATAATATAAAATTTGATTATAATATACTTATTAATAGTAAAAATAGAAAAAAAATTTAAACAAATATTAACAAAAAAAAAGATAAAAATAATTTCATTATTACAAATTTAAGTGCAAAGTATTGAAAGATTAGAAATTAAAAAAATAGTTGATCAGGTGATCGGATTAGATATTTAGATGATCTAATTAAAAAATTAAAAATCTAAAATCGAACCAATAATAATTAGTTTGATTTCACTTTAAAATAAATCGATTATCTAAACCAAATTCATTGATTTAGTTTGAATTTTTGAATTTATTAAATAAATTTAAGGTTTAATTTGGATTTTGGTTTCATTACACCAATTCAATTCACTTACCCCTCCCTGTAACATCGTACTATCAACAAGTACACGCACATGTGATGGTCCCTTTGGTTGCTTTTACCTGTACATATAAGGTGCTTCTTTTGTTTCATTCATCACAAAGAAGCACAGATAGATGTATAATAATAATTTTAATAGCTTGCAAACTGATTCGTAGAACCCAATTAACATCAGCAATTTTTTTTTTCCTCTTTTTTATGTGGTTGTTGTCACCTTATTTGGAGTGTTGGCTGTGCTCCTTTTCCATATCCGTGTCTAGCGCATAGTTGCAAAAGCTGGTTGTAGTGGCTATACTTGGCTATGGCGGCAGGTGAGAGCAGCGGTCGAGAGCTTGATCAGACACCAACATGGGCTGTTGCTGCTGTGTGCACTGTTTTCATCTTGATATCCATATTCCTGGAGAAGATTCTTCACAAAGTGGGAACGGTATAGAAACCTTTTTGTTATTTAATAATTAGCACTAACTCTTTTCTTGTGCGTTTCCAAATCAATGAAGTTTAACTGCCCCTTTTAATTTGGTGCCAAAGTAATTTTCTTTTCTTTTCTTTTTTCCTTGCCGAGTCTTGGTCTTTGTTTTAGCCTTGGGCTTAGTTATGTAATTATGTGCATTGTCAGGCTGTTCTTTTTGCACTTGGTTTCAAATTGAAGTTTTCAATCGCCGCGGTTCTCTTTTTTTCACAAGAGGGTGCCTTTGTTTTATTCGTTTTTCCTTGTTTTGAACTCGAGAGTTAGATTTTTATTGTATTTGATAAAGCTTAATTGAAAGTATTAAAGTGTATTATTATTAAGATTCTGGCACAGTATTTGAATTCTGAAAAATATAACAAGTTGAGGGGTTGTTCTGCTTTGTTGATGACATGATGAGCGTTTGTTGGGAACTTCTTGTGGACTGTGTTCCTCAACCGTTGATGTTTTCTGTATAGTGGCTAGGAGAAAGGCAAAAGAGGGCTCTCATTGATGCTCTGGAGAAGGTCAAGGCTGGTAATTAAGATTTAGCCAAAAGATAACCTTTTCTTTAATGCTTATCTTTATGAGGCTTTTTGTGGAATAAATAATTATTATTTTGCCACGTATGGTTATCCTTTTCGTTTTTGTTTGCAGAGTTGATGATTTTAGGCTTCATTTCACTGCTCTTGACTTTCGGGCAGAACTACATAGTCAAAATATGTATTCCTGGAAAGATTGCGAACAAAATGTTGCCATGTCCATATAAAGCCACCGGCAATGCATCTGAGTCTAAGGAACATCGTAGGAAACTTTTGTCTTATGAACGTAGATATTTAGCCGCTGATAGCACCTCCTACAAATGCAGCAAGGAGGTAAAATTGACTTGGATTGATATAGTTATATATCTAACCCCATGTCTTAATCATTGTTTAGGGTGTCGGTTTAGTGCTGTGGAATAATAATAAACCGAGGCTTTACAGAAGGCAAAGTTTGTATGTTTATCTTTGAGAAAAGCATATATATAATATATATAGTGATAGGGGATGCAGTTTTTGCAACACAGTACGCGATACATATGTAAAAAATGAACAAAACGATAAAAATGCTTAGATGATGGGTCTCGCATAATTATTGATACTTTTGTTCAATTTTTTTTTATCCAAAAACTTACTGGTGTTAAAAAATGCTGGTAAGTTTTGCATATAATATACAAAATCTACCAGTATCTTGAGCAATACACTATAAAAAACTTACCAGTATTTTTCAACAATATATTCGTAAGTTTTTGGATTAAAAAAAAGCTGAACAAAAGTAACAATGATTATGTGGGACCCATCATCTAAGCATTTTTATCATTTTGCTCAGTTTTTCTGTATACGTTGCTTACTACGTCGTAAAAACTGTGTCCCCCAATCATTTTTCATATATATAAAAGAAAAACTATACTTTAGTTCCTGAAAGATTTATATTTTAATATTTTATTCTTATAAAGATTAACTGCATATATTTAAATTCTCTAAAGATTTGGCATTATATCACTTTAGTCTATCTTTACCATTTTCTATTGGATCGAAGCGTTATAATGCCAAATCTTTGGAGTATTCAAGTGTTATAATATCAAATCTTTAGGAGATTCAACTGTTGGAATTGATATTTCCAGAACTAAAATGTTAAAACACGAATTTTTAACAAGACCAAAGTGTAATTTTGCTCTATATTTTTTGTAGGTGTATTAAGTTGTGGCACATTAGATTTTTATCATTTTAAGCATCAAGTTCAGGTTACATAGATTGGAAAATCGAAAAAAAATTCTTGTCTATAATTTTCTTTTTTTTTTATTCACACTCTTTGGGTTAGGGAAGGGCCCACCACTGAAGTGGGCCTTAGAGGAAACCAAAATGAAGGAAGAGGGAAAAAGAAATGTAAAAGGAAGCGGAATTTATTGCCGGCTTTGAGCACACAATCTAGAAACAAAAAAAAAAAACCTCACACGCACGTTTAATTTGCCAAACATTAAAAAAATGCATACGCTCTCTCCAAACATGTTCCACGAAAGTTTTTAGTTTTATTTGCATAATATAATATTTTGCTTGTTAGTTTTTCAGAATACTAAATATAAGCTCGTTGTAGGATGATGATACGTTTCAGTATTTCACTGTGATTATTAGTGTTTATTCCTTGTTTTTGTTTGGTTTTAATCCAAATCCTATGTAATCAGCACCTCTCATCCTATTTATGCGAGCACAATATCAAAGGTTTCATTTTCCATGCGTGACTTACATTTGCAATTTTATCTCATATCAGTAACTGCTTATCTAATTGTTGATGGTTATAGGGACATGAGCCACTTCTATCTGTCAATGGATTGCACCAGTTACACATCCTCATATTCTTCTTAGCAATCGCTCATGTGCTTTACAGTGCTGCCACAATGCTTCTTGGGAGACTAAAGGTCTGCTTGTTCTATCATATAGAATAGTTCAAATATTTTTCCACATCTATATTCGTTAGGGATATTGAGTGGTGCTCACCTTAAGACTTATTCTTGCCTTGTAACTGGAAGCATGAATCAGGAAAATTTACGTATATATAGTCATGTGGTTATATTGGTTAGCCTTAAATTGATTTAATTTCAGACATACAGTTGATGAAACTAAATGCTGTTTTAGTGCGGTTAAAGTGCCTAACCTCAGGGAAATACTGAAGCCTTGAATATTGCCAGTCTCATTTACTGGTTCTAAGTTCTTTTATTTGTTGTTTCTTAATTTTGTTTTCTTATTTTTTTCTATGGAAAGAATTTTTTTGGTTTAAATATAGATTTTGTTCAAACTTAAGTTATGTTGATCATATCACTGTCCTTAATTCCATTATTAATTTAGTTGTGAGTGTTAGGACTAGTATATGGGGGAACATGCTGGATGCAATTGTAAGTTGGCGGAAAGCACTGAATGAAATTATAATAAAGTCCTTGAACCAAAACCAAACTAAGGTACATTGAATTCGCCAAGGGTACAATGAGAAATCACCATGAAAAAGGATTTAAATGGTAAAGAAACTGCATCGAAATAGACTGGGTAATTAATCCAAAATGACAGAATGTTCACTTTCATGAAAGATGGTTAAGGATTAGGAATGTAACCAGATTATTTGCTTCCATGATCTTACTGTGTTGATTATATATAAATAAGTCTGTCAAAAATATTTATGAGTATGCTGTGTCATTTTATGTTGGACTGAAAGTCAAAGTAGATGAACTTATTAATAACCCGTTTCTTGATTATCAATAGTTAGTAATATGATGGTTGAAAGAAATTTATTTATTTTTTTAATCTTTTCCTGCAGATACGTGGATGGAAGGCATGGGAGGCTGAGACTCAGACTAGTGGATATGAGTTCGCTTATGGTATGAGCTCTAATAATGTATATGGTTTTCTTCTTTACAAGTTCTTCAATTTTACCATTAAGTTTAATAAACTGTACTATATATGTGTTCAGATGCTTCAAGATTTAGGCTTACTCATGAAACATCATTCGTGAGAGCCCATGCTAGTTCTTGGACAAGGGTTTCAATCTTCTTCTACATTGTGAGGCCCATCTTACTAATATGCTTTTCCCCCTCTTTTATAATTTTTTTTTTGTTTTTTTTTTGGGGGGGGCTTATTTGAGGTAGAGGGTTTGATTTTGTCAACAAGATAGAGAAAATAGTACCCCTGATTTCTATTGGAAACATCATAGACATATGACACTTGTTAAGTAAAATGAAGAGAAATACTAGATGTACGTAGATTGTCCCGACATAGCCTTCGACTACCGTGTGATTGGATATAAAAGCATTTTAAAAAAAATTAAAAATAAATGAAATTGAATTTTAACCGTGAATGATGCACTATGTCGATGAGACACCCTCTTTTTGAGGGTTCAAATACCAGCTCTCTAAAATGAAAGGTGTTACTTTAGTGGCATTATTTGAGTTATAGCTTCGCACAAATTGCGTAGTGAGGTAGGATATCGAATTGGTACGTTGTAGCAAAGTTTGCATATCAATGAATAATTGAATTCATGCTGTTCTATAACTTCAATTTCTTATGCTAATTTCAAAGTGATGGTGTGCCATATACCCTTTTATTTTCCAATTTCAGGGTTGCTTCTTTAGGCAGTTTTATAGGTCTGTGCGTAAGGTTGACTACCTGACTTTGCGCAATGGGTTTATCACTGTGAGTCGTTCACTCTTCATATAATATGTGATTTTCATCTTGGATTCACCAATATAGTTTTCTGACAGTGCATCATGTATAGGCCCATATAGCTCCTGGAACTAAATTTAACTTCCAAAAGTACATCAAAAGATCATTGGAAGATGACTTCAAGGTAGTCGTGGGAGTCAGGTAATAGTGTTTGACACGATGTATTTGTAGCATTACATTATGAGAAATTTTTTTCTACATAGCATTATATTATGTAAGTATTGAACATGATGTTAACCAATAATGGATATACATTGTTATAGAAGGTAATATGCCGAATTGTTGATTCAACACCTGTACAACTGAAATTCACACTTATTTGAACTGCAATTACTATATGTTGATTTTGGTGTCTAATTCGCTATATTCAAACTTCAAATTATGCAACTGTTATATTATGTATGGTTTGTCCTAGTATAACTAGTCTAAAATGTTCTAAATAAATAAATAAATAACTAGTCTGAAATGTGTGCTCACTGTGATTCACTATGTCATTGACAGTTCTGTCCTCTGGGCATCAGTTGTATTTTTCCTGCTTCTAAATGTTAATGGTAAGCAACAATATTCTCTTTTAGTGAAGTTCTGCAGTTGAAAATTCGGTTGGTTAGTCTCCTATTTTATTTCCAGGGTGGCGTACTTCAATCTGGGCAGCCTTAACTCCTGTTATTGTAAGCATTCTGTTCTCTGTGTGAAATTCTTACATTGGTTGGTTAAGATCTACAATTATAGGCCATTTAATTGGTTTTCAGATAATTTTGGCTGTTGGAACAAAACTTCAAGTCATATTGGCAAAGATGGCTCTTGAACTCATGGATAGACATGCAGTTGTCCCCGGGATGCCTCTTGTTCAAGGCTCAGACAGATACTTTTGGTTTGGCCGGCCCCGCTTAGTTCTTCATCTTATTCATTTTGCTTTGTTCCAGGTACTCCAATGAGTTTCCTTTTAGCACAATCTAGAGCAAATGTTTTGATATGGAGCAAACTATGTATTACCTATTGAGATTTAAAGCTGAATGCAGCCTTACCTTGAAGTAAACGAACATTAACACTAATGTTGCCTCTACAACGCAAAAAGATAACATACGCTTACCTTGATCACTTGTCTGTCTGTTCGGGCAAATCTTATTTTGTTTGCTATTCAGCTTAAAAGCTAATAACCTTTCTGGTCGCTTGAATTTAAGTTTAGTCAAGATATTCAATTGGGAAAAAAGATATGGAACTGTCTAAATTGACCTTGGCACTAAATGAGAGTTAAGTAGTTGATCTTAAAGAGTTGTATGTTTTTCACTTTTAGCCAAAGTTAGCTGCTGACCGATTTTCTTATCCCTGCAGACTGCGTTCCAAATAACATATATCTTGTGGACATGGGTACTGACCCTTCATTACACCTTAATCTAGAATATTGACTAATGTCTTTGTGTCCATATTCCTCAACAATAAAAGAACAATTTCCTTATTTGCAGTATTGTTTTGGGTTGAACAACTGTTTCCGTGTTGACTACAAGCTTGCAACTATAAAAGTGGCTATAGGGTAAGCCTTTGATCTGAAATTCTCCAGCAAATTGCAATAATAAGGCCTGCCTAAATATGCATTTCGTACTTTGATGGAACTGGTCTTGTCACATGAATATGTAGTTAGTTGAGGGCTTGAGGCTATCTCTACTTTGGAAACAATAAAAAAGTGGGGAGGGTTATAGATGAATCCAGCATTAGAATGATTGAAGGCTCTGATGATACCATGAACTAATCTGATTAATTCTTTATGATGTTTGCAGGGTTATCATGATTTGCCTCTGCAGCTACATTACCCTTCCATTATATGCTCTTATAACGCAGGTAACTGCATAATTTTATTCCCTGACCTTGTGCTAAATGATTTCAGACATTCTCCTGCAAGGGTTGATGATTTAGTTAGAGCTTTTAGGCTGGCATGAGCTTAACCGAGACCACTAATACAAGTGTGTTGTTTATCCACTAATGACAGAATTTCCAACATAGTTCCGAATGCTACTGAGTCCTTCGGCATAAAGCCATAAACCCCCCTTATCTTTTATAATCTATTTTAATCCAATTCAAACCATTCAGATGAAATCTTGTAGTTAAGTTTAATTATGATGCTGTTCCCTATATGTAATTTTTCTGCATCAATAGCTATCCACAATTATTACATGATCATTATCTATAGTATTACACCCTTTGTACAGCCAACTATCTAGGATTTGAAAATGAACCTAATCGACAACTATCATGGTAAACATTCGCAGATGGGGTCAACGATGAAAAGATCAATATTTGATGAGCAAACATCCAAGGCATTAAAGGAATGGCACGAGAATGTGAAGAGGAAGAAGAAGAAGAAGCTAGGAGGAAAGTCCACTGAACGAGCCATGGACAACTTTGGTTCAGCAGTGCAATCTACAGCTGCTTCACCAATGCACGCCTCTGGACCCACACTTCACCGTTTCAAGACCACTGGCCACTCAACCCGCTCCTCAACCTATGCAGATCTAGATGAACATGAATCCGATACTGAATTGTCTCCCATGTCACCAAAGACGAACTTGATTGTGAGTGTGGACCATATTGGTGAGCAAAAAGCAAAAGAAGATAAACACCTTAGTGCGGGGGAAGCCAATAGTTAAGGTGACTTAAACTTTTGAGAAAGGAACCACGACATAGCATTAGGAGTTACTCCATTTTCATCCTTTTCATTTTTTAGCATGTACCATTACCTCTTTTTTCACCTTTTTTTTTTCCCACTTTCTAGTTTCTAGATGTTAGTATTTTTAAACTTGAGATGATATGTATTTTACATTGTTGTTCATAATCACTTGAAAGTAATGAAAACTTTACCTTTGCTTTATAAAGACACGCTTTTATCGTTATAACTTTCGATCCATGCTAAAGTAAAGCAAAGGCTCGTAAGGAGCAAATGGAGGAAGGATTGTCGGGAATATTTTGTATAATGAATAAGGGTGTCCATAATTCCCTATTATGTGTGGTTTATGAAGCAAATCTACACTGATTTACATATATAATAATGAATTTTTGATCTTCTATGAAAGTTTATATGTATGCATGTATTTAGTAGTTGATAGAAATCTTTGGCTTCTTGTTATTCTATCCAGAGATGGCCCCCATTGGATCATCTTTGTTTTGCTGATGATCTTTTCATTTTTCGGAAGCTTTTCTTGATTAGGTGGAAATTATTAGTGACTGCCTAAATACTTTTTGCCAAAGTTCTGGCCAAAAAAATAGCAGAGAACAAACGAAGATCTATTTTTCTAAGAATGTCCACCATAACAAAGCAATAGAGATTGCAGATGCATTTGGTTTCTCTTTAATAAGTGATCTAGGCAAATACCTTTGCATCCCTCTCAATCATAGAAGAGTGTCCAGCAACACTTTCAATTATATTATTGAATGTATGCAAATTGCCTTCTTGCCTCAGGGGGTTTGTGACAAAGCTGATGGTGTTAGTAGGCGATTTATCTGGGGTGCTACTGAGGGGAATCACAAACTTCATTTAGTCAATTGGGACCAATTTTGCTCACCCAAGGAGATAGGAGATCTTGGCTTGCAAACGACATGTCAAGTTAATTTAGCTTTCATGTGCAAACTTGGTTGGGGTCTAATACAAAACCATGATGATCTTTGGGTCCAAGTCCTTCGAAGTAAATATTGCCGTGGTTCTGATATATTACCTCGGGTTCAATATCGTCATGGTAGTTCAAATATGTGGAAGGGAATTTGCCAAGCATGGGACATAGTGCTTAATAACATTGGTTCGAGAGTGATAATGGATTTACCATCTCCTTTTGGAAGGTTCCCTAGGTGCCAAACATTAATAACCTCTTGCAACATGCTTTATTGCCGATTTCTGAGGATCTTGTGGATCTCAAGGTTAAAAATTATGTTTCGAGCTCAGGAACATGGAACTGGGATATATTATATAATCCTCTTCCTCGGCATGTTTGTGAGCTTTTGGGTTTGGCTAGTATTCCTGCACCTTTCCATGATGCTGGTCCGGATTCAGTTGCTTGGTTTGCCAGTCATCATGGCAACTTCTTTATTCGATCTGCTTATGAAGGGAAATGAATTGAACTTGCTTTATTAACAGTTTTGCATCAGGTACATATAGTGAGACTGAACTAAACTATAGGGACAGTTACAACAGATTACAGTAGTTAAGATCAAAAGATTCAATGACAACTAACTATTTGAATATCCTAGAGTAACAACCTGATAACAACTTAATCATCTGAACAGACTTGACTAATTCAACTTGCTTCAGAGTATGCAACTTGTTAGTTTTTCTAGTCTTACGAAGGACCCCTTATTTCATGTGATATGGAAATGGCGAGGATTAGAGAGAATACGTACGTGTCTTTGGTTGGTGGCGAATAACTCTCTCTCATCAAACTTGTTTAGACATGGCCAGAACTTAACGGAGGATCCCAGTTGCAGAAGATGCCTCTGGTCTGCATGAATCCATCTTACACGTCCTTCGAGATTGTGAGGCTCTAGGGGATTTTTGGAGTAGGATTTTTGACCAAGCAAACTTAACAAACTTCTATACATATGGTCTTTGAAATTGGATGCTGACCAACCTTTGAAAGAATGAATTAGTGATGGGTCATGATTGGGCTCACATCTTTGGTACAACTCTTCATTTTCTCTGGCGGGCCAGGAATGATGAGGTTTTGAATAGAATGGTTCTCACCCCAATGGAGCTATGCCAGAAATTTTGGCATGTCTTCAATCGTAATTCAATTCCAGAAGACTTCATCAGTTCGACTAGTGTGCATAGCAGACAGCTACAATATATAAGCTAGTCTTTTCCTTCTGAAGGTTGGATTAAGGCTAATAGTGACGGATCAGTCCTTCCTTCTTTGACGGCTTCTTGTGGAGGTTTACTGCATGATGATTCAGGTATATTCATCCAAGCTTTTGTTGCCAATTTGGGTAGGTGTCCTATATCAATGGCTGAAATCTGGGGTGCTTTTCATGCTCTTAACTTAGCTTAGAACATGGGGTATAGGAAAATGGTGCTTGAATTGGACTCTACTGCTACGATTCAGCTTATACACAATTATAATGACTTGCGCCATCCTTATGCGTGTGTGGTGCAAAGGATACAGAAGCTTCTGCAAAGGAATTGGGAGGTTCACTTGCATCAGGTTTATTGTGAAGCTAATAGCACAACAGATTCTTTGGTGAATCTTGGGCATTCTCAAGGACTGGGTATTGTTTACTATTGTTTACCTCCTCCTGGTTTAGGGGAGTTTCTTAGGAACGACGTTGTAAGGGTGGCTTACCCCAGACTTGTTATGTAGTTTTTCTGGGCCTTAGCCCCGATCACCAACCAACAAACTAAAGTAGTTGATGGTTTAATGATAATTTAGTAGTTTAATGATACTTCAGAAATATATTTGGATATAAGTAATTATTAATAGATAGGTATTATAAATAGAAAGCAATTAATAAGTTAATAGTGTTGATAAAAAGTGAGATGTGTGGGCCTTATTTTCACACATGTCAAAATATGAATAAAATGTCTAAATGCTGATATGATAGAAAGTGTTTTTCTAATAATTTCTCTAATCTTTTATGAAAATTTGACATAATCTGATAATGTGTAGATTTGTACTATTAATTGGATTATTTCATTTGTCTTATACCAAACTCTAGTTTCTTGATTAATAATAAAAATTTATACATAATTAGATAATATAAAATTTTTATATAAAAAGATATATTCTCTATACCAATTCTACATAACACAGGTACACCACTGCGTCTATAATTTCTTACCAAGTTCTTTTGATTCTTGAATTTTAATTAGCTGTTGCCCAAAAAATTAGCATTGGATTTCTTTTTGGTGGTGTCTCACGTGCGAAATTATCACGTGTTTTCAAGGATGAATGGCACTAATGAAATCCTTGCAGAACAATGTTGGACGCGGTGGTCAGTGGGCAATGATTTGGTATGTAATGGACTTGTAGTGACCCTTTGGAAATCTCTTTGCATTTGTGCGATCAATGCCTGTAAGGCTGCGATTTTTTTATGCATCATCACACAAACCAAAAAGCGGAAAAGAGTAGGGAACCTCGGTGGAAAGATCATTTTGGCGTGTGTTGAATTTAATATGAGTTGACGTAAGATGTTTATATTCAAAGAATGCCACGGTGGTTTTGCCTATAAAGGAGTAAATCTGTTTCAACGTTAATAAAGACAACACGTAAGTAGCTTGGTGTAAAGCCACCCAAGTTACATGTGCATTTGGTCAACACTTGGCATAAAAGCTTATGAGTACGTTTCCTATGATTATTCTTCGATGCACGGAAAATGATTTTGAAGAATTTCATCAACACCAATCATCATCCTTCATTTTTTTTTCCGTTCCTAGTTACAATTCCCATCATACTTGTGAAACATCCGTATAGAAGATTTCCCTACATGTATCATTTCTGTATCATGGTTTGAACTTGATGACGGGCTTACATCTTAGGCCGGTGATTACCTACTTCAGCTAGGACAAATCATTATAAAGCTACATGAGCGAAAAAAAAAAAACTCACAATAAAGCTACATCCACAGTTACGTCAATTATATGCACCTTACAAGAAACCTGAAGTTGGCTAGTCAAAAATTAAACAGGGCTGGACCGGTAAATATAGGTAGGAACATGTCATTCTGTAAGACTTTTATAAGTTTCTTTACTAAAAGTCTCGATATTTTCAGATTCATTGATACAATTTGAACCAACATCATAACTTTACACTTGTTCATTAGGATTAATCATTCTTTTTACCGACTCCTGATCCCCTATTATTTACTTGGAAATTGGGATAGAACTTTCCCGAAACTTTTCCTCACTAATAATATTATTTCTGGTCTTTTTTATTTGTCATTTTAATTATATATATACAAGAATTAAGGAATTTAAAATTAAAAATTAATTATAAAATATATTTCCTAAAATATCGTTATTTAATTTTTAGTATTTAATTAATTCATCTCTTTATAATCTCACACTATATGTCTTGATTAATGATATACTTAAAATTATGTAAAAGATAAATTTGAAAATTAATAATATATGAAAATGACAAATACAATTAGTTAAATATTTTTTCTTGAAATGATAGATAAAATGAATAGGAGATAATAATAAAAAACAAAACTTATAGAATGTTATTTCGAGATATAATTTAAAAATCACCCTCACCCATTAATACATTTTTCGGGGTGCAAATTAATGCATTGTTATTCACAAGTGAATTACTGTTTTACGTGATAACAGGAGTAATAATTAATTTAATACCTCAAAACCTTTTCTTTCGTACATTTTTTTTCAGCTTGGGAATGTATTTTTAATCCAATACACTTCACGAGTGAGACTGAGATGCTTCATTCATTTTGAAAGGACAGCACATCATGACAGTTTGATTAGTGAGTTATTAGAATAGCTCCTCTCCCATCAATATAGGTTAGTTAAAGCGGTAGATATCTTAATTTTTTAATTAGAGATCTTGATTTTGATTTTCAAAAAATGAAAAAAATTTTTATTAAAAGATCTCTATTTTTTTAAGGACCTCCGTCGAATCGAACCAGATTAATCAAGTTTTTGATAATAGAATCTGGATATTGGTGGTTTTATAGAGAGAGAGAGAGAGAGAAGCCCCTCTTGCTTGGGATTGAGACTTTATTTCTCTTCGTCTTTGCGGTTCCATGGCCTCCTTAAAGGATAAGCCATCGCAACCTGTTGGAGATTTTACCTCCTTTTGTCTGCCCAGACCACGATTGTTGGGATGTTTTGAGCATGTTTGAAACATATAATGTGACCATTTAACAAAAATTGACTAGCCTTTTTCCACAAATTAGTTGGCAACATGATCGGTAATGCAAACCAACAAAGGAAAGAATACAAATATATGTATATATATATATATATACACACACACTTTGCACTCCTCTACTGCTGAGATTTTATAACTAATCAGCAGTTTTTTAAATGTTGTTTCACTAACAAGGACACATGCTGTGCACATAGGATGGCAAAGTAATACCTTTTTTTCCACCGCCAGGTAGATAAAGAATGAAGGATCACATTGGCTTGATTATGTGTGTCAATCATTGATTTGGAGATTGCAACATTAATAATTGTTGATAACCGAAAAGGAGTTGAGACCCTACTATCTCTCTGACAGTAGCACATGTTGAATTACTTATCAAAAAGAGAAAAGCCTGAAGCCTTCAAAAGACGCACTCTGCTTTGGGTGCATTAATCCTCTCCTCTTGCCTCCATTCTTTCATGTCACTGCTCATAGATAAGGAGGGTTACCGAAACATTGATAGGATATCGGTAGAGCCTGCGAAAGCTCCAATCTTGATCATATATTTCAACTCCAAAAGCATGGCATGATACCGGTACGATTTTGATACTTTAAGTCAATAAGAGCCAAAAGGTATAAGTGTTAAGGATAAATATCATACCTCAGCTTCTAGCTCAATATTTATATTACAGGGTTAAGGAAGTCTCGGGATTGCCAAGTAAAGAAATCACCTGTTGATCAACAATGGTGATAATGGCGTGGAGAATAAGTTGGTCTTAATGCCTCCAATAGGTATAATTGCGATGAGATGATGATGGACAGACAAAGAAGCCATCAATAAAGTGAAACAAATCATATCCAACAGGAAGTGCAGTCATTTGCACCTTCCAAACAGGATAATTGTTCCCTGTGAGTTTAGTGGAGTTTTGGGTAACAGAACCAGAATCATTGGTAACAATAAGAGCATTAACAGGATTGGGATTGGGGTTAGGATTGGGATTGGAATTGGCGAAAGTCATGATGGAATTGGATCAAGGGGATGCTGTTAAGCTATATGGCGACTGATACCATAAGAAGGGAAATGAATTGAACTTGTTTTATTAACAGTTTTGCATCAAGTACATATAGAGAGACTGAACTAATTAAACTATAGGGATAGTTACAACAGATTTACAATAATTAAGATCAAAAGATTCAATGACAGCTAGCTATTTGAATATCCTAGAGTAACAACCCGATAACAACTTAATTATCTGAACAGACTTGACTAATTCAACTTGCTTCAGAGTGGATAGGTCTATTACTGCTTATATGCAACTTGTTAGGTTTTCTAGTCTTACGAAGGACCCCTTGCTTCAGAGTGGACCGCTTTAATGATACTTTAGAAATATATTTGGATATTAGTAATTATTAACATAGAGGTATTAGAAATAGAACATAATTAATAAGTTCATAGTGTTAATAAAAAGTGAGACATTTTTATACATGTCAAAATATGAATAAAATATTTAAATATCGATATGATAGAAAGTGTCTACCTAAGAATTTCTCTTCTCTCTTATGAAAATTTGACATAACCTGATAATATATAGATTTTTATTATTAATTAGATTATCTTATATGTCTTTTACCAAACTCTATCTTTTTGATTAATAATAAAAATTTACAGATAATTTGATCATATAAAAAGATATATTCTCTAGCCCAATTCTACATAACACAGGTACACCACTACATCTATAATTTCTTACCAAGTTCTTTTGATTCTTGAATTTTAATTAGCTGTTGCCATAAAAATTAGCATTGGATTTCTTTTTGGTGGTGTTTCACGTGCGAAATTATCACTTGTTTTCAAGGATGAATGGCACTAATGAAATCCTTGCAGAATAATGTTGGACGCGGTGGTCAGTGGGCAATAATTTGGTATGTAATGGACTTGTAGTGACCCTTCGGAAATCTCTTTGCATTTTTGTGCGATCAATGCCTGTAAGGCTGCGATTTTTTATGCATCATCACACAAGCCAAAAAGCGGAAAAGGGTAGGGAACCTCGGTGGAAAGATCATCTTGGCGTGTGTTGAATTTAATATGAGTTGACGTAAGATGTTTATATTCAAAGAATGCCACGGTGGTTTTGCCTATAGAGGAGTAAATCTGTTTCAACGTTAATAAAGACAACACGTGAGTAGCTTGGTGTAAAGCCACCCAAGTTACATGTGCATCTTTGGTCAACACTTGGTATAAAAGCTCATGAGTACGTTTCCCATGATTATTCTTCGATGCGCGGAAAATGATTTTGAAGAATTTCATCAACACCAATCACCATCCTTCATTTCTTTTTCTTTTTTATTTTTTTTTCACCTTCCTAGTTACATCTCCCATCATACTTGTGAGGCATCCGCATAGAAAATTTCTCTACGTATATCATTTCTGTATCATGGTATGAACTTGATGACGGGCTTACATCTTAGGCCGGTGATTACCTACTTCAGCTAGGACAAATCATTATAAAGCTACATGACCAAAAAAAAAAAAAAAAAAATCATTATAAAGCTACATCCACAGTTACATCAATTATAGGCACCTTACAAGAAAGCTGAAGTTGGCTAGTCAAAAATTAAACGGGGCTGGACCGGTAAATACAGGTAGGAACATGTCATTCTGTAAGACTTTTATAAGTTTCTTTGACTAAAAGTCTCGATATTTTCAGATTCATTGATACAATTTGAACCAACATCATAACTTTACACTTATGCATTAGGATTAATCATTCTCTTTACCTACTCCTGATCCCCTATTATTTACTTGGAAATTGGGATAGAACTTTCCCGAAACTTTCCCGAAACTAATAATATTATTTTTGGTCTATTTTATTTGTCACTTTAATTATATATATACAAGAATTAAGAAATTTAAAATTAAAAGTTAATTATAAAATATATTTGGCGAAATATTGTTATTGAATTTTTAGTATATAATTAATTCATCTCTTTATAATCTCACACTGTATGTCTTAATTAATGGTATGCTTAAAATTATGTAAAAGATAAAATTAAAAAATTAATAATATATTATATTAATATATGAAAATGACAAATACAATTACGTAAATATTTTTTTCTTGAAATGATAGATAAAATGAATAGAAGATAATAATAAAAAACAAAACTTATAGAATGCTACTTTGAGATATAATTTAAAAATCACCCACATCCATTAATATATTTTCCGGGGTGCAAATTAATGCATTGTTATTCACAAGCGAATTACTGTTTTACGTGATAACAGGAGTAATAATTAACTTAATCCCACAAAACCTTTTCTTTCTTACATTTTTTTTAGCTCCGGAATGTATTTTTAATCCAATACACTTCACGAGTGAGATTGAGATGCTTTATCCATTTTGAAAGGACAGCACCTCATGAGAGTTTGATTAGTGAATTATTAGAATAGCCCCTCTCCCACCAAAATAGGTCGGTCAAAGTATTAAATATCTTAATCTTTCAATCAGAGATTTTGATTTTGATTTTTGAGAGTGAAAAAAATTCTTATTAGAAGATCTTTATTCCTTTTAAGGGCCTCTGTCAAATCGGACCAGATTAATCGAGTTTCTGATAATAGAACCTGAATATTAGTGATTTTAGTGAGTGGAAAAAAAAAAAAAAAAGCCCCTCTTGCTTGGGATTGAGACGTTATTTCTCTATATCTTTGCGGTTCTATGGCCTCCTTAAAGGATAAGCCATCGCAAACTGTTGGAGGTTTTACCTCCTTTTGTCTGCCCTGACCACGATTGTTGGGATGTTTTGTGCATGTTTGAAACATATAATGTGATTATTCAACAAAAAGTGACTAGCCTTTTTCCACAAATTAGTTGGCAACATGTTCGGTAATGCAAACTAACAAAGGAAAGAATATATACATATACACACACACTTTGCACTCCTCTACTACTGAGATTTTATAACAACTCAGCAGTTTTTTAAATGTTGTTTCACTAACATGCACACATGCTGTGCACATAGGATGGAAAAGTAATACCTTTTTTTCCACCGCCAGGTAGATAAAGAATGAAGGGTCACATTGGCTTGATTATGTGTGTCAATCATTGATTTGGAGATTGCAACATTAATAATTGTTGATAACCGAAAAGGAGTTGAGACCCTACTGTCTCTGCCAGTAGCACATGTTGAATTACTTATCAAAAAGAGAAAAGCCTGAAGCCTTCAAAAGACGCACTCTGCTTTGGGTGCATTAATCCTCTCCTCTTGCCTCCATTCTTTCATGTCACTGCTCATAGATTTCGTTATTCTATGGGACATTATGATATGACCCTACATTATACAATTTGTAAAACATTAGAATCTTTTATGGGACATTTTCATGAGCAATCAATTCCGGCCATCATGAAGGTTTTCTATTTTCTTTTGTTCCAAACATCAAAAGGGAAATTGGGAAACCGAATTCGGCTGAAAAGATGGGCTTAATTAAATTATATTGAAATGAGAATCCATGATTTTTCATTGAAAGTAACACAAATTCATATACTTTTTTTCTCCAAAAAAAAAAAAGTAAGAAAAAAACTTTATATGGTGCCATCATCTAAGTTAGGAGAAATGCAATTTGGTACTACTGTAAATTTAATAGACCAACTATATTAGATAAAATACACGGACGATGGCAAGACGCATATGATTCGTGAGATATTTGTGCATAATATTTTCTTCTGATTTATCATTTTCGTTAAAATTAAACATTGCATTTTGATATGTCAGCATCAAATTTATTCTTGTTCCGAGATATCCCAAGATAAGGAGAGTTACCAAAACATTGATAGGATATCGGTAGAGCCTGCAAAAGCTCCAATCTTGATCATATATTTTAGCTCCAAAAGTGTGGTATGATACCTGTAAAGATTTTGATACTTAAGTCGGTAAGAGCAAAAATGTATGAGTGTTAAAGATAAATATCATATCTGAACTTCTAGCTTAATATTTATATTGTAGGGTTGAGGATAATAATTCTATCTTTCTAAGAATAAAGAGATTGCTTAACCTTTGACTAGATGAACTTTCTTAACTATTTCCCCGGCCTTGATTGGCAGGAGCGCAACTTCAAATATTGGGCCGAGTTTTAGCTTGGGCCTCTTGGGTCGTAATGGTATTGAGGGATTGGGCTTGTGGCCTTAGTCTGTAACAATTCTCGGTTAAAAGAAAATTAAAATTTGAATAAATAACTATAGTTACAGCACTGAGGTTAAGCTAGACGTAAATATAAAAATGGTATCTTTTCGTTCGTATATACTACATGCAGTGTCACATTAAACCTGTGGATCAATTCAAGCGAAGAAACTACTCAATTGCCATTGTTTTCTTCCAAGAAACACGAAAAAAGGGGAGGGCCACATGCCATCCTTGGTTATTTTTTAAATTATCAACTAAGGTGCTTGTGGTTTTGAACGCTTTCAACTTGATAACATGATCAAGGTCGGTAAGATACAGCAGCAAACACGAAACTTAAAAATTAGTGGCAGAATTGGATTTTCAAATTTGAGATTTTTCTGATATCTCTATAAAATTTAAAAATATCGATATATTTTAATTATTTGTAGTTAAAAATTTATCATATGTCCTATTATTTAAATTATTAAATTTTAGAAATTACTTTTTAATTATATTTAAATTTTGTAAAATCTGTGATTAAATCACAACTATTAAATATAAAAAGATACTGATACTTTTAAAAAAACAAAAATACCGAAAGAAATCCCTCAAATTTGAGATAATTTCTTGTTAGTAATTGGCATGGGGCTTAAAGGGTGAAGGTGTTGAGCATTTATTTTTTATGCCGACGAAGTTGGTCTCTAGTCTCCTTTATGCTGAAGAAAGTAGTCAATATCTCCTCCCAAGATATATAGGTACATTATTCTTTTTAAAAAAAAACACCTGTCTTATAGTATTGTCTAGAACACGCTGATGTCTATGACCTCCAGTTATATCTGCCTTGAGAGGGACTTGTTATTATCTACTATTTAAAAATCAAGCCTCATTTAATTATTAGAGAACAAAGAAATGAAATCAGGCAAAGGTACTACTGACCTGGAACATGGCAAGTCAACAAAACAAAAGAAATTATTTTATCAACAAAATAAGAACAAAAAAAAAAGATATTATTTTGTTAATATATTAAAATAAGCAGCTAACTAGTTCTTACAATATTTATTATTATTATTATTATTATTATTATCAAGAGTTAATTAGTTTAAATAATTTGATATTTATTTTTATTAAATAATATTTTGAATTTAAGTATTATAATATAAATAAGAAAAACTAGCTAGTGGTAGAAAGATTTTGCTATTATAATAAACCGAACTTGCTCAAATGATATTTGTTAAAATTTAATAAATTTTGCATACAATTAATAGTTAAGATAAAAACAATATTAATTATTATTGCCATTGGTGTTACAACTTAGGCCAATATGAGATAAGGTTAAGAAATAATAATGAACGAAACAGGAAAGCGAAAACACAGCTTGGGCCATGGCTTCGGCTGTGTCTAGTTTTGTCCCTTACCTCCCTTGCCCACTTGCCCTCGCAAGGGGCCACTCTCTCCATCACTCTCTCTCTCTCTCTCTCTCTCTCTCTGTACACTACACCTACCAGACAAGCACCCCTTCTTCCTTCAATTCACCTTCCTCTTTCCCCACCTCTCACTCTCACTCACTCTCTCTCTCTAACTTCTAGTCATTCTCTCTTGACTTAAGTCGTCGCCTCCTCCCAACTCTTATCCTCAAGCCCCACTCCACTAACCCCTCCAATCAAACTATTTAATACCTACCCCTGTTATTTAACCCACCACTTCCCTCCCCCACCCAAACGCCATCATATCAAAATAATAACCCAAAACGCCAAACAACCCTCTCTACTTCTCTCTCTTTCTCCTCACACAAACAATTCATCAAACACTTTCCCTCCCTTCAACATGACGCGCACCCTCAGAATCCTCAAATCCACCACGGACAACGCCACCGTCGCAGCCGCCCCGCCCCCGGAGCCCGTGGCGCTGGAATCGGACTTCGTGGTCATCCTCGCGGCTCTCCTCTGCGCCCTCATATGCGTCGTCGGACTCGTCGCCGTCGCACGCTGCGCTTGGCTCCGCCGAGGCTCCACCGCCGGCGGCGGCGCCTCTCCTCGGCGGGCCCTGGCAAACAAGGGCCTGAAGAAGAAGGTGCTTCAGTCGCTGCCGAGGTTCGCGTACGTGGACGGCGGGAACTCCGGCGGCGGCGGAGCGGGGTGGGTGGCGACGGCGGAGTGCGCGATCTGCCTG
Organism: Pterocarpus macrocarpus; assembly: GCA_031439585.1. Lineage (NCBI taxonomy): Eukaryota > Viridiplantae > Streptophyta > Magnoliopsida > Fabales > Fabaceae > Pterocarpus > Pterocarpus macrocarpus. The sequence continues at coordinate 65,967,973 of CM062520.1, read as the reverse complement.
TCGGAGTTCGCCGCCGGCGACGAGATCCGGGTGTTGCCGCAGTGCGGCCACGGGTTCCATGTGGCGTGCATAGACACGTGGCTCGGGTCCCACTCCTCTTGCCCGTCATGCCGGCAGGTGCTGGCGGTGGCAAGGTGCCAGAAGTGCGGGAGGTTTCCGGCGACGGGAGGAGGCTCCGCCTCCGCCGCCGCCAGAGCGGCGGTTAGTGAACCGGAGCTGAAGTCAAGGGAAGACGACAATGCCGTTTGTAATAATAATAGTAACAATAATCATGACGGCGGTGTTAGAGGTAGTGGTAGTGGCGGCGGCGGCAGCAGCAGCAACATAGGACACAACAGCATTGGTTTCTTGCCTTGAAGAAACAGTTGTAGTTTTTGTATGTATCTGTAGGTTTTTTTTTTTTTTTAGATTTTATTTTATAATTTTTGTACTTCTTTTTCATCACTTGAAGTTGTTGGTGGATGAGAATCAATCATGAGATTGGAATTTGGGAAATTTTCCACTTTACAATACCCTGCTTTTTTCTTTTTTTTTGGGCATTGCTACATTGTTAAGAGAGATTAGGTTTGTGCAGAGTGTATATATTTGTTTAAGGATATAAAAGTTAAAAATGTGAAAGTGAGATTTTTTTTTTTTAATTTTATCTTTTGTTTTTATGGCGTGTTAAGGTTGTCACTTTGCATAGGCATTGACTAATCTCCTTGAGGTAGAGAAATTCTGAAAATGCTTTTTGTGATTTCACCGAACGTGATTGGCAGAGTTAGATTTTGAGCATGTGAGCTGATTTTTTTTCTCTTCTTTTAGTATATTTAATTTTATTTTTATAAAATTAATTTTCTATAAAATTAATTTTATTGTAATTTGGAAATAAAATAATTAATATTTAATATTTAATAATTTTTTAAAAAATAATTCTAACAAAAAAAAATTTATTTTTCACATAATTAATTCTAAAAATAAAAATTAATTTTAATTTTTAAAAATTAAATAATATAAAATATTGATAAGACCAATTTTTCGGATCAAAATTAATTCTAATCCTAAAACAGATCCAAACATGCTCTTTGTTTTTCTGTGGTCGATAACATGTGAAGTGATCTTATTGGATCGAAGAAAGATATTATGGAAAAGGCGAAAATGATTGTGTGAGATTTGTAAACCCCATGTTTACTTACGTAGCAGAAATCATCGGAGTTTGGACCTCTTTAAACAATTTCGAAGGGACGAAGTTTAACAAATAATAATATATAGTATAGGGAAAAAGACAAATTTGCTTATCATTGGCATTTCGCATGTATTTCTGTTGTCAATCATTATATTTGAGATTTTTAATTCTAAACTTGTTAGTTATGCTTTAATTTTTCGGTTAATAGTTATGCTTTTATTTAGGTGTATTTTCTGAATTTTGCGTGAGCATCATCCTGCTCCTTGGATGCTTATTAGCGATTTTAATGGAATTCTTTCTCCTAAGGAAATCAAAGAAGGGGATTTTTTTTTTTATAGAACTGGAAGGTTTTTAGACATGATTGACAGGTACAATTTATTAGATATTGGGATGTCTGGGGTCTTCTATGCATAGTGCCGCTCTGTCCAAGGTAGTTGTAAGGTGATTAAGAGACTTGATAGGGTGCTTGTAGATATTAATTGGAGGAGAATATTCCCTGAAGCGTTCTTGGAAACTTTATATCGGGTTTATTCTGATCATCATCCGATTCTCTTGCGGTCTGAAGGATTGATTGCTTATGGTTAGAGGTCCGAAGCCTTTTCGTTTTGATATCGCTTGGACTCTTCATAATAGCTATGATGATGTTGTTAACTAGGCTTGGGATAGTGGCAGGGATAGCATTGCTTCCAAATTGCATTCTATTAGGTTAAAGTCTTTGGATTTTAACAAGAATGCGTATGGCAATATTTTCCGAAAGAAGAGGTCCTTGGAGAATCATTTAGCTGGAGTCCAAGAAAAACTGGAGAGGGTGGATTCATCTTCCCTAGCTATTCTTGAGCGAGAATTGCAAAAAGAGTATTCTGAAGTTCTTAGACAAGAAGAGCTGCATTGGTTCCAAAAATTGAATGAAAAATGGGTCAAGCTTGGGGACATAAATAATCTTATTTTCATACTCAGACTATTGTTAGGCGAAAACGTAATAAAATTTCTAGGCTTTTTCTTTAGGATGGCACTTGGTGTAATGATGTTGAGCGTCTCAAGCAAGAAGCTCTTGAGTATTATCAAGATCTTTTTTGTTCTTCTAAGAATATTGATGAGCATATTTTTGGTGGTGTGAAATTTTTGCAGCTTGGTAATCATGCAATTTAGATTCTAACTCAATCTGTGACTAAGGAGGAGGTTTTTAGAGCTCTTCAAGGTAAGAAATCTTTCAATTCTCCTGGTGTGGATGGTTTTCACCCTTTCTTCTTTAAGAAATACTGGAATGTGGTGGGTGACAAGGTGTGATCTCTAGTGAGTGATGCTTTTTTGTTGGGCTCATTTGATCCTGCTATGGCAGAAACTTTGATTGTGCTCATTCTTAAAGAGGATCAACCTTCTAGAATGAAGGATTTTAAACCCATTAGTCTTTGTAATGTGATTTATAAGTTGATTACCAAGGTCCTGGCGATTAGAATGCAAACTTTTATGTCTAAGCTGGTTAGCCCCATGCAGAGTGGATTTATTCCTAGGAGAAGTACTCAAGATAATGGTATTATTGCCTAGGAGGTTTTACACTTTATGAAAAAGTCTAAGAGCAAAAAAGGACTAGTGGCTTTTAAAATTGATTTGGAAAAAGCTTATGACAAAGTGGACTGGTGTTTCTTGTAGTTCATGTTGTCCAAGTTTGGGTTTCCTTAGTCTACTATTAAATTGATCATGTTTTGTGTATCTTCCTCTATGCGTCAATTGTTTGGAATAGTGGTAAGCTTCCTGCTTTTGCTCCTGCTCGAGATCTTAGACAAGGTGATCCTATGTCTCCTTATTTATTTATTCTGTGTATGAAAGGGTTAAGCTTGTTGATTAATAAGAGAATTGAGGGGCGTAGGTGGGATCCTATTCGGGTTTCCAGAAGGGGTCTGGCTATATCTCATTTGTTGTTCGCTAATGATGTCTTGCTGTTTTCCAAAGCCACTGCTTCTCAAGTCAGATTAGTGGGTGAGACTCTTAATTTATTTTGTAATGCTTCAGGCTTGAAAGTTAATGTGGTGAAATCCAGGGCGATGTGTTCCTCTTCCGTTTCCAGACAGAGGAGAGAATTACTTACCTCCATTTCTTCAATTCGTTTTGCTTCGGATTTGGGTAAGTATCTGGGATTCCCTCTTTTGAATTCTAGACTCAGAAAGAATGATTTTGCCTTTATTGTGGACAAGTTAAGGCATCACTTAGCTTCTTGGAAAGGAAAATTGCTTAATAAAGCAGGAAGATTGACTTTGGCTAAATCGATTTTGTCTTCTATACCAATTTATCCAATGCAAACTTTCCATCTGCCCACGTCAATCTGTGATGATATTGATAAGACTACCAGGAACTTTTTGTGGAGTAAGAATAACATGGACAAAGGGTTGCATCTTATTAATTGGGAGACAGTTACTACTTCTGTGTCTGCAGGCGGCTTGGGTCTAAGAAAGGCTCGTCAAGTGAACACATCTTTGCTAGGTAAACTGGCGTGGGGTCTGTTACATGCAAAAATTAATTGTGGGTTCAAATTTTGACTCAACTATTTGGGGCAAGCTAATGTTTTTAATGCAGTTTGCTCAGCTTCTTCTTCTTGTATATGGAAAGCACTTAGCAAAACAGTGGCAGAAGTGAAAGATGGCTTTCGCATTAGGATTGGTGATGGATCTTCTTCCCTCTGGTCTGATGAATGGATCAAGGATGGCCCTATTTGTTCCCTAGTAGATTATGTGCATGTTTCAGATTCTAATTTGTTTGTGAAGGATTGCTGGTCTAATGGAGTTTGGAACTTCAATCACTTGTATACACCCCTTACTCAGTCTATCAAGAGCAAGATTGAAGAAGTGCCTGTCCTAATCTTTGCAGAGATTGCTGACTATTGGGTGTGGGTGGGTTCTTTATCTGGTGCTTACTCGGCTTTTTCTTGTTATAATTGATTGCAATCTTCTTCTGACAGTAGGGAATCATGGAAGTAGATATGGAGAATTCATGCTCCTTTTAAAGTCTCTTTTCTTATTTGGTTAGCTATCCACCGAGCACTTCCTAAAAATTTTTCGCGTACCAAACGACATCTTGCTACATCAGAGATTTGCCCCAGGTATGGTTCTGCTTCTGAATCAGTTATTCATTGCCTGAGGGATTGCCGGTTTGCTAAGGAGGTGTGGCGGATGTTAGATTTTCATTTAGACTTACAGTTCTTTTCTTTGAATTTGCGTGAGTGGCTCAAGGATTATGGGACAGGGAATAAAGCTCATGTGTTTCTTGCAGCCATTTGGAACATTTGGTGTGCTAGAAATGCTACTGTGTTTGTTAATACTCCTCCTAGCTGGAATATTCAGATTCGTCATATAAACCATTTGGCAGATGCCTATTTCCGTGCTTTCATGGAATCTAATAAGCGCTGTATAGAGCGGTGGGTTAGGTGGAAACCTCCTCCTAATATCAAGGTCAATTCTGATGGAAGCTCTTAGGGTAATCCTGGTATAGCTGACTTTGGAGGTCTTTTACGGAATGCCGATGGCGGTTGGATTGTGGATTTTTCTGGTTATTGTGGTGTGGTGAATAATCTTTGTGCTAAGTTGTTAGCTCTTCGCAGGAGTTTGAAGTTGGCTTGGGACTATGGCTATCGAAAACTTATTTGTGAGATTGATTGTCTTGAGATTGTTAGACTTGTTCGGAGTGAGACTCCGAGTTCTTTTCATATCTATGAAACTCTTATTAGAGATATCAGGAGATTTCTTCAGATGGATTGGTTTTGCTCGCTTTTTCATGTGTTGCGGGAAGGGAATCAAGCCGCGAATTTTTTAGCCAAGCTCGGAGCTGCTAGTGATGATGCTGACGCGGTTTGGGAGAGGCCTCCAGAGGGAATTGAGCTCATTCTCCTGGCAGACTCTTCTGGGACATTTCATTTGAGATGACTTCTTTTTCTTATTTTCTTTCTTAACTTCTGCACCAAAAAAACATATAATGAACCTAACTCAAATTATAAAAATTAACCCAAGAGGGGAAATTAAACATTTTAGGTTGAAGTCATAATCATAGCGATAGAGCAACTGTGATGTTCAATTTATAGATATGCGGAATATTCAAGTTGCAATAGATCTATACATAGAACATCTAGAATTATGTGCGAAATTGATTTTAATAAACAAAGAGAAGAAAAATGGAAAAGTGAATAAAAACGATTTTGTTAGGAAATAAGAGATTGGCACAAGTAAAACCATCTATTTTTAATTTTTAATTATTATTATTCTCAAACCATAACACGATTACATTTTAAATTAAAACATAACATGTAGCTGTTGATGTGTCATGTCAAAGGCATTAAAATCAATCACATCTTATCCTTGTAACTACATGCTTAGTCATGCAAGTTGGCCAACCGACCTTAACCAGCACACACCTCTGCATTTATCGAAACTAGCAGCGCAGTTGTTTTCCAACTTCCTGTGTGTCGCTGCTCTACTCGTATGTGTCGTCCTTTTGTTTTGTTCCACAGCGAAAACGCGCTCCTTGCCTTTGTTTTCTCTTTTTGTTGGGTACCAACCATTACCAAGTAAAGTACTCATATCAATTGCACCAATTCAGTCATTGAAATGAGAATCACGTTAATCATTTTAGTCAAACGGAATCAAATAGTAAGGTGTACTTATTCACCACCCCCAAACAAGTGCTAACCATCCCTGCTATGACTTGCACTCAACCTTCTACATCAAGCTTGATTTCCACTATCTCTGGATCCTCTACTCAACTTCAATAAACAAATCCTTTTAGCAAAAAATCAAATGCTAAAGATGGGGCAAAATCAATATAAGATCAAGTTTAAAGGGGAGATAAGACAGAGGAGGGACATAAAGGTGGTGCAAGTGTTGATTTTATGGGTTTAAAATAAAAATAAAGTTGGAGATGCCCTTTGGCAATATGGTCCACCTCTTCCGCATCTATCCCAATTCCCATCTAATGAAAAATCTCTCTAATGGGGGAGTAATGTAAAGAGCCCTTGCACACCCTTGATGCTTATAGAAAGCTGATAAATTGATGGCATCTTCTGCTTTTTGTTTTTGGAAGGACGTGTGTGACTTGTAAGGCCCCACCCACAATTTATCTTCCTAGGTTATCCTCCCTGCTCTTTCATGTCATGGCCTAGTGTTGAAGTGTGAACAACCACATGCAGTAAAGCTGAAAGTTGATAACTCCAAAAGCTATAGCCAATATTTCCCTTAATCCTCTCAGGATATGCATGATTAGAGAGCACTAAGATTGCTCCAGTTGTCCCTCTAATGTTTGTTTTCCACCAAATTGAGATGAGGACTCAGTAGCTTGCTGCTGCTTTGCCTACTTTTTCGTTTGTCATGCTTCACCAAACCTATCACTTAGCACGTGACTTATCAGAACATGACATCTCCGCAGGCAACTTGTTCGTTTGTACTGCATGCTATTGCTGTCTACATTTTCTCCTGTGACCGCCTCAAGAGGTAGTAATCAAATTTCAGACTGCCTCATCCTTTTTTAGCATCGAACATGACTGTTACCTAAATTGACCATAGCATCATGGCAGTGCTATTCCATCACGCCTTCTTCAGTATAAAAGGTAAGACTTGCAAATTAAGATATACACATGGAATCATGAAACATAATAGGTTATTTTCATTTCAAGTTAGACGCTGTAAGTGGGGTTTGATGTTATGCTTGAAGAATAACTTTTGAGATTAGAGATACTTGGTCCACTTCATATAGATACTTAAACCACTTCATATAATAAAAAAAGAACCATAAGTGAAACCGTTTAAACTCTTCTAAATTCTAGAATGTACTTTAGATAGTAAAATATACAATAATTATTGATGAAAACATCAGAAGTTTGAAATTTTATAAAATACAAGCACTATCAACGGTTAGAATTATGCACTTTATTTTCTAGAGGGCACCTCGCATTTTAGAAGAACCAAATGCAACCTGCTTGATTACTTATCGATAGGTTTTTTTTACTGAAATAAAATAAAAAAATAATTATTTATGTAAATATCTTATCTTAAATTTATTTTTAAAAATATCCTATTTTGATGAGCTATTGGTAAATCGTGTGAAGCTAACACGATTTTATGAGTGTTTGTGCACTACCTACAAATCGTGCCAACCTCACATGATTTATGATTCAGTGCTCAATGCTCACATAAATTGTGTAAAGGTCATACGATTTATGTGCAACTAAATCACACAGAAATCGTGGGAGAGTGGCACGATTTCTGTGTATTTAAGTTACACGTAAATCGTGTTACCCTCACATGATTTTAGGTAATCAACTATAAATCGTATAAGGGTGGCATAATTTTTGTAGAAATCAATTTCTCTACATATACTCAATTTCACTGTCCATTGTCTCATTTCCCACCGATGTAATATCATTAAGCGGCGACGCCCAATGGTCAACACTCGACGTGACTGAAAAGCATAAATGTAATATCATTAACATTAAAATAAACAAAACTCTTTAATAAACCAAATAAATACTAATTAAATTAAACTTTATAATACTTTGTAATAAAGCAAATAAATACTATAATTCAATTTTACAGTAGAATATAGTAGAATAACAACTAAATTATATAAAATTAGCTTAATTATATCAAGCTAAACCCTAAATTTAAATACATGAAAAATGATTAAACTATATATATATATATATATATATATATATATATATATATATATATATATATATAAACTACAGTTAAAAAAAAAAATAAACTAACTAAATATTTTTTATACTAATCAAAACTAATATAAACCAATTTTTTCTCCACTAATCTAAACTAATAGTTTTTATTCCTATAAAAAAATAAACTAAACTAAATTGACAAAAAAAAAATTTCACTAATCTAAACTAACTAAACTAAACTAAGCTAATCAAATTTTTTTTCACTAAATTAACAAAAAAAATTTCTCACTAATTTAAACTAACTAAACTAAACTAAGTTAATCAAAATTTTCTCCACTAAATTAACAAAAAAAATTTTCCACTAATCTAAACTAAACTAAGCTAACTAACTTTTTCTCCACTAATCTAAACGAATTTTTTTTATACTAATAAAAAATAAACTAAACTAATCAAATTTTTTTACACTAATCTAAAAACTAAACAAATATTTTCTTTTCTAATTATAATAATTAAGCTAAACTAAATATCTTAATTTCTAAATAAAATAAAATTAAAACATAGTAAAAATTTACCTTTTCCTAGAGACATGCAGAAATATGTCCAACTTCATCTAATCGACGTAAATTATTTTGGGCTATTCTCCACCAAAATTTTCCTCTTTTTCTCGCAATTCCACCTCACACGATTTTCCCAATCTCTTCTCCCACAATTTTTGAATGGAACAGTAACCTCACACGATTTTTTTTAATAGACAAAACACACCATAAATTATGTGAGGGTCACACGATTTACGCGAGCTTTGAGCACTGAACTATAAATCATGTGAGGTTGGCATGATTTGTAGGCAGTGCACAAACATTCATAAATCGTGCCATCCTCACACGATTTACCAATAACCCATCAAAACAGGATATTTTCGAAAATAAATGTGAAACAAAACATTTACGTAAATAATTATTTTTTTTATTTTATTTCAGTAAAAAGGCCCTTATCAATAAGTATCAAATAACAATTAAGTGTAGATATTTGCAAACAGTAGATATTAGATAAAATACTTTTGTTTATACGCCTTTTTAATTAATCTTCTCTTTCATCAATTGCAGCATGTGACCACCTCCCAGCCTACAAAGAGTTACTCCCAGCATTACCACCTTCTTAAGTACCATGTACAAAGCTTTTGGCTCCACAAAATATGAGCTATTAAACAGTGTATGACAGGACAGCAGAAATTGATCTTGAACCATGTTCAGATTTTCTGCAGCGATCAAGAGTGGGAGACAGAACAGAAGCATGAAGTAACAACTAATGGCATTCATCAATTATGATTACATTTCTAACTGAATCTCGTAGAGCTAATTACCTTATATGGACTCAATTTCCTCTTCTTCATCACTAACTCCCCCAAATACAGAAGCCATTTTCATGGCCAGCTTTGCAGCCATTTCCCTTCTTTGAAAATCAGGCATCAATCTTAAGCTTGCACGCATATTCCCAATCTCAGACATCACCTGCTCCAAATCCTCTAAGTCAAGAAACTTACCTGTATCCGACTTCTCATATTCAAAATCATTGATGTTGGGTAATACTTCCTTGTCACTCTCATCCTGAAATGCAGTACTCGAGGTTGAGGGCTGGAACTCTTTCTCAGATTTGATTCCATCCTCATCTTCACATTCTCTGATGGGGCCGTTATGAGGAACCGATCCTCCTGCATCTAAGGACGTTGCAGAAACCCATCTTTGTTCTGTATCATCCCATGGCTCAGCTGAACCGGCTGATAAGACTTCATACTCCAATTCATAATCAGATTCTTCTGAAGACAACTCTGAAAAATAAAAAAAGATAATAAACCAAAATTGGGTGCATTTATTTCAACTTTTAAAAAAAATGATTTTAAAACTTAAATTTTATATATAGTTAAAAAAACTGAAAATTGATTTTTATCATAAACTACTTTTTTCAACTTTTACAAAAAGTTAACAACAGATTTTTTTGAAATTTTGATTATTTTTAAAAATTATCCAAATATACAATTTTTTTTTTGATAAAAAAGTGATTTTTTGTCAAAATCCCAAAGAAACATACGCTTGGTGCTTGTTACTGACAGTAGCGTGCTCCAAAGAACAAGAAAGATTAAGGGAAGAAAATGACCTTCTTTCTCAGGCAACGATGGTTCACTTATTCTATCTCCGGATTTTAATATCATTCCAGGCCACATATGAGCAGAAAGAGCACCACAGAGCCTTTCAACTCCTTGTGAATCACCATCTACAGACAAGCCTGTCAACAGCAGTTCTTTTGTCTCAGTGATGCACTACAATAATGGAAAATAAGCTGATAACTCATCGTTGTAGCCTAAATTTACGCCAGCAGAAAAAAAGTTTGGTCATGATGGTGTTCCCACCTACAACGATCTATCACAGTTTTGACTAATTAATATGCAGAACTGATCAATTGTCAAAGCAAAAAGTCATAGCAATGTGCAGAAAATCATATTATTAACTTGTATACAGCTCATTAGCAAAGGCATACATTTGTCAAAATCGGCATTGGAAGCACATGCCTCAATGAACTCAATGTTATTCTCAGTGCACCATTCCAAGCAGGACTTTCTGATACCCACTGATGGTTCTTCATCCCCCAGTAAACTAGTTCCCTCAGATTCAGATATTCCGTACTCAGTGAACTCCGAATAAGGATCAATAGCAGAATCTTCAAGCTTCAGCAATCGTCTTCTGTATTCAAAATGAACTGGATGACCTGGAATCAGGTCCACTTTGTTTCCAATACATAATAATATCTCAAAGTTTCGAATATCGGTGTGAGATACCCAATCTTGAAGTGCAGTTAAGGAAGATAGCTGCAAGTAATAAGAAAAAATAAAAATAAAGATATATTACTTGAACATGCCACTGTAAAAGCATAGTTTCTGCAAATAACTTTCCTGATGGATTAAATCATACGATATAACAAATTAATGAAGAGTCAAATTAAGGATGCTGACATCACTCATGTCAAAAACCATCACCAAAGCTTCCAATTGTTGAAATATGGGCAGGTTCCCAACAGAAAAATCATCATGAAGGTTAGCGGTCCATACAGAAACATCAGCAGTGTAGTACTTATTGCTAATATTCCATCTGTTCATTCCACCAAAGACACAATGAGGGAACTTAGGGGAACAAAAAAGGAAAATGGAAAAAAAGAAGTGCAATCAATCAGTTGAAGAAAATGATTCGTGGTAAACATACCCATGTACATTTACTTCAGATGCTGAATCAGAAGCATCATCAAAATCAACAGAGAGCAATCCTGGAGTATACTAAATCAACTTCAGCACATGAAAAACTAAATATAGAAATAAAACTAGCATTAACATAATCTAACAATGAACTAACATGATGATCACCGCATTAGGCTTGGACCTTTATCCAATACATAAAAAAAAATGATATCTTATGCTCAAAATGTGATTTCAAATTAAAAACATTTAAATCATATATCAGAATCCAAAGCTAAAGAAGGGAAACCACCACAGTTCTATTTATTCACTAAGCTAAAATTAAAGCTTTCAACAAGAGCAACCAGGCTTAATGGAACAATTACCAAAAGGGAAACTTGAAAACTGAAAACCCGATCTTTCAGTAAAATCAAATAAAAGTAACTCAATTTTCATATTTGAGAAAAACCCAATTGAAAATATAAGATACTAACAACAACCAAATCATGAACCACCAAAACAAAAAAAAAAAAAAGATTTTGAAATAAGGGAAAGAGAAACTTACGAGATAAAAGGGTGCGTTTACCAACGTTGGGGGATCCGATTATGAATATGCCGGGTCGGTTCTCAAGGGGAATCGGATCCTTTATCGATTCGTTAGCGTTCATTTTCAGTTGCAAGCTTCAGTTCTGGTCTTTGAGGAACGATTTTCTATTTGAATGTTGTTTCTTTGTTTTCTGAAACCCTAATTGTGGGGACTCGCTGAGTTTGTGGTTCTCTTCTGACTCGGTCATGGTCGTCGTCGTCTTCTCCTTCAAGACGCGCAGCCCAGCAGTGATCTCCTGCACTGGTCACCACACAAGTAACGGTGTACCCTATCGATCCACCAGTAATGTTGCGCCACGTTGTTCCCTTTTTTGGGGTGGTTAAAGACTTGCATTTCGCTGAAGTTTAAATATAAAATAGATATTTTTTTAGAATTTAATTTAAATATATTGACATTGTAAAATAGTTTGTTAATAGAAATAGTGAAAAGTATCAATTCACATAAATAATTACCCATTATAATGAAGAATTCACCATAATTTTTCACTTTTCCCTATTTATATTAGTTGACAGTATAAAATAATTTTACACTGTAAATATATACCAATTAAATTTTTTTTTATTAAAAAAATTTATTTAATATATTATTAATATAAAAAAATATAAATATTTAATTATATATTATTAAATTAATAAAAATATTTAATTTAACTATCTATTATATTAAAAATCTTATAAATAAAAATATATAATTAAATAATATAAAATTCTTTTATATGGATAATATGTCAAAATTGACATCTATACATTGACTTTAAGATTTAGGGTTTAAAGTTTAATACCTTGTATATATGATTTTTAGGAATTTTATATCTTTTGTTTGTAAGCGATGAGTTAAAAAGGGAAAAAAAAAATGATAAATCTAGTAACATAGTTAAATGTTAAATGCACAAAGATGTGAGGTGATATTTTTTATTTTTATTGTATTAAAGTAAAAATAAAAAAGATTTAAAATAAACTATTTAAAAAGTAATATTAAAATAATTATTTTGTTATAAATTGGGAGCACTTGTATAATTGAAAAATTAAATTGATAATAATTTTTATGATTTAAAATTAAATTATTTTTTTCCCACTTACTAACTCAATATCATGTTGCTTATAATTTATTTTTACTTTCTCATTTTGTTTTTTTTTTCCCCTGTGCTTACCTGTTACATTTTAGCGTTTTCTCACTCTATCCTCAAATTTTATAACTCAAGTTCTTTGTCTATAGCAAAAGAAAATCCCACTGAAGACAACCTTTACTAAGATTTGTTGTAACCTAGGACTCCTTTAATTATCAAACTATTCTGCAAAAACAGCTGGTGTACATGAAATTGAAATTATAATTTAAACGAGGTCTATTTTATAATCAGAAATTAGACGCAATTATTTTAAAATTCATAGCTTGCTTCTTTCCTCCGCACTTCCAAATTGATTTTATTAGAAGTTTAACCATAATCTGGAAAACTTAAGATGCTATAATTCTACTTTAAACTTTGAAATAAATTTTTTTTTTCGGTGGAGAAAATAAATTAATTTACATTAGGTCAAAATAATGAAAAAATAGTCTATACCGCTTTGAAGCTAACGCTTCTTATGATTTGTACCCAATTTTTAGAACTAGGAAAAGTATAAAGCTGTACCAATATTGAATCTCGCATGTCCGCAATCTCTTATAATGTACTAGCTACTCGGTCTTCTTCTTTCTTTTCTTTTTTTTTTTCCCCCAATAAAACATATAAATACTGACTTTTTTCTATTTACTATATTTTTATTTTTAATAATAACTTTAATTGTAAATTATTTGAATAATTATTTTGATCGTTTATTTAAATAAAATTTAATTCAGCACACTACTCTGCTAATAATCCTTGTTTTAGAATTCAGTCAATTTGGAACAAGACAATTCAGAAGTTCTGTTAAACATCTACATCCGTTATGAAACATAAGAAAAACTGGCCCTATATTATTCAAGTAACTTCACATATATGCCTTCCTAACACTTCTTTCTTCTTAAGCCCCAAAAAACAAAACAAGAAAAAGAGTCCCTTGTTAATAGCAAGTCTTTCTAACATTACAAATTGCTTTTTCTATACTTTACTTTGGGTAACCTACAATCGCTTATTAGATAGCTGCTTTATATTGAGAAAATAAGTTTAATCTGATTGGCCACATGTAATGTAAACACCAAGCTTATTTATAAACTTTATATAATTTTGGGTACACAAACTCTTATATTTTACTCTTGGCCGTCTTGATAATTTATATCTCACTTATCATTATAAAACACCACTCTTACTTGATATGTTTTCTGTATATCTAGTTTAGACCGCACTTAAAAAATAAAAGTTCAGTGCATATCGAGCTGCATCTCTATTAGGAAGACAACCATTGTAGTGACAATCCTTTCAGAAGAACACAAATGTCACTAATGACTAAACCAAATAACCTCTTGCAAGTCATTAAAAAAAAAAAAAAAGGCCAACGAATGAACGAGGATAAAATAATATAATGAATATTCTCAACTTTAATCAGAGTTTATAAATAAAATTGTAGATTATACTCATTCATTTCATCCTAAAGAAACATGCTGCTGATATCTGTCTGAACGCCAAATAGGTTCAATCATCCACCAAATCTTCTCAACTCACTTTTGGCGGGGAATCAAAACAAACCAAACTTCCAAACTAATATATGATCAATGCCTTTTCTTCTTATGACGATGATGATCTTCATATCAACATAAAGTCAGCCTTTCATTCCCATCGTAGCAGGATCAGTACCAGGCTTTGCACCAATAGCAAAGAACTCAATAATGACTTCTAAAGGCATGCCTTTTGTTTCAGGAACTTTCAAGTATACAAATATCCATGAGATGATGCAGCCAGCAACAAATAATCCGAAGACGCCGGTAAGGCCGAGGAGCTGGAGCAAATAGGGGAATATGGAAGTGACGATCAAGGTAAAAACCCAATATGTAAGGGAAGTCATAGAAATGCAGATTCCGCGAACACTAGTTGGGAAGATTTCTGCACATATGATGTTTGGAATAATACCCAAGCCCATGCAGAAGCAGCTTTCATAGACCACAACACTAACAGCAGTGATTGCTGCATTGAGGACAGAATTCATTTCAAATAACTCCCGGAGTACTAGTATCAGGAGACAAACTATCAGAATCGGTATTGTGTACAACATTATTGACCTGCCATCAGAAAATATATGTGTCTTTGTCACTAATTTGTTGCAATTTCACTTCAACTTTTGCCTTATGAGATAGCCAGCAATTCACAAAGAGAGGCACACACGCTAATTCAGAAGAGACAAGTAGTTAAGCAAATCTTGCAATAATAGGATACTATCAATGGAAAAATTTTTAGGTGCTGTTAGTGCAAGAAAAAACTTTTGCTCTGCTCCATTTAATGTTTAACACCTCAACTTTGTGGCCCATCATTGTCTTCAACTATATCTACATTTTTAATACAATTGCAGAAGTGTCAAGCATTAAATGATTCAGAATAAAAACTTTTTCTAACCCTCAAAGCACCTCAGAATATCTCACTATCTAGACATAAAAGCGGATTTCATTAACTGCCAACAGAAATAATATGAAGTCAGTCTATGACATAGTTTAAACATACCTCCGGCCAGCGACATCCATGAGCCTGATGGAAACAGCTACACAAGGAAGCATACAGAATGTTGTAATGACATTTACAAGTAATGAAGCAGATGTTGAACTAATGCCCAAATTTGACAACAGAGCCCCTACCCCAGCCTGCTCAAGAATCTGGGGAGCATAGTATAGAAATCCATTTATGCCAGCAGCCTGCAATACATATTATATTTTGAGAATCAGAGAGGAAGAAGCTAGAGTGTAAAAGAATACAGCCACAAAAAATACACAAGTGCCCCTTGTGAATATCATTTGCCTCAGCTAATTTTAAACTGAGGAAAAGAACGCCTGGAAACAACATTATGTACTTATCACCTAGCCAAAAATTTTATCTAAATTGTTAGAAAGATGAGATCAGGAAAAAGAAAAGAGAAAATGGGGCAAGCAATCAAAATCGTTGGGGCATTGTTGCGAAGAGGAACTGCACTTTTGATATCAAAGGAATAAAAGGATAGGATTGGATACACCTCCCAACCTAGAGTTAAAGTGGGCAGAGATATCCATCAGGGGACGATGTGTAAAGTTGTAATGGTGTAAAATAATGTTTGGTGAAGGAAATTATCAAATTGACATTCTAATCTCAAGCTCATGAGCAATTATCTTCATGATTATTTATCCTCTATATTGTAGAGACTGATAAAATATGTGATAAGAGCAACTTCCTAAGAGCGTTCGGATCTTCATAACATAATCTTTAAACCTGGATAAACACCCAATTTCAAGATGAGTGCAAGGGACATCAATTATAGCTGCATAGAAAATAGCCAAGTGATATAATTCTACTAATACAATGTCAACTAATTGTACCTGTTGAAGAATTTGAAGTCCTATTCCAACAATCAATGCTCGCTTTACCCCTGGCTCTAGCAGACCTTTCCACTTTGGACCTTTTGTAGCAACTTCTGGTATACTCAACATATCATGAGTACCTAGAACTGACTGGCTGACTAGGGCAGCAGCCTGATAAGTTTCGGCACCATCTACAGGTATGTCATAACCAGAAGTTGAAACAAATGAAACATGCTGAGATTGAGGCACTGCAGCAGGATCCGCATGCAAATAAACCCTTTGGAGTCCTTCTTTTTTTCCGCCCCCAGCACCATCAGCTGATTTATAAACCAATTGCCAACCTCCACCAATGTTTGTATTTCTAGGTGTTTCCACAGCATTCCCATGAACCAAACCGCTGTTACTTATCAGGCTGCTAGTGCTCCTGAAACCTAAGGTCTCCTTTGATCTCTCCCCAGCACCGCCTTGAAATGAAAGTAGTGGGGCATGCAGGTTGTCACCGGTACCAAAGGGCGACCCAGGCACCGTAGCATGCAGATTGTCGCTTGTACCAAAGACACTGTTTGCATTATTAATTAGCATACTGCGTGAACCTCCATTCTCGGGGAGAGTATTGTCATGCAAACTTCCAAAGAGATTGACAATAGGATCTTTAAGACCAGCAGCAGCATGAGATGCAAAGCTTCCTTGCTGTGACAACATGCTGCGCGATATCAAGCTACCCTGTCCACTCACTGGTTGGGCAACCAATGACACTCCCTCTTTGGGTCCATATAGCTTTATATAATCTTTCCCTGCTTCCTGATTAACAAGAACCTCACTGGCTGGGGCAACTATGTACTCTTCCAATGAAGTGGCTTCACCCCCAGGGCTAAGACCCTCCGCCAGCAAAGCCAATTCCCCTATAGATCAAAGTTAACTCCAAATCAGCAGAAAATGATAACACAAAATCAAAAACTAACAATAACAGCAAATGCATGTCACCTGAAACATCTTCAACCCCGCGAAGTCTTTGCAAGACTTTTTCAGCGTCAAGTACTCGACCTTTGCTTACAAGCCACCGAGGAGATTCAGGCAGGTAAAACACAGCCATCAGAAAATAAGCAACAGAAGGAACGGAAATAGCACCAAGCATGGCCCTCCAACTCGGCGAGGACATCAGGGACATCGAGAACAACAAGATGTAAGCCAGAAACATTCCAGTAGAACACGAAAACTGCGTAAAGGTGTTCAATTGGCCTCTGATATCAGCTGGGGCAACCTCAGATATGTAGAGAGGAGTAAGAGTGACGGCAAGACCAAGTGCAACCCCATCTAATATCCTTGACAACAGAACAACAATAATACTAGGAGCCCACAAACCCACCAAACCGCTAAAGAAGAACACAATGGATGATGCAACCAGCATAGGGCGTCTTCCAAGCAAATCAGAGACTGTCCCAGCAAACATTGTCACAACAGCGCCGGTTAGAAACGACATGGACACGATTAGCCCTTCAAGTGTAGGATCAGTTTCCAAGTTGAACTCCTGCTTGATGTAGCTCATGCTCCCTGCAGGAGGGAACCAACATGTTTGTTTAACTTTTTTAGTAATGAGATCAAACACCTTACACAGTGCTACCGCTCACTAAATATTTGAGAATTTGGGTACCCATTTGAGCTTCATATCCTCATATCATATATCACTAGAAAGAAGACAACATATGGGAGAATCAATGAAAGCCCAGAATTAATAATCAATCATACATGACCTTGAGATCTTCAAATAAATAAATATAAACACATAAGTGGAAAAACACTAGACACAACATGATTAGATGACAAAAGAGGAAGTGATAAAATAAAAGGCCAACCTGCAATGGTTGAACTATCCCATCCTACAAGTAGATTCCCAAGTGTGGCAGCAACCGCAACGATCACAACCTCCATCATTTTTTTTTTCTTACCTTTAATCTCCTTTTCGGAGAAAATAAGCCAAAACACCAAGCACAATCACTTGCACTCAAATGAAGAGCGTAGGAACCCAATTCAGATCGTCATATGGAATGTGAAAATCAAGACTTATGGTTAGTGTTCCCAAGATTTAAAAAAAAAGGGAAAAAAAATAACTGTGTTATTTGAAACAATGACAGCGAACGTACTTAAGAGTGTTGGCTCCAGATATGTACGGTCTCCATCAAAGTGCCCCTAGCTTGTTTCTTTCTAATCAAATCAAATCAAAAGCCCTCTCAGGCTTAGCTGTACTGGTGGAATTATTATTTTTATTGGATTTTTTTTTTTCAATGAATTGCCATAAAATAATTATTGATTAATTAGTTCAATTAAAAGTCAAAAGAATGCCAGCCCAATATCCAAACGAGGATCATGCTTGCATTTCATGACAATCACATGGAAATGAAATGTCTCTGCCATTTGTGTCGATTGCATTTTTCACGGTCGTGATTATCACTCAGGTAATAAAATATGATTAAAAGTGTAACACTACCATGTTCTATGAGGAAAAGAAAAGAATAATTTTATTTCGGTACATAAATTATTATTTCTTTATATAGTTGAATTCTTTATATGACAGCATCAATTAAACGTTACTCCTTGCAATTCTTTCTGTCAATTCTTTATGTTGAGTCTTGATTGATTCATTTATCGTTAAATTTTCTGGCCCACGACAATTGAAATGCTTCTATTTGAAAAAAAAAAGAAAAGAAAAGGCAAGAACGCAAAATATGAAAGATATTTTATTACTAGTCATCTTGTCGACGAAAGTTCAAGGTTCACGGTGGAGGTGAAGGAGCGAATGAGGCGGCAACCTTATCCAACCACGTGTTTCTTACTCACATACGAAATCGGCAAAATTCTTGTATATTCCAGCAGTATAAATGTGGTCCCAAGTTATTAGTCATTGGGTGGCATTATCAAATATCGTTCCATTCTGAGTTGTATATAACAAATGTGGTCCCAAGTTGTTATTCATTTTAGATTAGTGCATGTTTTGGAAAATCAGATTATAAGCTAAAATAAAGTTTTTATAAAAATAAAAATAGTATTGAAATCAGTTGTTATATTTGAATAAAAATAAATAAATTATACATAAAAATTATGATCTTAAGTTGAAAAATAATTTATAATCATAAATAATTTTTGAAGATTTTAGTATAACCCAAAAAAAATACTATTTTAAAATTATTTTTAAGTTAACACATTTAAATATAAATTATTTTTAAACTAATATATTCAAACATAAATTAATTTTTATATAATCAATTATAAAAAAATATAATTATAATTAATTATTAAAATAATTTTACTCTCATAACTTTTTTAAATACACACTTAATTAGTGAGACAAAGATAATACTTATAAAAAATAAATAGTTATTTTTATATTAAAACTTTATTAATATAAAATAATGAAAGATTATTTCTACCTATTGTTTTTATGGACTTCATCCATAAAATTTTACTCTCTTTTTTACCTCATACTAAACACATCTTTAAATTGAGTTTTTAAAGTAAAAAAAAATGAAAAATATTTATTTTTAAATTATTTAATATGTTATAATTACAATACACTTTATCATTTAATTGGATAAATATTCCCATTTTCTTAATACAAACTCATTTTATAAGAGTACTATTCATGTTCTTATCATTTATATTATTAAACATTTCTCTTCTTATAAATGTGAGTAGGTAATTTAGATAGACATTAAAATTTTTTAATATAATTTTACTCATTTATTATATCATGTAAAAGTAGTTAATGTGAGTTGGTTAGCCTTTCACTTGTATATTATCATAATTGCAATTTGATTCATGAGTTTTCCCTTAATATGTTATTTATAAATACTTTTATAAGCATTTGATAAACGTAATGTCATATCCTAACATTAAAATGAAATAAGTTTTCCCTTCAACCTAAATTTTCATATACCAAAAGAAATCATATAAAGGAATGACTAAAATTATGAAAGAAACAATAATGATAAATAACTATTATAAATAATAGTTCTAAAATTGATTTGATTTCTCTAATGTGCGGAGTACACTTCAGAAAGTAAAGTGTATATTCCTAACCATTGATGAACAAATTAACAACTTAAGATTTTATAAGATATAAATATCAATATATTATACATATGCAATGATGTAAATGTTAATTTTTTTTATTAACAGTTAAGATCATGCATTTTACAAAAGCTAAATCCTTCTAAAATTATGTGGGGCATGTGTCCCCACTTATTTTCAAGTGAAATATTTTGCGTTATAGTGTAATTAATTTAACTAATTAAATTAAAAAAATAACTCATTGTAGAATCAACAATGTAATATAAGATAAAATCATTAGAAGTAGATTAGTGGTACGGATATGGATAATATGTATGACATTATAAGTTTAAATCTTAGTGTCATCGATGTACTAAATGAATGTTAATAAGGGATAATTAAATTTAAAATTTACCTTATTTATAATGCAATTGGTTGATGAACATTAGCCCTCTTTAAATTTAAAATTATATTGGAAAAATAAGTTTTTTTGGTATAATATTGAAAAAATAAGTTATTAATGTATAATAATAATAATAATAATAAGTTTTAAATTTATAATTTAATAGGCTTTAATCTGCACACTGACTAAGGTTATTGGCAGTGATAATCGAATTAAGTTTCAAAAAAAGGGATCAAATTTAAATACTAAAAAATAATTATTAAAAGAGTCCCCTAATTATATCAGTGTGAGAAAAAAAAATAGTTTCACAAACATACTTAGCGTATATACATACTGATCAAAATTCAAAAGACTTAACCTACACATGCATAAGATTTATAACAAGAGAAATTCATTGTTAGGGAAATGGATGTTATGACTTGAGTAGAGATTCATTGTTAGAATTTTAAAATAACCTAACTATTAAATTTTAAAATAGAATTTTGAAAACTTAAAAATAAATTTAAAAGTTTGATTAAATGAGTAGATTAAATATTCAGATATCAAGTGGAAGAATTAAAAATTTAACAAATAATTATTTAAATCAACACTTACTTGACCCTGCCACCCCCCAAAAAAAAAGCCAAAAAAATAATAATAATAACAACACACACACATGCACACAAGTTAGCAAGATATTTTTTGACCCACTTTCTTAAGATTAGATATAAGTTGATTTTAAACTGTGACGTACAACAGAAATAAATGGTTAAGTGTACCTAAATCCAAATATAACTATAAATATAAATGAAAATTATATGAATGAATACATAAAAAGATAGGTTTGATAATAGCTTAGTTTGGAAAGATAATCGTTTTTTATGTTGTTTTAGAACATTTTTTATTGTCACAGATTTATCATTGTAATTATAAGTATTTCTTTTTAAATTTATAATTATAATTATTACAAGTGAATTATCGTATGTATCACATGATAGTTATTTATTTATTTATTTATTTATTATTATCATTATTATTATTATTACTATATTGATTGATGTATCGTGTATTAATAGTGTTTGTTAACTCATATTTTTTGTTCTTTATTAAGATCAAAAAACCATATTTGAGATCAAACACCATCTTACACAGTACTACTCACTAGATAGTTGAGAATTTGGGTACCCATTTGAGTTTCATATCCTCAAATCATATATCACTGGAAGGAAGACAACATATGGGAGAATCAATAAAAACCCAGAATTAGTAATTAATAATCAATTATCCATGACCTTGAGATTTTCAAATGAATATTGGAAAAAACACTAGACACATGATCAGATGACAAAAGAGGAAGTGATAACACAAAAGACCACCCTGCAATGGTTGAACTATTCCATCCTACAAGTAGATTCCCAAGCGGGGCAGCAACTGGAACGATCTTGTATTACTGGTCCTCCTCTCAGCCAAAGTTCAAAGTTCAAAGCTCACAGCGAAGGGGGAGGAGCCAATGAGGCGGCAACCTTATCCAGCCACGTGTTTCTTTTTCACATGCGAACTCGAGCAAAAATTCTTGTATAAACGTGGGCCCGAGTTATTATTCATTGCGTGGCATTGTCGATTTTGATAGATTTTAATTTTTTATTATAAATTTACTTATAGTAGTTAATATGGGTTTCACTTGATAAAGTTTTTGCTCATATATTACGGTCAATTCAATTTGATTCACAAGTTTTTCCCTTAATAATTTGATAAGCTTAAAATCATATCTCATCATTAAAATGGAATAAGCCTTTCCTTTTAACTTAAATTTTCATATATCACAAAAAAGTATCATATAAAGAAAGAACAATGATAAATAACTATTATAAATAATAATTCTAAAAAGGATTTGCCATCTTTAAAATGCAGAGTATATTTTAGAAAGTAAAATGTATAATCCCAGCCATTGACCAACAAATTAATAATTTAAAATTTTATAAGAAATAAATATCAACATATCATACATGTGTAATAAAGTGATTACTTCAGTGCATCTAATACCGAATCATACCATGGCGTGATAGTTTTTTATTGCCTATTGTTATTGTGTCACTATCCAGTCAGCACCTAATCAAGATATTTACAATTTTGGGTCTACTAACTTTTTATTTATAATATCACTCAAAGATTATTTAGCAAATATAAAGAGTTAAGCAAATTACCAATTTATCACAAATTATCAAATTACATAACTTAAGATTCTTTTAAAAATATGCCGCCTTAATAAAATTTCCAATTTAACTCCTTGGATTTGATATAAATAATTATGAATATAATCTAGAATTGCTAAAACACTTTGGTGACTGATTTGAACCTGCCTCTTGTTTCGTTGAAGATGTGTGCGTCTCTGGTTCCTTCATGCTAATGGTTGTTGCCTCTATCATCACTTTTAAAATCAAACCGAACACATTTCTGCAACTTGTGTTTTGAACTATTATAATCTTCAGAAAGGCTTGGGTTCATAGCGTCACCACCACCGCCATCAATGTCTAGTGTAGTTTTATGAGGGACATGCAAAGCATCAATTTTTTCAGCTGCTTCATCATCCTTCTCCAGCCTAATATTGGCAGGCAAGTGATTTGCATGTAGGTATCTTATAGAATCTAGGAACTCAATGAGAAGAACATTGCAAGAATCCATCTCAACCCCACCATCGGTTATGATTTGTCCAGTCTCTTAATCCCTTGATCTTCCTGATCCGGCCTAAAACATTTATTAACCTCTTCACTTTTTTAGAGCTCAAGGCTCAAGACTTGTGATCCGTCCTAATATCCTATCCGTTCGGTCCAAACCCACCTCATCTCACCACTCACATAGGAAAAATTTCCTTATTTACGCCTTGATGTATGCCTCGCATTAATAGTGGGTAGCACTCTTACTCTCTTTAAATATCATAGCAGGAGGAGGGACTTCATCTTAACCCATATACTAAACCTTCTTCACTTTCTGTACTTTTTGTCAAGACAGCAACACCAAGATAAGTGAGAGAGGTTTGGGTTAAGTTCTTTCTTGAGAAATTCTTATTGGGTCAAACTAAGGTTAGTGAGATTAGTGTTGGTAACTATGTTAAATAAATGTCAGTGAATTGGGGTGTAATGGGACGAAGTGTATATTTTGTATATTAATAGAATAGAGTGTTATTTCTATATATTTCAAGAGAATTAAGTATATTTTATCAAAAGAAAATTTTCACAAACATACTTATATAAATACCGATCAAAATTCAAAAGACTTGACCTACATATGCGTAAGATTTATAGCAAGAATTACTCAAAAATCAAAAGTACATTTCATAAGAGAAATTTGCTAAAGAGATAGGGAAAAAGATGTTATAACTCGAGTAGCAATTCATTGTTAGAATTTTAAAATAACCTAATCACTTAAAACAACTTAATTATTAAATTTTAAAATAGAATTTTGAAAACTTAAAAAAAAAATAAAAAAGTTGATTAAATGATTAATCAAATATTAAGATATCAAGAGAAAGAATTAAAATTTTAACAAATAATTATTTAAATCAACACTTACTTGCCCCTTTCTAGGGCCGTCAAAATGGGCCAAACTAGTTTACCCATAAAAAAATAGGTGGACTGAGTTAAAAAAAAAAATAACCCATTTAAATTAGTCCCTTTTTTTCAGCTCGATCCGTTTAATCTGTCTGCGTCGCATTTCTTTTTTTATTTTTTTATTTTAGGGAAAGAGGTATACATTTAAGATATAAAAACATGATTAAGTAATCAAATTTAGGGCATCCTTATTTTTTTTAATAAGAAATAAGAATTTTTACTTTTTTTAAAAATTAAAATTAAGATTTTAAAACATGAAAAGCAAAAAAAAAAAAAAAAGTTAAACAGACTGACCCATTTAAGCTCGTGGACTGGATTGATGAAATATGACTCATGAATTAAGTGGACTAGACTGTTTAGCTCGTTTAGTTCACAAGCTTAAATGGGCTGGGCCTAAACAAGCTGGTTCAACCCGTATCCCCCCACATGCACACCCACACACACAAGTTAGCAAGATACTTTTTAATCCACTTTCTTAAAATTAGATATAACTTGATTTTAAACTATGATAAACAAAAAAAATGTTTAAATGAATATAAATAAAAATGACAAGTATATGAATACATAAAAATGACAGGCTTAATATTAGCTTAGTTAGAAAAGATAATCGTTTTTTATGTTGTTTTATAACATTTTTATTGTAAATTATCTTAAATTTAAAATAAGATCATTCAAATATTATAAATAGTCACGCATTTATCATTGTAATTATAAGTATTTATTTTAAATTTATAATTATGATAAGTGAATTATCATATGTATCACATAATATTTATTTATTTATTTATTTTTATTATTACTATATTGATTGATATATATCGTGTTTGTTAACTCATTCTTTTGTTCTTTATTAAGAATAAAAATCCCATAATAAAAATATTTAAATCAAGTATAACTATATAATTTTTTAAAATTTATTGCTTAATGGCCCTCTAATGTTCTCGACTTGACTAACTTGGCCGCGGACCCGCGGTCGCTATTGATTGGACTACGTAGGACATACCTGTTGAGGGTAATGTACTGGCGTATTTGTCGTTTTTTCTGGTGAAGTTTACTCTGCATCCTAAAATAATTATCTAATTTTAAATAAAATATAAATTAAAAATAATTAAAAAAATTTTAATCATAAATAAATTTATATGTATTTATATAATTATTTTTATTTAATTCTTATTCTTTTTTATTTTTTTTATTTATTCTCTCTATTTTATTTAATAAAAATATAATTAAAAAATAAATTTTTTAAATAAATAATTATTTATAAATTATTAAAATTTTAAAAATAAATTATTATTTTAAAATAGAAGTAGTATTTTTTTTCTGGTCATTAGAACTTATAGAATTTATATTACAAAATTTGTTTCACCGTGTCGTTTTTGTGCAGATATTATTCGGCCAAAAGTATCGGATAGCCACCGATTTTGTTAGATGGTGTCGTGTGTCCAACATAGACCGTCATTATTTTCCCTTAAATATGAATATATATTTGTTGCCGAATTTGGACACATCCCATAAGCCAACCTTAATTATCTTCTTTCGAACGTCCTTCTCATAGTCTCATAATCAATCCCGGCCGCCACTTTCATCCAAAAATAAATAACGTGTATCTTCCTTTTTATTTTCGTATATCTGCACGACTTGTTATAGAATTCTGTAAAACATTCCAGAAGGCTATTTCTTTTTTTTTTTTCTTTTTTTTTATAGTTGGCTATTTCTTTAATTGTAGCATCAATGCGTTAATTAAGTCTAAGAGGGCATGAATACGAATCAAAAAATTAGAATGAAAAGATAAATTCTCATTTAATTTAGCTTTTATTAAAGAAAAAGTTAAGGGAGAGATACAATTATCCCATTTCGAAATCAGATCATACTGCATGGTACAAGAGTTTACACTGTTTACCGCTATGATACTAATAACAAAGAGAGCTGAATTTCTTTCTTTCTTTTTTTTTTTTTTGAAAGCATAAAATTTAACTTAAGAGAAAGATTCATTGAAATCTAAGATAAAGATATACTTTCATGTTCAACAAATTCTTATAAAAGGGATTCAATACTCGAATTTAAGTCATAATAATAAATAAAGATAAAGAAAAAGTTGATTAGGTAAACAAATCTACGTTGACACATGGAGAGTTGAATCTTGACCTTTTAATTCAAGTTCTTATATTTTGATCGTCTAAACTAATTCCTATTAATTAATGGATCAATTCACTAGGGCAGTTTAGTTGATTGTTCTTTAAGTTTTGATACTTATCCATCACCAAGTGGATATAATTTATTTATTTTTTGGATTAAACAAGTGGATATAATTTATTATAAATAAATTAAATCAACAAAGTCACACAAAAAAAGGTATCTCAAGGTATGATGAGTTTGTGTATACTTGTCCTGGATTAATATTTTATCCGCTGAAAAAAAAGGCAAACAAATTTGCAATCACCCTTCTAAAAATCACTACATATATAATATTTAGCATTATAAAATACGTTTTATTTTCGTCATCACCAATTGCCCTTATTTCTTTTATAGTCCTATATAAAATAATAATGAAAGATTTGTAATTTGTTTGTTCATTTCACTTTTGCCTCGTATGTTGTATGATCAGTATTGTTACACATTATTTCCATATGCATAAACCTTACATTTTACACATTTATTATTTGATTATAGTAAGTTTTATTTTTTTCTTCCCCCTATACATCTATATTCTAATTCCGCCATTTCACCTTTCACGGGAGATAAAGTGCACAAAGGCATTACTCTTTTCCGACAGATATTATGGTCGATCTAACTTTAATGTTTCTTGTTTACTCACACCAGCTCCAATTAAATTAAACCGCTATCCTTCTTTGTTTCCTTTTGCTATTGTATACTTTCCAGAACAATGCTCTTCATTTTTTTTTTCGGTTAGAAAAATTTTATTGATTAATAATCAAAGATAAAGTCTGATTACAATAGAGGAACTAGTATAATAGAACATGTTAACACAAAAAAATTGAACCTAGGAAATTAACCAATAAGTATTGTACAATTTTAGTAGACACTCTAGGCAATGGATGCAATTGCGTCACACTAGAGACGCCCATGAATGCAAAGATAAATACGTCAGATCTTAGATCTATCCGGGGCATCATAAGACCAATATACTCAAGTTGTATAAAAACAAAACATTACAGTCATAACTTCATAGAGTTAATATTAGATCACCAAAGTAAATTTATTGTCTCAAAAAAGACCCAACCAACATTCACCAATGGAGGTTGTTGACTTATTATTGCCAGAAGCACAGTCTTTTGATCCAAGAGATAGTTGCAATTATAAGATCCCAAAACATGAGTTCTTGATCAAAACATCTTACCATCAAAAAAATTCATTGGATACGAAGATTGAACACACTATCAATTATGGAAATGGTAGGTAACAAAAGAGCAAATAAAATAAAATAAAATAAAATAAAAACTAGAAGGGAAGAGGGTGATCGACCATGATGGAGGGGGATAAACCACCTCCCGGAGGTGGTACCCACCCTTAAATTGAACTGAGGAAGGAAAACTGCTGCGGTTCAAAGGAGAGAGAGAGAGAGAGAGAGAGAGAGAACGACAATACTTTTCGTTTAGATGCACTATCATTTTCTGTCTTGGGCCTTCGCCCTAATTTCTTACCATAAAAATTAATGAGGATGATTATACTTTCTCGATCCATGCATATGGGCTGGGTGAGTATCGCCGATGTGAACTAGACCATGACCCAATTAGAGATGGTTATGCAAGATTCTGGTCATCCATACTTAATTTTGGGCCAACCAAATAAAGGGGTGGTAGTTTTCATTTATATAAATAGCTATCTGACAGCAAAAACATTAACCCCAAAAAAAAAACGACAAAAAGAAATTTTAACTAAGATTTTTTATTAATTTTAGTTTTTTTCAAAACCTTTAGAGTATTTCTATAGACATTGCTTTAAGATTAAACTCTCAGACACTATTGCAATTAAAATATCCTCTTAATAATTGTCTTTTCCAAAATTTAGATATTAATCATCTCCTTAAAAGTGCTAGTCTATTATCGTGCTTTTGTTGATTATTAATTTTAGTTTTGATTCTTATAATTTTGATTTTTTTTTGCAATTGAATATTAATTTTACATTTTAAAACTTTGATTCTTATAATTACTATTTTTCATTAAATATTAATATTTAATTTAAATTCATCCATAAAAAGATCAAAGCTTAAATGATCAAAAATTATAAAGACTTACACCAAATTATTTTAGACCAATCTATCAATTTGGTTATTTAAAAATACACGTGACATCAATAAGTCTTTTAAAGACTTGCGATATCAAATAAGTCCTCAAGAAATTTTAAGGGATATCAAATTAGCCTTCCAAAAACTTATAACATTAAATAAGTTCTTTAAAGGTTTCAAATGATATCAAATGAGTCCTACGGGTAGAAAATAAAATGATCTATAAACATCATGATAATAATTAGAAGACCAAAGTTGATGATATGACTAAATTGATGTCACTCAAAATCTTTAAAAGACTTATCTAATATCACAAGTGTTTAAAAAACTAAATTAATGTTAAATGTATCTTTAGAAGACTAAATTGATAATTTGATCTTAATTTTATAAAAATTATAACCAAAACTCAATACATTTATTGAGATCAAAATGATATTTAACTTATAAATAAAAGAAAAAAAATATTTTTAAGGCACATACAAAGTGGGACAGCATTATTATTTTGGGTACGTAATCAGGGGAGCATTTTATTGTTTATTCTATATTTAAATATATTTTTAGTTTCTATAAAATTAGTAAATTTTAGTTTTAGTTCTTATAATTTTCTTTTATTTTTTGGTTTTAATTCGATCATTTCAAAAAGTTTTGATTTTAATCCCTATCATTAGCCTGTCTTTGTTAAATGATAATATGAATGGCGGATAGTTACAACACATTTTCCATGTTCAAGTAGGGATTAGAAACAAAATTTTTGAAAATATTTAGATCAAAACCAAAAAATAAAAAAAATTAAGGATTAAAACTAAAATTTTTGGAAATACTTAGATCAAGACCAAAAAAATAATTTTTGAAAGATTAAAATCAAAATTCATTAATTTTATATGGACAAAAAAATATATTTAAACCTTTTTTTATATAATTGACAGTATTTACAAAAGAAAACAATGCACAATTTCTTTCGGTACAAAAAGAGAAAACACAATTGAAAATGACTAACAAAGTTACAATTCTCAGTCAAATAAACCAGTGTTGGTTGGTCATGGTGGTGGATATCTTGATTCCTTAATTAGAGGTCTCAAATTTAAGTTTTAGAAATAAAAAAATTCTTATTGAAAGACTTTTACCTCTTTTAGGAACCTTCGTCTGATTAGGCTAAATTAGTCGAATTTCTAATAATAAAACCTGGATACCAGTGGTTCTATCTAGAGAGACAAAAAAAAAAAAATTCTCAGCCAAATAAAACTCAAGTTAGTTAAATTTCCCCTTTTATAAATTTTTATTTCACATTTATCACAATTAAAACTAAATATTTTTTTAAGTTTAATTGATATGCACTGATAGTGTAAAATAATTTTACACGGTTAACTAATAGAAATAGAGGAAGATGAAAAATTATGATGGATCTCTTATTATAATGGGTGGTTACTCGTATAAATTGACACTTTTTACTATTTCTATTGGCTGACAGTCAATACATTTAAATTAAATTCTATTTTTTTATTTATTTACATCTATCGTATTATAATTTTCCATTGGAGAAGAAAAAGACAATTTTGAACTGTTCCTCATTTGGGGTTACTCGACCAGCTCCTACGGAAAGCCCGAAGAAGTTCCTGCAATACGGGGAGTGTTGGGTTTAGCATTTGCGTTTAGAATCAGATTCCAAGTCCTAGGAGTGGCACTTGTCACTGCCTAAATTTGATTCCTTGGTGTGCCCACAAAAGCATGAGTGGTCAATATCTAGTGGTTGCTTAACACTTCACTGTGACTATTGTATTTGTTAGAGAGTGGAGAGGAGTGAATGGAGGGTGAGTTTTGCACAGAAGAAACAAGTTAACAAACTTTCTTTGTTTTTTGGGTGGGGCTCTGAACATGGCCATCGAGGGAAGAATCTGTGACGAATTAACCCCAAGGTACTATGCCCTCTGTGCCATTGGAGGAATGCTCAGTTCTGGCACTACCCATCTTGCCATCACCCCTCTTGACGTCTTGAAAGTCAACATGCAGGTGCATTTCAATTTTGTATTCACTGATCTCTTCCAAAAAGTTGAGTTTTTTAGGGTACCCTTTTAACATGTGACTGAGATGAGAATGGTTTTTCACCCTAATGTTCAATGAAAAATTGTCTAAAGATTGAATTTTTTGGGTACCCTTATAGCATGAGAGTTTGATGAGTATGGTTTTTAAGCCTGATGTATTTGTAATAATGATTGGTCATATTGTTGAGTTGATCATATTTCTTAATGGGGCAGTGGTTTTGTTACATGTAGGTGTACCCAATGAAGTATTACAGCATTTCCAAGTGCTTTACTACCTTACTGAGGGAACAAGGGCCTTCTGCCCTCTGGAGAGGTTGGACCGGCAAATTCTTTGGCTATGGTGCTCAAGGAGGCTGTAGGTTTGGTCTCTATGAATATTTTAAGGGGGTTTATTCCAATGTGTTGGTGGACCAGAACAGGAATTTTGTGTTCTTTCTCAGTAGTGCGTCTGCTGAAGTATTTGCCAATGTAGCTCTATGCCCATTTGAAGCTGTTAAAGTGAGGGTTCAAGCACAACCCTGTTTCGCCAAGGGCTTGTTTGATGGCTTTCCAAAGCTATATGCGACAGAAGGCACACGAGGGTAAAGAAAGATTAAACACATTAGTTTCATGCTTATTGCTTGGTGTTCACCTGTCTCTAGGGGATGATTTTGATTATTTATCTTCTATTTAATTTACTGCTTGCAGATTCTACCGTGGACTTTTTCCACTTTTGGGTCGAAACCTTCCATGTAATTTCATAATCTCTTGAAGCTTTATTTAAATATACACTAGTTTGGGTAGTATAATTTTATATTTAAGAATTAAAGGGACATCATTCTATCTGTGAAATCTCCTAGCATATAAGTATCTTGAAGAAAATTACTGCAATGCATCTTGCCTTTCTCTATGGTATATGTTGCTATGTCTTTATCATTCTTGCTCTGTTTAACATCCCAAAAGATTTCCTTTCTTCTGTTGAACTTGAATCATTATATTATGCATATTGATGTTCCAGTACCTATGTGATTGATAAAGTTGTTGCCATTAATTGCTTATAAGTGATAGCATGCTGAGTATTCAATATACACCGGGACTCTGCTCTTGTTAATTTTGTTCTTTTGGATTAGCATGGTGGCAGAGTAAGTAGTTGCAGCGATATCATGAATGAACTGAATAATTATTCTGCTTATTTTTGGGCAGTTTCCATGGTTATGTTCTCAACGTTCGAGCATTCCGTTGATTTTTTGTATCGTAATGTTGTTAAAAGAAGAAAGGAGGACTGTTCAAAAGCTCAACAGCTCGGGGTGACATGTTTAGCTGGATGTGCTGCTGGATCTGTTGGTAGCTTCATTTCTAATCCTGCTGACAATATTGTAGCTTCTCTCTATAACAGAAAGGCTGATAGTCTTGCACTGGTATTTGTTTTTTCACATTTGCTTTATGATGCTTTTTTGAGAGGTTGGATAGGTCGTACTAAATGTGGTCTACTTATTTTTGTGAGCAGGCTATCAGAAAAATTGGGCTGGCCAATCTATTTACCAGGAGCCTTCCTATTAGAATGTTGCTTGTTGGTCCTTCTATAACTTTGCAATGGTTTTTCTATGACACCATCAAAATTTTAGGTGGACTGTAAGTGCATTACTCCTAAACCTTTAAGTGATATTATATAGCTTACTGTGTAGTTTCCTAAAACTTTAAGTGATATTGAATAGCTTACTGTGCAGTTTTCTGTTTGATTTAAATATTATTATTAACTCAATTTTGAATTAACCATTTGTATTTTAGTCATCATCATATTTCGCAGTGTACTCTCTCTCTCTCTCTCACTTTCAATGAGAAAAACAAAGGAAGGAGCAAAGTGGAGAAACATACAGACTATTAATAATTTATATTGCATGATTTACATATATGATTTTATCAACTATATTCGTTGTTTTCTGTGTCTTTGGGTGATGACATGATCATATGGACAAGCCATTTTCAAAGAATGATTGAATTGAGTCATTTGCATATGGCTTTGCTTCAGAAAGAAGGAAACTTCATCTTTTGACTCCAGTAGAAGATTGGAGATAGATGTCTAACATTAGTGTAAAAAGCTTGAAAACAATGTCTTCAAGATATAGCATTATTTGCCTGAGGGACTGAGTAAACTGTAGCAAAATGAGCACAGCAGGTCACGAAGTGGCTTTTAATGGTTAAGCATACTAAATATGAAATTTGATCTTTCTCTAATAAGAACGATACAAGAGAAGATTATAACCATGGTTAGGATCTTTGACTTTAATGAGAACTTGAACTGCTTTTATAACAAAGAAGGGAGTGAATGAGAGTGTTTCTGTGTATGATTAATCATTTTGCTTACTAAAAATTGTGAAAAGCTTTGATTGTAGTCAAGCAGGTTGATGTTGTAGAGTTTCTGTAATGGTGATATTAACATTCTGGACTTACCCCATTAAAATATGTTAACCAACAAAAAAAAAAAAAACAAGATGCTGAGAATGGAGTTACATGGCTCTTAAACTTCTGCACTGGCTACTGGCTTCTGGCTGGTACTGCTTGATCAGAAAAAATGTTATCTAATGAGAAGTTTGCACAGGTGTTAACTGCTATGGTTTAATGGAATATAGATTTTCCAAGTTTATCTTAGTTTTTACATTGTCAAGCAGTGGTTTTTGTATTGTTCTATTTGATTAGCTCTGAATCAACCTATCATTTATGAAATCTAAGCCTTTTGTTGCCTACACTAATGTTAATGCACCCTGAGGATTTGTGAAGGAAATGACAAGCTGCATTAACATAATACTTTAAGGTTGTGTTTGGTTCAGCTTATTTCGACAGAAAAGTGCTTTTTTTTTTTTTTTTGAGTAGTTGAAAAATCACTTTTTGTCCAAAAAAAAAACTGAGACAAATGTACCCTAAGTTAATATTGTCTATTTTTCTGAAATGCTTTTTTGTTCTGAAACCTTGCAGGCCAACTAGTGGTGAAGTTTCAACTGACTTAAGAGGAGATGAGGCAGGCTAGATTCAAGGAAATGGAATTCCAGAGTCACATTTTTCTGCTGATTCTGTATGATTGCAAGTCACTTTATAGTATACACAGGAATAATTTTTGTGGCAGCTTTTGTTTTCTGCCACCATTTAGCAATTTTGAATTCTTGTTATGGTAGGGTTTCACTGAAGCTTTTAGAGCTTGGTTTCAAAAATGAATTAGGAGCCCATTTATGTTCTGGCATGTAGCAGCAGTAGCTGAAATTTTCTAGCAATGCTTTAGCTATCAATTTACCAGTTATGGTTTTGTCCATGCCTCTTGGCATGCCATCGCCACACTCAATTTTATCTGGTATTGAGTTCTTCTATTGCTCATACATTTCTTGTTTGTGGTATCCATTCTTTCCATAATGCTTTGATATTATTTGGGATGCTGTTTTCACATTGGAGGAAATTAGAATTTCATCACTACAAATAAACAGTGAAGACCAGAAACATCTATCCCTTTTTTTTTTTTGTTGGTATGGACCACTTGTATTCGAAAGTCTACTAGATTTTCACTAATCCGGTTTGAGTTGGATTAGCTTATTATGGGGATAAAGCTCTTCTAGCACTAATTTTTTCCATCTACAAGACTTGAATACGAGATTTTGCATAAAGAGAATAAATGTCAAATTTAAACCAACCAAGTATTGATCATAAACATCCATCCTAACTGTTCTTAGTCCAACTGGGGTCATTTGAGTAAAAGTTACATTTGTGTTAACTTTAAGCAACTGAATCATAGGGTGCACTATTACTATTGATGGTGTAGGTGACAGCACGGCTCATGGCTCACGAGCAGAATGGCCTGTATGTGATAAATGAGAGGGGCTTAGCATGAGATCTGAGAGGCATTGTCACCACTCACCAGATGTCCTTATAAAAAGCTCAGCGTGATATGGTTTGTTATTCAAGGTGCAACCTCACTATCAGCTACATGACTTTGTATCATGTCATTGTCAACCACACTTTGAGGAACACTTTGGGTTGGCCCGCTTAACGACCATCCTTTTTAACACAAGATTCATGATCATGTCTTGCCAAATTGTGCCCACAATAACGGGGGATGGACCCAACTCCCCTCAATACCTGAATAGTGAGTGAATACCAAAATTCATGGTGTTATTTTTCAATGAATAAAATAAGTACCATTTTTTAACCACGTGATCTTTTTTTTTTTTTACCCTTTAAAATATATATATATATATATTACAAGCTCATAAAGAAATTTATTTATGTTCATATTTATATAAAAAAGCCTACTTGGTTAAAGTAAACTAAACAATGTGGCATGAACAAGAGGATGATTTTAGGATCATAAATAATAACTAGAAGGATGACGTGCTCACTGAAGAAAGCATTCACGGCATTCATAGCAAAGTTGTTTTTGTTAACCTTTTTATGAAAAACTATAAATAAAAAAAAAAATACCATACAACGGTTAACCAAACATCATTTTTAAACGAAAAACTTTTCTTGAGGGTACTAGCCAAACCACCCTACCTTGGTCTTAATCTTTTTTTTTTTTTTTTTGGTGAGACCCCAAGACATATTTGTAGGTTTGACTTATTTAAACTATATGCAAGACTAATCTTTGTTCGATTGTGGAAGCATAAGAATTATGTAATCTTTCTATA
Source organism: Pterocarpus macrocarpus (assembly GCA_031439585.1). Taxonomy (NCBI): domain Eukaryota; kingdom Viridiplantae; phylum Streptophyta; class Magnoliopsida; order Fabales; family Fabaceae; genus Pterocarpus; species Pterocarpus macrocarpus. The sequence continues at coordinate 65,932,909 of CM062520.1, read as the reverse complement.
TGCGTAGCTTCCTTAGAATTTGAACTAGCGTTCACTTCTTAAGGGATCAAGATTATTTATTATCTCAACTAATTCTTTCTTGCTCTTAATCTTACCAAGTTGTCTTGGTACTCCAAACATCAAAATACTAAAAAGACACTGTTGACTTGTTTGGAATGAAAATAAAAATGCTAATTTCGCACCTCATAATAACAAAATTAATAATTAAAAAAAAGCACGCCTGCATAGTGCATACGCCTATCAATGTAAATTATCAATTTTTTAAGTGTTAAATTAGCATATTGTACCAAGTGATTTAATGGCATTAAAAAATAAAGTATTACTAACATAATTCAACTATTCATAGTTGTACATTGCATATACTTTTCTGGCAACCAACCATGCAAATATATCTTTGATGGGCACACGAGGGCCCACCTGGAACTCAATTAATTAAGAGATAAGCAGGCCTAATTTTCAAACAAACTAATCGTATCCTCAAGCTTCTAGATCTGAAGGTTTCCTATTAGAGCTTTTTTCAAAAAATAAAAAATAAAAATTCTTTGCAGGTCTGCTTCATTATCTTAACCTTTCATCATTTATCTGAAAACTTTTTTTATTCATTGTTTATTTTTATTTATTGCAAAGACTGACTTGGTTCTGTCTGCCTGTGAATTGTGCATAAATGTGACTCAATGTGGGTAGGGATGGGAATGGATCGCCACCTAAGTTATTATTTTTCAAATCATATTCTTTGTATGAATCATTCATTAAACTAATTGAAATGACCAATGATTAAAGAATTGTTAGAAGCTGAAGAACTTTGTGCTCCCCCTCCATGCCAGTCAATAATGCCCCATACTTCCATAAAATATTGTATACATTAGTACTATATAATGACAGTTACCGAAAAACGAATCTAATCCCACATAAGTGTACAGGTAACTAAATTCTAAAACAGGGTGTAGGAGTTCAAAGGTTTGTGCTGGCTCTCCCTTCACTTATGATAAAGGAGAAGATTACTCATCATTTATTAACAGTAGTAGTATTTGATGGGCTGATTAATAATTGTTATGCGTCATTGTTAGCTTGACCAACCTTTGTCACCCTTATTATTTGAGAAATCATATACATGTACGAGTCAAAAAAATTTTCCTGCTATGTTTTATTTGTTGATTGACAAATCCACCTTATGAATGATTAAGAAACTATGAAAGTGAAAAAGATGATAGTGGGTAATTTAAGATGATTTGTCAAATAACGAATGAATGAGGCAAGAAAATTTTCCTGTTCTAAGAACTCTCATCTTTTCTCCTGCATCATGCATGACAAACCCACAATTGCTCTTTTTTTTTTTTTTCCCAGTTAATTTAAAGGTATATATTGATGTCAAAAATATCGACGACTTTTTTGGAGAGCACAAGATATCCTTACAAATTCGATTTATTTAAATTATTTGTAAGACTAATTCTCATTTGACTGTGAGAGCGCAATGTTCTACAATCTTTATAAAACTTGTCTTTGTAGAATTTGAACTCGTATCCTACTAAAAGTTCAAGGTTTCTTAATCACTATCTCAACCAACCGTTTGAAAAATATTATGGCTAATTTCATTGAGCTTTATAGAGAAGATAATGAGGAAACCGTGGTGAATAATAAGAGGCAGTAAGCCTTTAATATATACTTGAATATTAAAGAGTAATATTATTGGAAATTAAGAGTGAACACCATGAGAAAGAAAGAAGCACAAAACATTTAATGGAAATAAGTGGGACCAAAGTTGTGTCTCATTCTTTTCATAGTGTCCACTTTTAATATATAAATAATATTACTTAATACTTAAATTGAATTAAAAAAAAACAAAGAAAAAAGAAAAGCAATGCCTTAAGTCATGTTATGTGTACGAAGACACAAAAAAAGAGAGCAGGTCATCTACTCTAAACTCCAATAGTTAAGTTTGTAACCCAATTCATGACCCATGATTATTATTAAGCACAAGATAGTTATTTGTGTAAATAAGCAATATATAAATTACTATACTTTCAAATATGAAGTAACTTAGATAATTATTCAGTGTTCTAGGAACACCATATACCAAAAATTAAGCTTAGTTAGTAGAAAAAAATATGTATATATAGAGAGAAATGATTCTTTCACCAGATTGTTACTTGTCAGTGATTTATACCTAAAAATGGCTTCCTCCTCCAATAATTATTGAGCAAACCTTTGTGGTGTATAATATTACATGATCTAATATGCACAAAAAAAATTACATGATGGAAAGTACATCGGAACTCCAAACAAGATTGATGTCCATAAATTATTTGCCCTACCTACAGATGTCAACTTCTATAGATTTTGGTGTCGCTGACCACTGAGAAGCTATGCTAGCATGTATGATCCTGGATTGACAAGCATGTTCGTTCACTATCTTGCAGCTAAATATGTTTGAAATCATCCAATATAGGTTGATCGCAAAGGAAGTAAATTGCAAACTCGGATGAATTATATTTGTAATGTCGATGATATGCATTCTCAAATTATTACTTTGAGGAGAGCTTTAGTTACTTTCGACCTGAAAATTACGTGAGCAATTTTCTAGGCAAAATGATAAAAACATGTTTGATAGCACCAATTTAGTGTCTAATTTTGCCGCGCCATCTCATGCAAAGTTTTAACTTTCGAGTTTGACATTTTAGCCAAAGGACAACAAAATGAAAGTAATGGCCTGTCCCACCTGCGTTTGACATTTATCTGGCTGAAGCAAGGGATTATCCCTCCACGCAGCTGCCAATGTTGGAAACAATAGCTGTCTTGAATCCTTAATATACTTTCCTCATGAGAGGGATACTTCTGATTAGCTGTAAATCTATGATTGTGAAAGGTCGTTGGATGATCCCGTGGACCCGTTCCAGATACTCAAGAGGTATATGAGACCTTAGAGAATGAGAAATTGATTTTTTAATTTAGTTTCATGTAAATACAATTCCCTATTGTTATTAATTTATGATTAATGACATGTGATGTAAGACCAAGCTTCCAATATAGGCCAATTTTGTGAGGAGGAGGGTAGTACAGGCAGAGCATGTGTTTGCCAAACTATCTTCTTCCATAGTAACAAATAGCCCTTCTTTTAATATGTCCATTCTTTTATTAGGAACTTTGTTGTAAGTTTCCCCTTAACGAAAAGTAATATCACAGCAGAGCTGTTATCTTGTCTACCGATGCCAACCAAAGTCAAGTGTAATATATCCAGATACGTTGATTTAAAAATGTACCAAATTTTTCAAATTAATAGATAAATTAAAACAGAAAGAATAATACATTATGGAATAAAAAACTATAGTGAACACAGCAATATGAGAAAATAGACCCTTCTTTTTTTCTTTTTATTTTTTCAAATTTTTTCTCTTTATTTTTTTCAAAGAATAAAGTTTTGCCTATCTTATTCTTTAAAAATTTATTGACATTAGTCAATGACTTTTTACGCTATTAAGTAATATTTTTGAAAGATTATTTATGATACATCAACATCATGAAACATCTAGATAAATGTTCTTCAGCAGCCCATGTGATTAAATGAACCATGAGGGACGGTATGTGATTAACTAATGATAATGATGATGATGATGACAATAGTTACTGTACTTCGCTCTTTTGCATTTGTGTTATTCCTTCAAAAAGATTCAATTTCTTACCATTAAAAGTTCCAGCAAAGTAAATTCCAAAAATTAGACAGCACTAGTAACAGTACCAAAATAATAAGATTGCAAATTTGGAGAAATGATTTTTGTATTATTGAAGTGGGAGATACTGAAAGGCTCCATTTATTTTTAGAATTAAAGGAGTGAAAAAAATATGATGTGATAATGCTAAGATTGTAGGAATTTATGAAATACGGAAGGCGTGTTTGCGTGTTTGATACAAGTGGGACATTGATGTGTATTAGATATCAGTACGACACGTGTCCAACACACAATCTTACGTGTTCTATTTAAAAAATATTATTTTTTGACTCGAATATGTGTCCGACACGTGTCAAATATGATTTGGACACGCATCAAATACAACTGAATACGGCTCGAATACGTCCAAAACATGACCTAATACTTTTTTTTCTAATTATTTGACAAATAAAAAAAAAAATTCAAAGACCCAACAATTCCACTTCATTTATGAAATTTTTTTTTTTGAGATATTAATAGAAATAATACCTAATATTTTTTGAAAGGGACATAAAAAATATATATAATATATATTAAAAATACTCTATTTTTTTTGAAAGAAATTTAGAAAATAATAAAAATTAATAATTTAATATTTATAAATATCTAAAAATATAATATAATATTATAAATTATAAATTTCTCTCTCTCTCTCTCTATATATAATTTTATAAATTTATTATGTTTCCATATTTGTGTCCATACCATATCAAGTGTCCATATTGATATTTATGCTTCACAAGAATCCACCTTTTTATATGTAGTGTAAATATCTATAGGTGTCGTTAAAATCAGTTGTATAAATAACACACTCGCAAATTCCACTTAAGGAGGACAATCTATTATGAGTGGCACATCGGTAAATTAATTCATTTAACAATGGAGCGAAGATGAACAATTGAAATTTGAACATACATAAACATAGTACATAATCATCCTCGGTTTTCCCCATCTCCATTTCGCCTGTTGATTGTACACTTTTTCTACTTTCAAGACAACAGTTACAGAAATACAAATGAAATTAAAATCGAAAAATCAAATTATACCAAAAAAGGGGAAAAAAATCAGAAAAATATAGAACAACAAATCTACAATTTGTGCCGCCAAGTCAAAGCAAACTGTAACAGCCAACAAAAGTTGCCAATTCATTCTCATACCATCCATATCTTCTCATGTTACTGACTGCAGACTGACAGATATCTATGTCTGTTTGTTTTTTAAATGCAAATTCTTTGTCAAATAGTAAAACAGAAGACATCAGCAGCCATGACTTCACCCTTCACTATCATTCCCTCTGAAGAAATCCAGCCATGTCAGAAGCAGAGAACCTAGTACCATTAGAGCAACACACTTTACACCCGAGCAATGGTTAAGCTTACAACTTGGACTATTTCATAATTAATATCCAACTCCAATTCTATTAGAGCTGAAGTATTGACCTGGAAAATAACTCAAAACTTACTCATGGGATCTGTTGCTTGCCAAAATGTTGCAATTAAAGAACTCAGCCTTTCACATAATTAACCCCATCACGCTTTCTTTTGTTAGACTTTGAAAAGAAGCAGATCTGAGCCCAACTCTTTTTCTGCTTAAGTGGCTGTGATTTTACATCCTTCTTTTCCCTCTTCTCCACTAGCTCAGCCATGTACTCCACAACAGCCTGAGATGCACCAACACATGAGAATTGAGATTTTTAAAATAGAAAGATATTTAATAAAAATACCAAAAGAACGAGATGAAGAAAGGAAAGTAACCTGTGCTCCCTTTTCAGCTATATGTCTTGGTGGAACTTCAAGAGGATTCTCTTCCACTCGTAGGACGCGCAACCGAGTGAGCATCCGAAATGAGTCAGGAAGGACTCGTATCTGATTATTGCTGATATCCAATTCCTCAAGCATTTCAAGGTTCCCAATGGATCTTGGTAAGAATCGCATGTCAGCAAAATTGTTTCCTATGTTCATCTTGACAAGAGAGGTAGCAAAACAGAAGCTCTCAGGCACTGACTCAAGCTCATTGAAACTTACATCAAGTTCCTTCAGGTTTGTTAGAGATGACATTGTTGTAGGTAGTTGTTTAAGGTTATTGTACCGCACGGACAAAATCTCCAGGCTCTGAATCTTTCCTACAGCTTCCGGTAGGGCCTTAAGCCGATTATAATCAGCGCGAAGCTCTCTAAGGGAGGAACAATTGCCAATAGAATGTGGAATTTCTTCTATGTCATTTGTCTCCACATTCAATATTTTTAGGCTAACAAGTGACCCTATAGAGTCAGGAAGCACTGAAAGCATATTTGAGCTCAAATCAAGCTCCTCAAGACGTATCAATCTGCCAAAAGAAGCAGGCAGCGAAGATAACTGGTTCCCCCGCAGATCAAGATAGACCAAGCTAAGAAGATCCCCAATAGTATCAGGAAGCTCCGTGATCCTATTGGAATGCAAGTCCAATCTGGTCAAGGATGAAAGGCCACCAATGGTGGCAGGTAGGGCCACAATCCGATTCTCGGATAAATCAAGGGTGACCAAACTCGACAACTTCCCTATTGAATCGGGCAGCCAATCAACTTGGTCCATCAACTTGTTCTGCAGCTTGAGATCACGAGTACCTTTCTTCGCCGAAACCTCAATTAAGCTAGCAAGTTTTATCAAACTTAACTTATCACCGCCATCTTGACCTGCACAACAACATTCCATCAGAACAAAACCATTGCCTAGTACAAACAAATCCAAGTTCAAATATGATTAACTACACAACATGGGATACCAATTACCAAACCATCATCATAATTCATAACAATAACAACAATAACCCAATTGAATGTTGAGAAGCATGTATGGTTTACCCGCACTAGTTGTGGCCTTCAGTGATGAATCCAATATCTGAGGTTTGGATGGTATACTTGATTCAATTCCATATCCATTGGAGTAGAATGTAGACTTAGAATTCTTCACATAACTATCATCTCGCGTGACCAACTCCTTAGCCTTCCCATGCTCTTTCTCCGCGTGGAACAATCTAGAAGAACCAACAGAAGAACCTTGAACCTTATCAAAACCGCTGCTAGAACCCGAAGCAGACCCCGAACTCTTCGAGAAGCTCGCGGAAACCATGGTGGAAGCAGAACCATTCGAATAGCCATGCTTCCGAGAATCAGAATTTGAACCAGAGGGATTCGAAGAAACACACTTGGAAGCTCTCTGAATCAATTCATCGAACAGGGAGTGAACATTCTCGAGATCAAGAAGCTTCAGTGCCTCCCTCTTCTGCTCCTTGCTTTGGAAATACACCATGTTCCTCTGCATCTCTTGCAGCAACATGAAAAGCTCTTCGGGAACTTCGGGACCCTTGCTCTGCCTCGAAATGGATTCGAGCCTCGCTTGGTCCTCCTTCTCAACGTTCAGAATCAGAACCTTTGCAGCTTCAACCTCATCAATGGCGGGCCTAGAAGGCAAGGATCTGTGAATCCTCATTATCTCTTCCACCACCGCATCCACCGACGACCAAGTTTCCATTTTTGCTTCGAAACCCGTTGTTCCCACGAATACCCAGATTCTGAAAACTCAATATTGTTGCCCCAAAGTTCAAAACTTTATCATCATCTCAAACACTCAGTTTCGAAAAAACGAACAAAACGAGGCCGCTTCGGGTTGGTTGAAATTTGGAAAACGTGGGAAAGAAAGAGTGAAGAAAAAGAAGAAGGGGTCGAAGAGTTTTTTCGAATCGTTGGGAAGCTTTTTCTAGTGAGCTTTGAAGTTGAATTGAAGAAGAGGAGAATTGGGGACAGAACAAGATCTGCGTGTTTCTCTGCTACTCTTATTACTCGTTTCTTCTTCTTCTTCCTTCTTCTTGTTGCGTTGTGTGTTTTGTCTCATGCGGCAAATTTTATGTTTCCTGATATACCCCTGTTATGTTCCTTAAATCACGAGAGAGGACAACGGTGTTGTTTTTCGGTTTGTTGTTATTTTTTTTTTTTTTTTTTTTCTTTCTTCGGTTCCTCCCCGCCCGCGGTATTATTAACGGTTTTTAAGTGCCGTTGGTTGGGAGTAGGACATACATGGGAGAGGAGAGTTAGGAGTCATTGTTGCTCCCAGATTCATGTAATAAGTGCTTCTTCAAGTTCTTTCCGTTCCATTTTCTTACCGAATAATTCAGGTTATTTATAAGCAGAATTGGGTAGTGGAATGGCATGGGATCATGGGTTGGGTGGAATTCGTGTTGATCTGTGTATAATAATCTTTGGAGAAATACTTGGTCAGTGCTAGCTAAAATAATTAGAGATGAATTTTAATATATTAATAGTATAAAATAATTTTATATTATTATTTAATAAATTTAATTAGTATATATTGATAGTGTAAAATTATTTTATATTATTAACTAAGAGAAATAGGGAAAAGTAAGAAATCATATGAGTTTCTCATTATAATCGATAATTATTTGTGTGAGTTGACACTTTTCACTATTTCTATTGGCTGACAGTATAAAACTGTTTTACACTTTCAACGTATTTAAATTAAATTCTTATTTAATTATATATATTTTTTTATAAAATTTTTTAAATTAATGAGTGATTGAATTAAATATTTTTATAGTTATCATAATATATAATTAAATATTTATGTAAAAAAAATTTATATTAATAATACATTAAAATCAAATTCAAAAAATTTAAGAATAAATTTATTTTAGAAAATAAATTTCAATTTTCAATATATTAAATATATTAAAAACTTTCAAAATTTTTCATCCTTAGTTCGTCTCACAGCAAAACTCTAATTCTATTACCAGTAATTTAAGATTCTGTATGTCAACATCATAGGACATTTAATGATGCACGTGTGAATAAATGATAATTCTGATTACATTTTTATACATTTATTTATAAAAATATGAAAAAGTATGTTAATAATTATAAATTTTAATTATATTTTAAAATTTTAATTTTAATATGCTATTAACGTAAAATTTTTTACATATTTGTCTAATCATATATTATTAGATTAATAAAAATATTTGATTTAATTATATATTATTTTAAAAATTTTATGAATAAAAATATGTAATTTAATAATTATATAAATTTTTTTATATGAATAATATGTCGAAATTAATTTATATTATAAATTTAATTTAGATACACTGATAGTATAAAAATATTTTACATTATTATCCAATCAAAATTTTTTATTTATATAACCATTCAAATAGTGGGTGGTTATATTAAAAAATTTTATTGATATAATAATTTATGATTGGATGTTTATATAAAATTTTTTTATATTAATAATATATTTAAATTAAATTCTTATATTATTAATTACTTTATCATATTTACTATTTAGTAAAAGAATGATTAAAATTTTTAATTATTTATATATTTGATCTCTAAATATCGAAATAATGTCTAAAATAGATACAAAATTTCTCTTTAAGATTAGTCTTTTAAGTATAGTTACAATTATCAAGTTGTGTTAATAATTACATAAATTCTGGTTCTTTGTCTAAATAGTTTGCTTATTAAATAATGAACTATAACATAGACAGATAGGATGTTAATGTTTTGTTTAAAAGTTTCTAAATTACAATTTGGACAAAGAAACTATCATAACTTTTGTTCAAAGCTACAATTTTATAATTTGAAGCAAAATTACAAACACACGATAAGATTGTAGAAAAATGTTGGGAAAAAAGAGAAAAGAGAGGGGATTAGGAGAGGGTTATAAATGCAAAGGCAATAGGATGGGGGACAGGTGTAAGTGTTGGGAAAGGGGACACGTCCAAAGGTGTATCCAGCTGGCATCGCTACTATTCACGCTACCGCCACAACCCTTTTCTGCGGCTATCCCAACAGAACAGTGCAACACAACACAACACAACACACAGTCAGGCCTGGAGTACTTTAGAGTTATGTTCGATGAACAGGCGGTGTACGGATACCATGCTGTATTATAATTTATTTATTATTAGGTGAGATATGAATATTATTTGAATTATATTTATATTTTATTTAAAAATAAATAAGATATAAATTAATATAATATTTTACATTTTATATATACAGATAATATTTTTATTTACTTTACCCTATGGTTTATCATTTTAAGGTCATTATTAATCAATATTATGATTTATGAGTGAGTGAAAGAGAGAAGGGTCATGATCATGGGCCTTATAGAGTCATGCCTCAAATCAATCACAATAATAATCCCCTTTATTTAAAATTTTTTTTTTCTATTCTCTCTCCATCAATTCCTTCATAGTCCTCCCATAATCCCAACACTGATATCGCACTCAGCCTCACGTGCTGTGCCATTAGCTGTCCCCTCACCTTCAGGCGAAGCCCATGTACATGTTGCCCCCCTTGCTCCTACATCTTCTACACAACTATTTAGTAAGTGACCAACCACCACCATCCTCATCCACTCCCTTCATGGGGTCACTTCATGTCACATGATATAAACACAAATTCATATGCCCAAGATTCAATATTCTTTCTTCACATTAATTAAATGCATTATACTAGTAACTTTGTAATGACACAACAGAAGGCCTCTCACCTGGTGTAAATGTCATTTTTAATTTATGGGAATGAAATTTTTATTACTAGTTCATTGAGGAATGTGACATGATAAATAAGGCAAGTGCGAGCGAAATTCGGCTGCACCTTTCACCCTCTGCCTCTTGTTCCTTCTTGCCCCCCTTATCATTCATGCAATCATACGTATATGTGTTTATTTTAACCACATAAAGTCTACTAATACATATTCCAATTTCACTGAACATATAAAATTATTGAGATATCAGTTCAGTTCAAAAATTATTGAGATACGGGATCCAATAGACGATTGACCACACAAAACACCTACAAATGCTTATCCGTTGGACATATATGTATATGTATGCATTTATACTTAGAAAAGAAAAATCTTAAGACATATAGTTCAGTTATTTAGTTTGTCAGCTATGAAAATATATTTTAAATAACTGTCACAATATGGTAAATTAAGGTTCTATACTCGTGGCACTGTATGAAATCCAAGATACAATTTTTTTAGAGATTTTGATATTAACATATATATGAAATAAATTGGACAAAAAGAATTACCAAAAAAAAAAAATTGGACAAAAAAGATTATGTAGTTTATTTAATTACTGAACATTAGAGAAACTTAAATCTAGCATCTGCTTAATTAGTCATTTGTTTGAAATGCATTCATTAGAAATATATAGCTAAATTAACGATGTATTATATTGTGCAATCTGTTAGAAAAAATCATGTGATATACTTATTTTTTTTAATCTAAATTACTAGTATTTGAAATTTGTTAGATTTCAATTAATCTGACTCTAACAAGTCAGTTCATTACGAGGTTATGGTTAGAGCTATCTCATACTCTCAATGTGTTACCTTTTCTTTTTTTATTTACAAAATTTGAATTTAAAATAATATTTCTCTTAATATTTTGATATCGAGTTTGGATGTTAAAATAATATTTTTCTTCGTATTAGGATCCTCAACTATTCCTTCGCGTACAAAAACTTGACGCTGAAAGTAATTAACCAAAATTTGTAAGTAGAAGTGAAAATTACTTTTATTTTTACTCTACCATTTTGTATTTTTATTGTGAAAAAAATATAAAATTATTTTTATTTAAAATTTTTCACTTCCCTAAACAAGCCTTAAGGGAATAATATCAAAACCATCGAACAAGCTTTTGCACAACAAATGACAGTCGTAATTATGTCACGAAATAATTTCATATATAAGGAACAAATATATTTATTGATGAACTCAAACGCAATCAAAATGTCATGCACTTTAATGCTACAAGGCAATGAAACAAACCATACAAGTATGAATTAAATTAAGATTCACAAAATAATAGGTGTTTATCCCCTCACTTATTCATATGAAAAAAAAAACTCCTCACTAATTAATTATTGCCTGCTCATGGGTCAATCCTTCAATTGGGCACATCGCCAGCAGAAAGTGTTTCTTTCATTGATCTCCTTTAACGTATTCTTATGGACTTCATTCACATATTCCATTATAGAACGCTTATGGTCCGGGAATTGTGGAAGGTTAGGATCTATTGTCGCCATGTAATGTTGTCTTGCCCAGTCTTGTATTCCATATTGACTCATTGTGCTGACCATAACCTGAAGGTTTCATACAACCACACAAATTTAGAGTTTTAATAACTGAATGTGATTTGTATAAGGTAAACTCTCAAACGAAACAATTTCAAAAAAAAAAGAAAAAAGAAAGAAAAAGCCATTCAGTTTGGTTGTATCATATACATTAACTGTATTGTCATCTATAGCATTCAAGGTGTCAGATAATTAAAGTGAAGGCTATGCTAAATGGAACGAAATAATTTTCATAAAACGACACACGAATGTATTAAATTTAAAAAAGTGTTTTGCTTTTTACGAGTTTTCTCTATCTTCATTTTACATCCAAACCCTAGCATGGTTGGTTACAAAAGATTTCGTGACACTATAACGAAAACTTGTTCGTACATCATAGCATTGTTGTATCTTTTGAAAGGTTTTAATTGATACACGTACAAAAGTTTTAATTTTCGACTAAACATTTCATCTACAACCAGCAAAACAAAATGAAGACAAGTGAACGCCAAAGAATTACAGAACTAGGAAGATAAGTAGGTACGTATATATGAATTTTTGTCTCCAAACTTCTAAAGATTTGTTTTTCTTGGCATGCATATTTATGCCTGGACCATCTAAAAAAAAATGGAAGAGAGTAACAATACCACTTGAAGTTTTAGGATCTAATTAAATAGATTTGCATTTATTTGGTTTAGGACAAATGAGAAAAGAGAAGTAATAGAGGATCGCATTTTTTGTGACGCAGTATACGACACATATAAAAAAAGTGAGCAAAACGACAAAATACTAGAATAATAGGTCCCACAAAATCATTATTACTTTTGTTCAATTTTTTTTATCAAAAAATTACCAGCATATTTTTGAAATGCAAAATTTACCAGCGTATTGTTTAAAATGCTAGTAAGTTTTGCATGATCGTTTTGAATAATACGCTGGTAAGTTTTGCAAATGCCAGTAAATTTTATATGTACGTTGGTAAGTTTTTGAATTAAAAAAAAACTGAATAAAAGTAACGAGATCCGTCATTCAAAATATTTTTCATGAGAAAACATTGAAAAAGATATGTAGGATTCTTTTTCTTCCTCTGACAAGTTCTAACAAAGAATGAAAATAAAAACTTTTTACCTTTCCTACTGAGCACACCCTAGATGAGAAATAATAACTATACTAATATGTGATTTCACTTGACTTAACACAAAGAAAAGTTTAAGGGTGATATTTTATTCAAATGTAGCCACTAGGTCTTTAAAATTGTATATACAGAAATCTTATAGGCAGAATTCATTCTGAAAAAAAAAAAAGAAAAAGAAAAAGAAAGAAAGAAAAGCAGATCATAGCCATATAGATATGTTTTACATCACTGTAAGAAGGATTATAAGAAATAAAAAAAGATTTATAAATAAAAACCTGAACCGGGGACTTGGAAATTAACTTTTGCACTGGTCCTCCTCGAACTCGACCATCTTCTCCGCCTACTAAAACATGCACACGACTTGCTCGGTTTGGTTCATTTTCTTTTGGGACTACAATATTACCTTCAAGTGAGTTGATTGCAAAGTTTCCCTGCACATAAGTAGTACAAGTGTTAGTTATTAACTCGAATATTCTAACATGTTGCTAAAATTGAGATGATAGTAAATTTTTTTTTCTACACTATCATTTAATTTCGTATGTGATAAAAGACTTGATTACAGTTGTTGTATCATTTAATCTTCTGTAGTAAGTTTAATTATCAAAATCGCTATATAAAAATCTAATGCTATATCAATACAATATTGAGTAATAATGTGAAAAAAAAAAAAAAGGTTGACGCATGAAACTCTTTATTAGAGAGGGTTATGAAATGAAAGAAAATCAAAATAAAAAAGATATGCATGAAATGTAATTCATGAGTGACGGTGAATACAAAGAAAAGAATAATAATAATAGCCAGCTGAACAACAGAAGATGTATGCCTAATGGCCTACTCTACTCACTATATAAGTTTTAATTTCTCAGTGAGTTAACAGTATTAATTAACCTTTCATCTAGTACTTTAAACATACTCCGTTAAAGCCTCGCTTCTTCTTGCAGACGTTGGACTTGAAATTAACATCTCTAAACAATATCGGTTATTAATATCTGATTTCGCGGCTTCTATTTCAACTATTAACGATAACTATATATATATTTATCTAAGGAAGTATCAATGAGAAAAAACGCTCCTATGATGTTCAGAATAAAAAAATTCCTCACAACAAAGAAATAATATAGAAAACTAAGAAGAGTTATGTCTAAGAATAATTGGAAACAAAAATAAATTTAAAGAATAGGCGAAGACGAACTTGCAAAATAGTGTTTGCAACTGGAGCATCTGGACGGTTGAGAAGTTCAACATAGGATAAGGTACCAAGCGCCCATAAGATGAAAATCTCCCTCTCTCGAGCTAATGGTATTAGTTTATCTAAAATATCCTGAAAATAAAAATATAATTGGTGAGATTTCAAGGAAAATGACAAATTTTTGAATTAGGTATGTCGTTGTCCGGTAAATTACAAATATCACATTGAAACTACAGAAAGCATTGATACCAAATTAGATTGGAATGTGCTATATATATATAATAATAAACTTTACGTTGCTAGAAATGATATTTATACTTTACGCATACAACTTACAACCAATAAAAACCAAAAAAGCGAACTATCTAAGATATACATTAATAACAAGTAAGCTTGTTATATTAGGTTAAATCGGCTATATAGATCAGATAAAGCTACACTGTCATGTTATAAATGATGTTTTCGTTTAAACTACTTAAATTTAAATCTCTGAACGATATAAGATATTTCATGATTTAAAAAAAGTAATAACCTTTAGCCTTTAATTGATATACCCAATAAGTGACGATATCAAGTAATGAGATCTACCATATCATCAGGAAGAAAAAAGTTAGCTCACGATGAACTAGTATTTGTGTAAGATATCCATATCCATCAAGAAACTATACCAGAATAATTTTTTCAGAAAGAGAAAAAAAAAGGGTTGTGTTATCTCTCATTGCCTTTATAGCACCCCAATACCATGCATCGATATATATGTATATATAGACACATACTTTCGTTACACACCACTTTCATTGTTATCTTTCACCTCTGTATTATCATAAGCTCCCACTCAACTTGTCCTTGTTCCACTCTTTTATATATGCATATTCTGACATTTCCACCAATATTTAATAAGGTCATATATATACAACATATACATGACATGAAAACAGTTCTACAATAAGCTATAACAAGATGGGAAACATGCACCATTAATCCTTATGCTTATAAGAAGGATATTAAGGACAAGAAAAACTAGTAGTACCTCATTGCAATCCATTGTGATCGTCGCTAGCTGAAAAGGTAGCTGAACTGACTCTGCAAAAGTAAAATCTCATATCATGTAATTACTAGCAACCAGAATGCACTGTACTTCAAATATTATTAAATCAGGGATTTTGCTTTTGCTTCTTATGCACGTTCGGTTGAATATGATTATATATATAAGAATTTAAAAAAAAATGTAAATCTACACATATTCTGATATACCTATCTTAAATGTTCCTCGCTTTAACTAGCAAGCAAGTAAAATTAATCAAATCTAACAACATCGAAATTCATTTATTTATAGAAAATATTGATCATAAATAGTAAATATATATATTTTTTTCGATAGATCATAACATGGCTTTAAACCATAAGGCAGAAGAGGAGCCAAGAACTACTAAATATAAATGACTCACAAAGTGCAATATAGTACTTTAGCCGAGAACAAGCATAAATTAGTTTCATGTGATTGCTACAATACTTTGGTGCCATGATGTGGCATCCGTTTTACAATTTGTCAAAGCTTAAACTATCGCCCACACATACACATAACATAATGATTTAAAGTAACATCTTATCATTAAATCACAACTAGCATGCTTTTTAGTGTGACATCTACCTCTCAAAGTATACTATATTATGGATTACAAAACTACTTTGTTTTTAAATCATACTATTTGTAAGATTAGCAACGGTTGATATTAATTTAACATTTTAAATCATAGTTTAAGCTGGAAAGCATGTTGCAGAACTATGATTAAAGTTTTTATAACCTTCATATAAGATTTAAATAAAATAATATCATATACAAATTATATACTTATAAAATTTTATGTCCATAAAAATTAAATTAACAGACAAAATTTATTTTTTATGTTTTTTAGTTTTATCGACTCAATGATTTTTTTTCTTGGTTTATCAGATTAAACACTTATATCCTAGGATTTTTTTTTTTGAAAAAAATAATTAAGTTTTGGACCATCTTTCACTAGCACACCCTACGAGACATACAAAATTAAGAATGTAATTGATACGGCAAAATAGACTCAAAAATATATCTTATATTAGAACAAACCAAAAATCTCACTCTGCTAATCATGTTTCATGAAATCAAAGTATACATATTGTTAAATTTCTAAAACACGGTAACAGTTACCAACTTGTTTGATTTTATAGTCCATAGCTATCAAATGTAGATTTAAAAAAAGGTATAAAGAAAACAGAAACAAATAAATAAATAAAAACTCAACTCAAATCAAGAAAACAGTATTCATACCCTCACCAAGTGGACTAACGTTTATCGGCAAATCACCGTCTACCCTAGGTGCCTCAACTGCTTCGTTGCCGCTGCTGGCACCAGGACTGTTTCCGGCACTGCCGGCAAAAAGCGGTGGGGGAACTCTACTTGGCTGCCCCATCTCCGGCAGCACCGCCCTTGACGGTGCTGTAAAGGCGACTGTCGTATCAGTGCTAGAGCCTTCACCATTGAGAGGTAGTGGAGGAGGGCCAGTGATCGCTGTGGCAATATATATATATATAGCCCAATTAATGAGTGAGTAGGATGAATAATGGAGGCAAATTGAAAGATAGGTATGACAAGGGTTAGAGACGAGAAATGTTTTTTGATAATAGCTTTTAGACACCTAAATTAACATATTATGAACCATGTGCAAATAAATGTGGATTCCATCAATTATGTAACTGTTGAAACATAATTTTTCCTTTTTTTTTTTTTTAATGTGAAGTGTTGAACGTGGTGTTAAACAATAGTACATGTCAATACAATATTTATATAATTAAAATTTATATTTATTTATACAGGATCTATCAAATATGTGTGTGTGTGTGTGTGTTACCACTGTTAATGCCAACACCATAGTGATCTGGATCAAATGATGGCGGTGGTGGTGGTGGAAGAGAGATGTTGCTGGCACTCTGATTCTGCTGAGTGCTGGATTCGGGCACTTGGGTTTGCTGTGTGTTAACCATTTTCTTTTCTCTCTGGATGCAGTGGAGATAATGGAGCTTCAGTGGTTGTGCTCTCTTGTGAGTCGTGAGAATGAAATGGATCCACTATATATATATATATATGCCCTAGAACCTAGATGGCACTCATTTTGAAAATGAAAACCACACTCAATCCCGCCGTTGGTTTCAGCGTGGTGATGTCTGGAATGTGCTAATTTATGGAAAGAGATTAATGAGATATTTTGTACTAAATCTGAAATACGGTAGTGGACGTTATATGGAACGTAATATAGGCTGAAAGGGTAATGAGTTAATGCCAATTCATGGAAAGAAAAGGCACACAAGATTTTTTTTTTTTTTTTGATTAAAAAAAGGCACACAAGATACCTATAATAGTTAGCATGCGATATCTGCAGTGTCATAATTAGTATTAATTAGCGTTTTAAAAGTTAAGAATTAAAACTAGGAATGGATTCAACAGGCAGCTGGCAAAGGAATTCTGAAATTGTTGAAATCCAATATTTTTGGTTTTTCAACCCTCTTTATTATTAGGAAAAGAGACTAATTCTTTTCGAGCATAATAAAATTTGCTCTTTTAATTGGAGTTCTATCAAGAAATCAAATTGGGATCCTTTTTGGAGATCGTATAAGTCATATCAACTGCCTTGTTGGTTGTTGAAACTCAATTTGGGGAGAAAGTTTATCAAAATCAGTAGAATTTTCAGGTAAAGTTTGAATATATTCTTGCTCATATTAGGAGTTGTGGAAATAAGTAAAATTATTTTGGCATTAAAAATGGATACTAAATATATTATAAAGAAAGAGACTAATCTCATTCACTACTATTAAATTATTTGGTGTCTCTTTTTATGATGTCTATTCTTAATATCTGCTTATAATGTCAAAATAACCTTGTGCTGTAAAAATATATCAATTCCACTATTATTATAACTTGAATTATAATGAATCGCAAGGCGTATATATATTTTAATCGTCTAAAATTAATTAACTCTATTAATTGTTTACAACGAGAAAAGATTGTATTGAAAGTCACCAATATATTAAAGAATTCACATATAGAATTACAATTTCTTTGAAAAAATAACCGAATTTAATTCATTTTTAATATATGTAAATTATAAGAATGTATTATTATTATTATTATTATTATATGTATCATAAATTATCTATTATTATCAAATTCAATGAAGAACTAAAACAATAAAATTGGAATTTAATGGAGATAAACTGACTATGATAATTGTTGCCAAAAAATATGTAAGTACATACTTTAGACTAACCATAAAAAATAATAAATGTTCTCTTTCAAAAAAACAAAAAAGAACTATAAATGTTAAATTTCTTCATAGAATTTAGTATAATTTTCGAAAACCAATTAACTTGAAACATTGTTACACCAATATGGTAAGGAATACATATATAGAATTGCAAAGTTTTCATTAATAAACAATAAGTTATCTCATATTACAAAATATAAATATATCTCATCAAATGATTTGGCAATTATTCTCTTTAAACAAAATTTCGGATTTGAGTCTTGTGAATGAAAAAAAAAAAACACTAAGACAACTTGAGTACAATGAGTTTTGAATAGTGGTACTTAGACGGTGTGTATATGTGTGTGTTAACAGAAAATCAAATCAGATATCAAATCGGATAATGCACTAGTTCAAAGGTTTATTAGTTAAACATGTTCAACTAAAGTGTAATAAAATATATATTTATATCTAATTATATATGAGTGAGGATCAACTTATACTAGTATTAGTTAAACTCACTTCTTACACTATTGAAGAATTTTTTTATAAAACATTGTTGGATTGAAAGTTCATATGTTATAGATCATATTCATAAAATTTCATATTAATTCAAAATTATTTAATATACTTTTTATATATATTTAAATTAATATAATAAATATTTCTTAAATATATATATATAAAAGAACTATTTAATCACATCTTTAATAATGTTCAATTTTTTAAAAATTTGATATAAATGATCTACATGATATGTAATTATAATTCAACGGTTGAATTGATAAAAGTTATTTTCTATAAAATTTTATTAAAAGTGTAAGTCTGCCAATTCTTACATTGGTGTCAAGGGATCTCTTCTCACTATATATACGGCAAAATCAAATAATGCAGTGTAAGTTTTACTCTTACACCTATATCTATTTATTAATTTCATTTTAATCTAACGGCTTAAAATGATACAGTTTAACGAAGAAAGATAATAGTAAATTATAGTTTCAATGAAGAAAGAGAAATAATAATCCAATAATTAATTAAGAGAGAGAATTTGATTATATATGCTAAAACTTATAAACTAATTAATAAAAATAACACAAAAAGTTAAATAACATAAAAATTAAAAATAATAATAATAAGTAATAGACTTTTTTATAATTATTGAAAGAATTTAGTAAAAAAATATTATGATTTTAATTATTAATCAACAGTAAAAAATATTTTCTTAATATTTGAAAATTTTGTTATATGAAATTTTACGTTATTTTCTATTAGTATTTTAAATTTTCATTTCGTTTACATTTTCACCGCTATTTATTATATATTTTTTATTGCAAAATATTTTTATGTAAATATTTATTGAACATTTAAATATTGTTACATTAAATTTGTTAACAAATACTTACAAAATAAAAATGAAATGAAAATTAAAAATATTATAATTAATAAAAAAAGTAAACAAAAACTATTCATGGTTTTCAATTATTTGTTAAAAAAAATATGTTTAATTAAATTTCTATTTTTCTTTCAATAAAATTTTCTGTTATTTTATCAATGTTTTAAATTTTTATTTTATTTGCATTTTTATAAGTACTTATTAAAATCTTTTATGTGAAAATACTTACATTCTTAATAAATATTTACATCAATATTTTCACATTAAATATATAATAAATATGTTATTAAAATACATTTACGTTCTTAGTTTTCATATTAATTATTTACATTTTTATAATTATTTTTAAAAATTTAATGTGAAAATATTTATGTTTCTATTAATTTTTAAAAATCATAAACAATTTTTATTAAAATTTATAATTTTTATATAAAAAAACATTTCTTTTTTCGCAATTTTGTAATTTTTAGCTTATATAATCAAATTCTCTTTCTTAATTAATCACCCACGAATTAGTAACTTTTGAAGTAATTGTAGTAAAAATCAAATAATTTTAATGAAACTTTTGGTTTAAATGTACTTTTTATCCCTATTAGATTAGTAAATTTTGGTTTTAGTCCCTAAAAAATATATTTTTTATTTTTTGTCCAATATTTTCAAAAGTTTTAGTTTTAATCCTTACAATTTGTTTACCTATGTTAAGTGACGATGTGGGTGACATAGAGTGACATCACTATTCCCATATTACAGTTTAAATTTGATTTGAGTCCCTCTAATTATAAATCACTTAAGTTTTAGTCCTTCTAAAAATTAAAACCTCTTTTCACTCTTTTCCCCTTCGGTAGCCCCCACCTTCTTCCCCCCTTCTCCACATCATCCTTTGCGGTTAAGCTCGCGCAAGGGGTGCTTAGTGGCAAAGTGACAATAACGTGGTTGACAAAGAGCAGAGGCGACATAATGGAGGAATGGTTTACAACATTGAGGCGATTTCTAGTTAAACAATGGCTATTGACAGTATAGCTGGATAACGAATGGCAACTACACGATGGATATATATAATCTTTCATGTTTAGTTCATTAACTCTCTTTTGTGCTTAATTGAATTGATTTGAATCATATTTGTTTTTTGGGTTTTGGTTGGGTCTTGATTCAATTTTTCCAGCATTGTATTTATTTTGACACTGTTTTGTATTTTGATTATAACAAGTTCTAGATATCATTAGATTGCGATTTTTGATTTGTAGGAAAGCTAAGAGCCGGGCCTACAACTTTCATAAAAGAGTTCAGAGGCCAATTCTCAAGTTTTGGGACTGAAATTTGACCAGTAATTGAAGACAAGAGGTGTAGCCATCGTTCCTAAGCAATGAGCAATGTTCGGGCCATAACTTAGCCCATAAGAGTCTAATTGAGTCCATTTCAGCACCAGTTGAAAGCTGACATCTAAGACTACATTTTATCTTAAGAGAACTTAGCCAAGCAGAGGCAGCTTGATGGTAAAAAATGTAATGAAAGCCCACGGATAGGTCCAAAGAACTCAAATCAGTGTTTTAGGTCTATTTCTCTCATCAAAACTCCACTTAGTGCAAATTAGGTGTCCGAATAAAGCTTAGAGAGAGGAGATTAATGTAATATTAGATTAGTGAGTCAATTATAACTATAAATAGGGAGGGACCGAATTTGAATAGAGTCTTTTTGGCCATTTGAATCAATTTTCAGATTTGGAAATAAACACTTTTGTTGTTCTTTAAGTTTCTACCTTCTCTCTCTCTCTTCGGTAGATTTTCGTTTTTCTCCATTAATGGAGGAGCATATCTTCGATTGATTCAAGGAATCAAGTGAGTATTGATGCTCTTGAGGGTTGGTGATCCTAAATGCAACAATTCTAGATCTGCTCTCTACTCTCTTTATGTGTTCTTGATTCATTTTCGGATTTGAAGGTTTTCAATTTGGAATTGTGATTTATGATCTGATTGCTTGCATGTTATTTGGTTAATTAATGTAATGTGACTGAGTGATAAGTAGAGATTAGATTTCAAGTTTGAATCCAAAAATAACTGTATTGGTGTTTGAAATTAATATAAAGCCCATTTGTTTGTACTTTTGTGAGTAGAAAAAGTACTTTTTTTTTAATTTTTTTTGAAAGAAATTACTTTTGAAGTAAAAATGGGTAGTTTGTTTGTAATTATAAAAAAAAATAGAAATAAAAAATAATCAATTTTTTTTACCTTTCTTAAAAGTTGATAGAAATATGCTTCTCTTAAAAGCAAAAATAATAGAAGAGAGAGATAATTAGTAATTACTCCTAAAAATTTGGACTCAATTCCTTCCCACTCCTTTCCAATTTATTTACCATTCTATTCATAGAATTTTACAAAAATAACATTGCACTTTTCATGTCATCCATGTTCTCACTGTCTTCTCTATCCCCTTCTCCCTCTTACGCAAACAGTGACAGCTTGAAGTCCGTGACAGGCTGACAGCTTCATTTCAAGTCATCAATAGCATCGATTGGTCCTCTTGATGCACCCATCACTCATTTGATGTTATGCTGTATGACTAATGGTAGAGAAAGCCTCTGTTGGCAATTATTTTTCCTAAACTTTGCTGATCGTTCCTATTTTAAATTTTTCATGTTACCGCATATATTGATGTTAATTCCTTTTCAAGACTTTTATACCCACTGAAAATTCAATTCCGAGGGACGTCCTCGAGTAATATGAAACTAGAGGGGTATTTATTTTTTTTTGGGGGTAAAGAAACGAGAGGGTAAATTATATATGTAATTAAATTATTTTTAATTAAAAATAAAGAATACAAAATAATTATATATATTTTTTAAATGTTTATTATATAGAAAAGTACTTTTATTATTTATCTAAACATATTTTTTGAAAAGTGATTTTTTATGTCTTTAATTGTAATTTTATATAAAAAATACTTTTATATTTGCTATATCTAAACACTTTAACTACTTCTAATTTTAATAAAAAATACTTCTATAGTTATATTTAAACACAAAACATTTTTTTGCTTCTGCTTCTATTTCTGCTTCAACTTTTATATCTAAAGAAATACTTTTCTTAGAATCTTAAACATACGGGCCCATAGATTAATTTGCTTTTTGAGATTTCAGAACTTGATTGATTGTGTGTTGATTGAATGCAGAAAGTCTTCATGTATGAATACTGGATCTGAATTAAGGTTTCATTCGAATTCATGTTTAGCTACTGATCTAGTTTGCTAAATTATATTTAGAATCATATGATAGAGCATGCTATTATTCCTTTTTCATCCTTGAGTTAGTGATTTGATTCAATTTGTTTTAATTTGTTTAATTACATTTTCGATTACATTTTGCACACATATTTATGAACAAAAATCCCCTTGCATTTCTGATTACATAACATTGGCATCCTAGGGAGAACGACTCAGATTGCTATATACTACAATTTGTGTGATTCAATTTGTAATTTGATCGAACTCAGCACTCGAGTCAGGAGGCTTGGATAGCGATATTGTGATAGTAGCAATGACTAGGCAGAGAATGTGAGGGTGGTGTTGTGCTCGCTGTCCTTTTATGGAGAGGGGGGAAAAGGGTAGGGAGAAGGTGTAACATCCCCATTTTCTTTGAAAAAAAAAACGGTATAATAGAAACAATGGTTCTGATTAACACTGTTGATTGAACCATTTCGTTTCATTAGAGAAATACACTTAATTAGGGTTGAAACTTAACTTTGTTAAATAAAAAATTTAAGAAGACCATTGGTAATGTTTTGAATATTTAAAAGAATTTATAACGTCCTGAATTTACTAAACGTTTAATTTGCATTGTTAATCGATTTATTCGATTTTATTGGATGTACAAAAAATGATTAGAAGTGAATTATAGAGGAATTAGGATCAGGAGAATTTGAATTTATCATGCAAAAAAATATAAGATGATTTCTAGTAAGGTTTCACCAGTTTGAAGGAAATCGGTTCAATTTTGGTATTGTATATCGCAAGAACTGAGTCAGCAAAAATTATACCGTCAAAAACTAATTTGGGTGGCTAAGAATTTAGCCACCTTTAGCCCCATAAGTGGTGCCACATGCTGCCACAAGAAGGGGGAGACTTGGCCCAATCTCCTTCACCAAAACCAACCACCCACTCCCAAGTCATTTTCAACATTATGTTTAATAACTCAAACAACTCCAATCCATTCCTTTCCCTTGGATTTTCGTCCTCAACACACCAGCCCCCTCCCTTTCTCATCTTCCTCTCTTCATCCTTGTTTCTTCACCCAACCTCTATGCTTTCATCTAAGACTTGCTTCCTCACTAGCTTCAGCTTCAGTTTGAGGTAGGATTCAAGCTTTATTTTTGTTTTTACGGATTTGTGGTTGATTATAATTCTTGCTTCATCCATCTAAAATGAAGATATATGATGTACTTTTGCTAATTTGTGATTGATTTATTAAGTATTTGGTTGAGTTGGAGTTGAATCTTGTATGAAAAACTAGAAAGGAAGCAAAATAGGAAATCTGGAATCTCTTGATTCCTAGAGTGTCCGTACTCGCGAACTGTACGGACTCTCAGAGAAACATCATAAATTTATGAAACTAATTTTAAGTGAAACTAGATATTTAGGGCTTTCCATACATATATTTTATAAGGCCATTGGGTTAGTATTGAGGGAGATATGAATTTTGGAAGTTTGCCCTAGGTTTCTGAGTTTGATTCTAGGCAGGGGAGGTTGTTCAGGGCAAAACTTACCCTATAGAATTTGGAATGGAGTGCAACAAAATTTTTTAGAAAGGTAAGACATATTAGAACATGCTATAAAAATTTCATGGTCAAATTCGTTTTCTATAATTCCTAGCAAATTATTGAAATTGTCCTATGTTTTGTTGGAACAGAGACAGGGTAATCCGAGTCTATCAACTTTGTGAGCTCATAACTTGAGCTCCACTTAGTAAAACGGAGTGAAACTTTTTGGATATGAAAATTGGATCAACAAGCTTTAAATCAACATAGACTTGATAGGAATCCAAGCAGATTTCTATTTTTGGTGGATTTTTACTTTCTGGTGTGCAATTCTGTAGCAGGCCAAATTAAAACCCCAATAACTTGAGCTACACTTATCAAAATTAAATGGAACCAAAGAGGTTAGAAAATATACACATAACACTCCAACATATCTAAATTTAGGTCCAACGGAGTTTACTAGAATTTATGGCAGATTTTACAAAATCGAACAGAATTGAGGAACATAAGCAGAATTTCCAAATTGATGAACTAGGCACCCTAAGGCATATGTGACTTCAATTAAAACCTAAACATTGCTATACCATGTTGATGTTGAAGTTTAATGTGCTATAATGGTGCTGGTACTATTGGCTGATTATTTGTTCTGGAATGATACTATTCTTAGGGAAGTGGACTCGATCCGTTATGCTGCTAAATTTCCGGCATAAATTAGTGATAGATCTAAATGTTTATGTGTTAATGTTATGTGACGTGTATAAATACTATGCAAGTATTATCCTTTGAATCCACATTCCGAAAGAACATGACATGGCGATCACGCTCTGATGAGGTATAACATATCATACTCTGAAATGTGGCATAATGATCCCACACCCTAAGGAATGTGACATGGCGATCACATTCCGATGGAGTATGACATGGCGATCATACTCTGGGACGTGGCAGGATGAATATATTCGTAAGGAGTGTGACATGGTGATCACACCCCGATGGAGTACGATATGGCGATCATACTCTGGAATTTGTATGACAAATAAAGGAAGATGAGCAAGGCTGCACTTGAGGATGGCGATATGTAACGCCTAGTGTGTCAAATGAAGAAAGTAAAGATAAATATTAAAGGAAGACAAAGAAAGAAAAGAAAATTTTGTGTATATGCATAAATTCAAGTACAAATAAAGACATGTGCAGATGTTATATTTCCAGTATATTGCTGTTATTATATTTTAATACGTTGCAATTATTATTCATAGTATGATTTATGACTTTATTTGGTATTGGCTCTCCCAAATGACAAGTGTACAAATATAATGAACTTTGCTTTGGACAATATATTTTTCAACTATAAAATTAAACAGTTTATATAATATGTTCACCTTTTTCATAATAAATCGAAGCAGCTGGAGATGAAAACGATGACATCATGTATGATAGTTAGAGAATCCTACTGAGAATTTTCAATTCTCACTTCTATTTTCGTGTTATCTCCAGATAGTTCAAGAAATATTAGGGGCAACCCAAGTTTGCTATCAGATAAGGTCCGTTCAGGTAACAGTAACAACTGTTGAGTATGTTGTTATGACTTAAACATAGTACTGTATTTGGGAGGGTGTTACAGAAGATGGTGGGAATTGTAAGGGGTTAGGGTAAGGGAGGGAGGGTAGGGGCTGGAGGACTATGACGAAAAGAGGTATTAGTTTTTCTTTTAAAAAAAATAGAGGGATAAAAATAAAAATGGCAAAATAATTTATAATAATAGAGGTTAAAAAATATTCAAAGTGCCACATAAAAAAAGTGACATAACCCTTTATCATCCATACTAACTGTTAACAAAGTTAGGCTAAAAGAAGAAACTAATAATATATTTAAACCATCATTTTTTTATGAGATAGTGTGTCAAAATTAAATATATACATATTAATTTTGAAACACTTTAAATTTGAAATTTTTACTCAATTACATATTATCATACATATTATAGCTTATAAATTAGTTATAAAAATTAAACACTTTTAATAACAATACAAAAAATATTATATCATTGCACTGTATCAAATTCAATTTAAACGCCATATGTATATATTCTACAACAATCAAACTTTTTTCACTCAGTAAAGTCAGTTACATCGTTATTTATGTCCAATCAGAAACTATGTGTGTATATAACTCCAACAATTCTAGCGTAAAAATTATGTACTGTTTCACATCCTGATTAGCATAGGAAAAACCCAAAGTATTCACACTATAAGAAATTTAATTTTTCAGTTTTCCTTTTGAAAAAAAAAATGATAAAAGTTATAAACAGCCTAAGCTTTTGTTCAAAGTATGCGCTTCGAGATGCTACCACTTGATTAGCAAAAACAGATTAGTGCAACCTTGAACTGGAGCAGCATAGGGAAATATTATATGGGCTTGTACCATCTCAGAGCAAATCTTAACTTGAGCTCAAGGTTTGAACCACATCTATTGATTGATATCATCCACCCAAACAAAATTTTACTATGATTAGCTTGTCCCCCAAAAAAGAAAAACAAAAAATAAAACCATTTTTCATGTGGTTATTGTGGCTCGTGTTATATTACTTCCCTCTAACTTTGGGAGTTAGTTACTCCAATGTAAAATATAAGGGTTTTATATTGCAAAATGAGTGTTTCATCTTTTTATTTGCAGTTAGAGGGCTTGCAATTGGCTTCTCCATCCCCTCTTCCACCAACTCCTCAATAACTCTTCTCCCAGTTTTGCACCATCCCCCTCTAATTTTCACAATCAGACAAATCTCATGTTCCACAATCTATGAGATTCAAAACCACAAAACCCATAACATAGACACTAAAGAAAATAAACACCGAATTTTTTCTGACCATCGATGGTTGCCAGAAAGGTAAAGGTAGCAATGGGGTTCCAGAAGTCCGTCATCGACGGCAATAGCAGCTTAGACTCCTCCGTCGCAAAAGGAGCAACCTCCTCCTCCGTCCATAGTAGCCTCAGCCGAAAAATCTTCATCACACGAGTCCTCATTCTTGCTGTTGGCTGTGGGAAGTTACAGAGGGATTACCATCGAACGGTCTAGCTTCATCCACTACGTCTTAATCTGCGATCTTAATTTTTCGGAGGAGGATGAATCAAACGCTAGCAGCTCCTCTTCCTCTTCCATAGGAGGAACAATACCTCGTCAAAAGAAGATTTCTCGAACTTGGAAGATTCTGACAAAATAGAGGTGCATAGCTCCTTCAAAGGACCTTTGGATACTGTCAATGATTTCCAGGAGGATTATCGACTGTCTTTGATCCTTTTAGTTTAATGGGTTTTCCTCAAGTTCCAAGCTTTCCTTGTGAGTAATGCTATGTTGTTGATTTGGGGTTTTGGGATTTTGTGAAGATCAAAACTGTTTGCTTTCATGCATTTCAATTCTAAAATATTGTTATAGAATAAAAATAATGGTTTTAACTTATTTTTGTTATAAGCACTGGATCTAGAAATTTTTCAAAAATTAAATTGATTGTATTCTCATTTCTCTTGCAAGAATCAATTAGTTCCAAATGCAAGTATTTGCCATTGTCTGAGAAAACAAGGATCATCGCATTTCGATGGAAAGGCGACATGGCAAGAGTGGTGATTTTTTGTTATTTTTAAGGCCTCTAAGCCTAAGAGAACAGTTGATAGAGAGACTTCCGTTGCAATGCAAAAACAGTAGGATGCCTTGTTTGCAAATAAAAAAAAGTGAGACACCCATTTTGCAATATAAAATCCTGATATTTTACATTGGAGTAACTAACTCCCAAAGTTTGAAGGGAGTAATGTAACATGAGCCGGTTCTTGTAGCCTGCTATAGTCTAGCTATGTGAATATCCCTTTCTCAGCTTGGTCAAGGAAGGAGATCTAACATCCTCAGATTTTGGAGATCCCTTTCTCAACCTCTTTAAGGCTAAAGATCTGACATCAGACTTGACCACTTTGTTATCTGCAAGTCCAGGACAAAGCAAGGGTGAGAAAATGTTATGCTCTTCACTTGTTATAAAATACTACCTCTATCTTGAAATAACTATCCACTTTGAAATTTTATTTTCCTATAAATAATCTTCTATTTAGGAAATTTAAATAATATTAATTTTTATCAATTATACTCCTATTAAATAGAGAAAAGAGAAAAAATAAGTGAAGAGATAATTAAGAAAGAGAAAGAATTAAGTAAAGATAATTTTATAAAATATATCTAAATTTCTCTAATATTGAGACTTTTCTAGTTATTTCGTTAATTTATATATATATATTTAAAACTGGACAATTATTTCAAAACGGAGATGGCATTTATGTTGCGGAGATGGCTAAATATAAAGCTAAATCAATACTGTAAAGCATATGCCCAACGAGGGTGTCTTGGGCCGTTGGCCTAAAGCCTATGGCCTTAGCTAAGGTATCTGGCTTCTGTTCTATTACTGGGACAAATGTTTCTTGAAAGCCTCTCAGTCCCTCACTACTCAGTAGTATGTCTCTCCTATCTAGCACGATGTTGTGGGTTTAAAATTTTTCAGCATCATCCACATGCAAACTGACTCCCCAGTTTACCCACCTAGTAAGTGTCAGGTCAACCGGTTCATGCAATGCTCAAAAGTTTCTGACCAACCACAGCTCATATAATGACTTTTTTGTTCATATAAGAATCAAACCTATGATTTCAAATTTTCAATCCTAACATTACCACACCCTACGACTTGATCCAAGTCCAAGTAGCAACCATAGAGGTTATTAATGACTCGATAATGGGTCAGGTACCGGCTAAACTACTTTCGTCCGTTTCTCATAACTCTTTCGATGCCACATCAGAAAACCCCCAGCCCCCTAGAAGCTTAAACTTCCATTATCTCAATAGTATTTTTATGATGTATTTTTTTTTTTTTTCAAGAGCATTTTTTCATAAACTACTCCTTTAAAATAATGAAAGTAATGAAAAAAGGTCTAAAGCTAACTCTTTATTTCGGGGAAAATCTTATCTAATTATCTTTTAATTAATAAAAGCATTTTTCCTTAAAAAAAGCTCCAATTAGTTAGTTTAAATAGTTTGACGATTGTTTCCCTCAAATAAAGTCTCAACTGCTAATCTTTTGAATGGTGAAAACTAGCATGTGATAGTTTTACCCCCATAGTAGGTTGACTTAACTCGAACTAAGACAGTTATCTAGTAGACTCTACATACCGGTGATTTGTACTAAAAAAAGGGACCAAAATCTTGCCACCAGGTGGCATTCTTGTGACCAAATTGAACTTCACACCAGTGATGGTCCTAACTTCAAGCCTAGTCTTTTGCAAGAAGGAAATTGAACAAGATTCAAAAGGAACAATTGTTATATCTAACATTTTAACATTTAATGTTAAGCAGCTTTCAAAAAACAAACAAACATCGTCTGCCAGCTTGTACATACAAAGCGATCTGATGTCTAACCTGTGCCGGAGGCATTCATAACATCTTCCATCTTTATCCTTTGAGAATCTTTCAGCATGCAATCATTTCCAGAACGCCTTGCGGAAATAGTGACTATGCCAGGCTTCATCTTCTGCTCTGCATCTGCACATCGACCTCCAAAAGGCTCCATATAGCAGAACCTAAGATAGCAACAATTCACAATGGACTAATAATGCAATATATGTAATCATATAATAAAGGCACAATCACGGATTTGTAATAGTTAATTATCTATTCCTTTATTTACTTAAGCTTGTAAATACAAAATATAAACAAAGGCTAGCCTCATCTATCAAAATCAACTATTTTTAGCATGTACAGTGTCATTTACAGTGGTCTTTCAATTGTGTCAAAGTCCTTTTTATTACTATACAAGTATACATTGGCCTAGTATGAAAAAACAAATGGAACCGAGTTTCAAGCTACCAACAAATTCAGAATTCTAACTCAATTACAAGGCAGAAGCAGAAACAGGTTCATCCAACATTTTAACTTCATTCCTTTTATCAATATTTACAGATGGCACCATGCTCAACCTGGACACACAAAACTGTTGTAGCAACTGTTAGCATTTTCCTGGTTACTACAATACTGCTATCATTGAGGCAAAACATTGTCTTCTTTCTAGCAAACTCATGGACCACTTGTTCATCAATAAGAGAATTCTGGCTGCACAGACAATGGGAATTCTAAGTGCCAAATCAGCTTGTGATGAGCGATGACAGATAATGATGTGCCAACAATTCCTCAAGCGCTGACCAAGCAAAAACAGCAACTGGGACAAAAGTGCTTTGCTAGGTACGTGCGGAAGGAAATGAATGTAAAAGAAACAAGCAAATAGTCTTTATATGCCTCCAAATCCTCATTCTCAAAAGGTATAGAAAATAAAGAGATGACCCAACCAGCTCAATCCTATAAAAAACACCTTGGCCTCTTGCAGTGTCCAAACAAGCATAGAGGACACACTTAAGTTTGAGCTTTCATCATCCAAATACAATAACTAAGCCTTATCCACTAAGTGAGTATAGCAGTAACCAACAAAATTGTTTATTGACAGATAGTGATAGACCAATAATTAAAAGCCCAATCGGTGAATAGTCCATTATATATATTAAGGAACAATTCATTATCCAAATAATCAATAAAATTGTTTACCAACAGATACGAATAGATCAATCATTACAAGCCTAATTGGCGAATAGAGCATAATATATAGTTACCACAGCCATGTTACATTGAGCGAACAAAGGCCAAAATAAGCAAAATTTTATTTGACATATCACCAACATATTATGATTCCGAACCCTTAACAAGAAAAATACAAACATCGTTGAAACCCACTTCATCCAGAGAGGCAAGTTGAAAGTATTAAGCCCACAAGGATCTGTTCTTGGTACTAAATTGTTGGAACTGGGAACAATTAATAGAAGCATTATCATATAACAAACAAAAAGAAACCCTGAAGACCTGAACAATCCAAAGGAATTCATGTAAATGAGTGAAAAATGAAAAAAAAAAAAAAAGAATCAACACCCCCATTACCAACAAGATCAAGCAATGAAAGATTAATCATAAGTTACTCAAGCAACAACTTAAAATTATAGCAAATTTTCGCGACATGAAATCACAAGTTACGCAAGCAGATATGTGAATGTGAAATATCTCTTAGCATACCATTGCATTGGTAATTTTCTGCTGTCAAAGTTAGGAGGTAATATTCTCCACTTTCTGCACTTGTCACATTGCACCCATTCACAATCTGGTTTGTAGACACAGTTATCTTTATCCTGGGAAGGAAATAAAAGTACAATTCAGCACACCTCCCCAGTAAAGAAAGATATGTATGTGCAAGTTCTGGAATTTGTAGCATGAGCAGTGAAGTGAAGTGAAACTCCTATTTATTCATCTAATATCGCACGTTTTCCTATTTAACCAGACATAACAATGCTGGAGGAAAACCAAAGTGAATGTCAACCTTACAACTGTCTCATATAAAGTAGGCATTAACTATTCACAATTTGAATTTTGAGTTACTGCTACCAAATTCAATTACTCAAAACAAGGAATAACAATGATAACTTGGGAACCAGTCCCTCATGGAGAAAGTCATCCCTTACAATGTTTTATTTTTAGGTAAAAGGAATAATGGGAACTTAGCAAAAATCTATAATTGTGATAGAATTTACAGAAGAGCTTTACGCCTTTACCAACTTAAGTGAATCAAAATTATTGTCCCAGTAGTCATCTGCTTTTCTCCCAAGCCACTGCTCAAGGACCGCATAT
Organism: Pterocarpus macrocarpus; assembly: GCA_031439585.1. Classification (NCBI taxonomy): domain Eukaryota; kingdom Viridiplantae; phylum Streptophyta; class Magnoliopsida; order Fabales; family Fabaceae; genus Pterocarpus; species Pterocarpus macrocarpus. Next base: position 65,900,592 of record CM062520.1, on the reverse strand, counting down.
GATTCACAGTCTTGAAATCCCTGCTTGTTATTATGCACCCAGACACGACCATCCCGATCATCCTATCCCAGCAAGGACAAAAAAAGTACAGGAGTTGGGATGTAAAGAAAAAGTGTTGTATTTTAATAAGCTGGGTAAGCTTTTAAGTTAAGACTGTGATGAAAAAATTGATTCGCAGAACACAGGTATTAAAAACTTTCTTAGAAGTTTAATCAAAGACACTTATTCAAAATAAGTTCTATCGAAAACGAAGGCAGAACATCAATATAATTGAGGCTCATGACATTAGAAACATTTTGGCAGAATGCACAAGCACATAAATTGCATCACAAAAAATAAGCAACCAAAATGGGGGAAGTAATCACATGCTGTTTCCTGACAATTTTCAAATGGTTAGACGTTAGACATAAACCAATTCTAATATAGCATACAGAATGAATTATTATAAACCAACAAGATTTAAATTAGCCTATTACTCCAACCCAAAAAAAGGGCATATTACTTTCATTCTTACCATAAAAACCTTTTGCGGAAAAGTGAATTATTTTTCACTGATACAAAATTGGGTACAATAATGGAGTATAAATAGAAAAGAGTCCAGATCTGTACAATTAATCTAGGCCTAGAAATCAGGAAAAAAAATAACTCTCCTATAATTGCTGCAACTAAAAAAGGAAAGAAAATTACAACAAATTTACAGCTAGCTAAATCTAAACAGAATAAATTAGGACCGCAGATGATTGATTGATATCCAAGACAATCTCCAACACTCTCCCTCAACTTGGGTGATAGATGTCTATCATTCCCAAATTGGTTCTAATACCCTCATATGTGTGTCTTGGAAGTGCTTTAGTTAGGATATCTGCAGTTTGACTGCATGCAGGTACATGATCAATGTCTATGATGCCAACTGTCAACCTTCTCCTTAATGAAGTGTCTATCCACCTCTACATGTTTTGTCTTGTCATGGTGAACTGGGCTCTTGGCAATGCTAATGGCAGCTTTGTTGTCACATAGTATCCTCATTGTATAGTTGGGAGGAATTCTGAGTTCTTCTAACATTCTTTCCAACCAGATTCCTTCGCAAATGCCATGTGCCATGGCTCTGAATTCTGCTTCTACACTGCTTCTAGCAACTACGGTCTATTTCTTGCTTTTCTAAGTAACCAAGTTTCCCCATACAAAGGAGCAATAGCAAGCAGTTGATTTCCTGTCCACTGCACATCTTGCCCAATCAGAATCAGTATATACTTCGATACGTCTATTTGAGTTTTTCTTGAAGTAAAGGCCCCTTCCTGGTGTACTTTTAAGGTATTGAAGTATCCTATTCACAGCATTCATGTGGATGTTGGTTGGATTGGTCATGTGGCATCTTGCCATGCTTACAGCAAACTCAATATCCAGCCTAGTGTGTGTTAGATAGATTAATTTCCCAACAAGGCTTTGGTATCTATCTTGATCTACTGGGGAACTGCCATATTCTAAGTTGCTCCTTTTTGCTAGTTCTATAGGAGTATGAGTTATCTTACACCCAAGCATTCCGATATCTTGAAGGAGGTCCAAGGTGTACTTCCTTTGAGACACATAAATTCCATTATTTGATCGCTGTCCCAAGTCTTTGACTTCAAATTCTTTAGACAAAAGTCCTTTTAGGTGCCCAATTTGATCATGATCATCTCTTGTAATGACAATATCATCAACATAGACAATGAATAAGGCTACCTTTCCTTCCGAGGAGTGTTTGACAAACATGGTGTGGTCTGATTGACATTGAGTGAATCCATCTTCCTTGACAACTCGAGTTAACCTATCAAACCAAGCTCTCAAGGATTGCTTGAGGCCATACAAAGATTTCCGAAGTTTGCACACACCTTGTCTGAGGTACTAGATGATTCAATTCCTAGGGGAATTTGCATATAAACCTCCTCTTCTAATTCGCCATTTACAAAGGCATTTTTTTTGTCCAATTGGTGTAATGGCCAATCCAAATTTGCAGCTAGAGAAAGGATGACACGAACTGAATTTGGTTTGGCCACTGGTGCAAATGTTTCTTCATAGTCCACACCATAAGACTGAGTGTAGCCCTTCACCACCAATCGGGCCTTGTACCGGTTTATACTTCCATCTGCATTGTATTTGATGGAAAAAATCCATTTGCATACCACCATTTTCTTCCCTTCTGGTAGAGTAGTCAGCTCCCAAGTGTGTTTTTAACCAAGGCTTGATTCTCCTCTGTCACAGCTATTGTCCACTTGAGATGTTATAGTGCTTCGTGCATGTTCCTTGGAATTTGGGTGCTGTCAAGTGATGCTACAAATGGTCTGTACCTCTGTGACAACTTTTCATAGGATACATATTTTTCAATGGGGTGGTGAGTGCAAGTTCTCACCCCTTTTCTCAAGGCAATAGGGATATCAAGCTCAGCTGTACTAGTATGCACAGGTTCAGAATCAGAAATTTGATTACCTGGGGAAATTTCATTTTCTAGAGTCTGGTTAGACTCATGGCTTTGCATTTGAGATGTGCTTGGTTCTTTCTCCTACAGTAAACCCTCAAGTAATTCTCTTGTGCAATAGGACCTTGTTGAAGTTGGTTTGTTTCCCTTGGTTCTGCTTCTAGGACCTCTTCTGGTGCGTCTGGGACTGTTGGAGCAGCTTCAGCAGTTTCTATAGGTGCTGTAGGTACTTTTGGAGCAGTAATTTCCATAGGTGCTGGTGTTGATCCTTCGTTGCCAAAAAATTGGAATTCTGCCATTTCAGTTTGTATTTTTGTCTTCTCCCCCTAAATTTCAATTTTGGAGAAATAAGGTTGATTTTCAAAGAAGGTAACATCCATGGTGTGATAGAATTTTCTGGTTGAAGGGGAGTAGCACTTGTAGCCCTTTTGGTGAGGTAAGTATCCAAGGAAGATGCATTTGATGGATTTGGGGTCAAGTTTGCTGTGGTGAGGAACAATGTTGTGGACAAAGGTTGAGCATCCAAAGATTTTAAAGGGTATTGAGGTGAGAAGTCTGCTGGTTGGGTAATAGGTCTGGAGAGTGGAGTGAGGGGTGTTAAAATTGAGGACACGAGAAGGCATTCTATTTATAACACAGGTTGCTGAAAGTACAGCTTCTCCCCAAAACTGCTTTGGTACATTTGAGGCCATCATGAGTAATCTTGTTACTTCCACATGGTGTCTGTTTTTCCTGTCTACTACCCCATTCTATTGTGGGGTGTCAACACATGAACTTTGATGTACAATTCCATGATTTTGAAGGTAGGAATTCAGCATGAAATGAAAGTATTCTGGGCCATTGTCTGTCCTAAGAACCTTGATGCCCGTTTGGAATTGTGTTTGCACCATATTATGGAAGTTTTCAAATATTCTCCCTACTTTTGATTTCTCCTTCCTAAGAAATACCCATGTGATCCTTGTGTGATCATCAACGAAGGTGACAAATCATCTTGAGCTAGTAATGTTGCTAACCCTTGATGGCCCCCACATGTCACTATGAATCAAGGAGAATGATTGAGAGGGCTTGTATGGTTGAGCTGGATAAGTGCTGCGAGTGTGCTTGGATAATTGGCAAACTTCACAATGAAAATTTCTTTTATTTTTGTTGAATAATGAGGGAAACATCTTTCCCAAGAATATGAAATTAGGGTGGCCTAGACGATAATGCCACAACATTACAGAGTTTTCACTATTTGAAGGAACTACTACACAAGAGTTGGCTTTGGGTTCACTTTTGGAAGCTTCAACTTGAAGGAGATAAAGTCCCGCACACTCTTTAGCATTGCCAATCATCTTCCCGGACTCCATAATCTGAAATTCACACAGGTTAGGTGAGAACTTGGTGATACAATTCAAGTCATTTGTCAATTTGTTAATGGACAACAAGTTGCAGTCAAGGTTGGGCACATAAAGTGCTGAACTCAAAAGTTATATTTCTATCGATAACAATTAAACCTTTACCAATGACCGTTGAGAGTGTTCCGTCTGCTATTCGGACTGTTGAGTGGTCTTGACAGGGAGAATAATTATTAAATATAGTAATATCTCCAGTCATATGATCTGATGCCCATGAATCTACAATCCATGATTGTGATTTAGAGCAGTTAAAACTCTTTGTGCTACCATTACTATACCAACATTCTTCCCCGTATCTAGCATGGCTTGCTGAAGGAGTTTTTGTAGGACCTCCATTTGTTCCTTGTTAAAAGGAGTTGTGTCAGAATTAACTTCTGCTCCCTGAGGATTATTGTAGGCTGTGTTGTCCCTGATTTCCTTGTTTCGGAATGACTTCACATCGGTTGGCTTCCCATGTATGACCCAGCATGTATCCTTAGTGTGTCCAGGCTTCTTGTAGTAATCACACCAGGGGCGGTTCTTCTTCTGTGGCAGTCGAGACTGATTTCCTCTGGCTGCCATAGTTGAGCTTTCAATGGTTGGGGTAGAGGCATTGTTTCCTAACATGAGTTTTGTCCTACTTTCTTCTCTTCTCACCTCTGAAAAAGTCTCGCGGATCTTTGGAAGAGACTTAGTTCCAAGGATCCTTCTACGCACCTCATCAAGGTCTTTGTTAAGCCCCAATAAGAACTTTTAAATTCTATCTTTTTCTACCAATTCTTTGTACTCCTTCTTGTCATCTGGGCATTTCCATTCAATTTCTTCATATATGTCCAATTGCTACCAATATCGATTGAGAGTGTTGAAATAGTTAGTGACTGAAGATTCACCCTGTCGCAGATTATGGAGAAGGTTCTTGATTTCGAAAATAGCAGAGGTGTTATCCACATTGGAGTATGTCTCCTTCACCACATCCCACATTTCCACGGCAGTATTGTAGTACATGAAGTTCTCCCCAATCTCATTGGTCATGGTGTTGAGGAGCCATGAAATTACTAGATTGTTTTCCAGCTCCCATTTTTGGAGATTCGACTCTCCCTTCTCTGGTTGTTTGGAGTCTACCGTGATGTATCCTTCCTTCCCTTTTCCTTGGAGAAAGATGAGGACAGACGAGACCATTGGATGAAGTTTTGGCCAATCAATTTGTGGCCTATGATAGGAAGAAAGGGACCATCGACAGAGCTGGGGCCAAGGAGTGTACCAGTCTCCATCTTGACTAGGTTTTCTAGTTTTTCACCTTCCATGGTTGGATTGGTGAATAGTATTTAGGATTGGTTCAAATCGTGCTCTAATACCATGCGGAAAAGTGAATTATTTTTCATTGATACAAAATTGGGTACAATAATCGAGTATAAATAGAAAAGAGACCAGATCTGTACAATTAATCTAGGCTTAGAAATCAAGAAAACAAATAATTCTCCTATACTTGCTGCAACTAAAATAGGAAAGCAAATTACAACAGATTTACAGCTAGCTAAATCTAAACAGAATAAGGGTGCATTTAGATAAGATTTTTTTCCCCAAAAAATCACTTTTTTCACTAAAAAAATCACTTTTGACATATTTGGATAAATTATTAAAAATAATCAAAATCTCAAAAAAATTTATTTTCAGCTTTTTTGTAGAACCTGAAAAAAGTAACTTCTGAAAAAAAATCAGTTTTAAGCATTTTCAATTATATATAAAATTTTAGTTTCAAAATCATTTTTTTCAAAATCTGAAACAAACGCACTCTAAATTAGGACTACATATGATTGATTGATATTCAAGACAATCTCCAACACTTTTTCAGAACAAATACATTCAATCGAACTCTAAGCAAGTACACACCAATATAATTGAGGCACACAACATTCATATAATTTAGGCAGATTACCCAAGCATATAAAAGCAACCATTAAATTGTGAATAAAACTATCCAAGCACATAAACACATCATTTCCTCAAAGGTTTCAAATGGTTAGAGTACATGCAAAACAATGCCAAAGCAATATAATCCTTTAAGCAAATGAAATCGGAAAAGTACATACCATTAAATTGGTCACATCTATGACACCAATTACACCCCGGCCCACATCTGCATTATGAATCATGCCACCAACTCTCTTGTAGGCCTATAAAAAATAGGTAAAAATAAACTTCAGTTCTTATGCAGAATCAAGTTAAGCATGCACAGTCAACTCCGTCATGAAGTAAGAAAGCTCCAACACCGAGTTTCATGTTGAAACCACAAGGCAACCTTTTCATGATAACTAAATAATACATAGGCAATCCACTGAGTGAAGAATCTACACATAATATTGAATGCAATGAAGCTCTAACACAGGATTTCTTATGCTTTAATACAAGATTTCAATTGCACTATCTTTTTTTATAAAAGAAGAATTTTATTAATTAAAAAAAGAAGAATTTTATTAATTAAAAAAGGAAGAATTTTATTAATAAAAAGAGAAGAATACAAAAAGATAACAGGATAAGAAATCCTCTTTACAAAAACAATAACTACCAAAAAACAAAAAAAAACCATAAATGGAGAAAAGCTTTTCATTCTTTCAACATATCTAAGAGGGAAATCCCTTTAATAAGATCACAAGCCTTGCATTAAATGGAAGCCAAATGTCTAATCTTATCCTACAAGATTTGTTTGTCCAAAAATCTGATGTTGAAGATGTGAGAATTACGCTCCAACTAAAAACACCAAACAATGACAAACTGCACATTGCCACAAAGATTTGGCTTCCTTCCTCTTCCCAAAACTAGTCAACAATAATTGATCCAAGGTTTTAAGGCACACCCAATACTCAATAAAGATACCAAACAAAGTATTTTCCACAAAAAGTCACACTAACCATTTCAATTGCACTAATTATCATTTCAAGACTTTAGTCACACTAACCATTTCAAAAAATGTACAACAAAGTTTCCTTTATAAAAAAGCTCATCAGCTTTTACCAGCATGCTAAAGTAGAAATTCTTGTGACACATAACAAGATCCAGTCACATTCTCAGATCTTACAATACTTTGTAATTCAAAAGTAAAAAGAGATGTTAAATTGATCAATATTTTTCATTCCAACTAAACCATGCTAAAAAGAATATTATCTTTCTTAAACAAAAGATAAATATTTAGTTTAAATTTTAAGCAAATAAATAGCTAAAAGATGACCTTACTGAACATCACACAAAAAGATACAAAAAACATTGATGAATATTAGGGTAGTAAAGCCAAAAAAAATGATGGAGAAATAAAAAGAGATGTAAACCATAGGATTCAAGATAAGTGGATGAAATGGAGGAGTGCTTTGGGTATTATTTGTGTCAAAAAAAGTATAATTCATGGTTAAAGCAAAATGTTACCAAACAGGTACAAAACCAGCGATATTTCATGGGATTAAATGTTGGATGGTAAAATTCCAACAATAAAATAAGCTCAAATTGCGTATATAAGAATGTTGTGCTCGATGAGTGCACACTGGACACACTAGATAAGATTAGGAATGATAGAATTAAAGCGAAAGTTGATAGAAAGACAAAGTTAGGGTAGCACCTATTACGAAAAAGATGATGGAATCTCACCTTAAGTGGTTTGATAATTTGTGGAAAAACTCTATAGAAGCTCCAGTGAAAAAAGTAGATTAGATTAAGGATAGCCCAATAGCTAAAGGTAAAAAGAAACCTAAAAAAACTATAGATAAAACTACTAAGAAAGATTTAGATTTTATTGGTCTGGACTATAGACATAGTTTACGACAGAACAGTGAACACTATAGGCATTGTTTGATCCATATAACCAACCTTACCTAGTTGGACAAAGCTTGATTGTTGTTATTGTTGTTATATCAGGGGGAATTTGGTGCATAAGACATTTTTACAATAGCATGTAACTATCTTGGATGGCTATATTTGGAATTCCTGAATCATATAATGCATAATACCCATAAATCCAAGATCTCTATGGCTATCCCATGTATATTTCAATGGTAGCATAATTCAACTAAACAAGGCAACCTTAAGTTCCAGGTTTTGATGCCAAGCCATGTCGCATACTAGTTTGTAAATGATGGCATACCAAGTGCCACCTAGTGGTTACTCCTGCACCATGGACTAACTCCTTACCTCAATTAAGCGACCATGCCAATACAAAAATACTCCACAATTTGCCTGCTCCCATTCTAATTGACTGAATCCCAGAATTAATTCAACAGGCTTTCCCAAGATGTCACCAGTTTCAATAACAGTTTTAGCTAGAAAATTTGCTAGGGGTCGGCTTTTAACCTGAGCAAAGATAAGGGGAAAAATTAGAATGAAGCTCGAGAGGCTTAAGAAGATAAATTTTCAACTTCCCAACCCCTTAGACTAGTTATAACTTATAAACAAAATATTATTTCAAACTGCACAAGAATGCAATTACCAGTGTCCCTTGAACAAATATCTTCATTCGTGGAACTAAGAAGATGACTTCTAAATAAGCTCGTAGTGAGTAATCCAATGGAACCTGAAAACCACAGAAAAACATGAAATAAGCAGCATAGTTTCTACTGACAATCTCATAAATGCAAAAGAGGAGCGCCAAAGTGTTAGGATCCTGTTAGTTAGTTACAATTAGTTAGTTAGGGGGGTTAGTTGGTTATAAATAAAGGGAAGAGGGGATTGGTTAGGAGTCATTGATCATTTTGTTAGTGAGACTTGGGAGAGTTAGGACTCTAGAATTTCCTCTATATCTTATAATTCTTGAATAAACACTAGTTTCTGATTCCAATTCTAACACTAGTATCAGAGCCTTTGCTGATCCCAGGGAAGGCTTCCATGGTGCATACCATACTTGTTAATCGCGCGCGATAGCAGCGGAGCGGGGCAGAGCAAAGGAGGAGTGCCACGGAGAAGATAGGAGCATCGCGTTTCGTCGTCGCAGCCGCTATTGTTCATGACGTCCAAAAGACAATAAACCCCTATTTTTGGACCATTTTGGACACAGTGAAAGGGGCTAGAAGGTCATTTCGATCCTTCCCCCTCCTTTCTTCAGTTTTTGCTTCAATTAGTTAGGGATTTTCATCCCGTCTCTTCTTCTCTCAATCAATCTCTCTCCCTCACCACCCCTTTGACTCTCCTGCAATCGTTCAACCTCCAACGGCAGCGGCCTGCGTTTCCGAGACCGGCGGCAGCGGTGGTGTCAGTTTTCGGCAGCGGCAACAGCGGTTGGTCCCTCTCCTTCCTCCATCTCATTTTTCTACGTGTTTCTTTCTTTCTCTCCTATTCTGTTGCTTTCTTTCTTTCTTTCTTTCCTCATTCAATGTTTTTCTTTTTTCTTTTTCTTTTTTTTTTTTTGCTTGTTTCCTTCCTCCATGTTATCTTTTTTCCTTCTTTCTACTTGCTTACTTCCTCCATCTCTTTTTTCCTTTTGTTCCCTGTTTTTTCATTCCTCTATTTTCCTTTTTTTTCTGTTTTCTAGTTCAGCAAATGGCAACATTATCAACTCAAGCTTCTAGTGTTACTCCCTCTTCTTGTGGTTTGGTGAAGCCCATTGGTGACAACATTGTTATAGCATGGCAATGGAATAGCTTAAAAGATATCAACAATAGAAAGAGTGTAACATGTGATTTTTGTGGCAAAACAACCAATGGTGGAATAACTAGAGCAAAAAGACACCAAATGGGTGTGATAGAAGATGCAAAATCTTGTACAAGGGTCCCACCTGAAGTTAAGCAACTTCTCAAGGAAGCTTTTGAGAAGAAAAATACGGAGAAGGAACTAAATTTTGGTGCAATTGGAGAAAATGATGATGAACAAGAAGAGTTGGAAGAAATCCTACAAATTAGAAGAGGGAAAAGACCTGCATCAACATCAAGTGAGAGTAACTCTATTCCTTCAACTATGCTTAAGCAGCCCAAGAAAACAAAAAGCATAAAAGGTCCTTTGGATTTGATGTTCTTAAAAAATCCTAAAGCTACCATTAAATTGGGGAAGCCTCATCGGCAAACAAGCATTAATGATGCTTGTGATAAGAAAGCAAGGGCTAGAACCATTCAATACATAGCCCGATTCTTTTATATGAATGGGATTGCTTTCAATGCTGCTAAATCAAAAAGCTTTAAGTTGATGCTTGAAGCTGTTGAAAATTATGGTCCGCACCTTAAAGCTGCAAGTTATCATGAGTTGAGAGTTCCACTCCTTAAAAAAGAGTTGGAGTTAACAAAAGATATGTTGGAGGGTCATGAGGAGGAAAGGGTGAGATATGGATGCTCAATAATGTCGATAGTTGGACAGATAGGAAGAATCGGACATTGATTAATTTCATGGTAAATTGTCCAACTGGGACAATGTTTGTGAAGAGTGTTGATGCTTCTGCATATATGAAGATAAGGGAGAAAGTATATGAGCTATTGGATAGTTTTGTAGAGGAGATTGGAGAACAAAATATTGTTCAATTGGTGGCTGACAATGGAAGTAATTATGTCTTAGCGGGTAAAAAACTATGAACTACTTAAATTTCTTATTACTTCTTTTAATATTTGGCTACTCATCTAATTTTATTTAATTTGGCTCTTCTTAGGCAAACTATTTCAAGCTAAGAGGAATAATCTCTTTTGGACTTCATGTGTTGCATATTGTGTAGACTTAATGTTGGAGGATATTGGAAAGCTTCCTTGAGTTAAGAAGGCAATACAGAGAAGCATTAGTCTTGTGAGTTTTATCTACAACCACACTTTGGCATTGACCACAATCAGGAAATTTACCAACAAAATGGAGTTGGTTAGGCATAGAGTGACAAGGTTTGCTACAACCTTCTTACACTGCAAAGGTTGTAAAAATAAAAGAACAACCTTAGAAGGATGTTCACTTCAGATGAGTGGTTGAGCTCCAAGACGGCTAAAGAACCTAAGGGGAAGAAGGCTGGTAATATTGTGCTCAGCACAATATTTTGGAATGATATTGTATACTTTATTAAACTTATGGGGCCTCTTGTGCATGTCCTTAGGCTTGTTGATAATGAGAAAAAGCCTGCAATAGGATACATTTATGAAGCAATGGATAGAGCTAAGGAAGCCATTCAAAAGTCTTTCAAGCATAATGAAGCCAAGTACAAGGATGCTTTTGCTATTATTGATAGGATATGGGACTCAACTTCATTATCCATTGCATGTAGCTGGCTATATCCTGAATCCTGAGTTTTACTATTTCAATGCAACAAAGATTAAGAGTGATCATGAAATAATGAATGGACTTATAAGACTATTAATAGGTTGATTCCAGATGATGACTTGGCCGAAAAGATTACAAATGAGATTGAAATATTTAAGAGGGCTGGTGATATATTTGGAAATAGGATAGCAATCAAACAAGGAACACTGTGGCTCCTGGTAAGAATTAACAAATATGTACTTAATTCTTGATAAATTTAGTTTCATAATATTTCTTAGTAATGGTGATTTTCTGATTATTGAATCCTGAATGGTGGAGGAAGTATGGAGCATCCACTCCTAACTTGCAACAATTTGCAGTCAAAGTGTTGAGCTTAACTTGCAGCTCAACGGAATGTGAGCGTAATTGGAGCACTTTTGAGCATGTAAGCTAATGGAAATAATTTTCCTTTGCATAGTTTTATGCTTTTATTTAATGATTTTAAAACTAACATTTTTGTCAAATTTATGATATGAATATCATAGATTCATTATAAGAAAAGGAGCAAGCTTGAGCATCAAAAGTTGCAAGATTTGGTATTCGTCAAGTATAATCGAACTCTTGAAGAGCGCTTTGATAGCCAAGATGAGAATGATCCTATTCTCCTAAATGGTATTGATGATAGCAATGAGTGGTTGCTAGGAAAAATGGGTGCTAACACAAAAGATGCTGAAGAAGAATTTGTTTTTGATGATGATTGATTGACTTGGGGAGATGTTTTTGCTGCAGTTGGGGCCGAGGAACCTCCAAGACACACTAAACTTTCTACAAAATTGAAGAAGAAAGTATCAAAACATTCTAGTTCAAGAAAAGGGAAGAAGCCTATTCAAGAAGAAGAAGAATTTGATGATGAGGATGACTCGAAGGAAGGGCAGAAGAGATATATAAGTCTAGTAGTGAAAAAAGTGATGGAGAGAACAATTTGGCAGTGGTGGAGGAGGAGGAGGAGGATGATGATGATGACGATGAATGATTTGTAGAATGTTGTTAGTTTGAGAGTAGAGATTGTTGCCTTTTATATTTTGTTGTTTTTATACTACTTGATGGTATTATTTTTTTGGTTTTGTTGCCCTTAAAACTTGATGTTTATGTATTTGATTGACGGTGATTGCGTCATGAAATGGATTATGAATTTTCATTATTAATGTGAATGAGTTTAATTGTGAATGATTTCTTATTTTTGAACATGTATATATGTTATATAATTTGCACAATAATTATATGTATTTTTATCAAATAGCGGCCGGAACGCTATCCGCTATCCCACTATAGCATTTTTGGGGTCGGCCGCTACGCGCCGCTATCCACATTTGACAACTATGGTGCATACTCAAATGTAGAAGAAGATTGAGAATTTGCAATCAACAACAACTATGATTCAGAAGCAATTCAAGGATAAGAGGGAGCAATCTGCGCTGTTTGCCTCTTCGATGGCTTCAATTATTGTGACTTTGCAGCGAATCGAAGGACACTTGGACAAATTGGAGAAGAATAGTGGAGTAAGCCACCGCGAGCGCCACCATGAGCGCTATTGCTATCGCGAGGAAACCTATTGCTAGAGAAGTAGAGAGGAGGAAGAGCAAGTCAGGAAGAAGGGCAAGTCAGGAAGAAGGGCAGAGGATACTTGGCTCGTGGCTATGGGTGGTATGGCATGTACGTGGTGGAGTAGCGACACTATGATGATTCAAAGGAGGTTTGCATGGAACTCGAGGATACTTGGCTCGTGGCTATGGGTGGTATGGCATGTACGTGGTGGAGTAGCGGCACTATGATGATTCAAAGGAGGTTTGCATGGAGGAACCACCGGGTCAACCATGGGGCGATCCAATCACTCAATCCCCATTACCAAAGAAGATGGAGTATGGGAAGGAGTCACCGGAAAAAGATGAAGGAGGATGGAGAAGGGCGACCGTTGAAGGCCCAAGAGCGGTGGTCGGTGATGTGTCGTCAGCAGCGACATTGTTGCACGAAGATATGATGCAACAACCAATGCGGTGAACGACCGTGGTGAAGAGGAAGTCCACGGTTGCGGCGGAGACGCAAGCGGTCGCGAAGATGCTAGCGACAACGAAGGCGTCAGTGGGGGGTGAGAAATCGAAGGCCAAGAAAAAACCTCTGAAGGTGTGTCGCACATCCCCTGGTGACAAGAAGTGGAAGACGGCGGAGGATAGGATCGTGTGATCATCGTTCAGCTGAGGCCGACAGCCGACAGAGTAACTTTAGTGGTGGAGGCGCACGAAGTGACAGCAACTACTGGAAGCTTCTTGATGGAGGAGGAAGATAATGAAGGGCAAAGCGGTCCTTACAAGAATCAGGGCACCAACTTGACCTAATGGGCCTAGCCCAATTAAGTAAATTCAGAAAAGAATTCTCAAAAAAAGGAGGAGCAATAAAGGGATTGTGTTTTGTTCTAATGGGCCAAGGCCAACTACAATGGGTAAGGGATTTGGGCTTTGCTACAAGAACCTGTTTCCTGAAGTCAATGACCCAAGCCACACTCAAAAGGGAGAAGAATTGGAATTTTGATCAAGAAAATTGTATTTTGAATTTCGTGGGTGAATTCCAATTTGGGAGACCTTGTCTCTCACTGTTGAAGAGCCAAATCCAGCTTATTATGGGAAGAAAGACTGTCTTTAAGGGAAGCAACTTGGGCCCAAATGGAGAGCAAAAGTTCATGCCTTTGTACTTTAAACAATGGGACCCTAGCAGAAATTAGTGTGATTGGTCACTGATAAGTCCATTTACCCCCCACCTTGAGGACAAGGTGGATCTCTTTTTGGGGGGGGGGGGGGGGAGTAGCGCTAGAATCCTATTAGTTAGTTACAATTAGTTAGTTAGGGGGGTTAATTGGTAATAAATAAAGGGAAGAGGAGATTAGTTAGGAGTCTTTGATCATTTTGTTAGTGAGACTTGGAAGAGTTAGAGGACTCTAGAATTTCCTCTGTATCTTGTAATTCTTGAATAAACACTAGATTCTTATTCTAGTTCTAACACAAACCTTCCAACTAACTTGGCCTTGACGAGAACGACTCCTTTTAGAGTGGATGAGAATGTCACCCTGGTGGAAAGAACTCCCACCATCCAGTCCATCATGCCATTCTAGACAATACTTTGATCCCCATTCATCTAGGTTCCATATGTATATCTGTGTTCCCGTACCACCACAAAATAAGGCTGCCTTTTCACCAATAAGATACTTATCAAATGGTGAAAATCCCTTTATCGCTTTCAAATTGTATTTTGCCAAAGCTTCAGACTGAACACTTGTGTCAACTTCCATACATTGTCCTTGGCGGCAGTAACTAACTATGGGAATCTCAATATTCTGCAGTAAAATCATTCAACAAAGTAGCAGTAAAAAGCAATAGAAATGGCATCAATATTCGGAATAATAAATAGATGTCAATCAGCATAGGTCTAGTAGTGGTTGGGTCTAATTACAACTACTACCATCCAGAAGCAAGATCATGATTTTTTAAACCCACCACCTATCATGTATGAAATACAAAGAAAAGAAAATCCATATTAAAGTGTTCGTACATCTTTGCCTTCATTCAAAGACTGTGAAAGGAAGGCTAGAGATCTGGAATTAGCAGTCTGGGTTAGAACAAGAACATCTCTCCCAAGCCTCATTGCTCCTGTCTAGGTAAGAAAACCACAAATGAAAAACAACTATCAATTCAGTGGAGCAAACAGATAAAGAGTAGATTGAAGAGATCTTATTTATCTTCTAACTCAAAATGAAGCAGAACAAGGTCATGAATTAAAATCTATCTTATATGTCATCCTTGCAACTTGAGGTAGAGTTTTTGAAGGAAAAAGGTGATTTAAGATTAATCAATGCTCGTGTCAGTATCCACTATGATGCCAAGATATCAGCACAATATCTAAGAGAAACTCACACACATACAAGCCAAGCAAGCAAACATGAGAGGATGAAACATTCTCCTAAACCAGCAAACATAAACCAAAGAGTGATGCTACACAACCAGGAAAAAAAAAAATGACAGCTCATTTTGGTAAGTGGGTGCAAACACTCATCTACCCTACAGTAAAAGACAATGCCAGCACATTCTGGCAAAGATTCTGTCAAGAGGATTCTGGCTATAGTAATTTGCTAAAATCAAATATATAAAGCAAGTAAAACCTTCCAACTCTCTGAATATGCATCAAAGGCAGACCCCTGAGATTACCTTAATTGAAAATCATACAGAAATTAGAACCCAATTAGACAACTCTATCCCAAAAGACCAAAATAAAGGTGAACAGTTCAACACATACTGGCAGAAAACCAAAACCAAAAAAAATTTAAAAAAGGAACATAACTACCTTGAATCCAACGCCAAATCTGCCAATGCGATCCTTGACATCTTTATCAGGCTGCTTGTGCCCAAAAGATACCATTTTTACAACCTCATTATGGGTCATCCCTTGACCATCATCAATAACTGACAGCATAGGAACATCCTTCCCAGATTTCTTCAGCTTTATCATCTCTACAAAAATATCGAACCTGTTACATCCAAGCAATAATAAGTATAATTTGAGGAGGATAAAGAGCTCATACGATTTTTTTTTTTAAATTGGCATCAAATTATTTCACTTCCCTAATCCTTCATTCCAAATGAGTCAAAGTCAAAACAGGAAAAATGGTGACCCGCTGTCTAAGGCATTTTAGTAGAAAAAATTCTGATAATGATGAGCATTGGGTATTTTATAGATTTTATTCATACACTTGTACAAAAGTTTCAAGCAGGCACATTTTGACATCTTATACATAAGCGGGGCAAAAAAATGCAGGACCATTGTCTCCATTTCTTCTTAATTTTCAATTCCATTATATATTATCAAACTAGCCAAAACCCTTCAAAACCTTAGTCCTTAATTTACGGCCACTCACTTCTTGTTTATAAAAACAGCTATTCACAATAAAAACTTAACTATTGAAGAAATAACAGACAAAATCCCACAGCAGAATATCATAGATGTCATCAGATTCCTTTCCCCTAACTGAAAGCTGTTGAAGATTTGATAAAATCACTAATTTCTTTTTTGTTTCATGAGAAAAAAAAGAAATTGATTGATGAGAAAGAGAAGATTACAAAGAGAGAGGACAAGGTATCCTCACAAGAAAAAAGCAAAAGAAAACTTGCAGGTTCTACCAGAGAAACCAATCTAAAAAGACAAACCAATCTCTCTGCATATCTACTGGAGGAACACCTCTAAAAAGACCATTTGCAGAACACCACAAAATAAGACCATTGACGATAACATCATTAAATTTTCTTGATATTATCTGCACCAAACCAAAAGTACCAATAGAATGTTCAATTCCGACATTTCCAATCCACATTCGTTTTTCATGAAAGCAGTTCCAAGAAAATTTTTTATAAAACAAAATACAGTAATAAAATATAATAGACAGCAAATTTACTAGCAAAGACAAATGAGATAACAGTGCAACAAAGAAACACAAAACCTACTTGGATGCTTTGGCATCCCTTGAATTATCAACAAGCTCAGCTATTCCACCAAAAATCCATCCAGAATGAACCTGACCAAGAGTTTTCAGGTAACTTGGGTCTGCCCGTATGTAATTTTTCTCAAAGAGTCTATCCTGTTTCACAGTAGGTTGAAATCTGTCACAAGTTTCAGCCATAGAATGACAGGCACGATCTTCAACTTGAGTACACTTAAGATCTGAGGAGCAAACATCTGCACCATCTGTTGGGCCTCTCGCCACAAAAGTATCAGGTCCACCACGTTCCTCAGCCAAGTGCGAACCTGCTAAGGAATCATCTGGGACAAGTTACTTTCACCAATGTAGATAAGTGGCAGAAACCAAGATTTAAATAAAGGACTCCATACTCGTCTTCAATATTTAGAAAAGAAAACCCAATTCCCAAACTGTGGTTAAGCCAGAGCTACAAATGACATCCTCTACCTCAAAAGCACAAGTTAAAAGACAACATAATGCCCTAAAGAATAAATGTGCACCAATTATTTTGATCTATGTGTGTGCTACTGTGCTTTTGTGTATGCACAACATGAGAGGTTTTTGCACTGTGAGGCATTGACTAGTTCTATTATGTTATGACAATAAAAACAATTTACCATAGCACGCATACCTGATTCACAATCCCTTGGATGAGTATCTACAGTACATGCCTTGTCAATCTGATAGGCAACATTGACTGGGCTAGATGTCGAGGCTTCAGCAGGTGGCAGAATGTAAAACTTGTACTGCTCAAAGTCTGTAATAGCAACCTGCGAAAACAGAGACTCAGTCATTTTCATTTAACTGCTCAAATGAACAAAGCAAAAGTAATGAGGGAAAAACATACTAGTTAAATCAATTTGTTAATCATAAATAAATGTTTGTATTTACAAAGAGGATAATGTGAATTGTGAAGGGATTTAAGAGGCCTTAATCATCAAGAAGCAAAGGCATAGTGAAGACAACGAAAGTAATTAACTTAACTGACAGGCCAACCACACTCATTTAACACATAAAATCCCATAATTTGTAGTTTTACTTTCATTATATAAATCTTTTAGTTTTTAATAGACACATAAAAGCATGCAGCCAAACATGCATATCACTAATTAAACTAGCCAATAAGGGGCATCTTACAACCATCCCATGGAACAAAGCTGTGTTGTATAAACACAAGCAAAAATCTCTATCTCCCAAGAAGCTTATTAACCATTGAAAACAGACTCAAACATGATGTAAATTTATGCACGTGCATCACACAATGCAGCTCTATATATATAGTCTAACGAAAAAGGGGGATCTTCCAAACAACAAACATCTTACTATCCATCTTCAGTTTACTTCTTGCTCTTATTAATTTTTCATTTTCTCTTTTCTTTTAGTAAACAAAAGGGCTTTTCTTCTTATACTTTCCATGTGATTGAGTTTGCACCTTGGTGATGTTCAAGCAAGATTGTGTAACATATCCAAGAAAAATACACCAAACCTTCAAATAAATAAATACTTCCAAAAACTCACCACAGAAGTAAAGAATATGGTGCTAGAAAGCCATAACCGGACTTCTGTCTCCCATGAGGAGACATAATTTGTCCTGATCAATTAAGCTACAATTTGATTTGATTTTGAAATAAATAAAAAATAAAAAACTTACTCTCAACCATGCTTAGAATCATAGCAACCAATTTCCATCCAAAAAAAAAAAGAATCATAGCAACCAATATAAATAAAGGAATGAAGAAATTCATCACAAGCATATACAGAAAAGGATGTAGGAAAGTATAATAAAGTACCACACCATGTCATGCTTATGAAGGAAACTCAAAAATCTCCCCCACTCATTCTTTTCACGTGGATTCTCCGGAGCAGGGTTTAATGAAAACTGGGGCAATGCAGAAAGATTTGATATTTTCCTCTTTGGTATTATTCTATATATGTTCAAATCATGGGTCCTGCAAATATTTTTCACGTTGACAAATTCGTCAGCAAATGGACCACACAATAAAATCCCGGTTATCTCACCATAAGGGATTGTACTTATAATAGGTTTCCCAAAGTTACTTTTTTGAAAAATATAAATATAAATAAATAAACTACAACTTCATAAAGATTAAAAATTCATACAGTTCAGTAGGTGGGTCTGGGGACTTTACGCTGCATATAGTTTTCCAATCCTTTTTAAGGACAAAGCCCATCTGCATAAATGTCAACAAAAAGAGAAAAAAAAAACAATAAAACATATTGCGAGCTATATTAAAAAAAGAAAAAAAGAAAAAAGAAAAGCTCAAAAAGCTAAGCTTGTCAATGCGTTCCTTTTTCGATCAAAAACAATAAATAGACAAATGATATACCGGAGTTCCCACTTAGCATCCCATCTTTCCAGACAAATTTTACACCGACCTTAGTTTAATTAATTGATTAATTTTACTTTTTGGCCTATGTGTTGCAACAGCCACACACATTCATATTCACAAGCTGCAGTGCAAAGTTGAGTTCTCGTGACCTTGACGTCTGCTACAAGTTCCGAACACACACAACACCAAAAAAAAATTTCACCTTGCGTCAAGATTTTCTCCAAATAAAACAAGCAACAATTATAATAAGGACGCAAAATAAAAGCTTACGCCAGTTTCAAGCGCAAACAACAGAGGGAGCCCAAAAAAAAAATATATGAACAGAAATAGCATCAAAAGCTTCGCAATTGCACTGTTCAAGAAGAGAACAGCAGCTGTTCAAGGATAGAACAACAGCATGCACGTCCAAAAACTTAAAATCACAAAAAAAAAAGAAGAGGTTTAAATAACAATGATAGTGAAAATGCGAAGAAAGAAGAAAAAAATGAAGGTTTTGGCATTGGAGCATGAACTCACAGCTTAATGAAAGGGAACCCTAGGAATGGAGTAGCGGAAGAGTGAGGAGCATGCGCTGCGAGAGAGTGAGGAGGGAGCAGAGGACGTGAAACAGCGTCGTTTGGGAGATTGAGGATTGAGGGAAGAGGAGGAGTTGAAGATGCGGACGCAGCAGGGACGTTTACGTGACAGTAGTCAGTGAGTGAGTGAGGCCGAGAAATTTGCGCACAGAACCCGGTTGCTTTCCCTGCAAGGCGATGATTGTGCCACCCAAATTACTTAACTGCCCCCCTCCCGCTTGTTTGTATTCGTGGAGGCTAACATTTGAGATGTTATTGGGCATTTTATTTAAAAAATAAAATAAAATTTATTTTTTGCGTAAACCAACGGTATCCGTCATTGGAAGCTATGACTAACCCTTTAGGCACGAAGCTCAGTGGGTATTGCCTCTAGTCATAAGCCCCTCTCAATATATATCGTTAGACTTTGTTCGAATGGAGAAAAAAAATAGAAAGAAGGAAGTTGAAAGAAAAATAAAATTTTAGTGAAAAGAAATAGAGCAAATTTAATGGTATTGCATACCCTAATCTCTCCCCCCTCTCATTACCTCATCTCTGTCTCCCTATGTGTTTGGAAATGAGGGCGAGGAAAAAAATAATCACCCATTTCCCCCACGATTTTTTGCCCAATAGTGGGGCGAAAGGATTTTGATATTGTTCACATGAGACCCGTGTACTACAGTGCATTATTTATTATTTCATTCGTAATTTTTCTTTTCAACCAAATAAAGGAAATAACATATTTTCTCTTTTATTTCTTATCCCTCCCTTTCCTTTCTTCCAAAATCACTATGATAGAGCTCGTGGTTAAAATTTAAATTTACTAAAAGATATCAAATTATATGAAAATTAGTTTTTTCACTTTTTAGCTTAGAAAAAAGAGAAACTTATGATTGGATTTACCAAATATTATGCACATAACGTCTCTATATTTGAAAGGATGAAGAAAAAAAGGTCTCCATCCTTTTTATCATCCCCAACATGAAGTCCTTCCAAATTTCACGAGGACCAAGAGCTTGTGGAATTCTGTTTGGTCGCTGGAAAGTGAAAATTTTCATGTGGAAAATTATTCATGAAGGAATTCCAACTAAGGTGAACCTCAAAAGTAGATTGCCAGTGATGGATGATTGCTGCCCCAAGACCGATTATTGTCTTGTGCTCAATCAGTGGAAGTATGGAGGCTGCTGGCTCTCAAAACTCTGCCCCCAAACAATCAAAATTCTGAGCTGATATCAGTTTGGTGGGGAAACTACATTGAAGACATCAAGAGGAAGCCAAACTGCAAGGAAATTCTGAATCTGACTGCAGCTGCACTTTGGTTCATCTGGAAGGCTCCAAACAGCAAAATTTTTGAAGGATCAATTGTCAGACCTCAAGAAGTGGTGGACTCTGCTAGGAAACTCAGATCTTATTTTGTCCACTACTGATAAGTTAATCTATTTCTCTTCTTATTTCTCTGTCAGTGTTGTTCAATTGTTTAGTTTTTGGGAGTCCCCCATATGCTGTATGCTTCAATTGTTGAATGCAGTTCCTACCTTTGACCTAAAAAAAAAAGGAAAAAAGTCTCCATATTTGAACATATTTTTTTTCGTAATTTATTTGAAATTTGAATACTAAGTATCTTGTTTTCGATATATATGATTTTTTTCTTGAAAAATGCTATATTGTAGGCAGTTTGGATGTTGGTGAAAACCACTCGGTATTACATAGCAGTGTTATTTTTTATTTGAATTTCTACATTTAACATAATATTAAGCCTCGCATCCCTTTGTTCTCACAAAATCACAGATAAAATTATGGTGTATATGTAAAATGTGGTAAGATGAATTATAATTAAATAATAAAAAATTATGCAAATATAATGTAATATGTGCAAACATATTTATAGCATTAATCTATTCATAATATAATATAACTGAATGACATATGATAAAAATATAAAAAATAATTTAAAAAATCGATGTAAAATATTTATATGTTTATAATATTTGCATTCAAAGTACTAATAATTACCCATTCCATTTTATTATATTCGACCTTTTTGAGAGAGAGTTCTTAGTTTATAATATTTTTGGCGTGTAAATAAAAAATTTGTGATTGATCTTTTAATTTTACTTTTCATAATTTATTCTAAGCACATTTAATATTAAAACAATGGTTTAATTATATATTCAAAAATTAATAAAGATATTTTAGTAAAAAACTATTATCCATGTTCTTAAATGAATGTCCATTTTTAAAACTTAACTTCTTCACAATTATTTGTCCTTTACTAATTGATGTTTTGGTCTAGCGATAAAGGATTAGTCTAATACAATGCAGTGAGTTGCAGTTCAAATCCCAACTAAAAAAGTCACCCATATTTAAGTACCTAATAGTACTCAAATAAAGCTGTCTCTAATGAGAGAATACATGTGAAAAACCTAAAAAAGACAATTATTTATCCTTTCAAGAAATCTAAAAAGTATTAATTTTTTTCCTCATTCTACCTCTATTAAATGAATAATTATAAAAGTATTTAAGTAAGAGAAAGAATTAATGAGATTAAGATAGGATTTAATTTGTATATACTATTAATGTAATATATTATCATATTAATAAAAGTATTTGACTCAACCATTCACTACCTTAAAAATACTACAAATATAAATATTTGATTGGATTACAGTGTAAAATATTTTTACACTACTAGTATATAACAATTAAATGCATTAAAATATGAGGGTAATTTTGTGAAAAACACTTAAGTTGCTCTAATGTGAGTCGTATTTAATATTTTCCTTAAATTGTGTGTACATTTGAATATGAACACTTATTTGAAAATGGATATAATATTAAAGTATAAAAAATGAAATAAAAAATGAATGAGAGTTGACATCACTTTTACAAGTCTTAATAAAACATAGGATGGTGTTAGGGTGTATAAGAGATGAGATGGTTGGGGTTGAATTAGGCTTGAATTCAACCTAATTTTTTTCTTTTAGTAGGTAATTTTTTTGGAATCTAGATCTTACTCAATAATGATCAGAAAAATGATTGGGTTTAATGTGATCAACTCAGTATTTAGATAATGTATACAAATTTGAATATTATATATAGTAAAATCATAAAATTTAGGAGTTATAAATAAAATTTAAAAGATATTTTACAATATATATTTCAATCCAAATGAGAAGATGTTTGGATTAACTTTTTTTTAGGAAAAAATATTTTTTTTAAAAAAAGTACCTTTATAACTTTTTAACGGTGTTTAAATATAATTTTTAAAAAGAGTGCTTCTAATAAAAAAATAAATTTACCATTTTTTAAAAAAATTATAAAATTTTAACTTCTAAAAAAAATAGAAATAAAAGTGATTTTTAACAAAGTTGTCTTCTAAAAATATCCTTTACTTTATTCAAAATTACAATATATATTTATTTTTTTATTCTTTATCAAATCTTAGTTTTTTTTCTCTTTTTTAATTTGTTTTTGTAATTTGACTATAAAAGAAATATTTTTATTTTTTTGTATCTAAATAGATCTATAAATATTTTTAATAATTAAAAGTATTTTTAAATAATCAATCTAAATGCAATATAATTTAAAAAAAAAACTTTATTAAAAAAGTTCAAAAAAGTCTTTTTTTTTAAATATTATCCAAATGTACCCTTATTTCAAGACAAAAATAACATCACCTATAATATTATAAAGAGGCCAAGCCACTTTAACTGCTTCTAGTTTTTAACTTTATTAAAAAAGTTCAAATAAAAAAGGCTTTTTTTTAAAAAAAATCTTATCCAAATGTACCTTTATTTCAAGACAAAATTAATATCATCTATAATCTATAATACTATAAAGGGGCCAAGCCACTTTAACTACTTTTAGTTTTTTCCCCCTATTTTACCATTACATTTATGACATCTGATATTTACGATTGTTATTCTAAAATTGTAAAGAAAGAATAAAATTGTAACTTTATATCTTCAGATATTTCTCCCTTAAAGCACTACACATACACATACAATCAATAACAATCTATGAACATTCTATTTGATTCAAGAGACAAAGAGAGGAAAGAAAATTAAAGAAGAGAAAATGAAATGAAAAGGGATTTTTTTTTTGTTTGGTTTGGTAAAAAAAAATAGAGAGAAAATAGAAAAGTGATGTGGGACCCACATAAAAACTTTTCTTCTCTCAGGTGCTGAGAAAATGTAGTGCATGAGTGACAATGAAATTAAATGATATTTATACCCTCATATAACAAAAAGGTTGTTCTCAATTTATACAATGCACATTTCTTTTTTATGCAGTACAGCATAAGTTTAATAATAGGAATAAAAAATTATATTTAATATCCAAATATAAAACAGTTATATAATATAATAAAAGTGAAACATTTTAACTTAATGAAATTATAAAAACTATTTAAAATTTCAATAAAATAACATATTTATGCTTTATTATATAACAAAAATATATATGTCATTTTACATATTTTTCATTTTCTTTCTTTTTATTTTCTCTCCTCTTTTCTCTTGATCTAAATAATAAAAAAGAAAATATATTTTTTTCTTTATTTTCTTTCCTTCCATTTTCTTTCCTCATATTTTCTCTTCACACACAAACAAAGCAGAAATGATGAATAGACATGCTTGCACTCGATGTAAAGAATGTGAATGTGAAGAGGATGGAAAACTTAAAGGAAAGAAAATGCATTGGAATCTGAGTTCTCTCTGTCTCGATGCCATGAAAAATAGGGGGAAGAGAAAACAAAATATGTCAGTCCATGTTTGACATTTTCTCTTTATATATGTGATGAAAACTATTGATACAAAAGAAAGTGGGTTGGATTACAACTATACCCACTATAACATTAAAAATTGTTACTGTTTAAGAATTTATAATATATTTGTTATTATTTAAACAAATAATTTTTATAATTTAAATGTTAATAAATAAATTTTTTTATCAAGAATATCATAAAATTATTTTTTTATTTAATTTATCAAAAGTGTTTAAAAATTTAATTTAAATAATATATTTATACTTTAAGTCATTTTAATACAACTCTCATTTTTTTATATCTCATTTTTTCTTTATCCAAATATATAAAAGGAAAACACACTTTTTCTCTTTATTTTTTTCTTTCCAACTTCTTTCATCTCAATGTTCCCCCTCTTGGCCAAACAAAGTAGTAGGGAGAGGGATCTCATTCTTAATTAATCCTATTAAATAATGTTATAAGGCATCTCCATTACCTCCCTACATACCACATGTTCCCTCTCCCACACTAATCTACACTATAAGTTCCTTGCAAATTCAAGATTAATACCTCAAGCTCACTACTTTTCCAGGGACATTTTTTATCGATATTTTATATTAATATATAAAAATATAAAATATAAATTAATATAAATAATAAATTTATATCAATATTAAAAAAATATATTGCAAATTGATAGGCACAACTTTCCTTTAATTGATAATAATTGCCTAATTCTCAAATTGAATTTTTTGTACAATTTTCAAATTTCATATTTCGTCAATTACATGTTTAATTATATTAATACTAAAAAATAAAAAGATGGCTTGACAAGCCTGATAGTGATTGTCTTGCCACTAGTATTATGTAAAACTTATTAATTGAAATATAAAAATTTTATAATTTTTCATTAATTTTGTTAAAAAATAACTTCTAAAAAATTATTATTTTGGTTTGAGTCAACCAACTCGAAACATGGTCTAAGTTTGCCCCAAAAATGCATCTGGATAAAATTTTAAAACCCAACTCTGGCTCAATAAACTTTAAGGTTAAGACGAATTATTAGGGCAGGTCAAGTCATGAACACCCCTTTCAAGAGTGGAAGCGTGTGTAAGCTCAATTGTCTCCTATAGCAACTCCTACTTCATATCACATGTGAGATACCGTGCATGCTTTCATCTATTTAGATTGGGTTGGTCAACTTGCTGGTGAGCTGATCCATTACATACCATTTTGGAAAATGATCTTACCACAATGAAGAAGCTTTGTCTTCGGACTATCCAATGAGGTTGTGCTATGCGGTAGTGTTATGTGTATATGGAAGCGAATTAACAGGCTCATTTATTGAGCAATACAGGAGTTAAGGAGAGAGCTCTCTCAGAAATTTTGAATGCTCACCACCTACTATGGATCATCCTCTGTTAGGGGTCAATTAGGGTGGAAATAAGTCAAACAATTCATAAGGAATCTTCAACCTAATCTATATGAAGTATAGTTTAATATGACCCGTTTAATAAATAAATTAAGCCAAAACTTTTTTAAAAGCCCATTTGATTAAAAAGGTTAGTGAAAGGCTAAAAAAAAGAAGCCCATTAATAGCATGTTTGGAAAAGCTCAATTTTTTTTCTTAAAAGCGTTGTTTTTCCAAAAACTAATCTTGTTTAGGTAAATTGATAAAATATATATTACCCAAAAAAATTGATAAAATATATTATAATCAAAAGTTAATAATTTTAAGTTTAAAAATAATTTTTAAAACTTTTAATTATAAACAAAAACCTAATTATTTTAGAATTAGTGTATGTTTAGGAAAATTATAAGATTAAAATTATTTCAATGATCGCTTATTTATGTAATCATTTTTTTTTATATAATTGATTATTTGAGAATCAATTTATATTTAGATACTTCAATTGAAAAATAATTTTAAAATCATCTATTATGTTTAAATTATATGCAAAAATTTACTTTTATATGATAAAATTATTAAAAGATTATAAAATGGTTATTTATATTATATAATATTTAATATTTATGGTCAATTTGATAAAAATATAACATTGTGTATACTATGCAAGCAACTTTTAATCGAAAAATGCCCAAATTCTAGCTTCAACTTGTTTTTCCTCAAAAATAGTTTAAATTATTTGAAATTGATTATAATCCATTTCAATAAAAGTAATCCGAGCAAGTTCTTATTTTCAAAATAGCTTTTTTTTTTCTTATTGTTTCTCAAACATACTATTATTATATTTTCACCAAATCAACCTTAAATAATATAAATAATTATTTTATACTCATTTTAGTAATTTTGCTATATAAAAACAAGTTTTTTAGATAATCTAAACAAAATAAATTATCTTTAAATCATTTTTTAGTCAAAATATTTAAATATAAATTAATTCTCACATAATAAATTATATTAAAAATAAGTATACAAATGAATAATTATTAAAATAATTTTAATTTTATAACTTTTTCAAATACATACTAAGTCTAATGAACTAGTCTATTTATATATTATTATTATTATTATTCTAAACCCCCTAATTTTAGGGTGTGTTTGTTTTAACATTTTTTAACGAAAAATAATTTTTTAACATAAACTATTCATTTTAATTTTCCTTCAAAAACTGAAAATAATTTTTATAACTTTTGAATAAAAATTAAAGATAAATAACTCCTACAAAAACTGAATATTTTAGTCAAGACTCAACAGCTAAAACAAACACACTATTCGTGCTTACTGTCATCACTCTTCTTCCTCCCCATTTGTGTCACCCTCACCGCCCAGCGCCCACACAACTGTCCTCACCGCCCACAACATCCCGTCCACCAGCGGCTGCGGCTCCATTCCTCATCGGCGGCCGCCACTCTTCCGGCCATCAGTGAAAACGTTCTGTCTTCTTTTTTTGGGTCTTCGTGAAAACGTTTATTTACAAATATATATAGTTACTGGGGCCCACTCAGTGATCTTCTACGGCCCAATTTCTTTTTAAAGCCCAATCCATATGAAGGGCAGCCGCTTCACACCCCACGGGCCCCAACGTCTTGAACCTCTGCCGCAATAACAAGCACGCCATAAAAAGCCGAAGACCCCAGCTCCAACGAATTAAGGTTTTAGCATTCTGTCCCTCAGTTCAATAGACAGAACAAAACGGCGATGGAAATAAACCTAGGAAAACTAGCATTCGACATTGATTTTCATCCCTCTGATAATCTTGTTGCTGCTGGACTCATCAACGGTGACCTTCACCTGTATGTTACTTGGTTTCTTCCTACACTTTTTTTTTTCCTGCCAGTTTTTCTGTCATTTTTTTTAATTATTTAGGATAATAATTATACTGAAATTCTGTGACCTTCAGATATCGTTACGGTGCTGATAGCGAGCCTGTGAGGTATGAATTATGAAACGTTTGCTTTTATAATAATCTTGTTTGTTGGATGCATGAATGTTGGTTTTATGCTGTTTACAACTTTCCATGTTTCATTATATTTGTTGCTATTGATAATCCAATTTCTTTGTTTTATTTTTTTTTGGGGGGGGGGGGTTTAGGCTACTGGAAGTTCATGCCCATACCGAGTCTTGCAGGGCTGCTAGATTTATCAATGGCGGACGTGGTAATGCACATTATATTGTTGCTTGTGCTCTGTCTTTTTTGTTAATTGTTTTGGCTATTTTGTTGGTGATTTCATTAGGATGACTTGGATTGAAAATGGTTATTATAATTTGTGTTTTAGCGCTTTTGACGGGTTCTCCGGATTGCTCCATACTGGCTACGGATGTGGAAACTGGGGCTACCATTGCCCGTCTTGATAGTGCCCATGAGTGAGTGGATTTGCTTCCAATTGCATGTTTCTCATGATTTGGCCTTGCTTAATCATGGATATGCTCATTTGCTTCAAAAATTGTATTTGCATGTCATGCAGGGCTGCAATCAATAGATTGATAAACTTGACTGAGTCAACTGTTGCTTCAGGTGATGATGATGGTTGCATTAAGGTAACTTGTTTGGTTCATTTCACATACTTAGCATTTGTGTTTGCTGGATTATGTTGCGGACAATTGGTAATATTTATGTAACAGATATCCAATTTGTTTTATGATATTAGAAGAGTGATAAGTGATAATTTACTCACTAATTTTCGGTTTTCATGACAATTGCACATCTCAAAAAATTATTGAACTTAATCAGCCATTCTCAACTATTTTGAAAACACTGGTCTGAGCAAGGATAGAGCATACGGTGTCCTACTGTCATTTCCTCATTGCAATGCGAATATCTGGACCACAATGGTCCTATACCCTAGGAATTGAATTGTTGCAATTCTTTTTAATTCCAATGTTCCTGTAAGTCTATATTAAAAGTGCTCCTATTGGTTGATCTCACACATAATTGCTACTTTCAACACTTAGCAATAAGGTGCAACTGATTATCTTTCTTCTGGACATTCCTTATTTGAATATTGAGCCATTTGTCCCTTCTTTTCTTTTCATTTTATTTCTTTTAATTCTTTTTACTGTTATATGCCTTCTATAGACGGTTCCTTCTACTCTACGTCACTTGTAGCTGTTCAAAGGATGGTTGCAATATTGACCTTTTAGAGTTAAGGAAAGGATGAGTGCTTTCTCAGCGCTTTTCATTTAGCTTTTCTTCCTTGCAGGTATGGGACACCAGAGAGCGTTCTTGTTGCAATTCATTTGATGCCCATGAAGATTACATTTCAGATATGACTTTTGCATCTGATGCAATGAAACTGTTGGCAACAAGGTAGTAAATTAAGTAACTTACCCAAAATGTCAATAAAGAGAAAAAAAGATTTACCCTTATTGGGACTAGGGGCTGATTGTAAAGATCTTTCTAAAATTTCTTGTGGAAAGAGATGCCATAATATGGATTATCTTTTTATTATTATGAAATCCTCATGATGGAGTTGACTAACAGATTCATAGTTGCATTTGAGAGAAACCGTAAGTTCAAGATAACCTTATACTTCACTTTCAAATTCTTATGGCAATTTTTTCCCCTCTCAGGTTGTATCCATATTAACTTCGCCCAAAAGAAAAATTTTTTGGGGCCAATAGTAACTGCTGTAGAAATAGTAATAGTGAGAGTCTGTTTTCTAACTACAGTGGTTGTCTATATTTGAATTGCCCATTAGAAAAGCCAGTTCAATCCCTTGGCATCTACTAACAGGAAATGAATAATAAATTTGTTTATTTTCTTATTAGAACAATTCAGTAATTAGTATTAGCATGCTCATATGTAATTGGTATGAATTTCAAGGAAACTTAATTTGCATTGATATTTAGTTTTTTTATTCTAAACTTTCTAAGTATATGTACCCCCATCGGCACACATATTCCTTGCATGCTTTATGAATTATAATCCTCTTTTTTTTTTTTTTTTTCGTTTTTTTTCAATTGCTACTTTCTATGGCTTATGAATGCAGTCTAAATTCTTTTTATCCTTAAATTTCTTTTCATTGTTAAGTGGAGATGGGACTCTATCTGTTTGCAATCTTCGAAGAAATAAAGTAAGTTGTACATTAGTGTTTTCCGATTCCTTTTGAAAAATAAATGCACATTATTTGCTGCATTTGAATTTGACACCTCTTCCTGCTTTATTGACAGGTCCAAGCTCAGTCTGAATTTTCTGAAGATGAGCTATTGTCGGTTGTTATAATGAAGGTATCCTTGTCATAGTGCCTGTTTGACATGTTCTGGGTTTTGCACCTGTCTCATCATTCCTACTAATAAGAGTTTAAAAACTTATCTAATGTTAAAGTTTTAATATGTATAGTTGATTTCCTTCTGGAATGGACCTAATTATTTCAGAAGATTCTTGTTTCTTATTACGTGATGCATTTTGGCATGTGTACCAACGGAACATTACAAATGAGCCTCAATCAGATTCCCTCTAAACTGCTATGGAGTATCACATTGATGAAATTGCAGCCATAGTATATAAGGCATAAGCTTTTTCTTTAATAACAACAATTTAAAAAAAAAAAAAAAACTTTCTGTAGGTGACCTACCTGATTTTGTTTTAATACTTTTTGTATGGAAGTACTAAAGCTGCAGATAAATTTGTCTGTGGTACCTTCAATAAAGTTCATTTGAAGGCCACGGGGAAGAAACTTAATCTGTGTTGAATCAAGTGTTAAAACTTCTGGTCCTATGCCTACCTTTAAAATGGAAAACAAGTGGTCTGTTTGTTTGTTTTCAACAATTGTTTCAATTTTAGGAACTAGAAAACATGTATGGTGAAATACATATTTTTGTTTCAGTTTTAAAACCACTTCATAAAAATATTTAACGACTAAAAAGAACAACTTTGAGGTGTTCTTGTTCAGAGAAAATTGTTTTTACTTTACTGATGTTTACGTTTTTGTGTCTGATTAGAATGGTAGGAAAGTTGTCTGTGGATCACAAACTGGAGTCCTACTCTTGTATTCATGGGGATGCTTCAAGGATTGCAGGTATTTGATGTAGAAGATAGAAAATGTCACAACTGATTACATGATGGAAATTGTTCTGCTAATAGAAGAGATACATTAATCGGATGTTATCTTTCTCCAGAATTTTGGGTTCTACCTCTTCTTACTGATGTTCTTGCTTAATGGTTTCAATTTACAGTGACCGATTCATTGATCTATCACCAAACTCTATCGATGCTATGTTGAAGGTGAGTGGATAATAGAACAGGACTACTGTAGCTCAATAGGCTTTTGTACCATCCTGACCTCATGTAATAAATTTTTTAATTCTTTCCTTTTTAATCTTAGCTTGATGAAGATAGGATTATTACTGGATCAGAGAATGGGCTTATCAAGTAAGTCTTTTACAGTATGAAAATCATATTTCAATCTTTTATTTCATTAGTTCTCCATTCCAATTGCATATATGTTGTTTGTTCAGCTTGGTTGGGATATTACCCAACAGAGTAATCCAACCGATTGCAGAGCACTCAGAATATCCTGTTGAGTGTCTAGGTAATGTATAGTCTCTTCCTCTTCTCTCAACATTTAATGCAGTTGTTTCTGTCTGAGGGTTCAGGCTTAATTTCTTCACCACTAGTTCTGTGGATTTTATTTCTGTGTTTCTTTGCTGTGCTGAGGTGACTTTTGGCTCTATTTTATCTTGATGGTTTCAGCCTGATTAATGTGTTCATGCACAAGCATGTATTTTTGCATGTTTTCCTCTTTTTTCTTGTTCCTGGCTGCAAGTTTGACGCATGATTCTTTTCTTTTTTGTTCCTATAGCATTCTCTCATGATAGAAAGTTCCTTGGCAGTATTGCTCATGATCAAATGTTAAAGGTACTTCTCTTAATTCTCTCCCCTCCAAAATTAACAGGAATTGCTTGCTCTACTCCATTAGTTTTTGGCTCATTTACACTCAGCATGTATTTTAATGATTGTAAGCCACTAAGCTTGTCTGGACATTTTATTGGGGTTGGGCAATTAATTGTATAAAGGTGACTCCAGAGTGGTTAGGATTTTGATTATAATTAAATAATTTCCACTAAAGTGCTCATGTTGAGGTAAGATTTGGTAATGTTTCATTGCTGTGTCAAGTAGTGTCGTCTTAATTTGAATGGATATTTGCAACTGAGAAGGGACAAGTGATGATATGAAGTACAGTTGATAAATCAGTTTGAGGATATATTCTTACATAGACTAATTAATAATTGCCGAAGATTTGTGTAGACTAAGTCTAGATAAGAATTTCTTCCGCTTGAGGTGTAAGACACAGAATTTTGTGCTTATAATGACAGGTACATACCTATGAGTTTTAGGGTGAGTTTGGAACTGTTTGGCTCCAATTTTTTCCTGTCAATCGCTTGAGGTGTTTTAGTCCTTGATCATTATAGTGGAGGGTAGGTCGCTGATAAAAATTTGAAAATCATTGGTTGCATGTGTGTGCCTGTAAAAAATATATGTATGACTGCATTTTGTACAAAGTATACCAAAGAATCAGTTGTCTGAACTTCAGCAATTTTCGTTTTGCACAGCTATGGGACTTGGATAACATACTTCAAGGTTCAGGAAGCTCGCAAGGAAATGAAGCTGGAGTGGTTGACACTGATGATGACGAGATGGATGTTGATGCTGATTCTTTCAAGTCTAACAAGGGTATTGTTGTATAGATTTAAATGTTATATAGATTTCCTATCCCTGAAGATATGGTATGCTATATATATCTTGTGCTCTGTGTCGCTGCTTTGCAGGGAACAAGACAAAGCATGCAAGTAATGGACATGCCTTGGGCGGTTCAAACAACTTCTTTGCAGATTTATAGGAGATTACTGATGTAACTTTGTTCAAATATGAGAACCTGGTTAGATAATGGCAAGCGGGACTATCCTTGATCACTACTGTATCCCGAAGATGGCTTTCTTGGGTGCATCTTGCATCATTTTGTTACTTTAACCACAAATGAAAAGTGTTACTTGTGTGATGTTGGTATCGTGTAATTTGTATTTTTTAAACATATTTGTAGAGTGCAATTGTCAAGGCTTGGATACTTTTCAAATGAATTTTGGTAATTTTTTTTTTTTTTTGGGATGAATGTACCACATTTATTTAGACTAAAGATCCAAAGTTACGAGGTCTCTAATACAATTTGGAACATCACTTATCCATATTCTAGACGCAACAAATTTTGTTAAATGGGCTAGAGAATCAGCTATTTTGTTACAGCATGTGGTACGTGTTGAGCTTGGAATCTTACAAAGCTAAGCTGCAGTACACTAATTTCATAGACCAAACTCCCATTGTATGATAGGTCTATTGCACTACTCTCAATTAACTCAAACCCCATCCTTGAATCCCCTTCCGAAACGACCAATTGCGGTCCCCAATCCCTCGCGAGCTTCAACCCCTCCACCGGCCATCTTTCCTCCTTGTCTTCGCTGCTACACTTCTCCCCGTTCATTTCTTATGATCGCCTCCAGTCCTATAGCATTTTCCCCTTCAAAGATCGCTGAATTTTGGTGATGATTAAATTTAAAGTAAGTTAAATATGAAATATAATTAAAGCAGAATAATCTTTTTGGACCAAAACAAAAAGCAGAATAATCTATCAATTGAAGGTAGTTGAATATGAAACAATAATAGTAAATAATATTTACTAAGATATTGGGTTAACAAACTTGTAGGATTTTTTCTTTTCTTGGGTGCAAATATAGGGCGAATCCATTGAAAAAAAAAACTGTCATAGCATCAAAACTAGATCGGGATATCGAGACCATAATAACTTCAGCTATCAGCAGCCTATTCAGGTGAGCAGGTGGCTTATCCCAAATCACAACACCAAAGCCTTGGGGGAGGCCTATGTTTGCCAAACAGCCAATTCAAAGCTGCTTTGCTCGGAATATCATATTCTCGTCGCACCAAAGTAAGTAGAAAACATAAGAAAAGAAAATGGGAAAAGAGAAAATGAGGGGGGAAAATATGTTGGGAGCTCCACATTAAAGGTTTTCTTCTCTAAAGTTTGAAGAAAATGGGAAGAGAAGGGATTGGTGTAATAAAATTATAATTATACCGTTGTAATCTTTTCCTTTACTGTAAAAGAAAAAATAAAAACATCATTAACATTAATTTTTTTTGCCCTCATTTTTTTATCTAACCAAACAATAAAGAAAATACACATACTTTTTTTTCTTCTCTTCATTTTCTTTTTTTTCCCCCTCCATTTCCTTTTCTCCCATTTTTTCTCTATATCCAAACACAATATTAAA
This sequence comes from Pterocarpus macrocarpus, assembly GCA_031439585.1. Taxonomy (NCBI): domain Eukaryota; kingdom Viridiplantae; phylum Streptophyta; class Magnoliopsida; order Fabales; family Fabaceae; genus Pterocarpus; species Pterocarpus macrocarpus. Next base: position 65,866,631 of record CM062520.1, on the reverse strand, counting down.
GAAACTTAGCTATCTTATAAGAGATAGAAAAATAGTAATAATTGACTGATGAGAAAACATCAGATTCTGCACACCTGCTATAGTTTGGCATTGCCAAAACTAAGGTTTCGGAGACTTAGAACCAAATCTCTCTAAATTTGTACATTTTGAAAATTCGATTCAATTTCGTAAGAGACATTGGAGGAAAAAAAAGGAAAAAGGTTAATTGATCATACTGTCGTATTCGCCTAGTTATACCAACAACATCTTGATAGATATGCTGGCTGTTCATACTTGAGTAAATCAATACCTTTAAACATTGTACTTTGATCTGGACTTTAGAGAACCGCTTTTTTGTCGTCATTCATTCGACAACTAACAAACCAATTAACATTTGACGTGCGCGTATTTCAAGAAAGGGATCCATTTCATGTCAACACTTTACTAGGTGTTCAAGTGCAATATTAGTTTCACCCCTTAAGCCATGTTTGTTGCGCATTCAAAATTTATGAGAGAAGATATTATTAGCATAACAATTTCAGGAACAACATTTAATTTAAGAGAATAAATGTTAATCTCCCTGAAGAGTTAATTATATTTGCTGCACAGTTAAAAAAGATTTGACAATAAAACAAGTAATGTTTTCAGTTCAAGGGTAGCCACAACTTCTAACTACTGCCATATCAGATGCCCTGTTTCCTGCCAGAGACATGCTTCGATCTTAGTCTCGCGGGAAAAATGCTGTCATGGGAGTAGCAGCTCCTTCTATCGCATTAGCGAACAAGTAGCAACATAACCACAAGAAAAAATTCCACCTGGTTACGGCATTGGTACCACAAATGGTACCAAAGAATCCTCCAAATTTGAGTATGCTGCTAAATAAGTGGTTCAGACCAACAACACATTCAATGTCGTACAAATTGATACGAAAGTGGCATCATGAGCAGACATACGCACAAAAGAGTGCTGAGGTTGTAGCTTAATTGGACTATTTCAAGTCTCTAAGACTTGGATATGATGACAATGGCTAAGGTTCAATCCAACACTAGGCCACCCATCTCCATGTCACATAGGTGCTTGCACCGAAAAAAGAAATGATTTGTTGGGCTGTTGACTCCCACACCGCTACCATATATGACTAATCAATTAAATCTTTGAATCTTTATTGATATGTTTAATCAGCTTAGTACATGAATATTACAGAGATAACATATCTGTCAGGCCAGATTCATTCGTATCAATAGCAGAAACTGACCTGTCAATGGGGTAATAATGCTAATTGAAGAAGAGATGCGATCATGTGAACTTTCATTAACACAACTAATCTACTAAGGTTCCTATAGACATGTAGAGCTATGGATTCCTTCCTACAAATATAGATTCGAAAAAAATTTAAATATAAAGCAGTTTAAAAATGAACACTGGTAGTTAGTCTTAAAGGAAAAATAAAGAACATAAAATTGCAAGGTTTGTTGGTCAAAGCTATAAAGTTGTGGCTTGTTGGCACCACACAATTGTCTATGTGGTAATAAGCTAATAACAGATCTAGTATGCAGACTACGATGAAGTACACAACCATACGTTATTCAGTTTTTCCTTGGTAATTTATTAGCATCATGTAATGTAATAAGCACAACACCCACGTTGTCACTCAAATTTTTTCCATGCTAATTTTTCTTGTCCAACACAGCTTACAATAATACACTATAGCGTCATATGATCCGACCCATCTAGTGGAACATGGCTTGGCTGCTGCTGTTGATTTTACGTGTCATCTTTTGCATTTTCTGTGCATAATACAGTTCAATTGATTATCCCTTCAATCATACTTACAAGGATAATGAGTTTCTAGTCAAAACCGACAAATGACTATAGGATGAATAAGACCTGCCAATCAAGTGAATAGACTAAGACACACTAAATAAGCAGAAAAATAATTCTCAAGACTCAACTTTATCAGGGCTTTTGGAAGAAACACAACCACTATCTTTCCATGAGAGAATGAGTAAGATATAATATAGCGAACCTCGATGAAATAATAAATAAGAAAAGTAGGGTGACAAAACACAAGCAGAAAAGACACTAAATTCATCAACAACAGCTACTGTAAGAAACTACATAATATAAATAGCATGAAAACAATTTCAGTAAATTGAAAACAACCCAATGAAGGCAACACGCAACATTAAAACAAGAGATTGAGCAAATTTAAAGGAGAAAAAAAAAAAAAGTAAGAGAAAATATTAAAAACACCTTCTATAGAACAGACGGTTATCAGACATATGAAGTGAGGGTCCCAAGTATTCAGTAAAAACATATTCCCCCTATAGTCTGTAGCAACACTTTTAATAGTCTAGTCCTTACAGGCATAAATATGACCATCATAACATATTCTGGTTACCAATAACAAAAGACACATCTCTTGAGTGAAATTGTAAAGTATCCCATCACTTAATGACAACTAACAAGAATCAAATGCAGAAAAAGGTGAGCTCCGAGTCGCGTGAAGAATTACTCTCATAAAAATGCATGTGAGATACTTTGTTTTGAAAAAACAAAAAACAAAAATCACATCACTTGAAAGATGATCAATCACATCTTTCCATGAAACCCTACAACTGCAGACATAATTTTTATCAAATAATTTCTTTAAACATGAACTATCATGGCATACCAGCAAAAAAGTGCGATTTGACTGACAGCAAAAACCTTATTTGATTGACTAAAGGATTATACGTATCCATAGTCCTACCTCCTTGCGAGCTATATATGATTGACAAAGCATTTCAATGGATTTGCATGATGCTGGGTTAGGCCCTGATAACATGAACCCACAAATTGACATCATTTTTGCGTGCAAGATCAGACCCATTTTCCACCACCCGACGACCAAAAATCTAATTTTTACAAAAACAGATACAAAACTAAGAAACTGCTAGATTGAAAAATAAAAATAAATATCTTCAAAATCTAGAAGCAAAACCATGCTCGGAGAACATATAGAAATCCACGAAATGAACCAAAGCAACAGAAGGAGAAGGAGAAGAAGAAGAGAAGATGTTTCGGATCATTGCACGCAAAAATGATGAGAATTGAATGGGTGGCGAATGGAGCAAACTGAAAGTCGAACCCTAATTTTTGTACTTGGAGTTTGCAGAAATTAAGGTAAATCAAATTATGGTTGAACAACTTGAGCGGGCGGAGAGAGAGAGAGAGAGAGAGAGAGGATAGTTATGGTAAAATAAATGGTAAACCCAGACACTGCAATGCGACTACCAACAGCTGTAGTGGCAAAAGTCGTAAATACCCATAAGCTAACTTTTTAATCAAGAAAAAGAAAATCATATATCACTTTCTGCTTTTAAAAAAATTATTTTGAAGTTTAAATTTGGATATATTTGTTTCAATATTTAAAAATAATAATTTTAAAATTTAAATTTTATATATAGTTAAAAAGTTAAAAATTGAATTTTTTTATAAATTATTATTTCAATTTTTACAAAAAAAATTAAAAATAATTTTTTTTTGAAAATTTAATTATTTTTAAAAAATTATCCAAATATATGAAAAATTATTTTTTTTGATAAAAAAATAATTTTTATCAAAAAAATTTCAAATAAATACATTTATATATAATTAAAAAAATTAAAAATTAATTTTTTCAGAAATTATTCTTTTCAATTTCTATAAAAAAAATTAAAAAATATTTTTTTTTTAAAATTTGATTATTTTTAAAGAATTATCTAAACATACAAAAATTGCTGTTTTTCAATGAAAAAATGATTTTTTGCCAAAAATTTTTTCAAACAAACACGTCTTGTATCTAATTCTACCATATTCTTTTCCCAAGATATAATATTTGTTCACAGAATATTTTAGTAAGAAAATTATATAAAATGAATTTAATTTTACCACATTATTATTATTATTATTATTATTATAAAGAAGTTTAGTGATTTATTTAATAATGTGTTTTTATATTCTATAATAATTTTTAGCATTTCGTTTAATTGCTAACATAATTATATTTTTAAATAAAATATAAGTATTAATATGAGATTAAATTACACTGAGATGTATCATAATTTAAATTGGAAGGGAAAAAAAAATCTTAAGTCACAACTTTATGTTGTGACAACTTGTTTGCAAGTTTCATTTTGATCCTAACTTGCCCTATGAGACCGATAAAGAGGACAATGACCTTGAGTTAAATATTACTTTGGTCTCTGAAATTGTATGCGTGTGTCAGTTTAATCTCTGAAATTTGGAAATTAACTTTAGCTTCAGATTGTATTTTGTATCATTTAGTCGATTAATCAATCACGACGTCACATAGCGTGATCTGACGTGGCATGCCATGTGGCATAGCCCTCTGACGTGGCAATGCTGATATGGCATCGATTTTAAATTAGTCTCTAAAATTTTTAAAATGTATCAAAATAGTCTAAAATTCCTAAATTTCTCCTTAATTTTGAAATTTTAAACTAGTTTGACACATTTAAAAAATTTCAGGGACTAATTTGACATATTTAAAAATTTTAGGGACTAATTTGATATATTTTAAAAATTTCAAGGACTAATTTGAACTAATAATCGATGACATGTGGCATAATACATCAAGATGTCGTCACGCGTGGCGTATCGTAACAAATCGTAATTGATCGACGGTAACTAACCGCAGACTAAAGTGGCCGCATCACAATCTGATTTGAATTAAAAAGTTAATTTTCAAATTTCAGGAACTAAAGTGACGTACGCATATAATTTTAGGACTAAAATAGTACTTAACTCCTCCAAAGACACATCCAACATATGGAATTGGACAACTGGTGTCGCTTTGGATGCCCACATTGACGACGTACTTTCTCCACAAGCTAGAGACCTTGTCCTAGAACAACACTACTCCAAGTGTATGCATTTGCTAAGAGGGATGTATAAAGGAAGGATTAAGTCAGATTCAATTGTACTCAAATTCGAGCCAATTTTTTTACTTGATTATTTCTTTGAATTTATTGTTAGAAATTGTTAAACCAAACTTATCCATTAAGCTCACTTATCCAAAGCACTTGAATGTTCATGAAGCATAGCCAACTTTGAAACGGTCAAAGAGATAATTGTAGAATTTATCTTGCCAACATATTTAATGGAGGATAATTATAGTTGCTAAAAAATTGAAGATGTTTAGCATTTGAATAGTTAAATTTAAAGTCACTTACGGCTTCAACTTATCAAATTGCAAGATGTCTAAGTTTAAAAGTTTCATGAATTACCACATCTTTGAATAGTCAATGGAAAGTTGCAAAGTTAAATTTTGTTGATGCAACTTGGATGGGCACCGCCAAAGTACTTTCTTTAGCATTAAGAATAATTATTTTATTATTATTGTATCTGTGTTTTATGCCTATATAAAGGCCACCCATGTATGTTGTTATCATTATGATCAATGAAGTGAGTTTTTAGTGAATACAAGTTCATTCCACTTCCTTATTTTGTTGCACCATTATTTGATATCAACATTTATATTTGATCCCATAATGAGTCGTTTAATGATTGAGCCAACTTAGCATTTAAACAATATATATCAGTTTGCAAATTATGCATAATAAAATTATAAAATTTTACAAGTTAAAAATAAAATTTAAGAGATATTCTTAATATATATTTTAAAATAAATTATTTTACTATAAAAATAATATTATATTATATAAAATTATATTAATTTAAATATAAAAATTTTATAATTTATTCTTAATTTTATTAAAAAACTATAATTTTTTTATAATTATGTGACTTTAGATTGAGATAAAATAATTCAAAATATAACTTGACCCCATTCCAAAAAGACGCAATCCAAAATTTCAAAATTCAAATCCGACCTAATAAACTACAGGCCAGTTTATCGAATTGGCCAGGTTATGAACACCCTTATTTGCTATTACTATCAAAAGAGGAGAATTAACATATTTGGCTGCCCAATATTGCAGGAGAATTTTTTGTGTTTTTGGGTCAACGCAGGAGATAATTAAAGGAATCGTGGCAAGGAAAAGAGGCCCAACTAACTAGGCCCAAAAAGGAGCTTGGGAAAAGTTACATGCCATTCTGATTTTGCTTCTATTTTCGGTTCGTTTAAGTTTTGGGATCTTTCACAACTGAAATGAACACGGTTCATTGCGCGAGTCCTTTTCTTATTCATATTTGTGGTTTTTGATCAAAAATTTTTTTGGGGTGCATTGTTTTTATTCTTCTTATTACTACTAGGCCCTGTTCAGGTTTACTTGTGCAGTTGTTTTTGGGTTTCTTTTAGATAGGCCCAATACTATCAAAACCAACCCACTGCAGTCAACCCATGTGCCAGGGCTGATTGTTAAATTACTGCTTTTTCTTTTTTTTTATTAACACCCTAAATAACTTGTTAAGTTGCTGAGTTTAGTCATTAAATTAATGTTAAGTGATTTCCCTATTTTTGTAAGATATATTTAAATCAAACCTCGTGTAAAAAGTGTAGAAAGTCTTGACCTACATCTATATAGCTACTTCAAAATATATATATTTTCTACCCAATTAGTAAAGATATGATTATGTGTCAAACACGATAATTTATTCCCAGATAAACATCGTTAGTTAAAAAAATATAGAGAGTTAAAACCTTTGCCAAGTGTAGTTATTAGAATAAAGTGGTATACTTATTTATTTTTGAATAAATAAATAGGTTATATTACTTTGTTTTATCTAATAATTATCATGAATTTTATAAATTCTGACAATATTTTTTTAATTACGTAACATTACTCTTAATTAACTAATTATTTGTAAACTATTCACAATAAAGTTAGATGTGTTTGATCATTCAACCAGAAACCCAAATGGTGCGTACTCTAGTGCAAATGAAGTTTGTGCTAATAATAGTGCAAATTGCATTTATCTTTATATATTTTTCGTGTGAAAAAATCTCATATTTGCTACGGTAGCTCATCTGTTCTACGCATTCCCCCCTCCGAGTCGAGGTCGAGATCATGCCTGTTATTCCCTAAAGAAAGAGATGGAAGTTGGAAAACAAATAATTTCTTTTCTTTTGTATTGAATTTTCATTTGAATATTATAAGAATATATCATGTGTTAAATATTAATTTTAATAATTAATATATAATTTTTTTCTATTTACTTTCTATAAATTGTTGGCAGTACGATGAATAAAAAGAAGAGAGAAAAATTAAATAAATTTTATTATTTATATAAAATGATATTATTACTTAAATAAATAAAAGAAAAAGCAATTAATATTGAAATTAAAAAAAAAAAAAAGAGATAGTAAACGAAAAAAAAAAATGATTGGCAAACAACGAATTAATAGACCCGCGACCCCAACATGTTGGAGGTGCACTCCAACCAACTGCGCTACGATAGGTAGGTGACATTTGTAATGCTCTACTTAAAGATTTAAATATTGATGATTTAGTAGTTTATAATCATTCAGATCAATAAAAAGTAAATCTAATAATTTATATTGTTTGAACAAATCTTAAGTAATATCACAAGATTAAACTTCATATTAAGATACCTGATTTACTGGATGTTAAATTTATTTTTTATTAATCTGGACGGTTTATTAATCTGGACGGTTACAAACTACTGAATCATCAGTATCCAAATATTTCAGTGGAACATTATAAATACCACCCGATAGTTATCGGTATTTGTGGTCTCACTAATAATGTATAAGAGAAACCCAATCTACTCCATCTGCACCAAAGTGCATCTGTACTATAGAATTCACCAAATATAGTTTATAATATAAAATATTTTTATCACAACACATTCCGAAATTCTCCTGTATTGCCAAACCATTCACTAACCGATTCAAGTGGAAAAATAGTATTTTCCTACATTTAACCACCACGAAATTAAGTTCCATAGTGAACTTCTTCTTCTTTTTAAATGAATCTACCTAGCTAAGCACGAAGGGTTACCGAAGGAACAAAAAATCTCAAACCACTCCACAAGATCGGTCATGATATATTAAGAGTAACACTACACATAGTGCAAAATTTCTTGGCCAAAATTTACCAGCATTTAATAAGATAGTTGAATATACTGAAGGACTGAAAAACATTTCTCTACCTAATTGTTAAAAATAATGTCATATTATTTTGATAAAAATTTCAATATCAAAATTATGACCTTTTAATATTATACATATATAAAAGCAGGAGAAGAGAATGCTTAACCTTTTTTTTGGTCAACCTAACCAAAGCATTTTTGCTTACAGTATGTGTTTAGGAAAATTATGAAATTAAAATTATTTTAATAATTGTTTATTTTTATAATTATCTTTTTTATATAATTAATTTTATGGGAATCAATTTATAATTTAAATATTTCAACTTAAAAGTGATTTTAAAATAATATATTTTATTCAAATTATATGAACAAAATTATATTTGTATGATAAAATTATCAAAAAAGTATGAAATAATTATTTATATTGTATAATATTTAATACTTCAAATCAATCCAATAAAAATATAATAATTTTGAAATAATTAATTCTTATTTATAACAAAAAATTTAAAAAATTGTTTATAATTATAAATTATATTTTAATTTAAAATTATTAATTTTTATTATAATTTATTTTCATCAATTTATCAAATATGATTGATAATAAATAAAAAAAAAACTGTTTTTTGGTGTTTTTGGGTGCTCCCAAACATGTTAGTCGTGGAAATGGTAGTCCCAGAATCACATTCCGGACCTCACAACACCACCATCATTTATTCTTGTCGTTTTTTGGGACAGGTCTATTTCTTTTTCTTTGCCCATTATGTAGTTCACCTACCTTGTAGTGCTTACAGGCTACAGCAGTGTTACATGGCACGAAAATTTTCTGTGCGAAAATCGAGGAATAGTGGTTGAATGTGTTATAAATGGAGGTGGGGCGGAAATCACAGATCAGAGAAAATGAAACAACCGATCAGAAGCAGACACCTCTTTTCGTAATGGTTTCATTGTGTTGCTTTTCATACTGTTAGGCATTTCTCGTTCTTCTTCTTTATTTATTTGTTCATCCCTAACTACACGGAAAGCCATAATGTCTATTCAGCATTCATGGAACTCAGTCTTTCATTATGAAGATGACTACAATTTCTAAGTCGTCATATATCTTTCATTGGTCCGTGCGTCGATGTAATTTTGATCACAAATTAACCATTACAGCACCGTTGGGGGTTGGCACAATACAATCAATGAACAACGTCAATATCTAATTAAAAGTCTAATGTAGTTTCCACGTAAAAAAATAATTAAATATCTAATAATCAAAATATGCTTATTTGTGGGTTAATTATATCCTAAAAAATTGTGAAAAAAAAATCAGTATGTAAAAGAATTTGTTTTAACTTTTTGAGTTTACTTATATATTGCAAAAGCGTTTATTTAAGTAGCTAGGTTGTTATAGAAAGGGTAAATATTTTTTTTTAGTTTTAATATTTTAAAGTTGATATTATTTTGTTCTTTAAAATAATTTTAATATTAATTTATTTTTAATATTTTCAATTTTGATATTAATTTTGTCCTTCCATCAAATTACTTATAATTTCAGTTACTATTAATCCTAATTATTATATTAGTTTTGGGTTATATTGATTATTTTTCTTCCTTGATCACTGATGAGAGGAGACTATTTTTACCTCTTTATTGATCAATCTTGCCAAAGTTGCTGCACTTAATTTAGCCAGTCAATTCAAATATCTTTTTTTCTTTTATTTTTAAGTTGATGAGATGAAAATTATCTCTTTTTATTGGCCAAAAAAGACAAATAAGTAAATACAGTTTAGAACTAATATGCCCACTATGATGAATAATAATAAAAGTTACTAATAATTTGATGAAAGTATAAATTTGATGTTAAAATTTAAAATATTAAGAATAAATTTATATGAAAAAAATTTTCAAGACTAAATTAATATCAACTTACAATATTAGAATGGAAAAAATATATTTACTCTTGTATTTGAGTTTGTGCATGGTCGTGTTGTTGATCGTTTCCTGATAGTTATGGGGCTGGTTTGGTTGTTGATTACTCCCTCAGTGCAGATTCAGATCTGAATATTATGCAGAATAGATATGATTGTGGTCAATTTTGGGGCTATTGACTACTGTATTCTGCGGCCTTGTTTTGAAGTGTTTTCTTTTTTAATCTCTTCACATTGCTGATGTATCTCATTTGGTACCTCCCCTTTTGTATATTGGGAGTCTGTCTGATTTATCTATAAAAAAGAAATATTTACTCTTACAAAAATGAGATAGAAGAATTTATTTTAAATTTTCTGAGACCTGATTATGGAACTATTCTAAAAATGTTACTGAATTTCAGTTATCAAATTTTAAATTCACATATGTATTAGATCTTTTTAGAAAAAGGAAAACTAATGAACTTCACATTTGAAATTATTGTTCACCGTACAAACAGCCTTGAAGCGACTTACTGCTGAGTACACGTACGTTATATCAGCACAAAAATGATTTAAGCTAAAAGAATGAGAAAAATGAATCACAAATTTCGGATCACAAGCAACTGCAATCATATATTGGATAAAAAATAAATATTTTAACAAATTAATTCTCTAAACTTAAAATTAGGAGGACTTATCAAGAATGAATGATGTAGCGGGTTATTAATTTCTTTTGTCGTCGTACATATAGAGAAGGATTAACGTTTTGTTAGAAAAGTATTAAATCTATAAAAGTTGAACACACCAAATTAGATAGTATCTAAGGCTATTCTATCATATGCAATCTTTTTCATAAGATATTAATGTTGACTATCTAATGCAAACCTAACTTAGAAGCAAATGTTATAATTTTTTTATAAGAAAAACTTATATTTGCATATAGTTTCAAATAATTTTTAAAGTTAACAGCAAAGCATAAGTTTTATCCAATCCAATAATTTACAATGGAATATGTATAAATATGAATGTTTTCTTATTCTGCTTAGGAGCTTCCACGTACATCTTTTTTATCTAGACCATTTGAAAGAAATTATAATAGAAGTATTGTTCAATTGCTTACATGACTGTTTGTGAGGATAAAATCGATGCATTAATTGGAAAATTCGCGATCACCAAAAACTTTCGATTCTATTAAAGAATCCCATTTAGTCTCCTTTTCACTAGCGTTTGATGTATTATTATTGATTTATCTCAATCCTGAGATGCTAACTTGTCCAATAACTTTGACGGATAGTTTTTTGGCTGAAAATAATTGAATGCAATCCACCTAGAACTTTTGGTTGCCAGTGGAAGTATATAACTACATAATTAGATATAGCTATATATGACGCATGAGTGGCTTGGCTGCATGTGTTTGCAGCCATCAATATGTATGGATAAAGGTGCGAGTAAACATTGATCACCGATGTGACGATGTCAAACTAGCTTATCCAAAATCCAGAAGATAACAACGTACGTGATAAAATGCGTCTAAGAATATCTACCCAGAACCAGAAGTCAAAAACAACTTAATGGAATACCAACCAACAAGAAGCTCAAAAGTTGACGGGGACACTTGCTCTTAGCTGTTGAGATTGTATACACTGATATGAGAGCACGAAAGAAACACTCTTAAAGATTAAGAATTCGTGAGTGTTGAGCCAATATTCTTTCTTCTCAGAGATGTCATGAAGCCTATAGTTAGCGAATTCAGTTAAAGTTGAAGCTATACGAGCCATATTGGAAGTAAAAAAATTTTGAGTGATACATATCTGACGATTATGAGTAGGCAGGAACTCACTAATGTCCATAGGGAGAAAGTCAGTTCATATTTCAAGCAAGGTAAAACTGCATGGTGTCGGTTGCTGCTAACTGTTGGGCTTGAACATTATTGAAAGCTTGGAGAATTCTCCTCACAGTCATGAAAATTCAGGATGCATTGAAATTTTACACTGGAGATGATATTTTTGCATCATTTTATCCAACCAACGAAGTCACATTCAATAAGTCTTGAATTGGAACTATAACCGAAGAAGCACGCCATGATTAAGAAAATAATTTTTTATACATAGAATGGTTTTACGGAATCATTCAATTATGCATGTATTATTATGTCATTAAAATAGTTTAATTATTTCTATAGCGGTTCAAAAAGTCATATTAAAAATGAAATATAATTTCTTACACTTGTATACACGATATATATATATATGTATATATATTCATTTATTATATTGACTTGGAGCGTATATAGGCCAAGCCAATAGGGTTCTGTGTATATACATCACTTCTTTTTTTAAAATGGTGTATCAAGACAAGACAACTTGGAGAGCGCCACTAAGCAAAATCTTAGAAAATCCTGCAAGTCTTAGGGTCTGATTTCATTATTTAATTTTGAGACTTCATACCAAGTTTTCCTTGCCCCAGTTTCTCCCTGTTAGATATTCTTCTAATTATATTGTGCCACCGCATGCTCCACATTGTGAGACTACGTACAGAAAGGTTGAATCGCTTTCGAAGTACTTAAGATTTATGGATGGCTAACATAGCATGTGCCATAAGTTTTTGAAAATGTGCGCACAAGTCATGCACTTGCATTATATAACGAATATTAATTACACTGTCCACTTAAATGTCAGCATAAACACTTGCAAGTTGCAACGACAATCAACATCGTAGCATAATTTGTAGTATAGCCAGCTTACACAATCAACAGCTCAGGTCTGCAGGGTTCTTATTCTCAGCCTTCGAATTTAAATAATGTTAAGATCCATAATCCAATATGGAATTCATATATAATATGGCCTAAAGTACTCCTTATAATGATTTGGACAATATATATACTCTCTCATAACTTTGTTTTTGGGTTGAATTAGACCCCAATTCAATCTTAATTTTAATGCAATATCAGATTCTTATCTGGTATATATGATGTTGGACTACTTGCATGCATATGTCCAAAGCAATTTGTGTAACTCAATGCCCTGTCTCCAACGTAAAATCAAGTTGAGATCACCATCACGACTAGTATAATCCTCCTCCTTTTTCACGTTGCCCAACCTACACAACTCAGACAATTACAAAACTTTCTTTCACGGTCCTAATATGATTCTTTATTGCTTCTCAGGGTAACAGTCCTGTTAACTCGGATTAGTGTAAAGTTGATGACATATTGTTTTGACCAATCATCTAGGGAAGGTATTAGGAGTTTGGTTTTCTTCATCTTGCATTCGTGCTGCATAACCTTCTATGTTAACCTCAATAAGTTCGCCAAAAGTGAAGTTTTAGCTATCATAGAGTTGACTACAATTAGCAAATTAAGTTTTAACTATCATATATAGTTGGCTCAATTTCAGAGTTTACAATTTGGATTCCGCACAATTCGCTTACTGATCTGATGTCATGTATGACTTGGTTTAGGTTAGGTGCGTGGTTTTAGCTAGCCTACAATGTTGTGACTGGTTGTGCTGCAACTGCTGTTATCTAGTGTTAGGAAACGATACTTGGATGTCATTTTCCTTTTATGTCACCCTATTTTTATTATAAGTTCAGGTGTAATCCCTGAATAAGAAAAGAAGTGGTATAAATTTAAAAGGGATACTAATCTAGGGGGTGATCCTACCCCTGCATGGCATGGAGAAGTGGTTGTATCATTTTTAATTACAAATAGTTAAATTAGTTTGTTAAATGGTTACATTAATTTGTGATTAATTGTATGTGGCTAAGCAATTCAATTAGGTTGGCAATCGCTTGAAAATGTATACACCTTATCCTTGAGGGTAAGGTAGTCTGAACTGTCTAAATATTATACAAAATTAAAATGGTAGTGAACAAAATTTAAGTTGTTGGGGCTCCCTATTATTTATGGCGGATGTATTCGTTTGCATATTAATAAGTAACCACTCTGGGGGAAACAAAATTCAAAGTTATTAGCCCTAGGTTCGATCTTGATTAGATAGGGATACATTTGTTTTTTGAAATGCCAACTTAATTATCCATTTTTGGTAAGATTTTTTCTAGAGATTTTTTTTCTATTAAAGAAGTATAAAAGCTTAATATAATATACAAACTCATTTAAGGATTTACGTCTTATTAAGGCGTATGAAATATAGGCTTTCTAGTTTTAAAATAAATATAACCTTTAATTTAATAAAATTATTCTAATATGTATAAAACTAAATATATTAATGTGTATATATATATAATTAATAAATTATATATGTATTATAAATTCTTAATTATGTATTTGAATAACATGATGGTAATTAATAAACTAAATGAGCAATTTCGAAGACCTGATCACATGAGTTATATTCTGCTTAATTAAATAAATATTTTTAAAAATCTAAATCTAACTTATGCTAATTATAGGTAACATCAAAGTAAGTAAAAATAAGCTATAGGGCAGGTCCTAACATATTCTTACCCTTAAAAGAGATACATGGCACCAACTAACTTTTGTAAAAATTTATGTCATTAATTATTGGGTACTCCTACCGTTCTTTATTCAGTAGGTTCGTTTTTTCACTTGTTTTTCAAAGTATTAAGTATATGAGAACTAAAATTCATTAATTAATCTTGATTACAGGTAGTAAAAATAATTACATTTGACTAAATTATTTTCAAGTAAAATATTCAAATTATTATTATTATTATTATTCCATTTTCTTTCACTTATTAATATCAAGAGTAAGAAATATATATCATTAATAATTCCTTAATTTTTTTAAAGTGACAAATAAAAAATATTTTTTTTTCTAAATTGAACAATAAAACTTAACAGACGGAGCACATAGAGAGGACGACCTCGGTCAAAGAAATTATGATTTAATGTCAAACCAAAAACTAATCAACCTTCATTTGCATAGATCATTAGAAAAATATGCACCATAAGTTATTTTACAAAAATTTTAAATGAAATTATGAATATTATGAAATAAAAAATATTTAAAAATACACTGAAGATGTAATAATTTGACTTTAGAATGTATAAACTTTAGTCAATATTGATATAATTATATTTTTATCAAAGAGTTCTAGCTTTCTTTAAATTTTTATAAACAGAATTGTTATTATTATTATTATTATTATTATACAGTACAAAAATAGTTTCCACGAACTAACATCAAAACTATGTAACAGACCGCAAATGCAGAAAAAGAAAAAAAAAAAAGACGTGTTGAAATTTCAGTCCATTTTTGACAACCATGTTAAATATTTCTTCACATTATTCGTACGATTTTTGTTTCGTACTAAGAAAGTAATGTTCTTTTATAAGCTAAGGAATTAAGTTGTTGGCATTAATCAAGCCAAAATTCCACATCGAATGGGAGTAGTAACCTCATAGAAGCTTTGATTTATAAATAAAGCTTTTGATTTTTTGGTTTAGACATCATTTAAAAGAATAGTTTAAGACTATTGAGTTGGGAGTGATCAAGTTTTATGGGTAATTTTTATAAGTTATTCATATAATATAATCTTTTATAAGAATGATTTGTAACTTTATTTGTTCAAAAGTTGTGGTTAGTAAAAAATTTTGGTAGTCTTCTAAGGGTTGTGAATGTAGATGGAGAGACCAAAACATGTTAAAGTATTATGTATTATCTCATTTTTGTTATATTTTCTTTTTAATTTGCATTGTTGCCTCAAGTTTGATAGGGTTTGTTACCGTGTTTATTGAGTTTTCACTATCGAACAAGTAGTATTAGAGCCAATAATTTGGATCAATTAATTTTGGTCAAGTATTGAAGGAATGGTGGTTGGTGAATCCAATTGTGAGATTCTTTGTGTCGAAAGTCTTTTTGGCAATATGGAGGCCAAGCAATGCATTATGTGAATAATGGTGATACAAGCAAAAAAAAGTAATTGTAGGTTTTTGTTAATGCCATTGAATACTTGGGTAATACAAGCATATTGTAAAAAGAATGATTGTGGAGAGAGTTGTTCCAGTTAGCTCTTGTAAGCAATCTTGGAGTCATTGCCATAGTTTTGAGAGCATAGTTCTAAAAATCGGACTTGATCAATAGGTCTGATCGGTTGAACTAGGAGTCAGCCAAGTGTCCGATCTAATCATACCAAAAAATCGGAGTTAAACTGTTGGAGTAGGTCAAGAACCAGTAAACCAGCCCAAGCAAGCTCGTTTTATCAATTGGACAGTTTTTTTGTTTTTTTTTTTCAAGAAATGTAATATAAAATTATTATTTGATCATCAATGATGAAGTTAACAACTTTATTATGATGAAAGATAGTAAAAAATTACACTTTGATTAGCCAAATCAAGGATTATTAGGCCTCTTATTCTTTTAAAAAGAGCTTAGAGGAGATAAGTAAAAGAAAACAACATGATACATGGGTATTAATAGAAACTTTAAGAGTAAAAAATTATTAGTTTAAGCAATATGAGACTTCTTGAGTGCTTTATTGTAGTGTTAAGAGTAAAAAGTTCAAAGTCTAAGTAATGTAAGATTTAGTGCTTTACTTTTATTAATTATGTTAATGATATAATATAGTGTTTTTGTTTTCTTAAACTATTTTATTACGTTAAAATTTTATTTTATTTTTTATTTGTATTATTTAATAACTTTTTATTTATTTCATAGCATATATATATATATATATATATATATATATATATATATATTATTACACTCTGGTTTGAATCTCCGATTGGACCGGTTGAACTAATAATAAACCATTAAATCAGTGCCTTGTTCAGTTCAATATTCGGTCTAATTTTCAGAACATTGTTTGAGAGTGTGGTGTTTGGGGAGTTCTTTTTTTCCCCCACAATATTTGCTAGTGCAATTTAAAATTGACACTTCTAGTAGGACTTTGACATAAGGGGAGGATTTGTTGGCATTTAAGTCGAAGTCCTGTATCAAGTGGGAGTATAAACCTCATAGAAGGTTTGATTTATAAATGCAGCATTTGGCTTTTTGGTTTATGCATCATTCAAGAAAATAGCTTTAGGCTATTGGATTATGAGGGATCAAGTTGTGTGAATAATTTTTATAAGCTACCTATATAATGTAATATTTTGTAAAGATGATTTATAACTTTACCTATTCAAAAATTGTGGTTAGTGAAAGATTTTGCTATTCCTTATAGAGGTCATGGATATAGGTTAAGAGGATCAAACCATATTAAAGTGGTATGTTTTAATATTATTTATGTTATATTTTCTTCTTGCATTTTTACCTCTAATATGTTTGCTATTGTATTTATTGTACTTCTATTGCCCAATAGAAGTAACCCAAGCTAGATATTAGGGGTTATGATATCACGTGCATTTGCCCGAAAGCATACTGTGTGAAACTATCAACAATTTTGAAGGAAATCACAACCCTTTTATGTAAAAATATATGTGATTTTTTCTAAAAAATAAAAGCTACAATTATTCTCAAATAAAATTTATTGTAACTTTATAGTATATATAACTTTTTTAAATTCATATTTTTCCAGACAAAGTTCTGGAAGTCTAACTAGCCAAATATTAGGTTTGATTGATCAATCTCTAAGCTAAAAGTAAGCAAAATTTTCTTCTTTTTTCAATAATTATTGACAATGGCTCAAGACTCTCCAAAAGGAGAGGAGCAGAATACACCCAATAACACCCAACAAGCAAAATTTTATAGGCAAAATTTTCTTAGTGTGAGGGTATGGAACATGCCTCTTTGTACCAGCCCTGAAGAATTTTATAAGGACTAATTGATAGCTCTAAACTTAACTGTTGGCTAAGCAATAAAGCCATCTAAGTATGCTAACTAGATATTAAAGGTGCCGACCGATCTTTAAGGAAAAGAGCGGTTACAGCTGGAACAATGAAAAGAGTCTTAGACTTGTAGGTTGATCGGGCCAAAAAAGTTTGAATGGTTGACATATATTTGCAATTTTCTTGAAAATTCTTATAATTTTTAAAAGAATTTGTAACTTCATCGAAAATTGATGGAAACTCACGAAAACTAACTCCCTGGAAATCTCAAAGCTATATTTGGACAAAATTTAGGAATCATTTTATTTGTTTTAAAATATACATTACTCGACCAGAGTTTAGTTAATTCAAGTAATTTTATATTTGTTCTTTTTAAGTAAAATCTCAAATTTAAATATTGTTTTATTCAATATGTACTGATCTAACTCAAAACAAATTAATTAGAATTTAGTAAATTTTTTTTAAACAAAAAATGCACTAACAGAGTGAGCAAATTTCAATCAGAGAGAACGCTAAGGTTAACTAACTCATCATCTCATATACGAGCAGGTGAACATGCTTAGCCCGCACAATGATAATAACTAGGTTAGGTATAAAATTCCAATTCCCAACTTCTAATATTTGTATGAATTTCCATAAATTGCTATCAAGGTACAAACCGCACCATTTTGAATTTTAGTAGCTTCTTTCCTAAGTTACATAATAAAGAAAGTGTTAAGCGAGAAACATCGTGGTCAAATCGTGTTGCCATATTCTGAAGTAATTCAGACACGGTACCATGTAAGGCGTGCGATTGGCTAATCGAATTAAGAGTGCACTTGTTTCAATTTTTTTAAAAAAATTATTATAAAATTTAAATTTTATATATAATTAAAAAAATTAAAAATTATTTTTTTTAGAAATTAATTTTTTTAATTTTTAAAATAAAATTAAAAATAAAATTTTTAAAAATATTTATTTAAATATATAAAAATAATTTTTTTTTAAAAAAATTGCAAACAAATACACTCTAAGGAACCATATTCACCGAAGTAAGCAAGTATATTTAAATCGTATTTAATTACAATGTTTTCACCAACTCATTGTCCACCATTCCCGTGTGTTTCTTCTTCATTTTGGTCTTCGGGGACCATATAAGTACTTTTTTTTTAAGGAAAAAAGGAAAAAGAAAATATTATATTTCAAGGTTTGTGTATATTATAAATTGTCCAAAAAAAAGTGTATATTATAAATCTCAACTATATAGCTCCTATTTTTTTTTTCTTTGGTTGTATCAATAGCTTATGTTAATACTCGTAAACCGTCAAATATATTCACAAACAAGTACTTCAATTATTGAGCACAAATATTATGAAACATGTTGATTGTAATATAAAACGAGTACAATAAATTTATGACATGCGAGTAACACGTTTCATTGTATAGCGTCCAACGAACGATCAAAAGTTACACCCATGGCTCTCTAAAATGAAAGTTTGTTGAGAAAATAAAACTTTTTAAGACTTTTTATTTGGCAATGAGATTTTTTCCCAGCCAATTCTCAAAAACGTTGGACACTTGGACGACAAATCAAGCTGATCCATCCATTTGGCAAAGTCTTTTTTTCACCTTTTTTTTTATTTTTTATTGTTGATCAGTTGCATTTTTTAAGTCTGAAGGTCGTAAATTATACTTACAAGTATAATAGTTAGGATTTAATTTATATGTAATGTAAAAATATTTATATAAATATTTAATTATTTATTATTATATTAATAAAAATATTTGTTTAATTTTTTATTCTTTAAAAAATTTTATAAATATAAATATTTAATTAAATAATAATATAAAAAAATATCGATATATAACAATTAAATTTTAATAATAATTTATTTAGATAAAATTAATGTACGACGGTTGTATAAGGTTGCAACTTGCAACGTTGCACTTTTGAAACCGTGGTAACCTTCACAAGGTGGAGGGCATCACATTCGAGAATAGTCACAAATAAAAATCATGATTATTTCCGACAAAATTGAGGCTCTATGTCCGATGTTGTCTCACGAAGGTTGTGGTGTCTCATGAGTACCCTTTGAACGCGACTTCTGGATGAGATATGACTGTTCGCTAGCATCCGCTAGTTAATTATAAATATCCCGTAACCAAATATTTCGGTGACTTACTTCGTGTATTGTAACAGTATTTGACTATTGTAAATTTTCCAAGTTCTCTGTATCATTCTTCAAAGTTAGAGAGAGTATACAAATTTGTTATTATTGTTAAACAAAAAATTTATAGACATTTTATTATATTTTAAGAAGTATTATCATCAAATTAA
Organism: Pterocarpus macrocarpus; assembly: GCA_031439585.1. NCBI lineage: Eukaryota > Viridiplantae > Streptophyta > Magnoliopsida > Fabales > Fabaceae > Pterocarpus > Pterocarpus macrocarpus. Next base: position 65,846,635 of record CM062520.1, on the reverse strand, counting down.
TAGTAATTACATATAAAAATGAATATCTCTCTAAAAATAATAATTTAATTTGCATCACAAAATCATAATATTTTAGTACTTATTCATCTTCTAGATTATTTTCCCTGACAGCTCTTACATCTGTTAGCAGTCATATACGACGAACAAGTTAGGTTTCATCTCACGTCATATATATATACATGTTTTACTCAAAGCTATTTTATCCCAACTGGATTAAGCAAGAGTTTTTTTTTTTTTTTTTAAATCTATAATTCTGAACTTTCAGTATATGACTTCATACACATCATGCAAGCGCCTCATCACTTATTTGAGGGATATTGAGCAAGTTTCAAAATATAAAATAACTCATTACACTCTGTGAACTCACGTGTGTATTTATTTAAAATTTAATAGCATGAATGATAGAAGGGGATCATTGTACAAATAAAATCACACCTGCATCCGGATAAATTATTACAAAAATTTAATTTGTATGTATTATTAATATAAAATAATTTTATATAAATATCTAATTATATATTATTATATCAATAAAAATATTTGACTTAATTACTCACTACTTGAATGATTATATAAATAAAATATTTTGATCGAAAGATAATATAAAATTTTTTACATTATCAATATATTATAATTAAACTCTTATTATAACACAAAAAATAGTCATATACGTATATTAAATAAAGTCGAATACAACTTCATACATTTTTTTTTTGTCCCTAACAATGACTTTACAAATCAATTTTTTTAAAAAGAAAAATCTAGAATACATAAATTTTGCGAAACATTTAGATATTCAAAACTTGTAACTCGATTATTTAAACTTTAACTTGGTTAAGCTGGCGGACGCTCAAAATTGAATATATATATATATATATAAGTTATGTCCAATGTATTTTTCGTCACGTGGTATCTGAAACTTAAATTTGTGGGGTTCCCCGGAGGTAACACATGCCTTTGTTTAGTCAATTTAAGGCTTCAAGAGTTCAAGTGACGATGTTATTTTCGGGGGTTCAATATTATGTTCAATTTCAATTTTTATTAATTAGTTCTTTTGAAGCGATCTCCATGTGGTCCACATAAAGTTATATTTACATTAGAATATTTCCCTCGCTCTCCGCGAGTGCTGCATTATTGTTTAAGACAATGGACTTCTTTTCACCACTCCTTCTCGTACAAATAAAAATTATGTAAAATTAGAATTGAAAAAGAAAAATGGAAATCGATGTAACTGTCATAAAAAAAATTTAACTAAAACGAGGCCGTCTAAATTCTTAATAACTTATTACAATTTTATATCAATATATCTATTGAATTCATTATACAGCCAATAATTAGTATTACCAACTAAATAGAGTATTAATAGAAATTCCATGAAATTTCTTTTTATAGATATATTTCACTATTTTTTGACATTATAAGTTTCCAGCACATGGCGGAAGCTTCGTTGTTGGGACTGGGTAAAATTTGATACAAATGGGAAACCAGGTTTAATGTTGGAATATTTGGAAGTGGCAAAAATGTGAACTTTTAAAATGAAATTTAAATGAAGTCCACTTGGCACTTATTATAAGAAAAATGGTAATACAACTACATTTTTTATTTGAATTTATTTATTGAAATGATATGATATATATTCTATTTTTTAAATAAGCAAATAAGTTATATTGCTTTATTTTATTTAATAATCAATTTTTAATTTTTTAAATTTTGATAATTTATTTTAATTGTGTGGCATTACTGTTATTATAATTGGCAGAAGCCACCTCACACGAAATGCTGACTCACTTGTAATAATTTTCACAGATGCTTTTCGAACGTTTTGATTTGAAATCGTGAATATATTGCATATTGTACTTGTTTAAGATTTATACCATGCGAGTGGGTAAATAACCTATTATACTCTAGAAGTAAAAGAATTCTTGTCCACAATACAAACATTACCTTAGCGGTGTTCATAGCCCAACTGTTAGATTATATGAGTTCGTTACAAACTGTTAATTAAGGTTAGTTAAAGAGTTGTAGTTAGTGAGTAATTAGTCAGATTTCTTATACTATATAAGTTATGTATTAGATTCATTATAATCACCCTTTACCATCTACGAAAATTTTATATTTTCAATTTTCTCCCAATTATCCAAATTCTTAAATTCTAGGGCTCTCTATTATGGATTTTAACATGACCCGATAACCCTACTTGTCTTAAAGTTTATCAGGTTAGATTTGGATTTTGAAATTTTGAATAGTGCATTTTTGGATTGAATTTAAGTCATGATTCGAGTTGACTCTATCCAGCCTAAAATTATATAATTCTTTAAAAATTATATATTTTAAACAGAATTAGTGATAAATTATGAAATTTTTATACTTTAATCAATATATTTCATACAACATGATGTTATTTGGTATTGAAATAATTATGATGTTATTTTTTTCTTTAAAACTATTTTATTATGAGGTTGAAGGAAAGAAAAGGAAAAAAAAAAAGAATTCATTTTAATTATTCAATCGTCATTTAAAAATCATAAGTATTATTTTTATAAAATAAATTATTCTTTAATAAATAACTATAGTTATACTAACAGTTTTTTTTTTCAATTCAATTTTAATCCTACTGTTTATTAGCTTTATAATTATACTTTATTTTTAATATTGAAGGTGTACTGAATTAGTATTCTACGATTTTATATTTATTATCTATTTTGCCATTTTCTCATCAAATACATTGACTTTTATAATTCAATAATTTGATCATATTAATTTTTTTTATTATTATAATTGCAAAAAGTTATTCCGTGTATTGTATGGGTACAATGCTCTAGTATGTTTTACATAGCATGATGTTATTTTGTATTGAAATAATTTGTTTTGAAATATGTATTATAAAATATTACTTGAATTTTATTTCTAACCTCTAAAATTCCATAATTTTACTATGCATAATATTACAATTAATATATATTGTCTAAACTTTGAGTTGACCTTATCATTTTTCGAGTCATTATCAGATCAGATCTAGCTTCTAAGAACTAGCCTAATTTAAAAATGGGTCGGCTTTAGGTCTAGCTTAATCTAGTCCAACCCGACCCTTGTACACACTACTCGACCTATACTTTATCTTTTTCCCGACCTCAACGAGCAGTGTCAATCAGGTTGCATCAACCCAACTCGAATCCCAAAATATGGGTTGAGTTAAGTCAATAGGTTGTATTTGGTTGAAAAATTTATAATTCATGAGGTTTGGATTGGGTTGTGAGTTTGAAAATTTTCAATTCAAATAACCCAATCCAACCTATCTTTTTACTTTTTTGAGTGGCCTCAAACTTGTGTAAAATATGTGCAATGCAATAGGCTTTTAATGTTGAGTTTAAAGAATTATTTTTATTGGGCTTAAAAAATTATTTTAGGAAAAATAAATAAATAGACCATGCTAATGTAATACCAATTCTATCAGGACTCATGCATGAGATATTATATCATACTTTTACTTTTTGACTTCAACCCTTTAAAAGATAGCTTTTGTTATGACTGTGAAGTTAAATAAAATAACCCTCACTATGCTATGTTACCCATCCATGACTATCATATAGTTCTACTTTTAGGACTTATGGATATTTTCTTAAATTTATGTATATTATAAATTATAGCTGTTATGTTTGTTAAAATATTTGATATTTATATTAGAACTTATATTATATATATTTAAATTTATTATATTTAATTATATATATATATATATATATATATATATATATATATATATATATATATATATATATATATATATTAAACCCATAAATTTGATTTAACTAAACTCACTTATTAGTGAGTTGGGATAATTCGGATTAAAACAAAAAAAGTTTACGCAACCTAACTAAATACCCACTACTTAATTAAATAAACAGATTGGATTGAAAAAACACCCCAATCCAACCCACGGACACCCTAACCTGAATGAATGGTTAAGACAGTGTGAAAGTTCGACGCTACATGTGATTGGTTTTAAAACAAGTCACGTCAACTAATAGTCATACAAATATCATTGCATGGTATATCTATAGCAAAGCTCAATAGTCAATATATATTATGTTAGTCTTTTAGTATTTATATTATTTGAACATTTACAATTAAGTATATACATTTTAAAATTTATTAATTACGTTTATAATTTTAAAAATAATTAGTTGTCAGCCCATATCGTTAAATATTTAAGCACTTCTAATCTAATAATAAGACAAAAAATAAGGTTTCAACTTAAGATTTATAAAACTTAAGAACTCACAGTGACCAACGTTTTACACTTTTGTAGTTTAAAAAAAAAATTAAAAGTGAGTTTTTTAATCCAATAGAAAAATTCTAAGAGTGTCCTAACAATATGGATTAAACTATAAAGGTACAATTTCAGGCTTTGAAAATATAAATATCTAATCGAAAATTTTTAAATAACTTAATGACCAACATATTAATTAAAACTAAATAATATTAAAAGTTTGTAAAAAGAGCCTTTGTTAACAATTTTGTAATTTTGATTAGCTTCGGCTTACATTTTTAAAATCTGGTATAATTTATGTATTATATTTCATTATTTATATTATTATATAATAATGAGATTTTTTATTTTGAATTTTATAAAATTATTGTTGTTAATTATATATTTAAAATTTAAAACAAATAAAAATCAAATTAAGACTATGAATATGTATTGTTAATTAATTTAATATTTGAACAGCAAAAATATTTGTTATTATCTATAATCATAAATGAAGATTTAAATAATATTTATTATTAGTTATTTAATGTAAATTAACACTTGTCAATACGCTCATAAATATAAAAAAATCTTCAGGTGAAAAGCATTTAATTCGATTTTTTTCTTACTTTAAAACGCATAATCAGACTTTTTTTTTTTCCTTTTTGGTTTTATAATCATTATTTATAAAAATTCAGTAGAATTTGTCTTGTCTAAATATGTCTCCGATCGCCAAGGATGTCAACAGATGTGGGATCGAAGCAACGTAGTCTTAAGTTGAAACCTGTGTCTTTGTTTTAGCGTTTTGGAAGCCAAAGACCCGTTCAACTGTCCTTGAACGCTTTGTTTGGGTTTCATTGTGTTCCTGCTACATCAACAGGTTTTCTACTAGGCTGAAGCATGAATTTCTTGCTTCTGTGTTCACATTTTCTCCGTTGGAGAATTGAACTTGAAAAAAAAGAATTTTAATTATCCGTATTAACCTTCCATCAATAACAGTGAGAGTAGTTTCTTTTTTGATGAGACAGTGAGTGTAGGTTTTAGTGGCAAGTTCACATGTACTTTATATATGCCATTGTAGTTTATTTTTTATTCATTTACTTTATCTATTTTCTTGCAGATTTTTATTTATAATTTAATATTAACACCAAAAATTATTCATGTATCTTAGAAATAAATTTATTTATAATAGTATTTACATAATTTTATTTATAAATGACTAGTTTAGATAAATTTTTTAACTTTTTTAAATGATTATTTTATAAAAATATTTTAAAAATATAAAAATTATGTTATATTTGAATGTAAAATTAAATTATGTTTGAATGTAAAATTAAAAGTATAATATAAACTCATATATGTTTTTAGTAATTTTATATTTAAAAGTGATTTTGATTACTATTATCTAAATAATATTTATTCTATCATAATTATTTTTTATATTAAAGTTACCAAATATAAATCACGTTAACCTTAACTCAATTTTGATAAAAATCAATTTTATAGAATCAAGTTAGTATAAACCTCCATTTGTTAACTTTAATCCAAACACACACAATAGACGCTAAACTACCACCATGTTTGGATTTGTGCTTTTTTTTTTTTAATTTTTTGGTTGGGGGAAGGGGGATTAGAATGGATTTTGACCCCCCAAAAAATTGATTTTGTTAATTTTTAATGTTGTTTAATTTTTAGAGATCAAAATCAATTTTTGTCTTTAGAATTAATTTTGAGAGAAATAAAATTTATTATTTTTTGTTAGGATCATTTTTAAAGAAATTATTAAATATAAATCACTTTACTTCAAAACCAATTCTAACAAAAGTAATTATACCTAAAATCAATTCTATAATTATAAAACCAAACACATAGGAAGATAACCGAAACACGAGTAGCAATCACGGTGATAAAGAAATATATAACAGCAATAACGCAATGCCAATACAGAAATTGTTATGCATTGAAAGTAACATCGTTGCTATTGGTTTGATTCATTGATTGCATATATGTCACATCAATGAAGTGATTCAGAGGATAAAAATGACTTATAAAAATAAGTAACTGAGAAAATAAAGACTAAGTTAATATACAACTAATGCATTATCCAAAATTATACAACTAATACATTAATCAACACTTGTTGATTTAAAAGGTTCGATATTTGTTTCCTTTTACTAAAGTTTTGGATTCAGAATTTTGTAAATGAAAAAAATTAATATTAAAAAATTTTATCTCATAATAGACTGGTATAATTTGAGTTAAATGAGTTGAAATCCAATAAATTTTAAGTATTAATAATTTAAATAAAAAAAAAAACAAAAATACAACTAATGCATTAGAGCAAGAATAATAGCTTATTGTCAGAACACATAATTTTTCGATCCCGACAACATGTGGCAGCGATGATAGTTGGTAAAGTGCGCCGACAAAGTTAATGATCGTTGAAATATACAGAAGAAAAAATAATAAATTAAAAAAAAGTTTAATTATGCTATATTAATAGTACATAATTTTTTATATTATCATTTAATTAAAATATTTTATTTATATAATTATTTAAATAATAAATAATTAAATCAAATATTTTTATTAATATGATAATATATAATTGAATATCTATATAAAATTTTTTTTATATTGATAATATATATAAATTAAATTCTTAAAAAATAAAAATTTTATTTTTAACTTTTGACTTTGATACTTTAAATTAAAAAATCTTAGTGTATAAATTGTGAATTGAAAACAATATTAGTTAATTATTTTCAAATTATATTAAATTGAGTTTTAGTTTTTGATGTAAATATCAAACATGACAATTATAATTGAGAGATCGAATTTTTATTCTAATATTTCCATGCCCAAATTTGTACGCCAAATAGCACCTAAATTAATGAGATAATGTAGGTATATTTCACCTGACAAGATTTATCGATATAGTTCGTAAATAAATGTATTGATGAGTACACATCTAAAACTGTTAAATTATTTGTGATTTTCCAATGATATCGTGCACATTTTGATTGATACATCATGTATAAAAGTATATTAGAATTCGTTGTGTATGCGATCTCGATATCACTTAAATCAAGCAATTCATAAAAAAAATTCGTAGAAAAAATTCTCGATATATGGAGCCGGACTTTTTGTTTAAATTTATTTATCAAAATTTGTTTGAATTTATTTATTATGATATCTATTGGACAATGGAAAGAAGCCACAAAGAACACGCAAAAAGAAATTTAACAAAACATAATAAAAAAATATAAAATTTAACACAATTCGCTTATTTTAACTTACTTCCACAACTTTTGAACGGGGATAAAAATAATTTCATTAATAAAAATTTTAACTTACAATTTTTACATGATTAAAGTTACAAATCTTTCCACTTAACTCACCCTCCAATAACTCAATTACACCATTTCTCTAATATATAGACTCTCTCTCTTAGTGATATGTAATAATTAGAGGTTAATTATCTATTTATAAGGAAAGTTTTTCCTTTCTTTATTCAAACTTATGGATATAGGATGTGGCTCACAGACACAATAGTATCAAAATAATTATTTATCAAAATGCTATAGATAAGTGAGTCATACTGTTCCAACAATTATCCTCTTTTTTTTTTCTAAAATTTTAATGACTTATTCTAAATACGTTGTATTATAATATAAGCTTTGGCCATTTAATGGTCCCAATCAAAGATGTGAACTTAATTACAATCATAACCTAAATACTATAGCTTGGATTACATTATAATTTTTGGCCATTTAATAGTCGCAATAGGTAGGCATTGTTAGGCTTATTTATGACTGAAATTTTCTTTTATTTTTTTGGTAAAAATTGTGAAAACTAATACTAGGATTTGGTGGTGTTTTGGTTAATTTGAAGGGAAAGTATACACACACACACACACACACACACATATATATATATATATATATATATATATATATATATATATATATATATATATATATATATATGTGCTCTCTAAAAATTGCTCTTAAAATTTTTTTATAGTATTATTTGATAAAATAATATAAAATTACTTTTAATAAACAGAAGTCATAAAAGTAATATTTGGTAAAATTATTTTTAATATTTAAAATGACTACAATGGTTATAAATATTAAAGAGAATAATTTCTATTTTTAATGTCATTAAATATAGTAAGATTATATTAGTCTTTTAAATTTTGAAGAGTACAAGTCAGTTCCAAAAAGTATTCCATGAGGCTCCCGAGAGCACCCCTAGCTCTCAAAAGCTAGAAGCAAAAGCACTCCAGCTTTTCGATTTACTAAACAGAAAAAATTTGCTTATAATTTTCATAAGTTAGAACACCCTTTCGCAGAACACTACCAAACTAGACCTTACTAGCACAACAAATTTAGGATCTTATACAATTGTAAAAAATTGCAGAGTATATAGTTCTAATCACTACTAAAGATTGTTTAGCTATATTATTAATATTTGTGGTAATATTTTTTTTTTGGAATATTTTTTAAGATAGAAATATACTTCTATTAATACTAATAATTAAGACTCAAAACAAGGAAAATTATGCCATTTGTCAACTCCTTATGAATTATAATTCTCTATCATTTTGTAAAAGTTACTATTAAAAGAAATATTTCAACTTTTTATTTATTAAAAAATAAATAATTTCATAATTTAATCTATAATAAATATATTACCTTGATTATCTCCTCCAAAATCTTTTTAAAAGATACACTACTGAAATATCTCGCCGTCCTTTTATTTGGGCCACATAAAATTTTTAAATTAATTTAAATAAAATTCAAATTTTATTATTTAATTTTCATTTAATATAATGCCTTGATTCTCTTCTTCACCAACACTTTTAAATTGGCCACTATTGAAGTCTCTCTCCCTCTATCATTTTATTTTGAGCTACACAAAATTTATTAAATTTATTTAATGTAATCTCTATGATTATAATATTTTTATTAGATTTCATAATTTCTCTTTTTTATATAGATTCAAGAATATCATTATTTAAAACCACAAATGATATGTTATTAATTACCTTATTTACAAATTTTAAAATTTTATTTACACTTTAAATATTGTTTAAGATGTAATTGTTTGGAGTATAAAAAAAATCAAAAGAAAAAAATGTAATTATTTGGTCCCACTTCTTTAATCTCATTGAAGTCGTATATTATTTTTTATTGATCCTCATATTTGTATAATACTCTATTTTTTTGAGAGGATCGCATAATACTAAATGTTGACAGATATTAGTACAGATTTGTCACAATAAATATGAAAAAATTATTATCATAATTTACTTTAGATAAATTGATATCATCACTTATTAAAGAAAAAATATGCAAGTGTTGTCAATTGATATAGGTAATATGATTATTAAAGGATTATTACCATAACTTACTCTAGTAGTAATTTTTTATTTGAAAATAATGAACAATAAAGTGATTTTAACAATTTTTCTAATAATTATTTTATATTTTTCCAATATAATTAAAATTTTAATCAAATTATATAAAATTTTTTACTCTTTTTATAGAATTTAGATTTTAAAATTAAGAAATTGAAAAATTGCCAAATGCTATACAAAATAACATGCTTTAAAATTATTTAACTATGAGGTTAAAGAAAGGGAAGGGAATGGGGAGAGGAAATAAATTAATTTGATTTTTAGTTGTTTAATCTTTATTAAAATTTATAAGAATTCTTATAAAGTAAATTATATTTTTAATAATAAATTATGAGACTAATTTCTAGGTACTAATAATATTACACTATCAATTGTTACTTAAAAACTAAAAGTAGATATCCTTATAAATAAATTATATTTTTAATAATATGTTGTTATATCAAATAATTTTTCATATTTTTTTTTTCAAATTACATTATTAAAGGCTGGAGAAAGAGTGGATGACAATTAAATTATTTTTTTTAGTTGTTCTATCCTCACTAAAAAATGATAAGGTAATTTTTTTTATAAAACATATTATCTTTTCAATAATAATTTATATGAAATATTTTTGTAAACTTTTTTTGTTAAAATTATTTTATTGTGTTCGAAGAAAGGGAAAGAAAAAAATAAATGAAATTTTTCTTTATTTTATTGTTCCTTTTTCACTTAAAAGAAAAAAATCCTATTTAAATTAATTAAAAAGTGAAAGATAGATTTTAATATAGGGAAATTGTGATTACTAATTAAGAAATATAAATTATATATCATATAATTTACATCCATATATTGTACAGGTCAAATACGCTAATCGAATATATTTCTTTTTTAAAACTATTATAAGATTCCTATCCTGTTTAAAGCTTTGAAACTTTTAGTTGCCAACAAATGCATCAAAGTGCAGTTCACTTTTACCAAAAGATACAACAGCACATACTATTTAAAACTTAGATAATGTAACGAATTCCACATCGGAGAGGTTATCTTAAAGGGAGATTTTATAAAGATTTGATATCTTCCACTTTAATAGTTAACTTTTAGGATGTTGTTCTTCTAAGAACTTATACTCATTATAAATAAAGTTTCCTTCAAAGGGAGGCCTTATAAAGATTTAGGCTCTCCTACTCTAATAGCTAATTTTTGGGATGTGGTTCTCCCAAAGACTTATATTCGTTACAAATGGTACTTTTATTAAGAGCCGACCAATCGGAGAGGGCTACCGGCGGAGGGTTTTGACTGACAAAGGGGCTGACCATGAACGAGTAAGCATCGTTGAGTGAAGTATCATAGAATGCAACCATCGGAACGCCGGTTTTAAAAAGAGGTGGCAATGTAACAAGTCCCACATCAGGTAGGTCATTTTAAAAGAAAAACTTTATAAGACTTGGACTCTCCTACTCTAATAATTAGTTTTTGAGATGTGGCTCTCCCAAGGACTTATACTCGTTACAGATATCCTTTAGGTGGCGTTTGGTACATTACCTATTAAGATTACTAAGATTATTAGCAATATAAATTACCACTTAGAAAGATTGTCACCTTTTAAATTGCTGGTAATGTTAAATGCGGTATTTGGTATATATATGTAATCTAAGTAGCAATTTACATTATTCTATTTGGTATATCAAAAAGATTACTAGGTAATATATGAATTAAAAGAATATTATAATAATTATTAATTATTAATATAATTAATCATGATAATATTAATAATAATATTAAAAATAATAATTACAATAATTAATAATAATATTATTAATTAACAATAACAACAACAACAACAATAACAATAATAATAATAATAATAATAATAATAATAATAATAATAATAGAATGATTGCCATATTGGTGGTAATCCATATTACCACCTTTTAATGTGACAATTCACATTACCACATTAGTAGTAATCTACATTATTTTAAAAATTTGAATTACCAGTAATATTGTCCAGTCAAATAGGGTAATGTTGTGGGCCCAGACAATTTAATCAAATATTATCGATAATATAGATGGATTATCCAATATCAAATACCACCTTAAAGTTATTGTATATCTATTGAGAAGTAAGTGAGTTATATTCTCATAAAGAGGACATAGATTCAAACTTTTGGAGAATATAATTATTGGAAGCGTTTTTTAATCGCGACATTACTTGGAAGGAAAAATACCTTAAAAGACTAACACAAGTCGTCGTATATCTTAAGTGCTTTTATTTTATACCAGCAAAATAAAAATTAATTTTCTATTTTCAAAAATGCTGTAAACAATTTCTTTTATGATAAATTCTTTTAACTTCAATTATTTTACAACATAAATTACACGAACCATTGATTATTTTTTTTTTTAATTTGAGGATACGTTAGGATAAATTAAAACTATGGCAAAAAATCATGAAGATAAATTTTGATAACTTCATAAATGATCAAATTTTATCTGTATATATTCTTTATATTTTAGAAGTAACCAAATTTTATTTGTGTGATACTCAACAAATTTTAGAATCATAAAAAAAATAACAACTATTGAGATGCATTTAACCATTTTTTAAAAATCTGATTAAATTAAAAAATACTACATTACACTGCATGGAAGGGGGTGTTCCATCTACTGTTAATCTTGCAAGGTACATAATGCACCTTGTAAGTAGGATGCACTATAGTCTTTGTCTATTACAATATGAAGTCACCTTAAATGTGATTAATAACTAGGGACATCAAAAAAATCAGCCCCCATGAATACTAGCGGATAATATCCGCAACGGGGTGGGCATGAGGGGGAAGATTTTGCTCCCACAAATAATAGAGATAGAGATTTTAAATACCCACATGTTAAATGGGGTGGGAGCGGGGATCGCTATCCCATACCCACGAGTACCTGATATGAAATTACTATTTTATTCTTAAATTATTAATTTAGTTAGGCTAATATTATTGTTGTTTAAATTGATTGGGCTAAGGTTTAAATTTAAAAATTAGATTTATTTATACTTATTATGTGTTAGACTAATGGTTGTATTACTATTATATGTTTATTTTTAGACTAAACACTCATTTTGGTCCCTGAAAAAAATTTCGGGAGACAAATTAGTTCCTTACCATTTAAAAAAGGGCACATATTACTCATTTCGTATAGAATTTCGTGCACATATTAGTCACCTTAAGCGTAAGACGAAGAAAAATTCTTCCATGAAGAATAAGTTAACGTGAAAAATAATTGCGAGTTGTGACCATATAAAATAAAAAACAAGAATTTGAAATTAGAAAGAAGTATTCTTATATTTTATTATAGGTGCAAAGAATAATTTTGTTGATTATTCAAGAAACTTATAAATATATCTTATGATACAAAGGAAGAAAAAAGCTCATAATAAAATTTAATGAAATTTAATCTAATATATTATGATATAAAATTGTATATATTATCATCTAATTATGGATTACTATATTATTTAAAAATAAATACTCAAATTAATCTTTTAAAACAATATCAAGTTAGTCATTCTATCTATGAAGCACATAGGTAAAATACGATACTAATACGAGGATATGTCAAAATTTGAAAAATGTAGGATATATATATATATATATAAAAAGAAATTATATTCTATAAAAAATTTATAATAAACTCCTTTTAAAAAAAATAAAAAAGAATGCCAGTAGTTTTTTTTTTTGGGCTACCTTGCTTATCTTGTGGAACATTCCACAAATAGTAGGTGTACTATTTTAGTCAAACATAACTAGTGATAGGAATTTTGAATTGAATCCATGCATTCAAACAAGGCGAAGGCTGTGATGTTTTGCTTTATAAATGGTGCATCATGCATCTTAAATTTTAGTGAAAGTCTATTGATGCACCTTAAATGTTATGACCCACCAGTGGCTTTACTCTCTCCTTCCCACCCCCACCTTCTTCGCTAACAGAACTTGATGCCACCATCACCACCCTTTCCCACCATCCCATTTCGACTCCCCACTAGCATTTACCCCTTTCCCATTAACTCCTGTTGCACCCCACTCTGCCCTTCCACACACTGCAACCCCCACTCACATTCATGGTGGTTGGAGATGGGGTCGTCAATGGTAGCATTTCTTGTCGTCGTCGGTTGAGAGAGTGTAGTTCATGAGGAAGGAGAAAGAGAATTAGAGAGTTACTCAAATATGAGAAATGATATGGGGACTCACTTTTTGTCGAACACCGTGTCGACTCACCACTCATCCACTATTAGATGGGGTGTGGACTCAATCTAAGTGAGATTCACACTCCATCAAATGATGAATGAATAGTGAGTCACCACAGTGTCTTGCAAAAAATGAGTCTTTTCAATATTTCTCCTCGAATATACCTTTAACATTTAAGTATATAGATAGTCTATCAAAATAGCACCGTTAGATGAAGAAGGGGTAGAAGGTGAGGAGGATGATGAGGAGTGGGTGGTAAGATGATGTTGATGGTAGTAGTGACCTCGTGTTTGAAGTGTTTGCTTCATATCAGAATATCTCCGTCATTTCTTATGCGGTATTCTTCCAGTATCAAAGATGATAACTAAAAAAGAAAAAAACGGGAGCAGGACGGATCGGGCCATGTTGTGTCCTTATTCGACACGGACATGGCCTAGATACTAGACAACGGCCATATCTGCCGTATCAATGCTACATAGCATTCTATAGTTTGAGATGTAACATCCCCAATTTTTGTCTAAGTTAATTAGCTCAATGATCCTGTCTAATTAGAGAGGTTAACGATTAACTGAGGATTAATCGGCTAATCTCAATAAGCAAGAGCTTAGTGAATTAAGTCAAGTCAATAATTGAATCATAACGCACTAAATGCTTTAATTAAAACTTAATTATTCGAACCTCATTAATTTATAACTTAGAAATATAATTAAGCTAATCCAATCTTATTAATTAAGTACAAGACAATTGTTTTACTTTACCAATTGAAATAGATTAATTCTTACACCCTAATTATATAATTCATAAGATTAATTCTTTTAGAGGAAAAACATCTTAAAAGTGTAATTAACCGAAATCGGTTAAAGAGCAATTTAACTAATTAAATTGATTAACAACTTAGGTAATTCTAATGGTTTTGAAGATTTAAAAATTTCTCCTAATTGATGCACCAAATTTCGGCCAAGGATACGAGCAAAATCCAATCATCCATTTGTCTTCTTATCATGCACCATTAGATCAAGAGTCTATATTAGTAGTATTCCTTGAGTCAAGCCAAGAAATGTATTCTTCTCTATCAAGATTGTGACATTTAGAGTGATCATATCCACCCAAGCCAATCCCAAGAGTAGTCATGCTTTTAACCACTTGAGAAACCACAAAATAGTCCTTACCCAAACACCAAGACTCAAGGAAAACACAATCCACTCTTTTACCCTAAAGTTCCTAGCTTTCTTGCTTGAAAAAAGAAGTAAAACTCACCCACTCCCTCTTACTTGTTAGAGAAGCAAAAGCCATCAGCCCGCTTACCCCATTTCTTATGCCAACTAGCCTCCTCACTTTTCTCATTTGCAAGTTTTCATCCTCTCACTACAAGTCCAAGCTCTCACCTCTTTCTAAACTTCATCCTAGCTCTTTTGATTCTTCCAACCATTCTTCTTCTTCTTCTTTCTTTTTCACCTTATTCAACTCTCTTTCCTTTCACCACCCTCACAAGCCCTTCAAGGACCACCCTCTTTGGTTCTTGAGGAAGCAAAACAAACACTCACTTAGCCCCATTATCAAACTCAAGGAGGAGGAAGGTCATCTCCAACCTATCAACTCTTTCTACTCCTCAAGAAACTCATTTGGTAGTGACTCTAACCCTTCCTTCTTCTATGTTTTTTAAGCTCTAGAACTCCTAAGCTCTCCATAGCTAGGTGATTTTATGACTTGTTCTAAAAGCCTCATGGCCATGCTTTCATTGTATGAAGTTATTTGCAATTTTTGCTCTTTTCTTGGAAAGGATTTGTTGTGCATTATTCTTATCTTGAACCAAATTTTTTAGAACTCAAAATATTGATTTTTTATCAAGATCTCAAAGTATAAAAGTGATTTGGAAGAGAAAAGTGGTCACTTGAGGAAAAAATTTAATGTTTTTACAAGAAAACTCATTGAAATCAAAACCGTGGAAGCTGAAAAATTCTGGCAGTCTATATGGCGTGACTGATAACTCTTTCAATATAATTCCAAATGCAACGAAACTAATTTTATGTGAAAATAGACTCATAGAGCTTTTTATGCATATAAAATACGTGAAATTTGACCTTAAAACGAGAGGGATATGAATTTTCAAAGTATGTTGTCCCCATATGTGTTTCTGTTCAGACAGTATGTAATAAAATGTGCATAACTGAAGTTATACAGAACATTTTTGAGTGGGACCAAGTTTGTTAGAAAGCTAAGACATAGAGGAAGACCTCATTAAAATAGTTTTGTTAGATTCCATGTGAAGAACTCCCAATGAAGTTAACAAGCCATTAACTCGAGTTGAACTTTCAAGTCTGAATAGTCAGAATAAAATGTGCATATCTCAAGTTACAAAATGAATTTTTAAGTGGAGTTTCTTTTGTTTAAAAATAGACTCATAAAAGTATAATCATACCAAAATTAGAAGCAAAAGAGTAAAAGGTGAAATTATGGTAAATTTTTAAAGTTACTGCCTCACTATAAAAGTAAAAACTGATTGTGGTGAAAGTTAAAGAATAATGAGAAATAAGTTTTAAGATATTAAGACCTTTACATTAAGCATTGGAAAAACCCTCATAATTCAAATTAAAAGTTTTAAAAAGAATAATGGATAAAATTGGCTCTATGCCTAATAAAAGAATTTATATAAGAGACAACCTTAATTAAAAATTTGCACCAAATTTATTAAACTAAGCTCATAAGACTTTGTGTGATGGGTATGCCTCTATGTATACATATGATGACATGATATGATGATGATCATGATGATGATGATATGATATGATTTGATTATGCCAATGATATGATGATGATCATAATGATGATGACGTGATATGAGGATGATGATTATGATAATGATATGATGACGATATGAATATGATATGTTGATGATATAATATTTAATAATATGTGATAAAGGAATCATATTCGGGGACGGCGATACGTAACGCCTAAATGTGGAAAAGAATTAGAATATTTTGCATTGTAAGCTTTAATAAGAAGAGATTTAATTAAGTGTGTGATCCTTCAAAAGAGAATGTGACCTAATTTAAACTCCCCTCACCCACGATTCACATGAGGCATGGCATGACCCAGCTAGTGTAAGTATCGAAATTCTATGGTGGCGATGACCGTGGTATGAGCTCATTACCACTTATGTTTAGTGGGTGAAAAGATAAGACTTAAGATAAAGTCAAGTTAAGAAAAGGAAAGGGATTTCGGTCCAAACACTTGAAGGGAAAAAGTTAAGAGAAACTTATAGCATAGCTATGCATGTTTTATGTAATTATATTTGTGCCCATGTATGTTATGATATAAATGATTAGAGGGTATGTTAAAATTGAATCCGCTTTGGATATTCATATTTTCGAAAACCTAAGAACAGAACCTTATGAATGTTCACTATTTTCATTAATAAAATCGAAGTGGTTGGGATGAGGATGATGACACTTTCGTGTCGGGTTGGAGTCCTACTGAGAAATTCCATTTCTCACCCTAGTTATTCTTCCGTATCGTCACTAGATTTCGATGGCGCATCCGATAGAGTGGAGCATGGATCCCCCACACTATGAGCAGACGTATGATGTGGGATGTCAAACAATACTGATATGGACTTGTAGTTGTCGTAGCTCTGCATCTTCATCCATTTCTTTTGTGACGAACGATGTCAATTTAAGTTTGTATCTAGTATTTGGATCATGGCACGACCATGAGCCTCTTTCGATGTAATGCTAATATATATATATATATATATTATGAACCCATATGAATGTAATAGTTAGTTATTTAATGCAATGTATTTGGGAATTATTATTTGTTTACCTTTCTCATATTTTATGATTTTCGGGTATATATTTTATGCGACACGCTCTTTCTCTATCTATCTTCTCGCTCAAGGCTTTACTTTCCAAAATGCTACAAAGCGACGATGTATTTCAAAAAAAAAAAATTTACTGTATTTTTCGCGTAGCTTAATTTCAAGTGAAGTTTAGTTTTCCACGAGCATAAGTAACAACTAATAAAACGCCATAAGCGTAATATGAATTTATTAGGGTGTTACATAGGACATTAATTCAATGCTTAAATTAATATTACTTGGTGCATGTTTTGGAAGTCATGAAAACAACTTTTTTCACAAAAAACTGTTTTATAAAAAGTAAAGATGTTTGGATAATTAGGGTTGGAAAATTTATAACCTAAATCAAATAATTTAAGCTATTTTTGAATAAATAATCAGAAGCAACTTTTTAAAATTTATAAGTAAAAGCTAATTATTTTAAATTTATAATATTTTTATCAAATTGATCATAAGTATTGAATATTATATAATATAAATAATTATTTTATATCTTTTTTAGTAATTTTATCATACAAAAGTAATTTTTTTATACAATTTAAATAAAATAAGTTATTTTAACATCACTTTTTAGTTCAAGTATCCAAATATAAATTAATTTTCATATAATCGATCATATAAAAAAGTGATTATACAAATAATTTATTATTAAAATAATTTTAATTTTATAACTTTTCCAAATATACTCTTAATATTATAACAAATCAAATTGATGCGAAAATTTTTTGATTGCAAATCTTTTGAGAGTTAATTTGAGTAAAGTATTTAATTTTTATAATAATTATATTTAATATTATATATAAATATAATACAATTAATGAATCACATAAAAAAATATTAAAATTTAATATGATTTAATTAACAATTAAATCTTATAGATATAGTTTGTGTCATTTGAAAAAGAAATAAATGAAAAAAAATTGGGGAAATTAGTGTAATAAGACTAAGAAAATGGTCAATGGAATTGAGTCAATTGATCAGCTTCAATTCAATTGATTCAATAAGTACTTCCGTAAATATTCGATGAATTTGAAGGTATAGCTTGATCCTAAATTGGGATAAGACTTTCTTTTTATTTTGTTGTTGAAACCACAAGTATTTTTCAATTGGACTTAATCCTCTTTTAGTTAAACAAGACTTTTATCGGTGATCAAAGCTATTTTTTTCGAATTTTAATATAATTACATATCCAATGCTTGAACCCAAAATTTATAGCTAAGTTAGGACAAACCAACTGAGGATGAGACTTCCCCTCAATCTACAGAGCTGTCGAAATGGGTCGGACCAGCCTATTTGGGTTGGATTATTTTCGGGTTAGATTTGATCGGGTTAAACTAGTTTCGGTCTTATAAAATGCTAGCACAACTCAATCTTGGTTAGGCCACGAGTTGGATGTTAGATTGACCTACTAATTTTTAAAATGTAATAAATATATTTTTAAATAATTAAAAGATAATTTTTTTTTAAAAAGATGATTTATTATTACTTTATGGTCTATATAAAAAATTGATGGATAAAAATATAATTTTTTTCAATAATTAGATTTATCCATTTTACTTGTTGCAAAAATGAAATAATATTTTTTATTTTTTTATTAACATATTTTTTGTAATTTAAATTTTTTTAAGTGACGAAATGGATCAACAAAATACAAGATTAAGTAATAATAGCACATATTTAAAATTAATTATCTAAAATATAAAGAAGTGTTCTGGTCAACGAACTAATCCATTCGAATCAGGCTAAATTGGGTTATGCTGCATCGGATTGATTTTATTTTTCACTTTAATTTTTTCAACTTAATCAGCATATTTTTTCGAATTATTAGAACTAATTCATGGGGCTAAGGCTATTACGACATGTTTAAGCTAGGGTCTTTTTTTATGTATATGGTGTTTGAGAAAATTATAAATGTGAATATGGGATTTGGTGATTATTTACAAGGGTATAGTGACGTATAGAAAACTGCCATTGGCGGTTTTT
The DNA here is from genome assembly GCA_031439585.1 of Pterocarpus macrocarpus. NCBI lineage: Eukaryota > Viridiplantae > Streptophyta > Magnoliopsida > Fabales > Fabaceae > Pterocarpus > Pterocarpus macrocarpus. The sequence goes on along the minus strand of CM062520.1, from coordinate 65,826,902 downwards.
ATTTTCAAAATTACTGGCTCTGTAAAACCGCCAATGGCGAGTTTTGGTGGTTTAAAATTTTTTATAAAAAGCGCCATTGGCGGGTTTTGGGGTTTACTTCAAAAAATGCCACTGGCGGTTTTTAATTGGTACACTATATAAACTCAATTCCTCCTCATTACTTGTCGCTAGACGTTTATGTTGTGATTCTAAAAAAGAAGAGTTGAGAATAGAGAGTAGTCTAGGAAAGAAAAAAAATGAGTGTAAATATAGTGGTATATTTTAATGGCGATATTCTTACAAACACGAGTGAAGGTGTGACATTTATATGCAAAAAGCCAGTATATTTCTCTCTTTCGTATACTATGTCATTTGCGGATCTAGAGCATGGGCTTTGTCGATGCATAGAAGCTGAGACTTCGAAAACAGCGGAAAAGATAACATTTAGATGTCCAATCTCGATTTTTGGTGGTTTCATGCAATACCAAGCAATTCCAATAAATGATGATGGTGACCTTCAACAAATGTTTCGGATATATCAACAACATCAAGCACAAATTTCTATTACTGAGTTGTACGTCAATTTTAAAGAAACTGCTGCTGCCTTTTACCATCAAGCTGACGATGAGGAGGAAGAGCCCGAGCCAGGCACAATTCTAGAAAGAGAGATAGAATAGGAACAAACCATCAGTGAAAGTGATGATGAAGATTTTGAAGGCCAATATGAAAGCAGTGATGATACTGCAGATGATGAAGCACGATCATTGCGTGTAGCACGATCTAGCCGTCTATACAGAAAAGCTAGGCTTGCTGATCCCTAACTATAAAGTCCAATTTCATTTAAATTCACCAACAGTTGTAAGAATTTTTCGTGGATTACTGAATTGCTCTTGGTCGGTATCAGAATATTCCCCAGTGGAGATAATATATATCCATGAACATGTTGTGCTCTTGCGATGTTAGAATCAATACGAAGTGAACCAAGATGCTGTGTGAGCCATGTTAATTTTATTTCACATCCGTCAATATCATATTGGCCAGGTCGGCCGCCAAGTAGTTCGTTACACATTTTATAGGGCTATGGTGTTGGGATTAGTAGATCCAATGACTGGTATACCATCGATACGGAGTCCGAGTAAAATAGCTATATCTTCCAAAGTGACTGTACATTCTCCGCAAGGAAGGTGAAATATGTGTGTTTTTGGCCTCCACCGTTCAATAAGTGCATTAATAATAGAGCCGTTTATTTGCATTTGTCAAATCTATGCAACACGATCAAGACCAACTTGCCGTAAATGCTCACGTATTTCAGCCCTGGGTGGCATCATCCGTAAGTGACGAAGTCGCAATAACCTCCTCACCTGTTACAAACAGTAAACAAACTTAGATTAATAAAGCATTTAATATGATATTTTTTTATTATTAACATTTTTTTTACTTAACATTTTTTTACAACATAAGTTAATATGATATTTTTTACAACATTTTTTTTACTCCATGATTAGTGGAATTAAAATACTTAACAATAAATTAAATTAGTTAACATATAATTACTACAGTAATTAAAAGTCATATATATCTATTACTTAATTTCAAATTATAAAAAAAGTCAACAGTAGACCTTTAATTAAAAGCAAAAAAAATTGATAATGATACTAAAATGATTATTCAAAATTATAAATGATCATAACGAAATAAATATTTTTTTACAATATTATTAATCATTCTTTATAAAATATTTTTTCATAATTTCGATAATTAATAAAAATTTAATTTGCTTCTTATTACTAATAATAAAATTTCACATGTCAAGAATTTGTTCGGAAAAAAATAATACTTACATTCTCAACACGAATTTGTTTTGAAATATGTTTATGTCGATTCATTGTTGAGTCACGAACCATTTTTAATTCATTAATACTTTTCTTATTCTCTCTATTTTTTTTTTTTTTCAAACTGTATCACACTCACTATACGTTTTCTCAATTCTTCTTTCTCTCCTTCTGCATTGTGAACAAATATGAACGCACACTTCCTCACTTCGTCTTCCTCGCTTCCACTATATATATATACAAGGTAGGGAGCATGATTTGACGTTGTTGCAAGATTCCTGACACAAAAACTGCCACTGATAGATTCCGTCAGAGATTTCAACACCTATGCAGGACCGGTGCAGGCTTTGTGACGAAAACCGCCACTGGCGATTTTTGGGGAGGCTTCCATGCATCTACTGCTGCAGTATCGGTGCAGGCAATCAGCTTTGATGGTGCAGGTGGTCAGCTTTGATGAAAATTGCCACTGACGATTTTTGGGGTGGCTACCATGCGTCCCTCTTATTCACGCATGGTGCAGGATGCTGCACGATGCTACAGACAGATGCAGCTTTCTAGTGATGTGACAAAAACCACCATTGGCGATTTTTTGGATGGCTGCCACGCATCCCTTCGGTTCATGCATGGTGCAGGACGGATGCAGCTTTTGCAGTGCATCAAAAACCGCAATTGGCGATTTTTTCTAAAACCCCATATTACCGTAAATTATATCCTAAATCCATATTAACGTAAATTATGTAATCATTTATCATATTAATAATAAAAAACCATTAAGCTACACTGATTTTATTTTTATTTTATCATTTTGAAAAGAGAGTAATTAAAGAGGAAAAAGAAATAAGAGAATAGGGAGGGACACGCCGTACGCGTGGGGAATAGACGGGAGGAAGGATATCCTCAGCGGTTGAGGTCCCGCGCGCCAGCATCTGCTCTTACCACTCTTTCTCTCTCTCTCTCTTTTTCTATAAAAGACCTTCTAAACCTCCGCATTCTCTTTCAAACCCCGACCATTCCCCATTTCCTCTATATTTCTACTCTTTCCCTTCATTTCCCCCCTTTTCCTTTCCTTTTCTTTCCTCTCTTTTTTTCTCTCTCGAAGAGGAAAATGGACGTTCGCCGGCGACAAGCTCCCTCAGCACCCGCCGGCGAACCCTTCAAAAAGCAGCCACCACCTCCACAGCCACAACCGCTGGTGTCCCCGGTGGTGCCGCTGTACGTAACGAACGGGGTGTTCTTCGGCGTGTTCTTCTCGGTGGCGTACTTCCTCCTCCACCGGTGGCGTGAGAAGATCCGAAACTCGACCCCTCTCCACGTCGTCACGCTCTCCGAGATGGCCGCGTTCCTCTCCCTCATCGCATCCCTCATCTACCTCCTCGGCTTCTTCGGCATTGGCCTCGTCCACCCCATCATTGCTTCGCGTCCCTCTTCAGAAGACGAAGAAGAACTCGAAAACGACGACGTTTCAATCGCAAAAGACGACGCCAGAAGCCCCGGCCCCTGCTCAGCCGGAATAATCGACTGCTCCGCCGTCGCCGCCCTTACGCCTCCGCAGAAACCGCCGCTCTGCCCTTTTCTGGCGAACACTATCTCGCCGGAGGAAGAGGAGATCGTCCGACAGGTGGTTTCCGGATCCGTGCCGTCGTATTCTTTGGAATCCCGGCTCGGGGACTGCCTGCGCGCGGCTGCGATACGGCGGGAGGCGGTGGAGAGAGTCACCGGAAGGTCGCTGGATGGTTTGCCGGTGGAAGGGTTCGACTACGAGTCGATTCTGGGGCAGTGCTGCGAGATGCCGATAGGGTTCGTGCAGGTTCCGGTTGGTGTTGCGGGTCCGCTGTTATTGGATGGGGTGGAGTACACGGTGCCCATGGCCACCACCGAGGGTTGTTTGGTTGCGAGCACTAATAGGGGTTGCAAGGCCATATATGTCTCCGGCGGCGCCTCCGCCGTCGTCCTCCGCGACGGCATGACGAGGGCCCCCGTAGTGAGGTTCCCCACCGCCGTGAGGGCCGCCCAGCTCAAGTCCTACCTCGAAGACCCGCTCAACTTCGACTCCCTAGCTGTCGTTTTCAACAAGTAATTTTCACCCCTTTGCACCCCTATTTGAAAATTGTCAATTTTTATGCCAAAGTGTTGATTTTTTTGCAATTTTTTTTGTTTTTTTGTTATTGTGGGTAATCATGTTTTTGTGACGAGTGTGTGACGTGTGTTGGTGGAATTTGCCCCGTTTTCTCGAGGATTACTGGGAGTGATTAAGGTTGGCGTTTTATCCATGGTGTTGGTTGATTGATGGATTTTTTGTTGGCGCGTACGTGCACACGTGCAGGTCAAGCAGGTTTGCCAGGTTACAGAGCATTAAGCCTGCAATAGCGGGGAAGAATTTGTACATTAGGTTCAGTTGCAGCACTGGTGACGCCATGGGGATGAACATGGTCTCCAAAGGGGTCCAAAATGTGCTGGATTTCCTTCAGAGCGACTTCCCCGACATGGATGTTATTGGAATATCCGGTACCATAAACATGAATTTCTCTTCATGTTTTAATCTTTTCATTGTCATGTTTATTAATATGATGTTCTGGTTGTGGCTCAGGAAATTACTGTTCGGACAAGAAAGCTGCGGGTGTGAACTGGATTGAAGGGAGGGGCAAGTCTGTGGTGTGCGAGGCTATAATCAGGGAAGAGGTGGTGAAGAAGGTGTTGAAGACCAGCGTGGAGGCCTTGGTTGAGCTCAACATGCTCAAGAACCTTACTGGCTCAGCCCTGGCTGGTGCTCTTGGCGGGTTCAATGCTCATGCCAGCAATATTGTGTCTGCTATCTACTTGGCCACTGGTCAGGACCCTGCTCAGAATGTGGAGAGCTCTCACTGCATCACCATGATGGAAGCCGTCAACGATGGCAAGGACCTTCACATCTCTGTCACTATGCCATCCGTTGAGGTAACGATTTAATTTTACTTAATTTGGTCTTAAATTAAATCCTTATTACTATCTTCTTGGCAGAAAATTGGCTTTATATTAGTCCTGTATGTGTGGTCAATTCTTTATTCTTCTTTTTTGTTATGGTATATGGGAGTTGCAGGACTAGTACCCACTAGACGAGTCCTTGTATATTCAACTGTGCTCTTGCCTGTTGGTGTGGCACGTGGTTAAGGGTGAGAGCCGGTGGTTGGTCCCTTGCCTGTGTCTGAAGCCGTCCACCCTTCTATCAAAGACACATGATATCATCAAATCTGCATGATAATCTAAGATTCTGTGCTCTCAGTTTTTCTCTCAGAATTGATTCTTTCCCCTGCATTGTTTTTCCCTGTAGTACACCTTGTTGTTTTTCTTTTTACAGCATAATGAACAAGGCATGCTTCTTCATCACGTGTAGAGAGAACAAACCATACAAACTATGTGACACACAGTCCTTTTCCCTAGGGAACCAGCTCCACCAAACCTCTCTTTGTCTCTTTCTTTTAATTCCTCCCACTTCAATTCTTCATTACATGTAAGTCCTCTAGGACTACGACAGATTATGTAATTAAACTATAATTTAAGACTAAAAATTATATTAATGAAAATATAAATCAACATAATTTTGTCAAATAAATTGAAATGACAAACTCGCCGCACACACTTTTCAAATTTATGATTTAGTACGAGCCTACTAAAATTCTAACATACTAATAAATTAGCAGGCAAAGTCTGCTTAAAATGTCAAGTCGGGCCGGGAGCCCCTTCCAATCCCAATGTCTTAACTACAACTATTTCCATCCCCAGCTGTCTCGAAAGTGTTTTGATATTAATGTTTGAATTCCTTTGATGCTCGAGAAGATAATGACACGATTTGCTTCCTTAATGTTTTAATTTAACGGTGCAGGTGGGTACCGTTGGAGGGGGCACACAGCTCGCGTCTCAGTCAGCATGTCTTAATTTACTTGGTGTGAAGGGTGCCAGCAAAGAGACCCCGGGTGGAAACTCTAGGCAACTGGCCACCATAGTGGCAGGTTCAGTCCTAGCAGGGGAGCTCTCACTCATGTCTGCAATTGCAGCGGGTCAACTTGTCAAGAGCCACATGAAATACAACAGATCTAGCAAGGATGTCACCGAGGTTGTCTCGGGGGCTGGCCTCGTGACAAAGGCCCACTGTTAACTTTGTATAATGATGATGAATAAATAAATAAATAAAAAGAAACAAACAAAAAGGAAAGATAAAAAAATTCAAAGAAAGAAAAGATATGCACATGTGCAAGTGAGGTTCAAAATCAAAAGGACAATTTGTAGCGGTGGGGTGACAATAAAAACTGAATGGTTGGAATCCTTTGTAGAGGAAATTCGGGCCCCCGTGAGGCATGTATGTGTGTGTGTGTGTGTGTGTGTGTTAGGAAGAAACAAACAGTGAGACAGCCTGCAATTAGACTTTCTTAAATATCATGTCCATGTGATGTGAGTCGTGCATTTTCTCTTTCTGAAGTTGTACAGAAGGGACTTGAATCAGATTTAGCTTTTATTCCCTCTTTTTCATTTCCTTTTTTAATCGTAATCATTTTGTGTTGTATGTCATTAGTGTCTCATCTCTAAAAAGCTAATAATTAACGTCTCAAATATGTGATATTTTAGGTTTCTTATTTTCTTATTTCGGTATTTAGCCGTGGTTGTGATCTCCGCCATTTTGTTGTTAGTTTGTAATTTTGACGAAGAAGCTAAACATCCCATGTGGTGGGTGATTTAATAAAATATGATATTAAAGTAAAGTATGCTCCTTAAAATGTCAAGGGATAATTCTTCCATGTTTTGCCGTTGTGCATATGTAAAAAACACAAAAATAAAAAAGCAGCAGTGTGTGTTAGGTACCTAGGAAGTTTTAAATTGTTCATATGAATAGTGTTAGTGGCACAATGCCTGTATCAGATATCAGATAACTAATTATAAAATAATGAATTTGGGTTATCAATTTCTATAAAAAAAAAGGTTGAAAATAAAATTTTTTAAAATTTTGATTATTTTTTAAAAATTATTTAAATATAAAAAAATTTATTATTTTTTCAAATTAATTTTTTTACTAAAAAAAATCACAAACAAACACCCTTTATCTTGACTGAAAATTACTTGCACAATTTTACAGGTTTTTAAGCGCCGCCCGTGAAAGATAATCACTTTGTAGAATTGCTGATTTTGATATTAGCTCTCTCATAATTTTTTTTTTTTCAAAGATTTCAGTCTATAGAGTATCACAAATTTAATTTATTTTAATTTTGGTCTTTGAAAAATTAAAACTCAAATAATTGAAAATTAATGAAGATGCAAATCATAAGAACCAAAATAATATTTAAACCTCTGGTCTCTTGGTAGACTCCCAACTCCCAACTGTTGTGTAGACGGAGCTTATGGTTACTTTACCAAAAGACTCTTTATATAGACTCGTAATTAATATATTTATAAGTTAACTTATTTGTTTAATTTTATGCTTATAGTGAGTGATTTATAACTTCACATTAAATTTTTATTGACGTTGATATTTACCTTAACTCTAAAATGAAGAAAAGAAAACTTTTTATCTCGCCCTAAACTTTTGTTCAGAAAACAGTCCAATATGTTATAAGATGTATTATTGCCAAGTTAAAAGAAGTATCCCTCTATTGCATTGAACAATAGTTTGACCGTTTATTGGTTTTATGCCATGCTGAGCTGAGAGTACTTTCACAATTAATTGAAAATTGAACGATACAGATCTGCCATGACAATAGGTGATATTACGTGAACGAATTGGCTAATTTAGTTGGTCTTCTATTTATATATTATTATAATTTAATTTTAATTATAAAATTCTTTTATTAATAAATTATTTATAAGTATTTATATAAATATTTGATAAGATCAAAGATATAACTTAACTTTGAATTGAAATTAGCGTTCCCTTTAATCTAAATATCTAAACCTTTTATTACTAAAAAATGAATAGATGATATTTTATGTTGTCACACTAAATAATAAGAAATTGATTTTGAAACATTATTAATTTAAAAAATTTTTACACTATTATTAAATTATATTATTATACATAAAACTTTTAAAATAATAAATATAGGAGTGAAATATTTTTATTAATATGATAATATATAATTAAATTTTTATATAAAATAGATTTACATTAATAATCTATTAAAATTAAATTCAAAAAACAATATCTTTCTTCAATCAAAGTATATATTAAAAATTAAAGCTTTAACCGTACTTCCAATGAATCGTAGCCTGTTTTGTTTTCGTGATTCTAGTAGCATCGTGCAGCAATCCCATCTCTGATCTCATGGACGAAATTGGCACATGGATCAATAACCTATCACATGAAGGCACCATTTGCGTTTTCGCAATGAAAAGTATGTCTCATATAAACAATGATAGGGAGTAAAAAAGTAACAACCATAGTCTAGCAATTGTTTTGTTAGGTTGATTACATGACGTGTTGTTTTGAAAAGACAAATCTAACTTGATTGAGATCAAAATTTGAAATATAATATAACACTTCTCTTTTTATATATGCATGTGATATGCCGCTTGAACCATATGTGAATAATAATAATATAATAACAATCAACATTCAGCAACAATTCATGGCCATGACGTAGGGCGTGAGATGCTTGTGGCCATATAATATAATCACAACGATTTTGAAATTGAGGTCTGTTTTAGGTAAATACTAAGGCATATCTAAAATGTCACCAAACAAAATGCATCAAGAAAAACGTTTGTGATTGAAACATTAATTGAGGAGAGGAAAGCTTTTGGCTTTGCTGTGTACGCTAGAATCCAAGAATGAAAATGTGAGTAACGTGGCGGATGAATACAAGTATACAACATTCAACTTCAGCAAGTTCATGCACTATCGCAATCACAATCACAATCACAATCACATCAATGCAAAATGCCGCATTCTAAAAGTCGTACGTGATCGCCGTCTGTGGGAATCGAACCCACGACCACGTGGTTAAAAGCCACGCGCTCTACCGGCTGAGCTAAGACGGCCGGCAGCTGTTGAAGGACTCTTATATTAATATATTGAACATTTTGCCAAATAAAAGACGGTTAGTAAAGTGGGTTTGTGCTTTCATTTTTTGTTGAAAAGTGGGCCGGGGCTTTGTTCTATTGGTCACTGATATTTTGTGCTCTGATGTATTGGGAGTGCGGTAAACTTGATTTGTCATGATTTTGTCCAAAAAGCCTTGGTTGTAGAAGAAAGTTTGACTATCAGCGGAAGCAATGGGAAAGCTTTCAGCGTGGTAAGCTCAAGATGCAGTAACTTTTAGAAAATCCATGATGGATACTTGATGATTGTTAGTTATTTTTTATACTATATTTGTATAATATGCATGGCACTATGGCAGCATAATACCTTTAAATGCTCACTTTTCTCTTCAACATCTATTCTAACGAATGGGTTGTAAAAGAAGATAATGATTTATTTTCATGGTATGAGTAATGTACACAATATAAATTCAATTTTTTATTTTGTTGTGCTTACAAGGTGAAAGGGAGCTACTTCGCTAAATATTGCACCCCTTTTTTTTTTGGTGGGGGAGGGGGATTTTTCGGGGAGAGGATGGAGGGTTCGAAGTCTCGAATTGGGGTGTGGCTGCATGCGAGGCTCATAGATGTGCCACTGTGCCGTGGCCTTGGCCATACCCATTTTTAATTCAACAACTAGGATGCTTATATGCATAAATGGTGGACCTAGCCATACACTTGCAATGATCAGAAATCAACATCCCCTTCACTAGGGAATTCGGATTTGGCTCGTGCATTGTTCTTTGTTTCTTTCTTTGGATGGTGCTATAATCATTTTGGTCACAATAGTCAAGTTTTAATGGTTAATAACACTCATTTCAAGCTCTCTTCATACATCATACATATTTTTTTTATGGATAACAGGGGTAAAACACCCAAAAATAGCAAAACAAGCCTAATCACCCGCAATGCGAGTGTTAACAATGACAGATAGGTCCGCAAGAAACAAAACTAAAAAATTGCACCCCTGCATCGATCGAATGGCCATGCTTGGCTAAGAGATCTGCACATCTGTTAATCTCCCAATAAACATGTAAAACATGGACAGTCCAATCCCTAGCTAGAATAAGGCGAATTGCTTTAACTAGCGAAGAACATGCGTGGGTATCATCCACACATTGATCCAGCATTTGAATAACCACCTTTGAGTCAAGCTTTCGGAGGACCAACCCAACTCAAAGGCCATCTTCAACCCTATGCAAGCACCCCATAGTTCGACACTTGTGGTAGAACAAACCCCCAACCTAGCACAAAAAGCTTTGATGAAATTACCATGGCAATCTTTGAGGATACTTCCACACGCTGCTTCTCTTGTTGAATGAATGACAGAGCCATTTGAATTTAGCTTCGCCCAGCCAACCATTGGAGGAGACCAAGCTAAGTGCAACACTCGAAACTCACGAAATCTTGAATTAGCCCCAAACTGGGCATCCAGCGCTTGAGAATAATCCTTAACCAAAAACAAAACTCCCTGCACCAACCCCTTCCCTTGAGCATGCTTGCCTTCAAAAACCAACTCGTTCTTGTTATGCCAGAGAATATTGCAAGCAGTAATAAAAAGAAGGGGCCATGCTACCCCTTGAGTATAACGAGCTCTAGTCAAAGTGTTCTTCGAAACCCAAGTATCAAGGGGATCAACAAAGGAAGAAATATGATTAGAGCTCGAAACGATGCTCTTCCACATATTCTTCGCAATGAGATAGTCACGTAATACATGGAGCATCGATTCATCAAAAACACCATGCAGAGGACAAGGAGGATCAGGCGCCATATTTCTTTTCCACTTTGCCAAGTTCGTAAGCAAAGAATTATTAATGACCAACCACATAAAAGCTCTAAGCCTTTGAGGGGCAATGACCTTCCAAGTTTCCTCAAACAGCTTGTTTGTTCTATTATAGTCCATATGTTGCATGATCTCGTGCAGATTTGACAGCGAATTTCCTTGAAGAAACCAGATGCCAAGCAACAAAATCCATACCTAGAGCATTATCTGAGCAATGAATGTTAGTCAAAAGCTCTATAAAATCACAAGTGTGGACTTGTTCCAGACGACTCCTGTCCTAATCACCTACATCGTTAACAAAATCTCTCACTGGAACTTGGCTATCAACCTACGAGAAATTTATAATAGAAAAATCCTGAAGGCAATGGATCCGAGGAATCTAGTGATCTTCCCAAAATTTAACATCTCTACCATCTCCAACTCTTCAGATCAGGTTGTTCTTCACTTGTGGCCAAACTGCAGCAATGCCCTCCCACGTGTTAGAAGAGTGCAGCTTCCTATTTACACATGGAATAACCTATTTGTACAATTATATTTAGCTCTCATCAATTTCACCCAAAGGGTTTCCCTTCTGTTTATAAGGGCCCATGCAAGTTTCATGAGGAAGGCCTCATTTATATTCTTGGCTCTTCGAAACCCTAATTTGGTTTACAAATATTCTCCTAGCCAACAAGGTGTAACCACCTTCTTTCCAGGGTATTGCCCCAAATGAAGTTCTTGCAAATGCTATCAATTTTCATATAGATATTAGTTGGAATTTTCACAGTTTGCATAATATAACTGGAGATAGTAGCAAGAGCTGATTGCACAAGAGTAATCCTCCCAGCCAATGAAAGAGAATTTGTTTTCCAACCATTTAGCTTATTTTGCATATGGTCTAGGACAAACTAGAAATCTTCCTTCCTGCATTTATCATGAAAGAGAGGAACTCCCAAATATCTTCCGAGATTAGAAGTAAGTTGAAAACCCAGACTTTGGCTAAGTTTTGTTCGTCTAGAATAATGAACATTTCTAGAAAAGAAAACACATGATTTAGCCACATTTACCTTTTGCTCCGAACTCTTAAAAAAAAGTTCTAAAATTCCTTTCATAACTTGCACCTGCTCCATGGAAGCTTTGGCAAAGAGAACTAATTCATTTGCAAAGCAGAGGTGGGATAAAGTTGGTCTTGACTGGGATAAGCGAATAGGCTCCCAGATATTAGTCTCCATTGCCAAGGATATCAATTGAGCCCATCTCTCAATACAAATAGCAAAAAGATACGAAGAGAGGGGGTCCCTTTGGCGGATACCCCTTGAAGGGGGAAAAAATCACTAATTGAACCATTCCAAATCAACTGCATAGAAACTGAAGAAATACAATGACATATAATATTCACCAGATCATTAGGCAAATCAATATCAATAAGAGTATCTCTAACAAACTCCTATCTCAATCTGTCATAAGCCTTATCTAGATCCACCTTTATAGCTATAAAACCAGCTTCCCTTTCTTATTTCTCATAGAATAAATAGCCTCCTAAGTCACCAAGATATTATTTGCACTTAATCTGCTCGGAATAAAGTTGCATTGACACACCATATAATATAAATCTACAATAATAATACACCCTTAGCTCAAAGTAAAATAATTTTTCTGCAATATTTTTAAAGCCACACATGATCCCATGAATTGCCAATGAAAATTTAGGTTCAAGCTAGAGCATTAGACTTACAACATTTTCTTTCAATTAGCACTAGCTAGCTAATTGGTGGTTTAACAAGAAAGCAATATAAGATCGCCTTCAATAGTTTTCTACCAATAGGAGAGTTCTTAAATAGGGACAATGCATTTGTCACCACCATGGTGACTAAATCTCATCCATTGGATATTAGATCTAATTGTTACAAATTAATCTAATAAATAATTAAATTTTATTTTTACTTTTCATCTTCCTATTATACCCTTACAACCAACCTCCCACCCTTTCCCTTCTTTCTTTGCTAAGTCGCCCCCACTCCCGTTTCTGGCATTTGGCATCGGCACTGCCACTGCTCCACCCTTCACCCCCGACACCACTGCCCCACCATGCCCCTTCTCCTGTACTTGTGCTTCTTGTCAATGGCCTAGGAGCTGCTGTAGGTGTTCGCCCAATGCTGTCAGCAACACTGTGTCCAACAGCTTAACACCTAAGGTTGTCCAGCAAGGCAATAAGATCACTTGCATATTCCTTTTCAAAAGGCATTGTTCCAGACACAGAAATAAAAGAGTGGCACAATAGCGAAAGCAATTATTTTTTTTTTTCAAAGGAAAAAATCAACAAACCTATGGCATAGTTGTGACATGTGAGCTAACTTTTAGAAAATCAACTTCCAAATGTAACACACATCCCATCAGCACATATATTGTTCAATGCCAAATATTAATCGCCTAGGAGCTGCTGTAGGTGTTCGCCCAATGCTGTCAGCAACACTGTCCAACAGCTTAACACCTAAGGTTGTCCAGCAAGGCAATTAGATCACTTGCATATTCCTTTTCAAAAGGCATTGTTCCAGATACAGAAATAAAAGAATGGCACAATAGCGAAAGCAATTATTTTTTTTTTTCAAAGAAAAAAACCAACAAACCTATGGCATAGTTGTGACATGTGAGCTAACTTTTAGAAAATCAACTTCCAAATATAACACACATCCCATCAGCACATATATTGTTCAATGCCAAATATTAATCACCCTCTATTATTGTGCAAGATTGAGGGGTTCTCAATAAGATAAACAACACAACCAAATAAAGTAAGTTTCAAATGGCTGAAATTTAGCCATTAAATTGTCCTTAACTTGAATCTTCTCTGGTATATCCCAAATGCTTAAAGGAAGAGGAGAGAGTTGTTAACTTGTTATGTGCAGAAATTGTCAGGTCGATGTATTTGGTGGGAAGGAGGACAAGACGGCGTGATAAGAGAGAAAAGATAACAATAAATTGAGGGTTCTCCAGGAAAAGAGCCATTTTAGTACCAATTACTATAGTGGTGAGAAACTCATTCTCCCAACTTAAGAACTCGCCTCTACCAATATACATAACTTACAGATTCGGAGAAGTTGAGGAAATAAAATAAACTCACTACTAAGTCAAAATAGAGCCAACATCGACCTACCATTTAGTTTAACGATAATACACGAAATCCAGCTTGTAACAAGCCGGGAAATTTCTCCTACAAAACATGCAATAAATTCATACACGAAAACACTGCAAAACAACACAAACTAGCAAGTGATACCAAAATAATTTACCTTTTTTTTTTTTGGTCAACCAATAATTTACTCACTAAAATTTGACTTGACTGCTCCTTTGGCATTGTCTATTATAGGCCAGAACAGTTCTTTACCCAATTTGACTTGACCCATCAAAAACTGACAGCTGGTGTTGGTAGCACCGCAGCAGTTTATTAATGCATTTGAGTTTAACAACGTGCAAGCAAATATCTTTGCATCATCAAAATAACTGACGCATTCCATTGGCCCAATAAATCATAATAAATAACCGTGTATATGTGAGCTACTGAGCTTCACTGATTCTGAAATAATGCAAGTCCGTCTCTGCAATCAAATTATGAATACCAACGAAAATGTAGAGATTATAGCAGCGTACAGAATAAGCTTTCCTCATTTTCCATATAAATTAAACATTGCTTCTAATTAAGCATCTTTCAAACTCCGGACACAACCTAGCTAGTCAATCGCTCTTATCCTGTTGTGAACCAATCCCTTGCAGGTAATGTTCTGCATCCAAGGCTGCCATACACCCTGCACAAACAGCATGACTTTCATTATCCCTTTTTTCCTTTTGGAGGGGGGAAGAAATGCTTCTGAAGCAAAGAACTCTGATGTATAAATGCAATTATGGTTGAAATTTCAAGTGCAATGGTCAACAATAACAATCAAAGCCAAAGACAGGGAAGCACAATCATTTTTTTAGTGAAATTCTTGGGTAGGCACTGCTTAACATATCATCTCTAAGGCAGTCCATTCAACCGTTGACATGTATAAACGCATTTTCGGTGATTAGTGCATTTTTAATGCGTACCACCGACCACATTGAATGAATTGTCTATGGTAGTCAGTGCCTAACCAAAAATAACTCTCTTTACAACATGGTCTTACAACCCGTCCAAATAATTGATGCAAATGGCGAAATAATGTGGCAAACTGGCAATTCCCAATCCTTACAGTTTGTCCTCTTTAACTGAATGAATACATATTCTCATCAATGTCAACCCAATAACAGAACAAAACAGCTTGAAAATTTCCACATATAAAGTTAAACAAGGATTTAGTGCTTTGAAACATGTATTACCATCTTTCTCATTATTTCTAAGGCAGAAGTTCCATCATAAGTAACCAAAGGTCACTGGCAGATCAGGGACATTAACAACTTTTCTAATGTTGAAATAATACAACTCTCATCAAATGTGATGGTAAGTATTTAGAATTCAAAATTCACACTAGCTTACCAACAAGATAAAATAGCATAACAACAGCAAAGACAAAAAATCATAAACAAGAAAGCAAATAAAATCCTAAGGACCTATAAAGCATGCGGAAATTAGAATGACAGGCATTGGATAAAAGTTCATTAGCAACTATTATGCAGAATAAGTATAGGTGCTTTCATTGCTTTATCATAAGCATGCTCATCAAATAACTTTTGCTCTGCAAAAGGCGCAGGATTGATTTGTCATACACAAGAAATTGTTTAATAGAATACCATCTTGATCTTACAAATTTTAGTTTGATTACACCTTTATGCTAAGGTCAGACTTCTACAATAGAAGAAATAAAAACAAATGAACCAATAATTGAACAAGGAACACTTTCCATAAAACTATCACTATGAACATAAATAACTGCACTGGTCATTATATGCAACATAAAAAGGAAATCCCAATACAAGACGGAGCTAGTAAACTACAGATCAATGTATATAGTTCAACTAGTCAAATAAATCAGAACTCCAAAAAAAATAGAAATCTTGTTCAGTTCTTGTACAAAAGTTCAAATAAAAATGGGCCATGCCCCACCTTTGACCATGGTTTGAAGTATTGTTTAAGTAATTGCAAAAGGATTTCAGCTTAACATAAAAGCCAGTGGTCCGATTTGAGGTTCATCTTTTAGGAGTTGATTTCTTAGGACATCAACTCTTTCTCTTATTTATTTTATCTTGGAAATCTATTTCATTATAGGACTAACTCCTCAATCAGAAATAAAGAGGGCAATAGATTAATAGGCTCTATGAATTCTAATGGAACCTGTGCTTGACAGAAACATTATTATTTTTATTATCATTATTATTTTGTCATTTATTAAAAAGTCTGCTATCTTGAATGATATTCAACTAAAGGGATTCCAATAGATGTTTCAATTCATGTGAATGCAATGCTTCATTACCAGTTTACCAAACTCCAGAAAAAAAAAAAAGCTCCCAAATAAAAAATAAAGAACTTCCCAGAAAGTAATTATCCTTCCATCAGGCCATTGTCGAATAAAATTGGAATAGATTGAAGACATGGAAACACCAGGGCTCCCAGACCATCATATTTCTATTTCAATACCAGGCATTGCCACTATACACTTCACCTTAGATGTACCTATACAAAACCCAATCAAAAAAGTCTATACCCTAAACCATAAAGGTGAGTTCCTAGAGACTCTGTCTTACACCTATAGCCTCTTGATTTGATCCCTTCCTCAGTAAAAACTCTGCAATCTTGGTTTACTAGTCAGCCAAATAATGGTCAGTCAGAAATTTTGTTCAATGATAATCAACTAAAGGAGCCAATCCAACCTATTGATAAAAGGCATGACCGTAGTTGTTGTTGTATACTACAGGTATGTCGCACATACACTTACACAGAGATAGAAGACACACCAAAGTTTAAAACTTCCAGACATGGACGCGGGATATATATAAACCTCATCCATGTTTTATTTTCTTCATTCAACATCAAAAATTGTTCCTAATTTTAAAACAAACTCAAAATTTATGCGGTATTTCCTTTTTCAAATTTCAAATGGCCTTATTCATACTGTATTGGGGTCAAGAGAATTGATTTTCGAATTGAACATGTAGAAAAATGTATCACTAGCATGTCATGCAAGATTTGACATTGACACATACCCCATGGCAACAAAATGGTGTGTCCATGCTTTATTTCTACCGAAATTCTCAGCCAAATAAAAGCAAAACACAATAAAACATAGCCATGCGCCTGTGTTTCAAAAAACATTGATCGCATCATCTAACATACACCACCAACAAACACTCAACCTAAGACGAACCTATAGCCATTATCATCACATAAACCGATCCACAACAATCAAAACAACGATGCAAGGAGAGCGAGTCAGAAATTTACCAGAGCCAGCGGCTGTAATAGCTTGCCTATACTTCTTGTCCTGGACATCCCCAGCAGCAAAAACTCCCTCAACACTTGTCTTCGTCGTCCCGGCCTTTGTCACAATGTACCCATCAGCATCAAGCTCAAGCTGGCCACCCAGAAACTTGGTCGCGGGTTCGTGCCCAATCGCAAAGAACAACCCACTCACCTTCAAATCAGAAACCTCCCCATTCACAACGTTCTTCACCTTCAACCCTCCAAGCACCTTCTTGTTCCCTTCATCACCGTAAGCCTTCACCACCACCGAGTTCCAAATCACCTTGATCTTCTTGTTGGTCAAGGCCTTGCTCTGCATGATCTTCGAGGCCCTAAACGTGTCCCTCCGGTGAATGATGTAAACCTCGGAACCGTACTTCGTGAGGAAGGTGGCTTCCTCCATGGCGGAGTCGCCGCCGCCGATGACGGCGAGAGGCTTGTTGCGGAAGATGGGGGCGGCACCGTCGCACACGGCGCACGCCGAGATCCCGCGGTTCCAGTAGCCGTCGGGGCCGTCGCCGGAGCCTTCGAAGGGGAGGCGCTTGGCGACGGCGCCGGTGGCGACGACGACGGAATCGGCCTCGATGGCCTTGGAATCGGTGAAAACCCTAAAAGGACGTTTCGAGAAATCTACCTTTGTGACGGTCTCGGTGAAGATCTCGGTGCCGAAGCGCTGGGACTGGTTGCGGCATCGTTCCATGAGCTCGCCGCCGAGGATGCCGTCGGGGAAGCCGGGGAAGTTCTCGACGTCGGTGGTGGTGGTGAGCTGGCCGCCGGGGGCGATGTCGTTCGCCATACAACCTTCGAAGAGGATCGGCTTGAGCTCCGCGCGGGCGGCGTACACGGCGGCGGTGTGGGCGGCGGGGCCGCTACCGATGATGCAGAGCTTTGTTTTGACGGTTTGGAGGTCGCCCATGGCGGCGGGTGCGGCGGAGGGAGTGGTGGTGGTGGTGGAGGAGCTTCGAAGACCGACGGCTAGGTTGCCGACTTTGGTGAAGAGGTTGTTCCAGTTGTGGTTAGGGCTAAATCTCATTAGGCTCTTGTCCTCTTCTGTTGCTTTTTTTTTTTTTCTAATTACTTTTTCTTTGAAGTTATTTTTAGACTATTCTATTTAATTATTCATATACTTTTGGAACGCAAGACCACATGGTGCGTTTGTTTAATTTTTTTTTTTTGGTTATATTTTTTTATTTAAAAAATTATTTTTGATATATTTAAATAATTTTTTAAAAATAATTAATTTTTTTAAAAAATATTTTTAATTTGTTTTAAGAAATTAAAAAAATATTTAAAAAGAATTAATTTTTAATTTTTTTAATTATATATAAATTTTAAACTTTAAAATTATATTTTTAAAAAGTTAAAACTTTTAAAAAATTAAAACAAACCCACTCTAAATATATAAGTTTATTATAACCAAGAAAAAAAAAGTTGTAGAATACGACAAAAAGAATGTGTCCATGTTTAATTTTAAAATATATATATATATATATATATATATATATATATATATATATATATATATTATTAATATAAAAATATTTTATATAAATATTTAATTATATATTATCATATCAATAAAAATATTTTATTTAATTATTTATCATATTAAAAATTTTATAAATATAAATATTTAATTAAATAATAATATAAAAATCTTTTATATTGTCAATATATAATAATTAAATTTATTTTAAAATTTTAAATAAATTAAGAAAGGAGTTTAACTTTGACATCATGATATTGTAATAGATTTTTATACAATTGACAAATTAATTTATATTCATTTGTATAACTATTCAGGTAGTGAGTGTAAGATATGATCATATTTGTTAGTATAATAAAATATGATTGGATAACTGTATAAATAAATTTTACATTATCAATATATTAAAATTAAATATTTAAAAACATAAGTAAAAAGTAAACTTTTTATTTTTTTATGTGCAAGTAAATTCATTATTTTTTATGTAAGACTGCAAAATATTTTTATATTTTTTTTTAGTTTAATTTTTATAGTCAATAGTGTAAAATAAATTTATGCTATCAATTAACATAAATATAAGAAAATATCAAATCATAGTTTGTAGCTATCCACTAAAATAATTATTCAATGGATTTTAATATTTTCTTATAATTTTAATTTCATATTATTAAAATATAGATATTAAACTCATTTTTATTTCAAATTTACAAGATAAATTTTCGTTTGAGTACAAAATAACTATTTAAAAAAATAATTTAATTGTGATATATTATTAGTGTAAAAAAATTTTATATAGATATCTAATCATATATTATCATATTAATAGAAGTATTTGACTCAATTATTTATTATTTAAAAAAATTTATAAATAAAAATATGTTATTAAATAATAATATAAAATTCTTTTAACTAATAGTACCTTAAAATTAATCTCTTGAAAAAAATAAAAAAATACTTTAAGAATCCATATCAATATTGGAATAAATTGTTACTTACTAGTCAATTTTCTTGATGACTAAAAATGAGTGGTGTAAAATGAAGCACCTTTGTTTATAATTATTTTTAGTCCATATTTGTGTACCTTTTGTCCCGTTGATTTCGTTTTATCAAGTAATTTTTCATAGTTGTTATTATTATTTCATTATTTGAAAAACGAGAATGTTCAATTATAAATAAATCAGGCGCGAAATAGTGACACAAAAAGAAGGGTGCGTTTGCGTTTCGAAATTCACAAAAGAGAATTGGAGCGTGGAGCGTGGAGCGTGGAAGAGGATTTGATGTCGTTTATCATTTCTTGAACCCTTAGCAAGCAGCAACGACAACAACTGGCACGGCACGTACAATGTATATTTAGGAATGTTAAAAAAATTCACTTCCATAAATATCATTGCAGGTAAAACCAGTAATAGGGTGGGTATGAGAAGAAGATTTTGTCTCAATAGGTAATTGAGATAGAAATTTTAAATATTTGTATGTTAAATGGGGTGGGGGTAGAGATCAGTAGATATCTGATATAAAATTATTATTTTATTCTTAAATTATTAATTTAGACTAATATTATTATTATTTAAATTGATTAGATTAATATTTAAATTTAAAAGTTGAATTTATTTGTACTTATTATGTATTAGATTAATGATTGAATTACTATTATGTATTTATTTTTATTTCAAGTATTTTAAGTTATTAGAATTTAGATTGTAGAATTGGATTATTGTACTTATTTTGTATTTATTTTATGTGTTTATCTTTATTTTAAATATATTAAGTTGTCAAAATTTGAATTGTGGAATTAGATTATTATTTATGTTTATTTTAAGTATTTTATGATATTAAAATTTTTATATTTAATTTAAATTTTTTTAATTTTTAATATTCTAATAAGTATTTATAGATATTAAAGTAAAAAACGAGTACCCATACGGATGTATGACAGGGGATGGGGGATGAAGGCCTATCCCCCACCATGTCCCGCCCCGCCTGTTGACATCCCATTATGTGTTGTTGGGTTTTATTTTGTCGGATAATGATGGAACTTGGGATGGTAATCTGTCGTTTGGTTTTTATACTAGAGTTATTTGCTTCCTCTACTAAGGTTGTTTGGTATTCCTATTTGTTCTTGGACACAAAGTTAAGAATAACACTAAAAAGTTCTTGAAGTGGATATTGGGAAAACTTAAATCTTGATAATGTGTGTTTAAATTAGGCATTGTAAAATTTATTGGTAAAAACTCTATTTTTGTATTTCATCTTCTATTAATATTTTAACTTTTTCATAATTTTTTTTAATTTTATATCTAATATTTTGATAAAGTTTCAATGTTATTATTTTTACTAATGCCATCAATTTTACTAACAGAGATTGTTGACCAAGCTACAATGTATCTATTTTTATTTGATGTGGATAACATGCTATACATGCAAAAACTTTTATTTTCATCCATGATAGGAATGGCAGAAAAACATGTGAAACTGGGTACCCATGATAATGGAAATGAAAATGGGGATGGGTTTGGTCCTCACAGGGATGGGAAGAAGTCCCCATTTACTAAATGGGTGTGGAGGCGGGAGATAAGGTCCTCACACCATGGAGACCTGTGAAATCCCTGATAAAGTGAAATTACTTAAACGCGCTCCTATTTATATGTACATAAAGAAAAGACCATACTCATTTTCTTCTCTAATCCTTTGACCTTTTGTGCCATTTTTCACTTTTGCTGTAATCCTCTAGCTTCATTCTTTTCTTCCACCCTCAACCATTGTCATTCTTGTCACTAGTCGACCACCAATCTATGGCCACTATCTCCTTTTGAGTCCCGTCGCATTCTTGCAGTCACCTTCAACCACGTCTTTGAACACAGCTTGCAGCTCCACCATGCTCATCGCCAGGTCTTGTTGCGTCTCACCGCCAAGTCCTATCCCATCCTGCCACCATTGTTTTGCTCCTACACTTGGGAGTTTTCTGTATATGTTGTTCTTCTTTCATTGTTGTTATTGTTGTGCTATGATGGTGTTTTATTGGTTCTTTCTTCTTTCATTATTGTTGTTGTTGTTGTTGTTGTTCTTGGAATATTGTTGCTGCAGTTTCTAATTCTAGTTATTAGTTCTTTCATTGGAGTTTCTATAATCTATATGTTGTTGTTGTTGTTATTATCACTTGTCAGTTTTGTTAGTCTTAATTTTAGTTTTTGCTAGTCTCTTTTTTTTCATTTTTTATAACAGAAACTCATGGATATCTACAGGGATCTGAGTCCCCGCGAGGATTGGGGAATGAAGATCCACGACAGGGATGGGCGGAGGGCATGTTCCTGCCTTCTTGAAGACCCATTGCCATCCATAGTCCATGATCTTCTAAACTTCGATGTTTAAAATTATGAATTTTCTACAAATAGAACTTAGTTCATTTTAATAAGTATAGTTAAATGAAAATAGAAATTTTACATATATAATATGGCACTCACATGAGATAAAAATTAATATGCCAAAATAGGTTATAAGTCTCTATTAGTAAATTGACAGTTTTAGCGAAATGTATAACACTAAAACTTTATTGAAATGTTAAAGGACATAATTGAAAAAAAATTTGGGACAAAATTAGAATATCACTAAAAGAATAAAGATGAAAATAGAGCTTTTACCAAAATTATTTTACTTAAACTTCATTTTGTAAACAGAATTTTGTTAAGGAATGGGTTTAATGGTTTATAAATAATGATTTATGTTTAAATTATCTATTTAAAATGTGATTTTGTAAAAATTATATATATATACTCTTGGATCGAGCTATGGATCAAAAAAATAGTTGTAGCTCGATCCAAGAGTCCATAAGGTCAAAGCAAGGAAGAACGTGGCCCAACTAAGAATCTGGGAAAAATATTCCCAAAAGTGTAGTTGATAGGAAAAATAATTAAGGGTTTGTTTGAAAGCATCTTTATTTTTTAGTTTTCTAAAACCATTTTAAAAAATAAAAGAACAAAAAATTCTGTTTGATAACTTTATTCTCAAAACAACTTTTTACTAATAAAGAACAAAAAATTTGTTTGGATAATTATTTTTAAAAACAAGTTTTAAAAATAATAAAACAAAAACTTGTTTGGCAAATTTTTTTAAAAAGTAGCAAACAAATATAACATGCGTTAGTCCACCATCTATTACCATCATTGTTAGATTTATTTTTAACGGTTTAGATTTAATAAATAAATTATTAGATAAATTTTTTTTATATAATATAGTATTTTCAAAATTACAAATTTATCCTTCACTAACATTGATTATTTCCTTACACCACTTCCATCCATTACCCAAATTTTCTGAATCTCTCCTCTTCCACCTCCATTCCCCTCTCTCCCTCTTATAAACCCATCATCCTCTTCATCTCTTTCAATAACATTAACAACAAAATGTTGCAACATGGCACTAACTTAGTGATAATCTATAAAACTTGCAGCATGTGGATCATATTGTTTATCACATAATGACTAAACGAGAATTGCAAATCTCAAAGTTATAGAATTCAGCACTTTCTGAATCTCTCTTTTTCCTCCTCCTTTCCCCTCTCCCTTTTGTAAACTCATCATCCTCTTCCTCTCTTTCAACAACATTAACGCAGATTTTTCACTTCAAAAATCTCATAAAAGTAGCTAGTGAAAAAAAAAAGGAGAAGCCCAACATCAACAACGAAGAAAAGGGAGCAAAATTACTCAACTGCCAAAGAATCAATGA
The DNA here is from genome assembly GCA_031439585.1 of Pterocarpus macrocarpus. Lineage (NCBI taxonomy): Eukaryota > Viridiplantae > Streptophyta > Magnoliopsida > Fabales > Fabaceae > Pterocarpus > Pterocarpus macrocarpus. The sequence goes on along the minus strand of CM062520.1, from coordinate 65,803,650 downwards.
CTAGAGAAATTCATCCTTGGGGATTTGTTACAGTATAACAAAAATTTTGAAATATTAGAGAAACTTAACTCTCTCCCCTTAGTTTATCTCATAACTCTCCTCCAAACACCACCACTAGTTTACTACCATCACTGGTTCACCATCGCCACCGGAGAGATTCAAAGCGCTACCAATTCTGCTGTCCCCACCATTTCTTCCTCCGCCTGTCTTGTGTTCGCCAGAAAAAATGGCCTCGCCATCCTCGCCGTCACTATCGGGGTAGATCCAACCTTTGTGCATGAGAAGAAGGGAGAGGAGAGGGGATGGGTGGGTGAAAGGGGTCTGCAGGGGGTGAAGTGGGCTGGCCGAGTAGCCAGCGGCTGTGAAGCAACGGCAGGAAGGAGCCCAGAAAGAGAAAGAGGGAGGGAGGGAGAGAGTTGAACGGGAAAGAGAAGAGGTAACTCTCATTCTAGTGAAAAGAAAGGAAACAACAATGACGCAGAAAGGTAGAGCCTTCAATGAAGTGAGGTTCGAAGAGGGGCAAAATCAATAAAACAAGATAATTACAGCAATGCCACCATGTTTTCCCTTGTTTTTGAAACAAAAAAATAGAAAACACCTTAACATTGTTTTCTATTTCTTGTTATCTCAATTTTTGTTTTTTAGTTTTTAAAATTACTATCGAAAAAATAGCTTGCCAAACAAGTTTTTTAATTTTTTAATTTTTAAAAACTAAAAACTGCTTTTTAAAATTCTTTGCCAAACAGCCCCTAATTTATCTCACTAAAACAATAGTTTATTTCCATCAAGTATGTCTACTTAAATAATGCAAGAGGTTAATTTGGTGGTTATGAAGATCTTTATTATTATTATTATTTTTATATCGATAATAATAAGATTCGAATATTTGGCTTTATACATACTATTCAAATCTCTCGTCACTAGACCATTCCTAATTACTTGGTGTTTATCAATTTTAATTATTAGATTTAAATCTTACATTAATCTTTTTCTTTTGGTGTACAGCTAATTTTGGTGTATGCATATAACGGTTTGGCTATATGAGTTCTATGCGAGATTCAAAATTTATCCAAACTAGGAGGAGTCTCGTGCATTGCACCGATGGATAGAATATATAAAGTATTTAGTAAATATAGCAATAATTTGAAGTGATATAACTATGTGATAAACTTAAAATTTAATTTTTTATGATAAAGGGAAAGTTTGTTAATATAAATATAACAAAGGTCCATCTTTGCATTTATCCTTAATTGTACTTTTGTACTTGCTTCAATGTTTTTATTAAGGTTGGTTATAGGTTGCATTTTCTTGAAACTTCAAATTAATATTGACTCTTCATCTAATATTAATGTGTCATTTATTTTCATAGATGTCTTACTTCTTCCTTTATAGATAATCTCTTCATTCGATGATACTTCTTACATTGGTTTGTGCTTCTTTTTTGTTGGGATTTGTACATAGATATGTGCTCTTTCTCGGATGATATTGATGTTGGTATGTGTATTTATGTTAGGGATAAATGTTAGTTTAAAATTGTTCACTTCATGTGAAGGCAATTATGTTTGCGATGTATTATTGTTTAATTTTGTAGTTTTGGAACAACAAAGATATGAAAAGAGTAATGAAGACATGTTTTTTTTAAAAAAAAAATCAAATTTGAAAATCCTTGCACTTTTGTAATTTTGGAGTAAGAAAGCAGAGTGTCACTAGAAAAATATAAATTGTAATGAATTATAATCTCCATTTTCCAAGAGAAAAAGGTAATGGAGACATTAAAAAAATATTCAATCAAGGATTCATGTCAAAACAATTATTTTTATAATTACTGTTAGTGATTTTTGGACATGAATGGGCAATAACATTAGAGCATAAAAATGACAATGATGTCATATTTTTTTAATTTGAATTTTCTGTAAAATAAATAATAGTATATTAAATACAATTAATAGTTATCTAATTTGTTGTTGTTTGGTACTCGTAGGCATTAATTTTTGTTTAAATAAGCATAAATAACATACATAAATTTGCTATTAAAATTTAGCATAATGGAAGAATAAAGAAAGCATCAGTGTTTATTGTTCGAGGGGTTTACATAGGAAGGGAAAGGAGAAAGGAAAAAGGGGCGTGGGGTGTTGGAGGGGGGCATTATGGAAAAGGTAGAAAGAGGTGTGAGATGGTTGGATCAATATGGCTTTATAGGATTAAAGATATTACATAAGAAGATAACACTTCTAATAATAAACTAGAATGATAATATTATAAAGCATTTATATATCAATCTCTTAATATGTCATAACTTGGGTCTCAAAATTAATATATTATAAATAAATAATGTAAACTCAGTCTTAGAAACTCCCATAATAGGAATGATATAATCAAATTTAACCAACCTTATCCAACCTCAACCAACATTATTTGAATTTATCCAAACTTATCAATTACTTGAGATTTCTCAACACAAAAATTGATCTCTACCAAAGATTCCACATCTTAAGAGTATCACATGATTAACGGAGAGAAACAAGATTATTTGAAATTATCTGAACTTATCAATTACTTGAGATTTCTCAACATAAAAATTGATCTCTATCAAAGATTCTACATTTTAAGAGTATCACATATTTTACAGAGAGAAAAGTCTTAACATCTCTTATTCATTGAGAAAAATATGGAGTTAAATCCTTTAAATATAACGTCATTCTAGTGTTGCATAAATAATTTAAATTTAGGATTACTTTTTATATACTGACAATATATAATAACTTTGCACAGTCAACTAATAGAATTTGGGAAAAATATCAAATCATAATAACTAGTTATTGAATCCTTCTAATTTTAAATTATTATCTCTCAATTTTCACTTAGGACTTGTTGGAGTGTCTTTTTTTTAAAAAAAAAAAATTCTTGGGGTATCTTCTCATCTAACTGGTGAGAAACTAATCTTCTAGAGTACGGTCAAGCGCTTAAATTAGGTATGCTCCCAACAATTTTTTTTTTTTACATACACATTAATCTTAAAATTGAATCTAAGACCACATACTTCAAGGGCTCAAATCTTTTTCACTCGGACCAACATCTGGTTGAAGTCTCTTCGTAAATCCCCACCAGAGTTGTTTCATCACCTATAAAAGTGGCATCCGAACACCATTCTTCAGGTTAGAAAATATGCTGAAAATAAAATTTACTCACGTGAAATTGGGTTGTGAATTGAGCCAAATTTTATGGTTAAAAGAACTTAATATTTATTGATTAAATACAAACTTAACTCAAAAATGGACATTTTAAAAACATTTTATATTCATAGACAAAATAATATATAGTTAACGTGAAAATTCGTGAAGGTACTATATATTATGTGAAGTTCGGTTTCAAGTAAAAGTATTTAAAAGAATTCAGTTTTGTCCATCAAAGGGGGAAAAAAAAAAGAATTCAGCTTTCATAAATTAATAACTATTTGTAAAAGGGTTATTATATAAAAAATCATATAACATTATAAAGTTACACTGACAACAAATCAAATAGTTCATGGTGTCATGCTCGGACAAAGCATCCAAAGCAAATGTTTTTTGTGTTGAAGAATTGTTGGCACTAGATTTCAAAGCCTAGATTATTTTGGACAGGGTTGGTAAGATTAGTAGAGCCAACCTGTAAGCCAATTTAGCCACAACCTGGCCTTGTCACAGGCCATAGTGCGGCCCACCAAACAAACCCTTAGATTATTAGCTGAAAAGCTAAGCATTAGTGGATGCCTAATCAGCATCAATAGTGATATGATAATAAAGTTTTTTCATTTTAATATGGTTGAGAATGGAGCTCATGTGTACTAAATTATAACCGTGAAGCAAATTACAAATTCCGGGATATGATTGCCCCCACTCTTTCTAATGTCAACAATAATCTGCCCTTTAAGACTCACTTTAGGCTTAGATTAGTCAAAAACAGGATTGCTGTGTTAGGTGGTAAAAACAGCTTTATAATCTTTTATCTTTACTCATATCAACTGAGAAGCAAGAACACCATTCAGCCATTGCCACTTGCCATTAAACAGGAACAAAAAAAAAATATCTACACACCCTATAATGTTTAACAAAATTTCTAAGTTGAAGGAACAATATTTTACAAGTTCTACCTGTGACATTTCTCAAACCTGTTTACAGAATGACCCATTACCGATGCAAAACTTCATATGAAATATACACAGAAGGAGGAATAACTATAACTATATGTTATCAAGCAATCCTAATTTAAAAAAAAAAAAAAAACACATGAAGTCATAATAATCTTAAGGGGACACCAAAAGAACCAAGAAGATAAGATAAGCTAATACTGGCATAGTAATATTTTCTCTCTAACAAAGAAAACAAAAGGAGTCATGAGTTTGTATCTTGAATATGATCAATGGGGTCTTGAATTTGGTCCATGGAAGAAATAGATGTTCTCTTGATGAACTCCAAGCAATCTGCAATGGCTTCCGCATAGAAAGAATTGTTCCTCCCATAAGATGCCACCCTACTACAATCAACTTGTTGGCCTTTGATCCTTTCCTTCCTCACCAAACCATTCTTGCTGCTGTTGCTGTTGTTTCTTTTGAAGCCACCTCTTCTGTGAAACACTTTCTTCAGCAGCTGAAGAGCCTGAGCGTATGAGAGTTTCCAGCTATCAAAGAGCCTGAGGAAGAAAGTGAACCTCTTGCGTAGCCTCACGAGGTAAAGCCTTCTGAGGTTCAACCTAAACCCTCTACATTTTCCATGGCAGGATGATGATCCCTTGCCACTGCTAACTCTATTGTAACTCATGTGATCAATGTTTTGGCTTATGCTATAGCCAAGGGATTGTTTGGCACCAGCCTGAGTTATGTACAAATATATAAGGTTGGAGGGTGACTTTTTTGTATGGTGAGGGCAACGATGGGGTTGTGGTATGAAGGAGAATGAGGGAAGAAGATTGGAAACTTGTGGATTTTGGACTGTTTTGGAACTTTGGGCGGTTTGGTGCAGTAAAGACAAGGGAGTTTGAGGTGTGATATATGTGACCGGGATTAAACTTGAAAACTTGGGTATGTTTAAATATAGAAGGCACTATAAACATCAAGGTGTTGAATCATTGATTGGTGTGGTAGGGCCATTATATGGGGACAAGGGAAACAAGAAAAAGAGAAAAATGCCATCGATTCTTTTTCAAAGTAGGTGACTAAAGCAACACCGGAATATGATAATCAGTATCAAATAGGTGAGATTCCGGAATTGAGTTTCTAAGCATATATTATAATATGATTATTTCGAGCTTTGTTAGTCTAACAAAGTTTGACTTTTGAATTGGCTTTTTATGGTAGAGGGGCTGGCTTTTTTTACATTAGGAAATGTGAGCCTGTGATGAGTTCTCTCTCTCTCTCTCTGCTTTCTATCAAAAACTTTTTTTGATTGCTGCTTACCTTTAATGATAATAACGAACTTTGAGGACTAATGCTCACTCGGATTTATGACATCTTTAATTACTACAGTTTTGTGCCAAAAGATCCACTAATCTGCCAAAGGAGTAGATGATCCACAGTTTTCATTGAAAAATTGGTGTTATCTTTAACACCCACCTCATAAACTATTACTATTATTATTAAATAATTTGTAGCGTATAAGTCTTAAGAAATAGATAGATAAACAGAATGGTCTATACATTTTCCACGAGATGTGCTCATCAAGTCTCTCTAATTCAGCATTGCCATTAGTTCTAGATGTGGCCAAGTGCTTTGTCTTAAGAAGTCAATTTTGTAACATGAACCAACATTTTTGGTAAATGTTTCGCCAAAGTCATGAATGTATCTCCTTTTTTATAACAGTGAGTGACAAGAAAAGGAAACAAAGTTAAACATGTATAAGTAATAAGTTCATGAAACAGGAAGCAAACGAACTTAATGGTTATAGAGAAGAGAGGTAGATGAAGAAAGTAATCTGAACATTGGTCATCAACTATGCATAACTAGTGCCTTATATTTCGGACAAACTCCTATGGTTGCTGAATGCTTGTCATAGTACTAGTGCCTCACCTGTTTCTTAACAACCTTGGTGTGAATTTGTTAAAAGAAGAGCAAAGCTTTGACATATGAAAATCAAAGACTTCCACTTTTAGCCGCCAACAGATATTTGTGTTAGAACGGTTATCCATTTAACATCACATGTTTAATTCAAAACTGACATGCAAACGTTCAAAACAGTGCCGACTTCTGAACTACCTATTATTTGTAAATTTAAGTTTTGGAAGTAATAACGAAAGTCGAAAGATTATTTAAGAAGTAGTGTGTGTGTGTGTGTGTTTGGGCATGGATAAATTTTTTTAGTCAAAAACTTCCATAATGCTTGCTGTATAATACCGATACCGTACGTCTTTGTGCAATGTGAAAGACTAAATAAACTACGCCATGGCGGTGTTTTGACATTTTTAAAATCTAGAACTAGAAATTTCTTGAAAGTAATGAAAGAAGCTGACAAGAAGTTTTGACCAAAAAAAAAAAAAAAAGATTTGCAAGTGATCTTACTGACTCTATTATAATGGCAATAAGCAAGTCCTATTACTTTATAATAGGAAACCTGTCATTGTTAAGAGTTCAAATCCATTTAATAACAATAAATATTTATCTAAATTTTGTAAAAAAATTGAACTTATGAGTTTTATTTCACCGACTTTTATCACCTGTGTTTGGTAAATTTGTTCAAACTATTATCATTTTACTAATGAATAATAAAGTAATGTATTAGTGCCGTCATTAATTTATCTCGCACAATATGATTTTAATAATTTCGTAAATGGATGACATCAACATCATAGTTTTGCATCGAGTTTTAAATGTTACGGCCTCAAGAAAACGAATCAATGAAAACCATTATTGACCCCAAAAAAAGTCAAGTATAAACTTGATGGAGCCATCAAAAGTCAATATATAATACGGATCGATTATTAGGTTTCTATAACAAAAACTGAAACTTGAATTAGCATTGAGTAAGCTTCCTTCTTTTTCTCCTTTTTCCCCCACGAGCCAGAAACTTGACTAAAATAATAAACTTACTCTCGTTTCTCACAAACTGAAAAAGAAGAACGACGTATATCCATTTCACGATACTATATATATAAACATCGGATGTGCACCTTGATTTTAGTCATGTGTTCAACGATGATGCCAAATGTTCCAGTCAAAAGAAAAATAATACTACTAAAAATTTACACGCTTTCATTTGTGACAATAAAAAATGCATTGATTGGTGAGCATCTATTTCTTTTAAACAACCATTTTGGTACTTGAAAGATATATATAATATCAATTTAATTTTGGAAAATTTTGTGATATTAAATAAATTTATAAAAAAAATATAATATCACATTAGTTATTAAAAATTATTTGATATTAAATATATCTCTAAAAATTAAAATATGATATCATTTTAATTTTTTGGAAAGTTATTTAATATTATATTAACGACTTGACAGGCACGATAGCATTTTTATTTTTTTGATGTTTTATTAATAATAATTTAATTTGATTGATAATCTTATATATTTAATATCATCTAATGTTTTACATTCATTTATATTTTTTTGCTTACAAAGTTACGGTTTCTGTATGACTCTATCTAATATATTTCTGTTGTGCGCATCTTTTTTTAGAGCAAATGGGGGTCTATGGGATACTTAAGAAAGAAACTGTTCTAAGCACGTTCAGGTAGAGGCCATATGTGTCTTTTGGCCGTGGAGAGTATGAGGATTTTTTTTTTCCTTTTACATTGAAACAGAATATATTATATAGATATATATTAGTAAAGGTATGGTTTCGGACGTGAAAAAAATATAATAATTTAGTTAGGAGAAAACAAAAACAGTTACATGGGGATATCCCTTATATATATATATATATATATATATACATTCCCAAAAACTCATACTTTTAAATTAAAATATAATATTATATTAATCCTGTTTAATATTAAATAAATTTTTAAAAATTAAAATATAATATTATTTTAATTATTTCAAAAGTTATTTAATATTAAATAAATTTCCAAAAACTCACACTTTATCAAAAGGTGAAGATTAAATAAATATGATTGCAAATAATAATATGAAATTTGCACGCTTTCATTGGTGACCATCAAAAAGTACATTGATTGATGAACATCTATTTCTTACATAAAGAAAGTTTTAAAATAATGTTATGTACATGAAAGTATGCTGCAAGCCTCAACGAAAAATTTACAATGATACTCTATGAGAAATGATTTTTATATTATTTGAAGTAATAAACACTCATAGACACTTTTTACTTTTAGATTTGAAAAAGAAAAAAAAAAGTAATGTGACAATAATAAGATTGTGAAGACCCACCTTGCTATATGTGAATATCTATAAACATCTCTAAAATTAGATGTACAAATAACACAACTCATACTCTATTTATCCAAAAAATAATGGATTTAATTTAAATATATTATAAAATTTTTTTATACATATATCTAATTATGTATTGCCACATCAATAAAAGTGTTTAACTTAATTATTCAATATTTTAAAAATCTTACAAATACAAATATGTAATTGGATGATAATATAAAATTTTTTTATATTAACAGTGTATACTAATTAAATCCTAAAATAATTACAAAGATTCTTATGAATGATCTAATAACATAAGAGCACCGACAACAGTCTACAAGGCCTTCTGACCAATACAATTAGGGTATGTTTATTTTAGCTTCTTTTTTGAAAAAAAAAAAGGTGATTTTTTTTAATTATTCATCTTAACTTCTATTAAAAATTTTAAAAAAATATCTGCTTTTAATTTTTAAATAAATAACTTCGATAAAAAATAGATAAATAAACAAATACACTCTTAATCAATTCAACCTTCACCAACATTAGAGAAAGGTTTTTTCATAGATAATATATAAATACCAAAATCGATACATGATAGCCGTAGTTCATATAAATATTAATTTTAATTATATAAATATTACACACAATGTTGACTAAAAATTAATATATGTTATCAATGAAAACAGTATATCTATTGACAATTTTAATATATTCATTTAAATTGCAATCAATGTATGTCTATTGACTATTTGAGTATTTAAATCTCTATGTTCAAATATTGAAATTGTTAACATTAAACATAAAAGTTTGAAAACAGAAAAAAAAGGACGAAAACAAAATGCCATTCTCATAATTATTAAAAAATAATTAAAAAGCAAAAAGGAAATCAATATAGGACCGCTAACAAGAGTTGAATCAAAGAACTAATCTAAATTATCTAATCATATATATATATATATAGAAAAATTACACTAAAGAAAAACCTGCCAGTTAATCAGTGCTGTAGCAAATGCAGCACATTCAACGCAACGGTGGCAACAAATAAAATATCAACAGCTTAATGTAATCTCACTACCCAAGCTTCCAATGTTATGACGTGTTCTTCAGCAATTAGAGAATCCTACCTAACTCATATTAACAAGGTCAAATTGTAATGCTTAAGAAAAATCATGTACGAGGATTATACATATCCCAAACATAAATATATACTATACTAAGCTAGAAATTGGAGCAAGTCTGAACGGGCAGAAGTCACTCCTCTAAATGGTTTCCAGGTCAACTACCAATAAATCATGGTAATGGAACCACTATTCTGATTGCTCAAATGGGACACGAACAAACAACTGTCCATGCAGTGTCACCACTGCTGATGTCTGATGAGGATCAATTCTTGAGGGCAAACTGACAACCTGGATTCATTAAAATTCTTTAAATTAGAGTGATGTAACGGAAACTATTAAACCATAAAAACACATAAACTAATACATACAGAAAGTGATGGTTCAAATATGGAATGTATCAGAAAACTTCTTGCAGTGATGATTACACAGCTAAGCATATCAGAAAAATAAAGTTGCAGCTTGAATAAAGTGAAATGATACTGGTGATGACACAAGGTGATTGTTTCACTTTAAATCCAGTGTTACTTTGGTGGGAAAGACCAAACATAGCGGTGAGCATAAACCACGAATATAAATATGTTATAACATGTTATTACGAAGGTTGAAAAAATACCAGCTGTTGAAAGAAGATAAGGCCAGATACATTGTTCTCATTGTTGAAGAAAATAATCTACCTTTTTGAAAGGTGTTACACCCCAAGGATTATTGGGATGCTCAGGCTCGCCGCTTATAACCAAGCGTCCGGCTGGGTCCGATTGAACACGCACCTGGTTGTAGAAAGTATACATGATGAGCCTCACCATCATTGCAGTAGTGTAAATGATCATTAAGTTTTTAAATTCATTCTGTATAATACCTCTTCTCGCAGAAGGCCAGGAACTAAAGCATATACCTCAAAACAATCCTTCTGCACCCAAGAGTTTTCATTGCAATGAGCAAATTACATATACAGATTATATTCTATTTGAACACAAGATAAACAACTTACAGTTTTTTGCACATTAATTTTTACCCAATCAGCAGGAGGTCCAATGTCAATCACAGCTGTGTCCAATCTAGCAGCCACAGACATCAGCAGCAAAGTCAGCGAATGAACCAAAGTGCCAGCGTAAACATTTCTAGTAAGGCAATAGGTTGGCAACACATTTCACCGGTTAACTAGACAAACAGATAAGTAAGCAAGTCCAACACAACAAAGATGAAAAAGGATGTGGAAAATGAAGTAACCGTGTCTTAACTGTGGTTTAGACGGTTTACTGCGTGCTGCTTTGACTGTGTTATCCATGTACGATGGTTTCTTGCGCTTTAGTAAATCTGAACCAAAAAGGGGGGAAATCAAATACTGAGAATCATTTAACACCTAAAATACTGCTACGAATGATAGCTATACGATGAAGGACCATACTGATGCTTTTAAGCTGCTTTTCACGCTTTTGCATAGACACAGAATTCCTATCCTAAGAAAAACAAAAGTATTAAACAATTATATGGGTGTACAAACATGGACAACAAGAGAAGGAAAAACATGAATCAATCAGAACTTCAAAATTGTACCAGACCTTAATAATAGGGTCACTAACTTCACCATTGCCCAGGAGACGTTGTGAGTGCCAACCTTGCATAGCCCGTGCTGCAGCATCTCTCCGTGCTCTACCTGACGCCGAAGCCTGGATATAGTCGTCATTGAAACATAATTGTAAGACACAACAACAGAGAGACATAGTTGCAAAGCCAACTGAAGGAAGAAATTTTGCTAGAACACAAGACAAAGCGGAAATTCAAACCATTTTCAGACATTGTTCAAGCTACTATCACATGAAATTTAAATCACATTTAATGATGCCTTAAACCTACATGAAGTCATGACTTTCTTATGGGTAGGAAGGGGAGGTAAATTTGTAGACATTCATAGAGATATACAAATGAAACATTCTTCTTGGTGGAAACATAATTTTATCATGGCCTTCTCAAATTGTGAGGCAAGGAAGGATACCGCATATAATTCAATTTCATAAAGGCAGCAACTGCAAAATAATGATGCCACCTGTCTTTACAATAATCTTCTACCGAACAATAGAAGAGTCAAGACATATGCCAGCAACAAAAATTATTAGAGATAATTTGAACTGATAAATAAGTCATAAAACTTTCTCTTGAACCAGAAAAATAATTTTGACAGACAGTCTAAATTAGAATTGCACCCCATTAAAGCCTGTAGCATGTCAATCAAATAATGAAACTATGGTGATACCAAATGTGATTTTCCAATACTTACCCACCTTATTAAAGCAAATTTGATGAGAATAGTAAGTCAATTCGAGTCAACAAAGCAAAAATTTCCATCCACAATTGTTCCTTGTATACTATTGCTCATGCTATGAAATAAAACACAGAAATTACATATTACCTGATTTTCAATATTCATAGGCTCTGGTTGAGAAGCAATAGGCACACTCAGATCACCACCTTTTATTTTATGCCTTTCATAATCAAGAAGTGCCTGGAGTAGCATATCAGAAACAGCAATAATGAAGGAAGGGTTAAAAAGGTATGGATAACAGAGTGCATAATTCTAATGCAACTGGTACGGTTTTCTGAAATTTTGCAAATAGCAAAGTTACTAACAAAATAAGCATATATGTCATATTAAACTCTAAATCAAGCATGCCTAAAAATGAGATATTTGCAGTCAACCATGAGAAAGGAAACAAACAGACAATATATCCCATGTCAAAGTTTGGAAAAATAGATTATATGGAAATTTGGTGCAAGACCACTACATAAGAGCTATGAAATTTTCTCCAATTAGGCCATAGCTTGAATGCTAATCATCTTGCCAATCATAAAAAAAAATATGGTATCAGTAACACAAAAATTGTCCAGACAATTTGGGTAAATGCACATTGTCTACATCAAAAGTTAATATTCAAGTCCAAACAAAAAGTCATAGAAGCTTCGAAGGAACATCAAAGGCACAGACAAAAACTAAATTCATAATTTGTAGAAGCAATTTTCTCATTAAAAAGGTCAAAAGCTAAAGTATAACATATTGATCTAGAATCACCTTCTCATAAAATCCCCGGAAAGTCCATGAAACTGTGGTGCATGTCCTGCATAAGTTGAAAACAGAGAACACTATTAATATATCATGAGTAATCAATTCCATCCAAACAGCTGTCAGTACTCAACCCCCTCCCCCCCCAAAAAAAAAAAAAAAAAAACCAGGAAAAATAAAAAGATCCCATATCTTAAATAATAAAAACAATTGCTTCAAAGTTATATTTTCCCATCAATATGAAAATCAATCAACCATTCATAATTCAATAGAAGCATCCATCCCACTTTGTTTTCCATTGACATTTTAGAGCTCTGAAGAACACTTCAATTGCTCGCAACATCCTTTCCAATAAAGACTATCATTGCACGGTGGCATTACTTAGCAAACTAGAGTACTAGACAGAACACACATCGCAAATCTGACATCTAATAACACTAAGAGATACAAAGCACAGAGCACAAAATGCAAACTGCGCACATAAGGAGACTTCTCAATGTTAGAAACATGAACATGATCAAGACAAGAAAGTGCAAGTTGGTCCTTACTTAGGAGGCTTGAAAGATTCTCCCACTTGCCGCCATAACTTACATGAGGTTACCTATTCATGAATATAAGCCAATTAGGTATATGTCCTGGCAGTAATGAAAACAACTGATCTGAAATAAACAAACTGAAAGCTTAAGAGTGTAATTAGCTTGCCTCAAGAAACAACCCCTTGAAAATATACTCATCTAAAAACACTTACAAATAGAATCAAATTTCACAATGCAGATGCAATTTTATAGGTGAAATAGCAGTCAAATTTACACACTATTAAGTGCATTGTGACCAATTGTTCATTTAGTTAATTAATTAGTCAACAGTAGATTTCATGATGTTGATGGAGTATTTGGCAGGCCAGTATCCTCATACCAGGAATTAAGATACCCAATTGTCTTCAATTTGGAATGCCAACATCATTAGAATGTTGCATATCTGGGAATCATGGATCTTTACAATCTTCCATGTTCCATGTATACTGTTTAATTTTCATACTACACTAGGAATCTGAAATACCTAGGTATTTGACGACAAAGTATCTCACATACTGATGTGAGAATAAACACATACCAGATTGCTTATATAAGTTTAAATCCCTCTGTAGTCTCTCCCACTTTGAATGCGTGCATTTGTGCATGAGTTCGTATGCAATATGCATGCATTCTCTCAGCATTCACTTTATTTTACTTGCACAGTCTAAAATTAGCCCTAGCAGTTACCACTGATGACACCTTACAAACCACAAAAGTGATGACAAATACATGCTTCACAAATCAGTTGGAGTGTGTCAACAACCTTAACTAGTAAGCTCTATTGTTACTATGGACCTGTACTATATTTACTCATTCTTCCAAAATCGGCTACAAAAATTTGTATAAGTGCTTCAGCGCAAGAAAAAGGAAAAAGGAAAAAGAGAGAGGAGGGGATACCTTATCATAGCCACCCAACCTTGTTACAGCTCTCCATAACCTTATAATCCACCAAATAAGGATCAGGCCAAAGTGACAATATTTCAGAATTTGGTGTATTTATATCATATTTCAGGACAGTAAAAAGCTTAACTGAACAGGTATAACTTACTTAAGGCAATTAAGTCCTTCTCCATAAAACTTGGGAGGTTTGAATTCCATGCTCCTCTCCCTAAAGAAATTTTCAAGCTCCTTCATAAAAGCTGATTGCTCCTCCTCTGTTCCTGACTCATTCCCATCATAAGAATGGTCAGCATCCAAGAAAAACATGTGATTTGAGTTTGAATTCCCATTATCTGCAGGTGCAGCAGCCTGCTTTTCATCAGTTTTATTCTCAACTTCTAATACATTCTTGATTTCAACCTTTGTATCAGGAGGAACAGCTTGTTGCATAGTAGGTTCATTATGACCTGAAACTATGGGTTCAATATGATCACAAGTTTTACTATCAGCCACTTCACAAGCTTCAGGCTTCACCTCCATCACTGTTTCAGTGACATCAGCTTTGTTTTGACAAACATTGCCATCATTCTCAGAACCCTTATTACTCTGAGGAAATTCTTCAGCTTCCTTCTTTGCGGCAGAAGCTTCTTCAGTCTCAGTTCTATTCAAAACCTGAACATCAGCCTCTACTTGGACTGATTGAAGAGTATTTTCACTATTTTGGACATCTTGCTGTGGAATGCCCTCAGAAACGGCCTCTGGATTCACACTTTTATCATCAGCAGGCAGCCCTGCCCCGTCCTCAGGAGGTGGCCCTGCCTTGTGCTCAGCAGGTGGCTCTGCCTTGTCCTCTGCAGGTGGCTCTGCCTTGTCCTCTGCAGGTGGCTCTGCCTTGTCCTCAGCAAGTGGCTCTGACTTAGCCTCAGAAGGTGGCTCAGGCTTAGCCTCGGAAGGTGGCTCAGACTTAGCCTCAGCAGTCTCTGCCTTAGCCTCAGCAGGTGGCTCTGCCTTAGCCTCAGCAGGTGGCTCTGCCTTAGCCTCAGCAGATGGCTCTGCCGTCCCATTTTCAACATGATTTGAAATTTCCTCAACTGGAACAGAAGTAGAAGAAGCTTCAGGTTGAATTTGAACCTGAGCATCAACCAACCGTTGATTTTCTTCCATGGCAAAAGTCACGCTCTGGCCAGCTTCCCCATTTTCTTTTGCATCACTCATTTTGAAATTCTAGCCACGCATGAGAACATAACAACCTCCTACACCAACCCATCACAGGAATTTAACAGAAAGAACATGAAAAACCAAAACTTTCATCTCAGACACCCCACCACCAGCTCCACAAAAAAAGAAAAGAAAAGAAATTCACTAAATTAAACAGAAGAAGAAAAACGAAGGATAAAGAAAGAAAAATTTTCACCCCTAAGAACTAAACCCTAACCTGTCATCTACTACTGCATAACAACCATGGATAATTTACCCAAAAAGAAAATTCCACAGACCATGTGTTTCTTAAATTCACAAAGCTTAAGCTATGCTTTCTTGGTGCTCTTTGCAGGCATTCACAGTAAAAAGAATAAATAAATCTAACTTGAACAATAATTTAAAAAGAAAAATGGAAGAAACGGCAGCTTAATGTAGCATTACCTGTATGTATTGGAAAATTGAAGGAGCTAGGGAACAGTGAGAGCCAGGAGAAAATTAACCCTAAAATCGAAGAGCAAGAGAAGTTGAATTTTGATAAACCCTAATTGGTTGTCCTTTTCTGTTGTGCGCTGTGCGGTTTTCATGAAATTTTTACCACCTCTATGGTTTCAGCTTCAAGCGGCAGATTTTGATGAGGGGTTGGCTGCACACGCGCCACGCGCCGCGCTAACCACGAGCACAAAAAGTCAAAAACTGTAGTCGTACTCATACGACGTCGTTGCATCTTTTTTTAATTTTTTTCCTTCCCAGAAGTTAGAACTAGGCCCCATTCTAGGGCCTCCACGTACAGCGTTTAAGCCCAAGGAAGAAGAAATATAGAGAGTGGGGTTGGACGTGTGAAAGTAGATGTATCAATTTGGGTCAAATTGAGTTGGGGCACATTCTTAGCCTTATTTAGACCTTCCATGGGCCAAGAGTTAGGGATGTTGTCTTCTTGACCCCGAATTTAGATTTTTTTTTTCCTCAACCAAAAGAAAAAAGAATTTATTTTTTTAAAAAAATATTTGCATTAATTTTTTTGAATCCATAAGTTTTAATATTAGAATTAATTTTTTTGACGGAGTATTAGAATTTAATTGATATATATTATTAGTGTAAATAAATTTTATACGAATATATGATAATGCGTTACTATATCATTTAATAAGATTGATATACTAATATTCAGGGGAGGAAATAGTTCAAGTCAGATCAACTTTAAATATAGTTGGCTTGTATTTCAAATTTGAAGTTTGAGTCTGACTTATTAATTGACATTGACATAGATATTTTTTAAAGGCTTTGCCTATGGGTTTTAAAAATCTAACCTAACCTAAAAAATTATTTAAATATCTAATTTATAATAAAGTTTTTAAATAGACCAACAAGCCCATTCATAAATAGCTCATCAAACTTCTAAATAAGTTAATAAGTTTACGATTGCAAGTAAGCCAATAGGTTTAGGCCTTTAAATAAGTCATGGGTAGCAACAAAAATAACAACCCAAGAGCTAGAAATGAAAAAGCAAAAACTTGTTTTATCGATTACTTAGTCCATTTTAATATATCTATCAGTTTGGTCAAAAGTGGTATATTTGAAAAATTATATTCAAATGTATCATTTTGGTCAAACTAATAGATATATTGAAATGAAGAAAGTACCAATTTACCACAACAAAAGGAGTAGACCAAGGAAAAAAAGAAAGAAAGAGAGATCTCAAGCCTTTATTGACTAACAAAATAATATCACAAAATTAAAAGGCTTAATAATTAAAAGCAGAAGATTAAAAGAAAAAAAAATAAAAAACACTATTCTAAATTCAAATTGAACAAAATCATAAACAAATTGAATATTTGAGAATTTAATGTCAATCATGTCTTCATATTTCCAACAATATGGAAGATAGTAAATAGATCAATCCACATCACAATGTTAGCCTAAAGACGAGGCAAGACAGGTTGACCTATTTTAGAAAATGAGAATTGTCAATCCATCCGATTTTGACAAGTTGGCAATTAATTTGTCTATTTAAAAAAAAAAATTGACAAGTCAACTCATCAAATAGCAAAGGAAAAAAAATGATGGGTTAAGTGGATTAAAAGTCCGTTTAGATTGGCTTTTTTCAAGAAAAAGATATTTATTTTTTTTAAAAAGTACTTTTATAAATTTTTATAGGTATTTGAATACAATTTTTAAAAAAAGTGTTTCAATTAAAAAAAGTTAATTTACCAATTTTTTTAGAAGTTAGAAATGCCTAGTTTCTAAAAAAAAGTAGAAATAGAAGTGATTTTTAATAAATTTATTTTTCAAAAATATTCTTTACTTTTATTTAAAATTACAATACATATCTTTTTTTTTCCTTATCAAATCTTAGTTCTTTTTCTCTTTTTGAATGCATTTTTTTATAATTTAGCTATAAAAACAGTACTTTTATTCTTTTGTATTCAAATGGACTTATATGTAATTTTTACAATTAAAAGTACTTTTTAGATAGTCTATCCAAATATAAAATAATTTTTTCTAAAAATTAAAACTCAACTAAAAAAATTGAGAGAAAAAAAATTCTTTTTTCAAAAGTTTATCCAAACGAGCTTTAACTTGTTGATCAACCATCAACCCTATCTAAATTAACTTTAAAAAGAATAAAAAATGACAGTCTAGGTTGATCAACTTCTGAATTGACCCATCTAACCCATCCCAAAAACAAAAAAAAGACTCGATGATTCAATCCATCCCATCCCTATAGATAACATGAATATTGCATAAGTTAAACAACTCACCTAAAGAAACAGATTGCAAATTACAACCCAACCCACCATATTTTGTAGATTAAAAATTAAATAGATTAACTTGTCAAATTCAACCTATTTTGCATTCTCTAAGCTATATGTGCCTATTCTTTGACATGTTCGAAACTGAAAAGATTGCAAACCTACAAGCGAAATAAAATTAAAGGAATACATATAGGTAAAGGGAATTCAATTTAATAACTTTACAGTAAGTATCCTAACACACATTGGTGTTGAAGCCATACCAAATGACACAAGTCAAACTTCTATCCATAACCTCAATAGGTTTGTTGGCTATGGCATTAGCAATTAGCATATAGCCATATACTAATGAACTTTCACATATCAACCTCTGACATTTCTCTTAAGTTCCCCCCTCCCCCCAAGAAAAGGGAAAATTTATTATAAGAAATTAATCAACTAAAGCGTGAAAAAGAAAAGGCACAAACCCAAAATCTATTTGAAAATCGAATAACCTAGTGCTGAATTCATTTGTGCCATTTCCATTAACCATTTATTTTCCTCAAACTTCAAAATTTTCTTCATCTAAACAACAATTATAAGCAAGATTAAATTATTTTTTGAAAAATAATTTTTCTTTTTGTGTCTGAGACATCAAAACCCTAAAGAGAAAGCCATTCACATTACCTGGGAGATATGGTCATTGTAAATGTGAATAGCAAAGGCCCATGCTTTTGTGTTACATTTGTAAGTGATTTTCGAGGAACTTTTGCTGTGTGCGATGTGCAAAAGATGGAAAGTGCAATGGTTTAAGGTGAAGGAAGATCGAAGGATTGAAGTATGAAGTGATAAGATGCGAAATTAGGGATTTAAGACTTAGAAAAAAATAAGAAGATATATAATAATTTAATATTATTTAATTTAAATAAATGATATAGTATGTGTTTATTAAGTACATTATAGTAATATTTACAATAATATATTGTTATATAATAATAATAATAGTAGTAGTAGTAGTTCAACTTATCTGGCTTTTTTTATAGCTTGAAATTTGGTCTTTTTAATTAAAAAGGATTTTCAGAAAACTTTACCCAATCTATTTAATAAACAAGCAAACTAGATCAGACCATAATGCAAGCCAAATCATAGGTCCTTGACACAGGTTGCATGAACCATTATTATCTTTATTAATATTGATTGGCAAATTGTCACAGTATTAATAAGTTGGATATCATATGTATTGTTAATCCCATTAAACAATATGACAACGTATAAAAAATTTGTTTACACCTTATTAATTAAACTCTATGTTTCTTGGTTCATGACCTAAATTTTATGTTTGTGCATGTTATGTAAGATTTAAGTCAAAACAACAAAGTATTAATTTAAATGAAAGGGGTTTGAATCCCTTAAACATGTGGTATTCAATTAGATCCCGAGATTTATATGTATGAAAAAAATATTATTAGGAGGAGTCTCTACTTAGACATCTGAATGTACCTTAAAAGATTAATCTCTCACATATCAAATGAAAAAATACTCTAAAAAATAATAAAAAAATGTTTTGGGTCAATTTGCGTTGAGTGGGCCAAATTGTGAACTTATAATTGAATCCTTTATGAGCCTCAGGGAAGTTGTTTCCTTGACGCCGAATTATAAATTTATTTTTTTAAAAAAATCAATAATAGAAATTTTTTAATAAACTACTTCAGTAAATTGTTTCAGTCAGTCCATTCACCTCAACCATTTTGACACACTTAAGTGGGAGTACAATTATTCGAGAATTGATTAATCGAATCCCTGCTCTCCACCATGTTTTTTAAAATTTTCTTTACAGCTTAATACCAATAACAATTACTATAGTTATAAATAAATTATATTTATAAGAAGAGGATTATATATATATATGGTCTCCTGATTGTTATAATGCTCAAAGAGTTGATATTATAGCAATACTCATGAGAAATTGAGAATAACCTCATTAATTTTTTTTTTCTCCAAAAGGTTTATTTACTGAACACAAAAGCAATGGACTCGGGCCTGAACTAGAGTGGAAAGAAAGGAAGTGGGGAGATTTTGGACCTAAAAACCATTGTTGGTGTCCAGTTACAATGTTGGCCCAAAGATGATAAAACAAGTAGTACTGGAGCCCTTCGCAATTTCAGCTTAATGTTGTTGAATTGTTGAATGAAAATTTAGCTTTAGCCAAATAAATAAATAAATAAATATGGTCCTAATTCTTTAAAAGAAGAATGTACTTGGATTTTTTTTTAATCAACAACTTCTAATATTATAATTTAATTGATATATAATGTTAGCGATAAAAATAAGTTAGGTGTGGCTAGACTTGACTTAAATAAGCCTAACCTATACTTTTAACCATGAAATCTAAATCTAGTTTATTATAGATTCAATCATTCAAAAAGCTTACAACATCAAATAAGTCTTTTAAAAATTTTAAATGATATCAAATTTACTTTCAAATTAATAATTAAAAGTAAATTTATTTTATATTATTTAAATAAAAATTATTTTTTTAAATTAACTTTTGATATACTCAAATTAAATATAAATCAATTCTTTAAAAGTAATTTCTCCAAAATTATTTTTTTCAATTTAATTATTTTAACAATAATTCTCTCAAAAGTTAAACTAAGTATACCCTTAATTTTATCGTTAACTCCTGACTCTTAACCCTTACCATAATAATTATGGATCACATATTTTTCAACTAACTTGATATTATTTAAAATTGTTAGAGGATTTATTAATGTCATAAATCTTTAAAATGCGAAATTAATGTCACTTAAAATTTTTGAAGAATTTACTTAATATCACAAGTTTTCTTTTTTTCAAAGACTAAATTGTTATTACATATATCTTTGAAGAACGAATAAGTAGTTTAGTCTCTTTTTTCTACCTTCGAATATTTTACACATGCCTGAAAGGGCAATGACAAACACGATGGTCCCACTTATCTGCTGGGGTTCGTGAGAGTGGATATTCCCTTAATATGCAGTTGCTAACATTACGAAAGCCTCACGCCGTGGGGGCACCTTCTCCATGTGCCTGCTGAGGTGACTTCAAGTGTTTTGTTTGGTTCTCTACCTAAAATTTTTTTTCCTTTTTCTTTTCAGACATCACCCGTTAAAAGTTGGTTTTCACCTTCAATTACAAGTGTACAAAATATTTACACAATACCCGTTAAAAGTTAGCTTTCGCCTTCAATTATATAACTGTTTGTATTGTACGTAGGTATAAGTTTGTACAAAATCATAGAATCAAATGATTACTATAGCACAAACTTTTAATTCAATTTTTAAATTATGTCGTTGGTAGGGCATACTAATGTAGAAGATTACCCAAAGGCCAGAGCACTATAATGATGAAGTCTGGAGCCCATCAGCGAATGTTGCACAGTCGAAAGTGAACTTTGCAGCATTTGACGATAGACAATGCAAAAGCCGTGAATCTTGGTTGTTGGGGGTATAAAAATTATACCCAAAAAAAAAACAACTAAATTAAAGTTTTTATTAAATATTAAAGGTATGCAAATTTATTGAATACAAGATTGGGTAAATTAATGCCGAATCTAACATATATTTTTTTTCACAAAGATATATTGAGAAAATGGGAGACAAATATGAGATATCTCATATTCAATAAGATATACAGGAGTCAACTACTCCAATATGGGTTAAAATGTTAAATACAAATAAAAAAAATCTAAAATGTTAAATATTAATAGTAATGATCAAAATAAATAAGACATTTAAAATAAATAAAAAACCAAAATAAATTGTTGAAGTCGTGTCGCCTTCAACGCTTTCAATTGGAGATCTTTGGAGTTAAGATTTTATTCCCGCACTTGCTTCCTTTTGCCATTTTTTTTTCTAAGAATCAAATTAATTTACTCCAACTATGCCATTTTACCGTCCATCAGTAACATTGGTGTCTAATTAATTTGTACTTGAAGATGAAGTGTGCCAGTTTTAGGAAATGGCTTATTTGTCTTTGCATTGTTTATTTTAATGATATTTTTTACCGATAAGTACAAAAAAGGCACTGCCCATGACTCAGTGATGAGAGGCTTCATGCTGTCCACGACCGTGACAACAAAGACTCGGACAAAATTACATTACATCAACAGGGAGCTACCAAGGCTGAAATCAACCAGCTACGGACTACCAATCGAACAACTTTTTCCAGCTTGCTTTTTCTGTTTTCCATACGGTAAGGTCTAAGACATCGAATCTAAGCCAATTTATCGCTAAATGATATAACCATGCACATTCCACAGTCATCATTTTAGCCTCCCATAGAAGAATAATGACACAAGTGAAAAATTTTTAGATAGTCACAAGTTTACCACCTTATATTTAAGCACATTTTTAGTAAAATTGATGAAAATTATAAATAATTGAATGCATCTAAAATAAATTAGTAAAACTCACTTTTATTGTGAATTGTTAAGCTTGTGCTTATAGAAAAAAAAATTTACATTAGATTTTTTTTTTTTAATAAGTAATATGGAACAACTCACAAATATGAAAGAGTTGCCCAAAAAAATACAAGATATGCCGACTCAAAACCAAGGCGCCATCCATTATGTACCGCTTCAAGTTTGATGCATCATACATCTAGATGATCTAAGGATGAAGATTAATGATATATTGATACTCCAAAGACTTATGATTTGTTGTATATACGTCTCACTTCCTTTCTGTTTCATTTGCAGTGCGCCTTAAGTCACCATTCCAACCAACATCTTCCCTTTCCTCCCTTTGCCTATATTCCACATTCCCCACCTTCCGAGGCATGCATGGAGGTCGTCGGCGCCCGCTCTCGAAGCCATTCTCCAGCACTGGCCTATCTCTTGCCTAACCCCTTCTTTCTCTTTCTTCACCATCTTCTTCTCTCTTATACTCCCTTTCTATCTAGTTCTCTCTCTTTGATCCAACCTAAACCTGTATTGCCACCCTCACCGGTCTGCAACAAACCACCTTGTCCCCAACCTCAATGCCTTTCGTCTCCGTTGCCACTTCCAAAATCCTATCAAACACCTTCAAGAGTGCTTCTTCCACCTTTGAGACCTTGATGACCTTGTTGATGCTCAGTGAGACCTTGCTCGCAATGGCACCGTCGTCGACGACCACGATGAGCCAATCCAGCACCTCTGGTGGGGCGTCCTCGACACAAATCTTGGCGCCATAGGACTAGTCACTGCGGGGGCATGAAGGTGGACCATTGTTGGAGACAATGTGGATTGGCAGACCTTGTGCTGGCGATCGCTTAGTTGGGATTTGATGTCCTTGGAGAGGGGTTGATGGATTCTACAATGTTATAACTAATTATGGTGTTAAACCATCAGATCTTGGTCTTTTAGATTTCAAGGTGTATACCATAGTTAATAGGGTGCATAGCATATGCTGCCACCAAAGCCAAACATCCGGCACACATTTGTTAGTAGAAAGGAAATAAGTTGGAACCTAAGCCAAGCACATTGACATCAAAGACAGCAAGCCTCAAACTCAACGCAGACGTGATTTCTCGACATAAGATTCGAATTAAAAAATTAGACAACGATAGGAATATAATTGATTGAAATGTTAATTTTATCTCTTTATTCTTTTTTTGCTTCTATACATTCTTTTAGGATGAAGTTTTAATTTATGTATTTATTATTAAGTTAATGTATTAAAATCACATAAATTACTCACTATTATAAGTTTATTAAATATATTAATTTTTTAAATATACAATTCAATAAAATGTTTTAAATTTTTAAGCATTATATGAGGTGGTAAAAAAGCTATTCCAGGGAAAGAATATCAAGTTAGATCCTTTTGAGGAACATTTGTTTCTGGCGGGTCCGTCCTTGAGTCCCTGTGGTGTGGACCATCTCTGGTCATTACCCTTAGTTGTTGAAAACAAAAGAAGAAAAGAAAAAGAGGCTCCTAATCATTTTGTTTTTCCATGTGTTTCGCCTTTCAATATTTTAAAAAAGTGTTTATATAACTTAAATTTTGGATATATTTTAATTTTAATTTTAAATAAAAATAATTTTAATACTTAAATTTTATATATAGTTAAAAAAATTTAAAATTAATTTTTTTTTCAAAAACTATTATTTTTAACTTCTAAAAAAATTGAAAACATATTTTTTGGGATTCTAATTATTTTTAAAAAATATCTAAATATACAAAAATTAATTTTTTATAAAAAAATAATTTTTTGCCCAAAAATTTTTAAATAAATACACCCTTTATATATAACTAAAAAAGTTAAAAATTAATTTTTTTAAGATTTTAATTATTTTTAAAAATTATCTGAATATATAAAAATTAATTTTTTAATAAAAAAGCTGTTTTTTACTTAAAAAATCTTGATTAATAGTTGCTTCTTTGCTATTAGGTAAATGAATCTTGATTAGATATATATGTCTAAAGAGTTTATACTTGTGCGCCATCTGCCATGAACTTTGGGCCAAAATTTTCAAAGAATTGTGTAACATTTTACGAATATCCAGAAAGATTGTAAACATTTTTTTCTAAAATAATTACGAAATTTCTAAAAATTTAGAGGGCTTTAACTCTCCCGATCCATATTTGAAGTTCGTCGGATCCATCTGTAGTTGCAATTATTATTGTACCAAATCGGACCCATGGTATAGAATTATGGAATTTTGTAAATTTGTACTGAATACAACTAACAACTACTCGCGTAACTGCTATCATTATGGAACAAATAATTTTTTTTTTATAAGTCTACTATTTAAAGTTTATTTTTAATTAATATGAGTCGAATCAATTTAATTCATTACAACATTAGAACTCTTTTATTATTTTTTATTTATAATATTTAAATTTAAGATATTTTCGAAAATAATTAAGTGTCAAATCTTTTTTTTTTATCAAAACCACATGCATTTTTCTATCGAAGATAATATTGCTCAAATATGATAGGATCACTAAAACAGTAAAACTCTCTTTTCCCCCTTCAAATAATTTGAACTATCTAAATATTAAAAAAAGAAAAAACCATAAATGTCAAGACATTATTAGAAATGAAGGACAATGATTGTGCATCCTTCATAAATAAATCATATTATTTGAAGTGAGTGTCCTTAGCCGGTGAACAGAGACTGGTGGGGGCTGGGGATGTGAGGCGGGCTCTCCTTGGCTGTTTGCCATGCAAAAAGCATAGGCATGCATTATGCAGAGAAGTCAAACTATTGAATTAAGGTCATTAATGCGAGGCTAGTAGATTTAATTTCTCAATTTGTCAAGATGTAATTAAATTAGTTCAATTGTAGGCTTCTTTGTTGTTGCTACTTGGCGCCAATCATAGCTTTAGTAGAAAGAAAATTGATCACTCTAATCTATCTTGTCACGTCAAGGGCTCAACTCAAGGCTTTCAGGTGTGGGTGAACGAAGGGTAAAGAGGATGAAAAATTATGAGTAAATATCTTTTTTAATTTTAATATTTTAAAATAATTTTTTTATATTAATTTATGTTAATATTTTAAATTTTGATATTAATTTAATTTTTTAATGATGATTTGATAGAAGATTTAATTTTATAAAAAATTCATTAAAGAATTAAATTAATATCAAAATTTAAAATATTAGAACTAAACTAATATCAAAATTTGAAGTATTTAGATTAAATTGATATCAAAAAGTTTTTTAGGCCAAATTGATATCGATTTCCAAATGCTGGGATTAAATTGATGTGAAAATTTTGAAGACTTAATTGATATCAATTTTAAAATATTAGAACTAAAAATAATATTTACTAAAAAAATATTAGATGCTGATCTTGACACAAAAAAAAAAGGTTTATATCTTTCTAATAGGAAAAAATATTTTATATTATTTGGTAGAGTTTAATTGATATATATTGATAATGTGAAAGAATTTTATATTATTATCTAATTATATGCTAATATTTATAAACCTTTTAAAGTAATAAATAATTATGTCAAATCTTTTTACTAATATGATAATATATGCCAATTAAAGCTATTGTATCATATATAGCTTTATTAACTAGAGCTGGGCATAATAATAATAATAATAATAATAATAAACGAGTAGCACTTTCAATAAAAGGGTCAATTTTTAAATTTGAAAGAAAATAATTATTGAAAAGATCTTATATTTATGACAATGTTAGATGATAAAAATACCTTAAAAGAGATTTAAAAAAAAACCTTTAAAAAAACAATGTATATATCACTTTGATAATGATATTAAAGTATTATTATAATATAAAACAAAAATAATGATAAACATAAAATAATTTAAAGCAAAAACTTCCTTTTTTGACTGCAAACGAAGAATTTCTCTGGAGTAATGTGGAAACATTGGAATGGACATGTGCTTGAGTTGAGTGCCTGAAATACCCACGTTAGTCCGGTCCACTAATTAATTTTGAAAACGAAAAGGACGACAGCAAAGTTTGTGGCTATGTTCATTTACTCAATTTTATAAATGTTATGAATTTTAAACCTAACAAATTATAAATAAAATGAAAAAGCATCATTGATTTTATTGCCTTTCATTTTCTTTGAGTTATTCATTTTTTCTTTCTCCCAAACTTCACGGCAACATACATTATCATCATTACATAAAAACAAAAATATATACAGTCAGTAACGATTTTTTTCAATGTTAAAGATTTTATTTTTAACAAATAATAAAAAATGAATATTACTATGGGTCAATTTAAAATAGAAATAAAAATGAGGATAAAATATTTATGAATTAAATTCATTAATAAAATAATATGAAAAATTAATCTATGAATTTTTTATCCGATTTTTAACTCCGTACCAAATTCATCTTGAAAGGTAAAAACTTCTTCTTATTCATTCATTTTATAAAACCTTGAACGAGAACTTTTACTTACATAAACTATCTTCCCTTTTCTTGTTTGCTAACAAACCATGGCATAATTTTTGCCAGTTGTTGAACGGACCAATTACTTATTACTAAGCTAGAACTATAACTTTCTCGTATATCAAGTGTAACGGGATTTTCCTATTGCAGACCTTATAAGTCAAAATATTAAGGCTATCATACATCTCAATAGTAATGTTAGTCAAATAAAGTTAATGAATTTGTCTAACGTTATTCATGCATTTCATATTCATGACATTACTTTATATCAATCATTATATCCAAAAAAAAATTATTAGATTAAATGCACTATTAAATCAAAAGAAAATATTAAATAGTCAGAATTTTGTTATAATATTTTTTATTAAAATGACGTGATATTAAAAATAAATAGATGATTTTTTTTGTTTTTTTAACTTATGAACCTCCTATTTAATTAGATCTCGGCAAATTTAATTTTGACCTTTTTTTTTCCCGACAATTCAGGAAAGAAGACTCAATCACTCTCCCTTTCAAAGGAGCGAGGGTGCAACCAAAAAGAACAGAAACTTCATATCGAAAACAAGCAAAACAGAACTATTTATCTAGTTCAACATCCAAGAAACACCACAATGGAAACCCAAGCCATGAACACCCAAACCCAGACTTATAGAATATCAGGCTCTAGTTGGCAGAACCACCTCACCTATGCTAATCACTACACCATCATATAGTTGCTTCCATACACCTTTATCTTGTACTAAAAATCTAAAATTTGCATTCATGTAGTTGCAAATTTTGACATTTATTTCGGTATATTATTTTTGCTATATATGTAACATTATCCTAAATCAAAAGTTATTATAGAGTTGATAACATTGACCTGCAGCGGATTCCGTTTCAGCTTCATCCTCGAGCATGCATACGCATCACGATCATTGAATTGTATAGGCCATATACACCAACTATCGTATATATTACGCGGGAAGCGACCTTGGTTTTGTCTTCTGGTTCCCCCTGTCAATTCACATCGAGGTCCCCTAGCGTCGTTGATCATTTGTTGCTTCTCATAATTATCCAAGCACTGCGGGATTCTCCTCCATCTCATCATCATTCAGTCTTCTCATCATCACATTTGGATAGTGCCCTCCTCACGCGGTTCTAGTAGTTGACGTGAGACACGTGTCCATCTCATGTCCAATCCAATTCGATGCTCAACTCAAATTTTAGAACTTCTTTTGCTATGCAAAAGTGCAGAGTCGAATACGTGTCCACAGCCTTTATTCTCCTGCCATATGGCTGAAGATATTCCACATTTAAATTGTCGGAGCGGTTTGTTTTTTCTTTTTTTGAAAGATTTATTTACTAGAATTATATGACATATTTATCAATCATGAGTTATATTAATTTATTATTTATTTGCAGGTGTCTTTATTTTAAAATATATAATTCATCAAAAAATATTATTATAATTCAGAGATCATCTCAACCGTTGTCTTTTTTTAGATTTGAATTAATCTTAGAAGTGTAATTAATAATGTGTTTGGTTTTTTTTTATAGAATTAATTTTGTAAAATTAATTTGATTAGAATTAATTTTAAAATAATATGATTTATATTTAGTAATTTATCTAAAAGTAATTCTAATAGAAAATAAAAAATTTTCATTTCTTTCAAAATCAATTCTAAAAATAAGAATTGATTCTAAAAATCTAAGGCCAAACAACACAAAAAATTATCAAAATCGATTTTGTCGTCCCAAAACCGATTCTAACATCACCCGCCGCACATCCAAGCATAGGCTTAATCTACTACTGTATCTAACTCTAGTTGATATTACTATATTTATTGATTATCCTTGTTCTTATATTAAAAATTTTGATTATTTTACTTTACTAATATATCAATACTCTTTGGATAACGAACAAGAATCTATAAAGTCATCAATTAACAATAAACTTATAGACTCAAAGAATTGTTTGTGATGGTAAATAATTTTGATCTTTTAGAAATAAAAGACAAAGAGACAGTTTCTATAGAGAAATTATATAACCCTTATACTCAAATAATTCAGACCTATAAGTAAAAATAAAATAAAATAAAATAAAAACTTAGGGAGAAAATCTTCTTAATAACAAACAATTAAAAGTACAGCAATGCCTCCTGTAATAGTAATTCGATGCTTTAATCACAGGAAAAGCACGTTTCAACCATTTTTTGTCAGTTTACCGTATCATGACTTTCTTTTCTTGTTCACATTCTAACAGAAGATAGGTTGACTGATCAATAGTCATGGCTTCACCTGCGCCCTTCTTGTTTACCTTCACTTCAACCA
Source organism: Pterocarpus macrocarpus (assembly GCA_031439585.1). NCBI lineage: Eukaryota > Viridiplantae > Streptophyta > Magnoliopsida > Fabales > Fabaceae > Pterocarpus > Pterocarpus macrocarpus. The sequence continues at coordinate 65,774,520 of CM062520.1, read as the reverse complement.
TAACAAAGGCAGCAAGGCACAGAGAGCTTTCTCTGAAATTTTTTCCGATTAAGGAAGCTCGTCCATACATCCTAACACAGTACGAATAAATTCATGTTATGTGTGTACAACTTGGGACCAACATCAAAGACGCAACCAAAATACGAATTTTTCTGTCGGCTATTTACCTATTTTTTCGGTTAAATTAAAGCACAAAAAAACAACCTTATTACGATTGTCATGATTGAAATAATAGTAAATATTAAATAACATGTTGGTCCCCTTCTTCATTCAATCATCCGCAATAAGAGGCATGTGCCTTATGCCATGTCATCTCACTTGCATTATTGCCAGGGACACTTCACACTTTTTTTAGCTTTTCTTTATTCTAGTAATCTACTTGTCTTACACAGCATAAAATCGGATAGGGTGAAGTAGTTTCCTCATTTTTCATGGCTAATATGTGTCCATATGTGTTGGTCCGATACCCATCATAGGCATTTATTTAATTATGTTTTTCTGTTCATAAAACTTTTTCTCTAATCTATGATTGTCTTGTCTAAGTTCAAACGACAGAGATAATCTATGGTTTTGTTCTTCTTCTCTTCCACGTTATGAATGTGCTCTTTGCTTCCAAGTCCTAACATCTTTTGAGGCCTTCTTATAGTAATAAAATGAGACTGAAGTATATGTTTTACAATATCTCTGTGGTTCATTTTAGTATCTTTTTATGTGAAAGCTGTACTTAAAGGTTTGGTACAGATATATTTTTGTTCGCTATAAGTCTCTTATTTGCGTGTAGGATTAGCATATAGTTTTGGAATAACTGAGAATGGCGTTTCTGGACCTCTTTTATGTTGCCTCTTTGCCGGTGATCAAAGTACTACTAATCACTGCTGTTGGCTTGTTTCTCGCGCTGGAAAACGTGAATTTGTTGGGAAAAGAAGCAAGGATACAAGTGAATCATGTAAATCTTTGAATGCTTAAGAAAGTTTATACATATATATTTCTTTTTTTCCCTTATTTCTGTCTATCTATATATCTTACTGACGACAGTGCTTCTTTGGTGGCAGCTTGTACATTATGTGTTTAATCCTGCGCTGGTTGGTGGCAGTTTGGCCGATACTATTACTTTTGAGAATTTTGTTACACTGTGAGTATTGATTTGATTCAGACTTTTGGTCATATAGCCAAGAGCATGTTTCTTGTTTATTGGAGGATTGGCCTTTCTTCATTCTGATTAATGGGTTGTGATATTTTTTGGTTGTCATTTTAGGTGGTTTATGCCAGTCAACATTCTGGTTACTTTTATAATAGGCTCAGCCTTAGGATGGATCCTTGTCAGAATCACAAGGGCTCCCAAACACCTAGAAGGTCTAATCATTGGTGTCTGTTCTGCAGGTAGATCCCTTCTTTCTGTGTGATGCTTTCACAATTTGTGTGCCTTTTTTCCCTCCAAAACATCTAAATACCATCTATTATAAGTTTAGCAAAATAAACACTTACAATGAATACTAGTGGATCTGAGCAATCTTAAATTCATTGCCATAAAAATGTTGCTTCACGGTCTATGAGAATGGTATTAGAACTAATATTATATTGTATGTTTACGGTGAAATCTTGAAGATTAAATTCTTTTATCTAATCTTTAAGCTATTCCTGCTATATGCATATTTTGTTGAGCTGATATTTTAGATTGATATGAACAGGAAATTTAGGAAACTTGCCTATAATCATTATCCCTGCTATATGTAAAGATAAAGGTAGTCCTTTTGGAGATCCTGATGTCTGCTATCAATATGGGATGGCATATGCTTCACTTTCTATGGCGGTATGTATCTTCTTTCGCCATTAAATTTGTAGATATTAATGTGCAGTTATCTAACCAAAAATGAAAAAGAATAATTTATTTTGCTATAATTTTTTGTCTGAATTGGTATTCATTGGGTAAACTGTAGATTGGAGCTGTTTATATATGGAGTTATGTTTATAACATAATGCGGGTTTCCTCAAGTAAATTCCACAGACAAAGTAGTACAAGTATTCACTCCATCAACATAGAGGCTTCAGGGGAGATATTAGGACCATTCCCAGAAGAATGCTCAGAAGAGCCAGAGCCCAAAAATCCAGCAAAAGATGACTTGGATGATGCATACACCCTACTGCTTCCTTCGACAGAATCTGAGGTAAAAGTTAAGGTTGATACAAACTTCCCTTTTGAAAGATATTTTATACTGAACAGAGGGAGATTATAATCTTAGAATGGTTTTCTTTACACACATTGTATATTTAGAAAAATCAACAAGAAAGGACCAACTTATATATGATGCTTATTTCAGAAATTTCATTTTAACTAATAAAGTACTAGCATGCTAGGTTGCTGTATCACTTTGGCTAAACTTTCATTTCCTCTTTACCGAGTGTATGACATGGACATACAATGAGTTCAAATTGGACATAGATAGCAGCTTTGGGAGCATAATCTCTCATATAATCGTAATTTGAATGAATCCCTAGTCTTCACTGTATTGTCTACAAATTGCAGAATCTTAATATAGTACCACTAATCATGTTTGCATTGATCATCTCAAACTGTTCCGTTTCTGTAGAGCTCATGTTTCTAAAATTCATCTGAGCTTCTTTCATGTGTAAGAAAATTGGCTAGCTTATGGCCAATAAATTATACATGCATCACTGAGAGCAAAAAAACTTATACAATCTCCTAAATTTCCTTTTTTTTTTTTCTCCTCATTTTTTTGAATGACAAGAATTCTAATCCCAAACAATTTTGGGAGTTTCGTTGCAGGTATCAATCTCAGAGAAGATTAAGCAACAATTCATAACAATTTTTGTCGATTCCAATCTCAAAGCCGTATTTTCGCCTGCAACTATTGGAGCGGTATGATAGAGTGTTCATTTCATCGGAAACCTACAGAGACCACATTTTACCTGTGTGTGCAGTGTGCACTTATGTTAGTGCAATGCAATTATAGTAATATTACGATGCAGTGCAATAGACTCTAGCCACCTACATGCATTCTTTATGTATCAGATACATACTACAGTTTGAAGCATATATGATCTAGAGGTCAATAGTCATACTTAATCTTGAAAGTTTTTCACCAGAATACGTTTGATAAGAATGATTGGAATAGTTTCTTATGTTAATAATCTTATGTGAATCCCGAAGTAAAAAATGATTTTTGTGTTTCACAGATTGTTGGCTTCATTATTGGTGTAGTTGCCCCGCTACGGAATTTCATGATTGGCAGCAATGCTCCACTCCATGTGGTTGAAGACTCTGTTACCATGGTGGGGTATGCATCCCAAAACTTCATCTTTAAGATTTTGAAGTTACATGAGACTGAAAGCCGAAAGTGTGTAGAGGATTGCTCTAGCTACACCTTTTTTTTTTTTTTTTGGCATGTAATTATTTCATATGTTTTCTAACTGCATTATTATCTAGTAAGTTTTGTTGATCACAAGCACCACGTCCTATAATAGTCACATCACAATCATCATACACTCATATACAGCTATAAATGAAAGAGTAACATCAAAAGTGTACATCATAATAAGTTAAAACTGGCCAAAAATTAACCAAGTGACTTGTGTTTGGTCAACTCCAAAAGTTCAAAGATCCTCTTTTGCTGCTATTGGCAGAAATTGAAGGACCTTTCAACCCTGTTCTTTCTTTATCCATATCCATATAAAACTCAACTCTTTCCCTTTTTCATATTGTGAATGGGTACAAAATATACTTTCATGAAAGTGCTTCAGTTACCCTTTAAAGAGGTGAACCTTACCTGATTGATATATTTCATTGCTGCTCACTGAATTCACTTGAACCTTTCTTAGGAAGTTTTATTTCCTTATGTTATTATTACATGCAGTGAAGCAGCAATTCCAACTATCACCCTTATAATGGGTGCAAACCTCCTTAAAGGTAAACTATATATAATGCTAGTTGTGTAGTTTCTTAATCATGTAGCTTTGCTCTTTTTAATTTTTATCTTTTTTCCCCCCTTCCTCTTTCGGTGGTAGTTTATACGTAAATCTTTTCATTGATGAATGGACCAGGTTTGAAGGGAGCACGTACTCCGTTGTGGACAATTATAGGAATTATAGCAGTCCGATATATTTTCCTGCCAATTTTAGGTGTTCTAGTTATTAAAGGGGCAACAGATTTGGGTTTGGTGCAAGTAGATCCCTTGTATCAGTTTATGCTTCTCCTTCAGTATGCACTTCCGCCAGCTATGAATATAGGTACGAAAACTCTACTTTTATAAGTGTTTCTTGTTGAAAATCTGGCGACTCAACAGATGTAAAATTGCTTCTTAATGTCTATATAATCGCCAACTTTATTTTTCTCGCTACATGATGATCACAGTTAATGTTTGGTGGGAGGACCCATCATTAACTCATACATTTATTTCAAATGTCACTATAAATGATTAGAGCATAATCTTACCTGATACTCCATCAACATATAATAATTTCTGAGACTCTAATATACTGTTAGTATCTATATATCATCTTATCCATGGATTTGTGATAGTTTTACATAAAATTTACCTTTTGATATAGAACCAGTTCTTTTGTTTCAGTGGATCAAGATCCTCTCATGTTTCTCACCAACATTAGAGTATCACGTTATGATAGGAAAGACACGAATTTGCTATATAAAACACCTCACTATTTATATGATCTATCTATTTTATTTTTGTGTTTTTCTCTTGTAACATACACAATCGTATTAATAAGAAACATGAGAGTAATCCTCAGCCTGATTCAACTGTCATTTCATATTTGAATATAGTCAGTCTTGGTAGATAATTAACTGCATATGACTTACACTTACTCCGAATTTACTTCACTTTTCTCAGCAACCATAGCCCAGTTGTTCGGAGCCGGTGAAAGTGAATGTTCTGTTATCATGTTATGGACATATGCTTTGGCGTCAATTGCCGTTACACTTTGGTCAACCTATTTCATGTGGCTTGTGGCTTGATCTCGTATTCATTGCTATGGTCGTTATTTAATTTTTTCAGGAGCGGAACAACCTGTATTATTTATAATTTTTTAAGCAAGGCTTCTTCAAATAGGTAAAATATGTAACTTTTGTTAAAAGAATTATTAAATATATGTAAGTGTGTATGTAATGGATTTTTTTTCTTTTCTTATATTGTGTATGTAATAGATTTTGATTTTTTAAAGTGAGTATGTTTATAAAAAATTATTAAATTATGTATCATTTTGGTACTGTACTAATACCATTTATACACAAGATCTAAATTTGATATATGTTTAGTGTAAAACTTTTTTACATGTTATCTAATTGTATATTGTCGTATTATTAAAAATATTTGATTTTTTATAATAATTACCTCAAATCATGCATATTAATGAGATATAATACTTGCTAATATAAAATATTTTACATTAACAAAGTATCAAAATTAATCAATTATATATATTTGGTACAAATATTTGAAAAGGAAAAAAAAAAGAACTAATAATATACTAAGTAATATTATTTACCTCAAAAGTGAACATTAAGATAAATTCCACCAGAGAGAAAAAGACTAAAGTTTTAGTTTTATCCATTACCATCAAATATTTTAAGTCTTCTTCTCTTTATTATGTTTATTTATTTATTTATTTTTTATTATATTCACTTTTAATATATAAATAATTACTCTGAAGCATTAGATTTGGGTTAAGTCTAAATACATATATTATTTTCTTTTGTTTTCTTCTTACCAAATATAGACATATATCTATATACATTCATATAAACAAGTTGTTTAGTTTGTTAATATTTTTGTAAGGAGTGTTTAGACTTATTACAAGTATAAGTCAATTTTTTTTTTTTTTTGATAAACCAAAATATTGAAGTATTTTTGCTCCTAATTTTTAAAAGCCAATGATGTTTTTAGGAGTTGTTATAGAATACCTTTTAAAGTTGACTTATACTATTTAAAATTAAAAGATTAATATAATTTTATTTTCTTTAATAATATTAAAAATAAAAAATATTTTCTTTAATATTTATATCTATTATAATTATTTTAAATTTTAAAAATAATTTTATCAAATACTATTTTTATAATTTCTACTTATTAAAAATAATTTTTATACTATTTTATTAAATAATATTATTATAACATTTTGAGAACAACTACTAAAAAATTCAATGACTTTTAAAAAGCCATCATATTACCAAAACCAAGCCTCATACCAGTTTAGCTTTTGCTTAACTTTGATTGAGCTTTGCTCTAGTACAGTGAATTAAATGACTGAATAGCACAATTAACAGGACTGCAAGTTCAAACTCCCGAGTCATTATTGTCATCCAATTTTATTGGTATTTCCAAGCAATAAAACATTAAGTAATAAACCACCATGTAGGGGTGGCACATCGATGTAAATTAATTAAAAAGACTTATATACTAAATCTTTAAAATTTAAGGAAGAAGTTTTTTAGTTTAATTTTAATTATTTATTTATGTAGAAACTTTATTCTTTCAAAAAACATAAAAAGAAAAGATATTAAAGTTATATATTGAAAATTCGTTTTTTTCTAAACTAACTTCTCAAAATGACAAAAAATAAATATATTTAAAAAATTATTAATTAAAATCAAATAAATAGAAATTTTAATTAGAAACTATATTATTTAAAAATAAAAGACTTATACGTAATGTTGAGTTAGTTTAAACTTGTTACTTTTTCAAAAAAATTGAATTTGAGTACTGTAAATAAAAGCGAAAAATTAATATTGAGAGAATTTTCTTAACTCTAAAATAAACTAATTCAACTTAAATTAAATTAATCAAAATTTAGGAGATTTTTAATATTGGTAATTTAGATAAGAAAAATAAAATACCTAAAAACTATCCAACATATTATGAAAAACCGCTAATCTTTATGATAATTTGAAATGAAAATCACTGTAAGCTAAGTTATCACATAAATTAATTAATAATTATTAATATATTTAAAAACAATATACAGAATCCTATTCTACTAATCTCGACTTTTTTATCCCCCAAAACGGTAAAAATATGTGAAATGAGATTCAGTGTAAGAATGCCATTTCATAATTTTAATTATCAATTATCAATAACCAAAAGATTAATATCAAATGCGAAACACATTTTTCAATAAAGAAGTTGGCCTAATAATAGAGATATACTTCAATTTTAAAGGGGATTCCAATTTAATTCCTTAAAAAATTTTTAATTAAGAGGGTAAATTTGATTATACAAAAAAAAAATAGTTGCCTCCCTAATAATAAAGAGGAAGGGTATTAGGAAACTAAAAATTGAAAAAAATGCGAAACCATTTCATCCTTCACAGCAAATATAATTTAGTTGTAATTTTTTTAATTTTTGAGCTGTAGTTATTGTAATTTTCATTTATAGCTAGAATTAAAATTTATGATGTGAAGAAGAACCGGGATTTCCATGGCTCCTGGGATACATACCACTTCTTTAATTTTTCCCTTTCCGTACACATCTTTATCAGGTAACTGCAAATCAAAACCAAGTCATCGTCTTCTTCCCTACGCTAACAACATCAATTTCCCTTCCTCTTATTCTTCTTCTTCCTCAAATCACTGTCACTCTCACTCGCTCTATTTTCTCCCTTTTTTCCACCTTTTGAATTCTACTACTTCACACTGTAAGTGTTGTTTCTCTGATACTAATTACTAATTGCTAATTGCTAATTGCTAATTACTCTTCTCCCCAAAAACCCAACTTTGCTTATACCCATCACTAATTTCTCTGATACAATCACTGTTAATTCATCTCTGTCCACTTTCATTAAACTTCAACACCCACCGTCTTTTCCATTCCACGATCCGGGTTCGTTCTTTTCAATTTTTCTGATTTTCTTTTATCTCTTAATTCCTTATTTTTTTTCTTCGAATAATTCATCTTCAGCATAATCTTTCGTTGCTATTCTGATCTTGTATTCATTTCCATTGGTGATTGTATCATAGAGCTGAAACTGCATCATTCATTCATGCACATGAATTATTATTGCTATAATGATAATAATGATGGTGATTTTAATTCTTGAATTGCTGGGTATTTCGTTTCAGTTGCAATTAAGCATTTGAGCCCCCCCTTTTTTTTATTTTCTCCCTTCTACTTTCTAATTTTTCAATAAAGTTCCTGTCTTTGAGGCCTTGATGCTAGCTGGGTTATTGGGGTTTTCTGTAAAATGGAGTTTGAACCTCTGTGTCTGGCCAATGATGTCATTGAATTTGATATGATTGGTCTGGGGGATGATGGTGTCATTGACATTGAGCATCCTGTTGAAGATGATGACATTGTCAATGTTGACAATGGTCCTGCTGCTACTGCTGCCGCCAGTCTAGCTGCCACTATGGGACCTAACACCCCTGTAGGGGACACGAATCTTGAACCTTATCAGGGCATGGAATTTGAATCAGAAGAGGCTGCTAAGGCATTTTATAATTCATATGCTCGCCGTGTTGGCTTTAGTACACGGGTGAGTATGTCTCGCCGCTCCAGGCGCGATGGTGCTATAATTCAGAGGTCTTTTGTGTGTGCCAAGGAAGGTTTCCGTGTGGAGAAGGAGAAGGAGAAGCATGCTCTCGATGGAAGAGTCAAGCGGCCTCGTGCTGAAACTCGTGTTGGTTGCAAGGCCATGTTGGTTGTGAAAATTAAGGATTCTGGCAGATGGGTTGTTTCTTGCTTTGTCAGGGAACACAACCATGAATTAGTTCCACCTGATAAGGTGCATTACCTTCGCTCTCACCGCCATGTTTCAGGTCCAGCTAAGTCATTGATTGATACTTTGCAAAGTGCTGGTATAGGGCCCAGTGGAATTATGTCTGCACTTATCAGAGAATATGGTGGAATTAGCAATATTGGGTTCACTGAGCGTGACTGTAGGAACTATATGAGGAGCAGTCGGCAAAGGACCCTTGGAGGTGACACTCAGATCCTCTTGGATTACTTGAAGAGTAAACAAGCAGAGAATCCTTCGTTTTTCTTTGCTGTACAGGGTGATGAGGATCGTTGCATGAGTAATATCTTCTGGGCTGATCCTAAGGCCAGGGCTAACTACACTTTTTTTGGTGACACTGTCACCTTTGACACAACATATAGGTCAAACCGCTATAGATTGCCTTTCGCACCTTTCACTGGAGTAAATCATCATGGACAGCCTGTATTATTTGGCTGTGCTCTCCTGATGAATGAATCCGAGGCATCGTTTGTCTGGCTGTTCAAAACCTGGCTTGAAGCAATGTCAGGGCAATCTCCAGTTTCAATTACTACTGATCATGACCGGGTGATTCGTGTAGCCATCAGCCATGTCTTTCCTGATACTCGTCACCGATTCTGCAAGTGGCACATTTTTAAAGAATGCCAAGAGAAGTTTTCTCATGTGCTTTCTGAACCCCTTAATTTTGAAGCTGACCTCCATAAATGTGTTAACCTGACGGAGTCCATTGAGGAGTTTGAGTCTTGTTGGTCCTCTCTAATAGATAGGTACAATCTCAGAGAGCATGGATGGCTCCGAGCAATTTATGGTGATAGGCGGCAATGGGTTCCAGTGTACTTGAGAGACACATTTTTTGCGGAAATGTCAATAACACAACGAAGTGATAGCATAAACTCTTACTTTGACGGATATATTAATGCATCAACTACACTTCAGCATTTTGCTAAGCAGTATGAGAAGGCTCTGGAAAGCCGTTATGAGAAAGAAGTTAAAGCTGATTATGACACAATAAACACTGCTCCAGTTTTGAAGACTCCATCACCTATGGAGAAACAGGCAGCTGGGGTTTACACAAGGAGATTGTTTATCAAATTTCAAGAAGAGTTGGTTGAGACATTAACTTTTTTGGCAAACAAAGTAGATGAAGAAGAAATAACTACCGTGTATAGAGTAGCCAAATATGGGGAAATTCATAGGGCCTACTTTGTCAGATTTAATTCTTTTGAGATGAAAGCTACCTGTAGTTGCCAGATGTTTGAGTTTTTGGGTCTAGTTTGTAGACATATACTTACTGTTTTTAGGGTGACAAATGTTCTTACTTTACCATCTCATTATATTCTAAAAAGATGGACCAGGAATGCTAAAAGTGGTGTCATATTGGATGAATGTACCACTGATTTGCTAAATGGTGTACGAGAATCTCTAACTATCCGATACAATAATCTTCGTCATGAGGCCCTTAAGTATGTTGATGAGGGAGTAAGCTCTCCAAAAGTTTACGATGTTGCTATGAGTGCACTGCAGGAGGCTGCAAATAAAGTGGCACTTGCAGCCAAGAATGGTGGAAGACTGGCCATTTCGAATGGAACTTATAAAGACTTCGATCAGAGCAATGAAGCAACTACGAGTCGCAGTGATCCTCAAATTGGTTTGCAACAATCTTCATCTAAGGTCCGTTGTTCTTGGTAATTTATGATAGCAGTTTCTTCCTGATGCAATAATTCTGCTAATCATACTTTTAAATATTTATTCTTTTATAGTATTATTTTCTTTCCATATCTAAGGGCTGTTTATAAAAGTAGGATCATAACTCTTCTGCCATTTTATTGAAATAAATAATTAAATAAATCAAAAGCTACTCTTCCTCTTCCTTAAAAGGTTGAATAGTTTGTTAGTTTAAGGTTTTTCATGAACCAATGAATCTGATATTGTGTCATGGCATAATATTAATAATTCTCTTGAAAATTATGATATAGTTTTCACTTTAAGACATTTTTATGGTATGAACTGAGATTACATATTTTTAAAATTTCCATAGTACTAGTCATAGTGACTTTGCTCCAAAAATTTTTATGGACACCATTGCTGGTTGTGATTTTATTTAAAAATGTTTTTACGTTTTAGTCATTAACCGCATTTTGATTTAGTCTACCACTCTATTTTGTTTTTATAGAAATATTTCCCAGTAATTTTTGGCGAGCTTCTATTTCAAAAGTAAAAGCTATCCTTAAGCCTTCAAGTTCCCATAGCATTTAGCTCTGAATCTGATCTAATAAATTCTTCCATATCAATTCAGATTATTTTGCTTTATTTAAAAAATAATCTTTATTCACTTGTTCCTGAATTTTATTGTTTTTATTGTTTACACATCTGCTGTCTTATTGTGCTACTTTCATGCTAGTTAGATTTGCCAATACTTTTTAACTGATTTACAAAGTTGTTTAGTGAGATTATGAGGCCTAAGAAATGTCAGATGAGTGGAGGAGAAGTACCTTAATTCCTATCTATAAATTCAAGGGAGACAAACAAAATTGTGCAAGTTACAGAGGGATTAAGCTAATTAGCCATACTATGAAACTACTTAAGAGGGTAATTGAGTGGAGATTAAGACAGGAGACCCACATTATAGAGAATCAGTTTGGTTTTATACCTGGGAGGTATACCATGCAAGTGATTTACTTACTATGAAGATTGATGGAAAGATATCAATAGAATCAAAGAGATTTATATATGGTTATTGTTGATTGGGAAAATAAACATATGATAAAGTGCCAAGGGAGATTTTATGGAACATTTGAAGAAGAAAGGATTTCTAATTGCCTATATTCGAGCAATCAAAGTATGTATGATGGGGTCACAACAAGGATGAGAACAAAAGGTGGGGTAACAAAAGATTTTCTTATAACTTTATGACTACACCAAGGGTCAACTTTGAGTCCCTATCTTTTTACCTTGATGTTGGATGTGCTTACTGAACATATTTAGGAGTTAGTGTTACGATGCATGCTTTTTGTAGATGATATAGTTCTATTTTTAGAATCAAGAGAGGAAATAATTGAGAAATTAGAGTTGTGGAAACAAGCTTTGGAAGCACATAATTTTCATATAAATAAAAGTAAGGTAGAGTATATGGAATGTAAATTTAGCTCAAGGTGCGTGCACAAATCCTAGCTTAGAGGTGAAAATTGGGTGAAGATGTCATATCACAGGTCATATGATTTTAGGTATCTTGGGTCTATTATTCAAAATGAGGGAGAAAAAGAGATCTAGATCATAAGATTCAAGCCAAGTGGTATTATCACGATTTCAGATCGGATGGCTTAGCAAGCAAAAGAAAAGATGCTATGAATTTGCCATATGACTAGAAAGCAGGGTTTTATTTGGTTTTAGAAAAATAGACAGGTTAAAGAGACTGATTATTAAGGTTATTTTATCAAAAAGAAAAAAGGTAAATTTTTTGAGAGGGTTTAATGTGCTCGCTTGAGAGTTACAATAGAGATTGTGACCGCTGCTGCCACCATTATTCTTTCTTGTGGATATGTCTATGTTGTTGATAATAGTTCTCAACAAATAGCAAAAGAAATTGCTTTAGTGCATGCAGTAAAACCATTGGTGTATTTGATTCAGCTTTTGTTGTCCTATTTATCCCCCCTGACCCGTCTCCTAACCCATCATCCATTTTCATTTTCTTTTGTTCTGTTACCAATGACGTATGTAATTTTGTTGTAGGATGAGCAGGACAGAACAATTGAGAAGTTGACACGTCAACTTGACCGGGCTCGAAGGAAGTATGAAGTTTATAGGTCCAACTTGCTGTCAATTTTAAAAGATATTGAGGAGCAGAAGCTAGAATTATCGGTTAAAGTCCAAAATATAAAGCTAGGGATGAAAGATTGATATCTGGTTACCATTGATGGAGTTGATGCCTTTGTTTCTCTCCCTGTGTAAGTAAACCCTCCTGTAAATCATTTTAGTCGAGTGTCTCTGTGCGCGTACTTGGGGGATTTAGAAGCTGCCGAGAAAGAATGTCCAACCAGTTTTTAACAAGTGAATAATTTTTGTTGATGCCGTATGCTGCAGTGGTTGGTTTAAGAGTCATGCTACTGCAGGCAGTTTCTGACAAATGAGAACCTCTTGAGCTAGGAGTAACCATCACAATAACCAATTGTAGAAAATAACATTGACAACTTAGAAGTAGAGAAGCAGTTGCTTTTGGTGCATGTGCAGCCGTCCTTTTTATCTTTTTAGTGAAAATTTTTGTTTGAATAATGAAATATCCAGTCCGAAGCAAGCGGCGCTTTCGTTGTGAGCATCCAATGCAGCGCAATTTGGTGGATGATCAAGGACAAAATAATCTGTGTAGATAGGAGAACAAGCTATCTTAGATGTTGGAGCAGGGAGCAGGGAGCAGGGAGCAGGGCTTGACAGCCTGCGGAAAGAAGGTTCTAAAGTAAGATGCCGCCTAACATGAGTTCACATCGCAATTCACATTTTTCAGAAAGAATCATGTAGCACTTGGAGGCTTAGTTGAGATGGTCATGCATGAATTATCGCATGTCTAATTTTTCATTTGAAAGGTCTCAAACCATAATTTGGATAAAAGCTCTCTTTATAGGTTTTGATCAAATTATGGTTTTAAAGTTTCAAATGAAAGTTTAAACATTGCCGTCATATATATTGACAACTTTTTCCGCTGCTTTTTCTATAAAAAATAGAATTTAATTTAAATATATTGGCAGTGTAAAATAGTTTTATACTGTCAGCAAATAGAAATAGTGAAAAGTGTCAATTTACACAAATAATTACCTGTTATAATAAGAGATTTATCATGATTTTTTACTTTTTCTTATTTCTATTGGTTGATAGTGTAAAATAATTTTATATTGTCAGTACATATCAATGAAACTCTTAAAAATAAGTGTTCTTTTTATTCCTTACACGCGTGCCATTATGTTGATGATATATATATGAAAAATGATATATGCTCTTAAAATATTCTCTTAACAATCGTCTTAATTATCAAATATGAAAAATATTGAATGTTTTATAAATGCATTTATTATTTTATAAATATAAAAAATATTCATTATTTTTCTTCTTTAAAAATTAGGAAAATAATTAGAAAGATATTTTAAGAAGATATAAGGCTTAAAAGAGAATAAATGAATTACAATTAATTACTGTTGAATGACCAATTTTATACTTTCAATAAATAAAGAACCAGTGTGATATTATGAGACTAAGTGTGTGTTTGATTAGGGGGATAAATATAAGAAAAAAATTTTTGTGAATAAGTTTCATATGTATAATTACACACTCTATTTTTACCGCCCAACCAAACATACTTTAAGGTGAACATCAGCTATCAAAGTTGTGGTAATGGAAGCGTTGTGTTTCTATGATAGATACTCAAAGATATCCGCATAAGACAACACTAGGCATAAATGTGACCATAAATTAAAATATAGGGTTCATTCGTTTAATTTTTTGGATAAAGCATTGTTATGTCTCTCACATTTTAAAATAATTTCAACTTAATTTCAAAAGATTTTTTTGTTCTATTTAATCCCTAATTTTTCGAAACATTTCAATTTTGTTATTTCGATAAATGATATCCAAATTACATAAAAAAGATTAATATTAAGGTAAAATTTGTTATTAGCGATATCCAAATATCACCAATAGAGATTGATTTCTTCAGTTTTCCAAGAAAAAACTTTGAATATGAATTTTAGTAGGAGAAAAATTAATTGAATATTAAAATAGCTTAAATTAAAAAGAAAAACTTTCATGGTCTACAAAAATATTGGGAAAAATGATAATAAACTCCATCATTTCATTTAATTAGGTAATGAATACATCATCACTAATATTATAATCTAACATTCATATCAATTTTTTCCATCTATAATATAAATGCTGAAATGATAAAATTAAAATATTTTGAAAATATTAAAAACATAAATAGAATAAAACAAAAAAAAAAACTAAGTTAAAGTCACTGTAAAATATGAGGGATATAAATAAAATTTTATTCTAATTTTTTAAAAAAATATTTTTTTATTCAAATACATATATAAAAAATTTAAGATAATCCAATAATGTTTTTTTTAAACTAATATTATCAAAAACCATATCAATAATTTTTTTCATAAACTAAAAAATAGATAAATTGTAAAAAAATTACATCATTTTTTTAATATTAATCAAGCACAATTATAATTATTATTTATCTTAAAAAATATTTTCTCCTTTTCATAATATCTGTCCAAAATAAAAAAAATACACAATTAAGGAAAAAAATTAACTTTGATAATAATATAAAATTATACAAATAGACAAAATTATCTTTATATAAAGATAGTGGATTGATCTAATATATTCTTCAACTTTAATTACGATAATAATAGATAATAATTAAATTAAGGATATAATTAAAAAAATTTAATACTCTTTTAATATTAGAAATAAATAAATATTTTTAAATTTTAAAATATCAAAATTGAATAAATATCCTAAAATAGGGAGGGTAATAAATAAAGCCATCCAAACATAACTGCGGCTGCCAAAGAAAGAAAAAGATAGCTAGCTACCGCGTCATTTCTTCTCATTATTACTCTCTTCAATTCCCAGGCGGGGCTGACAGCTATAGCATCGAGCACGGCTTGTTACAAGCAATCCTGTATTACATTCACCAACCCCCTCCCAAACAAAAATAATAAATAATTGAACAATAAAATACAAAGATAATAGAAAATAAATACATAAACCAATGAAAACGTGAGATGATATTACGGCCTAATCAAACAATGCTCAACTCAAGCTTTGGATATCCAGCCCGAGCTTTGTGCCTTTCGAAGAGATCTTGAAGTGCTTCCACAAACTGACTATGTACCTTGGCAACCTATAAGCAAGTTCAAATAATTAACGAGGTTTGAAATTTAGCCAGCTTTACCCCTAATATTTTGCATATATCCATTACACAGTAACAAGAATTTCCATCTAAAAACGATTCTTCGATTCGTCATATTATGCTAATCTTGGTCATCATATATACATATTGGTATATAAAGTCTTGTCTATGAACGTATATCGCATGTTCGTCAAACCCTTTAGCTAAGAATGAGAAAGAATAACGATCAAACAGGATGCAAGTTTCGTGTTGTTAGTTTAATTTCTCTTCACTACTACCTCAGCAACTAGTTAACGAGAAATACAATTTTAGGAGGCATTTTAACTTAGCGGAGGTTCTAAGTTACTGGATCCTTGTTAATCATATTTAAAATAAAGGCTGTATGATATTACATACCTCCTCCGGGGTTGGTTCCGGATTTTTGTGGACCTCAATTGGTATACCCACCACCAAATGCATTGGACGCCTAAGCGGTAATGGTGATCTGAAAAGGAGTAGTAATTATTATCAGTTTTAAAGAAAAAAGTTACTTGTATATATATACTTGTGCAGTGACTACTCTCCTCAAATCAAGTATTGAATGCTTTGTAAGTATCTTCAATACAACAATAATAACCAAGTTTTCTCCCACTAATCGGGGTCAGTAGCGATACAGTACCTTGTTATAAGTATTTTCAATATTGAAAGAAAAATCACTTAATAAAAAGTTGTGAAAACATCCTCAACTTCAAGCATAAAATAGTAGTTAGCGTAAGTTGTCGTTGAATTACCCTTGGCAACTTGGCTAGTAAAAACACTTAATTAAAAATAGGATTAATTGGACTTTACCTCCCCTATATTATAGATCATATACACTTTATCTCATATATTTTAAAAACGTGTATCCCAACTCCCTGAACTTCCGCCAATGTGCATTTTACCCCAAATAATTATATTACACTCCCCTAAATTTTGGGTCATTTGCAAATTAATCCCTTGAACTTTTCTAAATGTGCAACCCAACATCCTAAATGTGTGATATTTTTTTTTATAATTGATGAAAAAATTAACAAAAAAGCCAAAGTGCACATTTGATAAAGCGCTGGGAGTCGGGATGCATGTTTTTAAAATATAAAGGATAAAATGCACATGACCTATAATACAGAGGGATAAAATACAATTAACCCTAAAATATATGCAAGGCAGGAGGCAAGTTGGCACGTAAAATAAACACGCACCCAAAAATTCCCCAAAAATATATTGGGGTGAACTTGATAGCCCTCGCAAGTTTCAGAAACAGCTTCCCACCTGGTTTCCACCACTTGTAGACATCTGACTATAGCAAAGTAACATAAAAAGGGATAGTTAACTTGTATTGCATGAGCAAAGAAAATGAATGACGTTAACAGATAATGAAATGATACACAGGTAAATGTTAGAGTAATAATTTTGTGAAACCAACATGTGGAGACAAGTATGTGGTGCAAGGTTTCCTCAGAATACAAGAGACCTGGACAGAAGTACCTGACCAAAGCAGAAAGCTGGAACCAAGGGATGGCCCTTCTCCATTGCTATGCGGACAAATCCTCTTCTTGCCTTAAGGAAAACAATCTACAACATATATAGTTTCTAGTTATACCATTAATCCATATGAAAATAACATATTATAGTGAGGTCCATCTTGAAAGACCCATTTTATGGAGGGGCCTCTTCTTCCTGTCTTTACAAACAGTACAAGAAGATTCAATCCAACCCTTAACCAAAGCTTCTCGAACAGTAGCTGTTTAATAGATAAAGCATACTTGGAGGATGCTAGATGACGAAAATTGTTAGTTTACTTTGTGTATTTATATTTGTGCATTAGTCACAATTTTAGCTCTTCTCACCTGTTCTACGAGAATTTACTTATCACCCACAAGACACAACCGAACTGTGATTGGCATTTCAGCATGCAGGAAATACAATATAGCATGTAGACTGAAAAATTTCTGGTTATTGATCCTAAAACTCAGACAATACAAATGAAGTAAACGAACAGTGTTTCTCTTTCCTCACTCTAAATCTAAATAGGGATTATGAATTATAATAGGGAAAAAAACTAGAAGATTGTTGAAATTTGAAACGTGCAATAGGGTAATTGAGCCCATGTGCTGTCATAGCTAAGGAAATTGCCCGCACCTATGCATTATTAAACTTGGCATCAGTCACAATCCCATATATCTAGGCAAAACTGAACATTTCCATTTATTATCAAAAGGATAAAAACATCACAAATATTCAGTAATAAGAGAGTGAAAACAATGTACCTCGGAGCCACGCTGCATGAGAAATGTTTCTTGCACTCCACCAGGTACTATAATGCAACTATAGCCAGCTGATAACAGGGAGATAAAATTTTTCTTTGTTGCTGGTGCAAGGCCCAACCATGTCCATATGTGTCTCAAAAATGGTGTGTAAAACACCTATTCATTAAATGTGAAGTGAAAAAACTTGGAACGGGATGTTCAACATCCTTCATTAATCATTACAGACTCTCATGTAAAAGCCTTACCGCGCTGCTAGCAAGAACTTTCACTTTTTTAAGAGGCATGAAACCTGTGTTGTCATTTAGTGCAATAACACCAATTGGGAAAACTGAATGTGGTTCATAACCAAAAACTGCATGTTGGGCATACTGTTGTCACTATCAATGAGCTACTAACAATAAGATACAAACAAAACAACGTAACCAATCACTTGTTAGGTCAAATTTTGCAGACAAAATTTAGAAACCCCCTTACAACAGAAAGGGGCCAAGAAACCAGGAACACTAGAGAAACTAAAGTAACAACCACTTTGACTTTCTAAGTAAGCAATTTATAGGAAATTAGGACCCATCATGAGGCCCAACTAATGGGTAGATATTAAATATACCCTAAATTGTGCTAATTAGATATATGGGAATGTCCAGAAACTGAGGCCAGCGAAACAACATACTTGCTAATAACTTGTAAATCATGTTTCTAATCTAGTTCAGGTCAAGGTTAAGCAAGAAATCATTTCAACCAGGACAAGAGACATATCTGAGCTTATAATTTAAAGAAGACTGCAAAAAGGCCTATCCTGAATATTAAAATAGTGAAATGAAAGGAAGGCCAAAGCAGTCAACAGAACACCTAATTAGTATTTAAATATAGAAATCAAAAGTAATGTGTTAGCACTAATTTGGTACGTGGTACTCATGAATAGAAAAGGAAACAACTTGAGCAATGAAAACACATGCTAGAGTAGAATTCTCCAGATATTAGATTGATCCTCATTGTTGGCTTATTAATTTACTTCAAACCAAAAAGTGGGTTTTTTTTTTTTTAAAAAAAAAAAAAGAAGAAGCTCACTTTGTGTTTAAAATAGATTATAATGAAAAAATTACTGCCATAGCTATTTTTTTAAAAGCCAAAAGCAAGGTTTATCCCAAAATTAATCACAAACAAGCATTAAGCAAGTTTTGAAAAAAAACCATTTCTCTACAATTTCAGGAAGGACAGAAGAGTGTAGAGATAAGGTAAACTAAAAAATGCATAGTCCGTACATCAATGACTTCGCAATACAGCATGACAAAATAGCATTCTACCCTATGAATTCGAGTAAAAAATTAAACTTAAATTGACACAAAGAGCGTAAACGAAAGAAAAATTTAAATTGACAATTTGATACAAACCATAAGCACGATTAGGATCAAACGCATTTATATCCTCTACATGAAGCGTGACGGGAAAGTAATTGCAAGCGTGCTTGCATATGTACCTGAAAATGAAATATACTCCAAAAGAAAAGTAGATTTTTGGCACACAGCTGAAAAACGAAAATGCTCGAATCACAAGTTCCAAAAACCAAAAAAGGGGCAATGAAAGCAAAACTTTACGTTACCTTGACAACCTTCTTCCGAATTTGCTCTTCTCGTCCACAGGAATCACCATAAACACAAATAGCAAACCAAAAATCCTTAAAAAAAAAAAAAATCGAAACTCAATCAAATCGAAGCACCAAAAAACAAAAAATGCAGAAGAAAACGAAGAAGAAGAAGAAGAAGAAGAAGGAACGAACAAGGGTGCTTTAGAGAGAGGAAGGAAGAGCACGGCGAAGAGGACCAACGCGATGATGAGGTGAATAGCTCCTAGCCATAGGACCAATGCTAGGATTGTGCGGAACAAGTTCAACGAATCGGCGCCGAATTCTTCTCTCCCGCTGAACACCGTCTCCGCCGTGGCGGCGCAGCCACGAATCGCCGGATCCGCTGCCATGTTCTGAGCCCTCGAGAAGTGTGATCGGAACGTCGTCGTTTGCAATAACTGCGAGAGGACGCTAACAGTGAAGATGGGAAGGTTGTTAATTTGTTATGAAAACGGGTACGAGGATCGTTGTGTAAATTGGGGGGGAGTGTCAGGGGTAAAAACGTCAATTGGTGGGTCGGTCACGTGCTTCGTTGAATCGACTTGAGGGGGAAAGTGTTCGGGAAAGTAGGAAGAAAGGTTGGCTCGGTTCTTTTGTGTGCCGGATTGGGTGGTGATCGAGTGCGGTGCGGAGCAGTGGACCCCCTTATAGTCAATATGAGTGGCGGTACGGCACTATGGTGGATGGCAGAGTACGACCAACGGACACGTGGCCATCTATTATTGCGTTGTCGTTGGATTCAATGTTGAGCCCAATTGATTTAAAGTCGTGCTCACATGCTTCATTAAATTCGTCGCACCAGCGAACCATTGGCCTTAACGTGCATTCATTGGTTCATGTCCTTTATGCTTCGGTGGGGGATTCGTTGCTCCGGGTAACGTTAATCTATCCTTTAAAATTATTAAAATATCCCTCTATTTTTCACTTTCTTCCACTTTTATCCTTCGCTTCTTTTCTCCACGGCTGCCGCTGCTATCACCAATCTCCGGCGGATCTAGATTCCGGTACTGCCGCCGCCACCAGCACCACAAAGCCACCCATGTATTTCCTTTCTTTAATGCCATGGCATGGACCAAAAATGGTGATTCATTTTGTATTCTGTGACCATATTGAACTGAAAGTAACTTAAATTCCTTAGCGTGTGTGGGGGTCTGGAAGCGACATCAACAGGTTGGTGACCGATACTCAATTTCAGATCTTGCACTATCGATAAATGGGTTTTTATCTTTGCTTCTTTTGATTTATAGGTCCATTGCTTTCTCCAATGGAAGAAATAAAAGGTTAAATATAGGAATGGCAACTTTAAACCTTTTGTTGATATTTTCCTCCATTTTATTTATCTGGGAGGAGGGCATGTGATAAAAGCTTGATGCTGTGGTGTGGGGTGCTCCGACGTCGATTGGTGCGGCGGAACATGGTGGTTCAGTGGCGGTATGGTGGAAATGGGGAGCTGGGTTTGCTTTTGATGGCAAGTTTGAAGGCAGTTCATAGTGAAGGGGATGGGGTGGGTGCGATGGTGTGCGTGGTTGCGGCTGAGCTCGTGGCTGACAGTGGAGGATGGTGGTTCAATGGTGGTGTGGCCATGGGTGTGAGAGGTTTAGGGACTACCAGCTTGCCACCACCATGATAGGGGCTTCACCGACGGCAACGACTTCGCCTAAGAGAGGTTTACGAGGAGAGAATGGAGAAGAGAAGAAAGGAAGAATAGAGATAAGGGTAAAATAAAAATTTTAAAATTGTTACATTATTTATGGATTTAATTTAAATTATTAATATAAAATTTTTTTATATAAATATTTAATTATATATTATCATATTAATAAAAATTTTTGATATAATTATTTATTATTTAAATAATAATTATATAAATAATTATATAAATAAAAAATTTTAATTAAATAATAATATAAAAAAATTTTATATTATTAATATATTTAAATTAAATTTATTATTTATTAAATTATATATAATATTATAAATGATTAGTATGAATCGATCGTTTAAAATCAAACCATGCACAATGGATGGAGTAACGTTACTCCCAAATTTAAGGAAAGTAATGAATCCTTCACCTTATGTTTAACGTCATGCATTTTGATATGTTTGTGTGCTTTTGCAGTGCTTTGGGTTACGTGATTAGCAATAATGCATGTATTTGTTTTTTTTTTTGGTAAATTAACAATAATAAAATTTGAATTTAAAATTTTATACTATCAGCCCAAATTCTTTACAATTAAACTAATCTTAGTGACTAAACAATAATGCATGTAAAAACCAAGAATATGGCAAATAGACTTTGAAAAATGATGCACATCCATAATCATTTTGCTAAAAATTAAGTGTTAAAATAATGGTATGATTAGTAATGTTAAATAAATAAGTGAATTTGATTATAAAAAATAAATAAATAAGTGAATTCTACTACTATATCTTATCCAATAACTATGATAATTTCTGTAAGAAAACTTGGATTACATTCTAGATTAAAAAAAAAACTTTGATTACATTATTCTAATGACTTTGTAACATTGTTGATATCTTTTATTTTTAATTTTATTTAAATGACGATGAAAGTGTCATTCGTTCTGGTTTTTGAAGACAGCATGCGCTTCTATAGCGTAACACTTTTGAGTTTCACTCATGAATGAAAAGGATTAATTTTTAAGTTAAGAACTTGCAACAAATCCTTTCTATTTTTCTGGTGTGATTTGCTTGTAAGAAAGCTTTTTAGTTTTTACTATTGTGTTTTACAAACTTTTTTAATATAAGCTTATCACGAATCTTGAGATATTTTAATTATAATTTGAGATTATTTTTCTGTAACTAAAAAAAAAATTGAAAAGCTTTAATTTTTTTTAAAAAAAAGTATTACGATTATAATCTTGATATTTTCGATTGTTAGAACTTTTTTCCAAATTTACCTTTACGTACTTATATTTTCAATATAACTAATTATATTTTGATATCCTTTCTATAATTTACTATATAAACGCAATTTTTACATAATTCAAACAAAAGTTAATTTAAAATAACTTTTTAATTAATATATCCAAATATAAATTAACTTTACTATAAAGACTATAAAAAATTAATTATATACGTAATCATTATTATTCAAATAATCTAGTTTTTTACATTTAATTAAAACACACACTTAATGATATGAAGCACACAAATCACACTTATATTTTATTTTATTTTTTGAATGACTACAAGGTTCAAAAATTCAATCAAAGAATCGTCACTCATCCTCTATGACTAACCTCTAATTTAATGATTGGCTAACGTGTTTGTTTTCCTCCTGGTCAAAGTAGGAGATTAGGAGTCTTTTTTTAATAAAAATAAAAAAAAAGGGAAAACTAGGGGAGGGAAGCTAGTAGCTTTATTTTTGAAGAAAACTAGCGGAAAGAACGCCAAATTTTCCACTTGAATGATTTCGAGGAACCACATAAGAACTAATAATCAAGCTAACTAAGAATCCCTTGGCATTTTCAAACTTGGAAGAATTAGATGCTTCGAAATTCTTCTCTACCCGAACCATTATCTAAAAGTGACAAATAAAGAGATTGAATAACATTATTTTGACCATTCCAAGGAAAAGGTCAGTATATATTCTCGTAGTTATTAAATTTAAAGAGATGAGGGTGAATAAAATCAAATTTAAAAGTGAAAGAGTTATATATATATATATATATATATATATATATATATATATATAAAAGATCGCTCGTATATTGGTATCACACTTACACACTTGCATTTTTGCTTGTTATTAGTTATTTTATTCCTTTTGATTTTATTCATCGTGTCGCAAGATGTTGCGACAGATTCTGTTGTTACCACGTCAAATGCTATGAAAATGGCATTCATATGATCATATCGAGGATGCTGAAAACTTCATTCTGGATTTGCTTGTTTCTAATATTTATGGTAAAAAAATTGTTAGTTTCTTAATAAAAAAAGTGAAAGAGTAGTTAAAAAAAGATTGTGGCAATGAACGTGTAGTCTAACACCAAGGCAATATCTTAGTTTGGAATCATTAATGATGCTGTCATATATTTGCTTACATATAGAGACTTTGAGCTTGAAGAACTTAGAGTCATATATGTTTGGATTAATTTATTTTTCTTTCAAAATAGTTTAGAATTACAATTTTGTTGAGTTTTTTTTTATTTGAAAAAAAAAATTTTTCTCTAAACATCAAACAAATCCAAGCGTACAAAGATTGATTCGCTTAAAGTCAAAAGTACTTTAACAAGCAAGGGTTTCAAAAAGATTATTACTATATGCAATTAATAGTGCAAACTAACTTTGTATTACCGCCCAATAAAATTTAAGTAAAATGACAAATCATAATGGGTAATTATCATGATTTATAATTACTCACTACAATTTGTTATTTTTTCAAATTCTATTGACTAATTCTTTGATCATTTATAAGTTGTTTGTTAGTGCATATTCTTACATTTTTTTTGGGGGGGAATAGAAAGAATTCCTATTGCAAAAAAAAAAAAAAAACAGAAATTTCAATATGCAAAATTTTTTGGTCTTAAGAAGGCTACGGAAGGTGGTGATTATCACTGTCAAAAATAATGACTCAATAATTTAAACCTTTGATGTTGTAGATAAGTTTTACCCGTGTAGTCACAGTTCACTTTTTCTTTTCGGGTGGATTTTCTTTTTCTTTTCCTTTATTGGTGGATTGTAGTCACAGTTCACCACGTATACAAAAATGCGATAATTTTATCTTGCAACAATTTATAAAACAAAATTTGGATCGATCGTTTCCTCTCTTTGAAAAAAAAAAGGTAAATGCAGATATGGTACTTATATTTAGCAACATTAGTCTGTATCAAAAAAATATTTAGCAGCATTAGTTACCAAACCAACATATCATGAGTAATTCTTGCCTAGATAGTGTTTATCATATAAACAATACTTCATTCATATTAAAAATGTATAAAGTTGTGTGACCTAGGATAAAAATATACTAATAACTAAAAATATTTTTAAATAATAATTTAAATGCTAAAAAATAATGCGATAAACCATGCTTACTTAAGAATTTCTCACATATCTTGCCTATTGTCCACTAATAATCATATTAGTCAATCATTGGTATATATTAAAGGGCGCATAAAATGAAAAAAATAAACAAAAGGGGAACCTGTTGTGTGATCACCGGCCTGAAACCCTGCATGTATGCATGAGAGAATATATGGTGGGCAAAACACCAACATTCCCTTATTTTAAGGTATCAACTCGTGGATTATATCTCTATAAATTCTGGCTTACCCAAAGGTGGGTTTCTCAAAGCTTAATTGGCAACTGTATGAGCTAGCTAGTTGAATTGTAGAATCCATGGAACCACCAAAAAAGGTTACTATCCAAAGCGCTCTTTGTCCTACAAAGCCTCCACCACCAGAAAGTGCGTCAAGCTATAGGCCTGCAAAACCATCACCTACTATACAACAGATATTTTCAAAAAACACCAGCAAGAAATGATTCGTCACCATCAAATATATATATATATATATATATGTATATCGGCCCTAACTCTCGCCAAACAAATTTGGTCATCCCTCGATGTGGGTGAGCCTCTCTATCTCCTGATTATTAATTGATAAGTAATGTTGAAGTACTAGCTTTTGGTGTATAATGGCAATCACCATGTAGATTTGTGATTGCCTAGCTTACGATGCTTATAAGTAAAGTGGAAGATTAGTGTATAATAGTGATATGCATTTACTTCTTCTCTCTTTTCTCTATCCGTTTGTTGTTTTTCAATTCTATCGTCGTGTTCTGTATTTTCCATTTCAGCATCTGTTTTTTTGTTAGTATAATTATCATTATTGCAGCACGTGTAGTATATGGCGCGGTTCATAAGAAATGAATTGAAAAAATGCTCAAGAGCCAAAAGCTTTACTAAAATTAAAATTAAGAATGATGTGATATATTTATTAATTTTTAAATAAATAAGTAAATAATATTACTTTGTTCATAACAATTATTGTATGATTTTTGTTAAAAGTTTTGATAATATTTCTTTTCTCTGTATAGTATTTTTTTATATTATTTATAATTTACCACGTTAGTTACTATATTAAAAATTTAATAAAAATAAAAGATAATAATAACCTACAAAATTTTGTGAATGATATAAAACATAAGTTTTTTCTTATTTTAAAAACATTAAGAATGCCTGCTGCGATAATTGACCAGTATAGTACGTAGTGTGGTGATCATGACAATATCTCGAAGCATCGATAAAAAGACAAATACACAGTGAATATTTCTGGTACAATTTGATATGAATAGTACAGTTCCCTCCTCTCATGTGCTTTGTCTAACCGTAAGCAAAAGTTCTACAAAATAAGAAAAATGTTACATAGGTAAAAAAATATTGTCAAAATTGTTGACAAAAATTACAGTGACGGATAAATGAAGTAGTATAATACATTTATTAATCTAAAAATTAAAAAACATGTCATATCATATTAACTATATTCTGGCAAAATTTCTGACTCTATAACATTTTTCACAAAATAATATGCATAAATAACAAACTAGACTTATTAATGGGGTAATCCAATTGTCAAACTCAAGCAATTAATAGAAGGATAATAAGTAACTAATATACGTATGCCCAATGAAACTTAACTAAAAGTAATAAGATTTAAAGTTTACTAATAATTTTATAAATTAAAACTAATTTTATTATACTATAGTTAACATTTTTCAAAAAAATAAATTGATATTATCCCAACCTCTCAATTTGATTTTATCATGTTTCTAAAAATTAGTAAAAGTTATGAGTGCTTTTGTTTAAATTTAATAAAAAAATTTAGCTAGCATGGAAAATCTTGACATGGATACATCGAGCTGGTTTCATCATCATGCAAAGCCATGAGGTGCTTTATTTCTCGGGTGCTTGGTGTCTATTTGGAAGTCTCGAAATGTAAAGGATTTTAGTAACTCCTTCATTAGAGATGAGATCTGTGCAAAGCACGCGAAAAAGTTGTTGGCTCCTTTTCTGTTGATGAGGACCGTCCCGTGATAGGGGACACATTCGCTCCTACGATGGCCCCTAGCTAGGTGCTGGGTTTCCAGGAATTGAAGCATTGGTCAAGCATACAAAAAACCAGCAAGAGTAATCTATCACGAGTAGTTTAGTAGTGAGGGATTTAAATAGTATATATAACATTAGAAATTCAAACCTTATTTTTATCGATGTAAAACCAAAAAAATCAGCAAGAACAGCTCCAAAATTGATTTTAAAAAGTGTTTTTTTCGAAAGTTATTATTTTAAATTTGTTAAAAAAAAAATAGACTAGAATTTTTTTTGACTCCTTTCAAACTTATATAATCATTTTAAAGTTTTTTTATATGTATCTTTTAGTTCAAAAAAGATTAAACAAAAAAAAAATCTATTTCTATTGAAACAGAATACATTTCGGGTAAAAGTAATGCCCTTCAAAAAAATCACGAGGCATGTTTGCATGTATAATTAAATGCATTTTGACACTAAGCCTTTTTCTCTCCAGAGATTTAATTAATTAATTTCTGACCATTGGTTTGCTGATATTGTATACTGTTGCCAGGATTATGAAATTGCTGCTCCAAAAGCCAATTAGACACCATGATCTACGTGTTGCACTTTCAACAATTAATCCTAATCTACCTAACATTTGAATTATTACTATTTTGAATAATAATATATATGCGATCAATTAGAGCCATACAGCAAATGCAAATTTGTTTTTGGTCAGCAGCAAATAAAATTCGGAATGCGCGTGTAATGAAGCTATCCAGTGGGCTTGTGGATGGTCCATTACAATTATTGTGACAACACTAGCTCCCCCTTTGGGCGTCGACTGCGATGCTCTTCGCAGTGAAAGGTGCATTATGCACCTTGTGACTGTAACATATCCAATGGATTAAATTTGTGAGGTATATCGATATACTAATCACCATGATCTTGTGTAGAATATATTAATTTTAAAAAAATTAAAAAATATAATTAAATATATTTTAGAAATTAATTTTTATACATTGATAGTATAAAATTATACTGATAATATAAAATAATTTTATATTATCAGTGTAATATTATACTGATAGAAGTGTAAAATTATATTAATAGAATAAAATTATACTGATAAAATTTTTATAATTTTTAGAAATTAATTTTTATACATTAATAGTATAAAATTATATTAATAGTATAAAATAATTTTATACTATCAGTGTAAAATTATACTGACAGAATAAAATTTTATTGATAAAATTTTTTAATTACATTAATAGGGTAAAATTATTTTATACTATCAGTATAATTTTATACTGTCAGGGTATGATAATTAATTTTTAAAATATATTTAATTATTTTTTTAAATTTTCTTAAAATTAGATATTATTACAGTGCATCATAGGTGATTGGTGCATCGATACACCTCATAATCTCACCATCAGATTACAAGGAGCACCATGCTCCTTGACCAGCGAAGAGCACTGTAGATGGCGCCCCCACTTTGGGCCTTTCACTTTCGATTTTTGGTTGAACACAATGTTTGCGCCTTCTTTGTTCACTGACTCCTTTTAGGTCTCTTTACTCTTTTAACCCTGCATCTTCTATACTCGCTGATCAGAACAACAACCTTTTCGTATATACTGTTTTGGATAAGGCTTTATAAAGGAAACTATTATGTGAAGTTTTTAATATACAGTCTTAAATTAATAGATCAGATTATTTTAAAGTGAATTTATCTCTATGATAAGAAAATAAGAGTTAGATTACTAACGATATCATAATTACAATTCACCAAAATAGATGGATATATCCTGTGACTTTGTCATTTTAGAAATTTTTTTATAAAAAATAATAAAATACACTATAATTATACAACACACTAAATGATTTAAAAAAACACAAACTTTTACTTTTTTAGATAAATTTACTTTAGATGAACTTTTTTAATTATTTTATATTGCATTAAATATATTTTAAAAACGTCATAGTTAATGCGACATTTTTTGAATAAAGGTAAAATGTAAATTGACACGCAATTATTACATTCAAAACACTGTTGAAAATAATTGAAGAGCATACAGCAACTTAGGACTCCATGTCACAAGCTACTAAAAGTGAACTAATGACAAAGAATTTAAATAATTTATATGAACTACTATATTCAAATTTTGTTGTCATTAATATACTAAAAGAAGACTTCATGACACACCAACTATTAAAAAGTCAGTCAGTTTTCATGTTATAAGAGAAATCGATCTAACTTAATTTATAATTAAAAACAAAAAAAAAAAAGAAGGAATCCCGCACTATTAAATTTAACTGTTTTAATCTCCACATCAACGAATTGCCCACCCAGTCCATGCATATAATAAATTTTTAATTAAACAAATATAAATACAAAGTACAATTAAATTTATATATTAGTGACTGTCACTTACATATTTTATTTGAGTTTGAAATATTTTGTGTTCGACTTTCATCCCTCCTCTCAAAAATTATTTTTTGAAATAATTTCTAATCTCATTATTTTTGATAAAAAAAATAAAAAGAAAGAAAGAAAGAAAGACAAATACAAGGCTTACGCGCAAGAATCAACAGGAATAATAAAATTATGTCGCTAAGTCAACCAATTCCCATGCTTTATTTATGTTGCAATGACTTCAGGTTTCTGTTTTCGTTATAATATTCTGAAACAGCCGCAAATAAAATAACTTTGTCGGCAGCAGGGCAAGTCACCACCACTTCATATTCCAAGATATAAGTTATATGCATTTACAATTTTCAATATTTTTTTTGTGTAAA
Organism: Pterocarpus macrocarpus; assembly: GCA_031439585.1. Classification (NCBI taxonomy): domain Eukaryota; kingdom Viridiplantae; phylum Streptophyta; class Magnoliopsida; order Fabales; family Fabaceae; genus Pterocarpus; species Pterocarpus macrocarpus. Next base: position 65,745,124 of record CM062520.1, on the reverse strand, counting down.
TGCAATTACAAATTTTTTTCTGTTAGAAAATCACTCTTCGTAACTCTTCTCCACAAACCAACGAAGAATAACACAAAGAATCTATATTTTCAGCAGTTCCTAAAAAAATTCATAAAAAATTGATGGGTTTTCTTCGACAAAATATAGATTACCACGTTAGGTATTTATTTTTGGAGTATTTTATTCTGATATTAATTTTTCCCACTAAAATATATTTTTGTCGGAGATTGACAAATTAACTCACTGTATGGTTTAATGAGTGTACCTAAAATGTAGTTAGTTTGTTAATAAATGGTTATGATGTGAGTTAACGTCATGTTGATTATACTTGCATACAAAACTAATCATCATAGACGTATCAACATCTGCATTCTAAACAACAATTGTTGGGATTTGATACTAAAAACTTTGTTTCTATATATGCATGTGTAGAGTGAAAACCCAGATTTAAGATGTATCCATTTAGCTATCAATCAATATCATTAGTTTAATCAGTCACTTTCTCATTGTCACATAAATATTAGATGTGTCATGATCATGCGCATTCGAGATTAGAGCTGATCCATATATATGTAAGGATCCCTTTGTGGTTGTCTTTCAACTGTGCCTTAGTGATGTGGTAAATAAAATGATAGTATGATAAGGGTGTGTCTATGATATGATAGAAAGATACTAATAAAAAAATAAAAAGAGGAGGTAAGGATTGAAGTACAAGAGAAAGGAAAAACAAAGAATCGATAATTCGAAATTGCATATGTAAGGGTTCGGTGTCGATGTATATTGCTTTCCGTAATGGTAACCTATTTTATCATGATTCACACTCCCTGATATTGGTTTGGATTGGAAGCTATCTAAGTTTTTTTTTTTCTTTTTTTTTTCTTTTTGCGTGAAGAAAACTAAAAAAAGATAAGCACATGAAAAAACGGGCTTCCTTTCATTTTGTACTCAAATAATGATTCGTATGACTGAGAAAAAAGGAAGAGTATGAATCATCTAATTCCATCTAATTTGACCACTCTATTAAAAAGAGGAAAGTATATTTTAAGGACCTAATTTTTTATGCTCCAACTAATTTAGGATTTAAATTTTATTTGTCAAACAAGGACCTCAAGTCATTTTATGATGACCGCAAAAATTTTATGTGGCAAATTATAATTACATATCATTAATATATATATCATGTAAATTATGTAATGACATGTCATCAAATTAAATTAATGAGATAATTATTTTGGGGCCAGAATTAATTTTTTCCCTTCAAATTATATTTTTCCCTCTAAATTTTGAGTCATATGCTTAACTGCGTTTATTCTGTAGTAATTTGTAATGTCACAAATTTACTTTTGCACTATCTGAAAATTGTTTTATTTTTCGAACTAAGTTACGTAGATGATCCTAATTAAGATATTAGTATTTTATGAAATTGATACACCTTCCTATATCATGTATCAATTGATATTCATTCATATCATTGTATTGCTAACTTTGGTATTTACCTTTGACCATCTTCTACTTTTACAAGCTATATTTTCCTTTCTTTTTATGAATCATCTAAAGTGAGAGATGTATTTTAAAAAATTAATTTCAAAAATTAAAAATGATTTTATTTAAGCTTTTCAATGAGAAAAATATCATTATAAACAAAATTATTGTCATATAGTGAATATAAATACAAAAAAATGTTACAATTTAAAACAACATAATATATCTTCTCAAAATAATTTTTTTTTTACATGTAAATGAATAGAAAGCAACTTGAAAAAAAAATAAAAGAAAGAAATAAACTTAAAAACTGTACCCAAAAAAAAAATTCAACTTAAAAATGATAAATCAAAACTCTCATAAAATAGTCAACAAAGATGTAAATGGAAAAAAAAAGTCAACTTTATATTTTTAAGCTAATTAAAAATAAAACATAAAAATAGTTGGCATTTTGTTATACTTAGTTGGCATTTTTTAATGTTTAGGTGGTATTTTCTGATGCCAATTAGATACTAGAAATTGAATTGATTATATTAAGGTCCTTAATTGAAATTTTAAAAAGTTAAGACATTTAAATCATTTTTCGCTCAAAATTGAGGTCGTTTCACAATAATTTTCTCCTATATAAAAAGAGAATAGAATTTTAGATAAGACTGCAGTTTTGGGGTTGTCATTTAAGCAATGATGTGATTTAGGATTCCATAAATTAATTACATTGGATTAGGGTGGAATGTTGGTGCCAAGATTGAATTGACATCCATGATTATGTTAAAATATTTTCCCGATAAATGCAATTATTTTTTTTAAGGAAAAAGGAGGAAAAAATTATTTTAGCTCGAAACTAAACAAACATTAATATTAATATTAATAAATTTGATTAAAAGTCTATCTAATATGGATGATGTAACGGAGCATGATTATCAGCCATATCCTTGTAAAATAGAATCAACCACATCGGTGTAACATAGTAAATAATACGTGACTAAAAGACGACAAGGATCTAATTACAAAATTTTTAAAGTATAAACATCCAATTCAAAATTACTTCTAAAGCATAGAAATTTTTTTCCTAAAAAAAAAATTGAATCTATAGAGACCTAACTATTAATTTAACCTATAAAAAAAAATATCTATTTCACAATCAATTGTGTCAAGGACAAGGGAATATTTCTTCCCGAGCCGATGCTGAAAGGAGCTTTGTTGGCTATCAATGCATGGTGGTTGTCGGTGAGTTTACCTCTTTTTTGGTTCACGGCTTGAACTGTTGTGGATTTGTTCTTCATAAGAAACTTCATGAAACCATCATTAAGGTTGGAGAAATTAATAATTCAAATGCAAGTCTACGATTAATCATGCACTCGTACGCCACTTAAAACTATTGAGTCAAGTCACAGCAACAGCAACTCACAAATTCAGAACAACAACCAAACATTGCTTAGCTAATAATCATATCTCTTTTGAGATTAATTTTTATGTACTATAAAATTATTTTATATTATCAACCGATATAATTTGAAAAAAATAACAAATTATAATAGGTAGTCGTAATTGTGGATAGTTATTGACTATGATTTAATAATTTTCTCAATCTTTATTATCTGACGATATAAAGTTATTGTACACTTGCAGTACATACATGGAAATTAAATCCATCTCTTTTGATGAATGTGAAAACATAGGGTTACAACACGCTTAGTGCTAAGCCACTGAGCCAGAGCCACATTGCTTCCCACTAACTAAGCTTTAGAATGTTCATATTACATTGCTTTTTTAACGGTCTCACGGGTAAATGGATGCTTAGCGGTTGCTTGGCTTGTTAGTTCCAAACGCATAAGTCCCTATATCTATCTCTATCTCTATTTGTCATCATCTTAACCTTTTCCCGACTACTACTACTACCCTTTGTTCCCACTACTACTCCACGTTTTCTCATTTCTTTCCTTTGTTTCTTTTTGCTGTTATATATAAACTCTCATTGAATTTTCACACATGACACACCCCAACGTTACACCTTCACACATGATTCTTGTTCTGCCCCTCCTCTTTCTCCATCTGGCTTTTCTTTTCTAATCAATTTTTTCCCCTCCTGTTATCTTCATAATTTTGAATTGGTAGCCATTTTTTCCATCCCTTTATCGTTTCATAACTATCACTGTATGTTAATACACTGCTTTTAGCCATAGGTTGGGACTTGTGACAATGTCTTCTTCCAGTTATGCTACAAGAAGTACCTTCTTTTATCTGTTTCTTGCAGTTCTTGTTGCAAAAACAACCTTTTGCTTTTCTGCCAAGGTACATAAGTTATTATGGCTTTTTGCTATTATTTTAATTTTGGGTGCGTCAATCAAACTATGGAATCTAAATTGTATCGCACTGGCAGGTTTATGTAGTGTACATGGGAAGCAAAACTGGGCAAGACCCAGATGAAGTTCTGCAGCAAAACCATCAAATGCTTGCTGCTGTTCATGAGGGAAGGTCAGAAATTAATACCAATTTTTCTTTTGGACAATTCTGCAGGTGTTTCTTTCTTTTCCAATTTATTTCTGATATGTGATTTTTGTCCTTTTTCTCCACTGGGAATGTTTTCAACAGTATTGAGCAAGCCCAAGCTTCTCATATTTATAGCTACAAACATGGTTTCAGAGGCTTTGCAGCCAAGTTGACTGATGAACAGGCTTCACAGATTTCAAGTATGTCAGTGAATTTTTTCCCTCTTTTATTCCTTTTTCTTTTGCAACTATTCTAACATAGAAATCAATGGCTGCTGTAACTTTACCAGGAATGCCTGGTGTGATTTCTGTTTTTCCCAATTCTAAAAGAAAGCTTCACACCACTCATTCATGGGACTTCATGGGACTTCAGAAGGACGAAAGCATGGAGATTCTAGGCTACTCAACCAAAAACCAAGCCAATATCATCGTTGGTTTCATCGATACCGGTGAGGAGTCCTACTCCTACAGCCTCCTATACTAGAGCCTTTTTTATTACTTTTATGTTCCAATCCCTTCATCCCCACGTACAATATGCACCTTTACTTCAAAGTCCCACAAACACATATATTTATTAGCCGGTTCACACTTCACAAGAAACTTCCACATTTCATTTATTTCTATAGTAGCCGAAACTATATATCTTTATCCCTTTACTTTTAGGAATAGCAGCTAAAGGAAACTATGACTCTGAACACTGGACTTCACATGACATCATTATGGTGGTCAGATTCTTGCTTATGAACTAACTGAACATAAATATGTTTCATTCATCCAAAAAGGCCCGCTGCTGATAATACAAGTTACAATTAATTTAAGCTTGAAAAATATCACTATGGAAATTGGTATATAGGTACTTGATAATCACTGGGATTTTTGTCATCGTGTGTTTTATTGGTGGTTATCACTATTCATACAGGAATTTGGCCTGAGTCACCAAGCTTTAGAGACACCGACATGCCACCAGTGCCACGCAGATGGAAGGGCCATTGTCAATTAGGAGAAGCATTCAATGCATCTTCCTGCAACAGGTTTCTGATTGAATCACATCCTGAAATTTTTTTTCACTCATTTGACTTCATAGGCACCAGTTTCCTGTCAGGTCATGTTCATTGGTTAATCATTTATGGTGCAGGAAAGTGATAGGAGCAAGATACTATATGAGTGGATATGAAGCAGAAGAAGGGTCAGACAAAAAAGTCTCTTTCGGATCACCAAGGGATAGCTCTGGACATGGGAGCCATACAGCTTCCACAGCGGCAGGGCGCCACGTGGCAAACATGAATTACAGGGGGCTGGCAGCTGGCGGAGCTAGGGGAGGTGCACCTATGGCTAGGATTGCTGTGTACAAAACATGCTGGGATTCAGGTTGCTATGATGTGGACTTGCTAGCTGCCTTTGATGATGCCATCAGAGATGGGGTTCACATTATATCATTGTCCCTTGGTCCTGAGGCCCCCCAGGGTGACTATTTCAACGATGCCATATCAGTGGGGTCGTTTCATGCTGCTAGGCATGGAGTGCTGGTGGTAGCATCAGCTGGGAATGAAGGAACTCCTGGGTCTGCAACTAACCTTGCACCTTGGATAGTCACTGTTGCTGCTAGCTCAACAGATAGGGATTTCACCTCTGATGTTGTACTAGGAAATGGTGTCAACATCACGGTAAGATGTTTTGGTTGGTGTTGGGTGAATTTTCTGCATACTTGGTGGGATCTGAGTGATTAGTTCTCTATAATTGGAACAGGGAGAAAGTCTCAGTATCTTGGAACTGAATGCCTCCAAAAGAATAATATCTGCGGCTGATGCCTTTGCGGGATACTTTACTCCTTATCAATCCAGGTGAAGCACAAGGTACTTGAAAGTGAGAACTGCATAAATAAGTGCACAAGGTTGGCTTTTAAGTTCAATGTTGTTCTCTATTCTATGTTTTTGGCAGTTACTGTGTAGATAGTTCCCTAAACGAGACCAAGGCCAGAGGGAAGGTTCTGGTGTGTCGACATGTGGAGAGTTCAACGGAATCAAAGTTGGCAAAGAGTAGGGTAGTGAAAGAGGCAGGTGGAGTTGGGATGATACTTATTGATGAGACAGATCAAGATGTTGCCATCCCATTTGTGATCCCTTCAGCTATTGTTGGAAGGAAAACAGGAGAACATATTCTATCATACATCAATAGCACACGGTTTGTTTTATCTTTGAGAAAATAGGCATTTTTGTTAAGCATGTCTCTTATTCTGCCATTCTCTAACTCAGCGTTCTTTTATGCTGAACAGTAAGCCTATGGCAAGGATATTTGGAGCCAAGACAGTACTAGGAACTCAGCCTGCACCCCGGGCAGCAGCATTTTCTTCTAAAGGCCCCAATTCCTTAACCCCCGAAATTTTGAAGGTGATATTCTCATTTTGTGCCACCAAGTTCATAACATGCCTTTATTTTTTTTCTCTCTCTCTCTTTTTTTCTATCTTAATCCTGAAAGATTTCTCACTGTACTGCTATGTAGCCTGATATTACAGCTCCCGGATTAAACATCCTAGCTGCATGGTCTCCAGCAGCAGCTGAAGACATGAAGTTCAATATTCTATCAGGAACTTCTATGGCTTGTCCTCATGTAACAGGAATTGCAGCCTTAGTCAAAGCTGTTCATCCTTCATGGTCTCCATCTGCTATCAAATCTGCCATCATGACAACTGGTACTACATTTTAATCAAACATTAAGGTTTGAGATTAATCAACTGGTTTTTCCAGAAGCTTATATTAATCACTAAGGATTGAGATTATTCTTAATAAAACATTAAAACAATACTCCTTACTAGATTAAATTTTATCTATCACTGGATGCCTCGAAATGTAGACACTAAACACCATTGAAAAAATTCAGCTATTTCGCCCAAAAGAGGGGAAAAAATGGATCATTGCATATACTCTACATTTAACAGGCTTCACTATTTCTATTCAAGAAACTAATCACAAATTCAATATGCAGCTACTATTCTGGATAAGCAACACAAACCCATTAGAGCGGATCCTGATAGAAGAAGGGCTAATGCATTTGATTATGGATCAGGGTTTGTGAACCCCACAAGAGTTCTCGACCCTGGTCTCGTCTATGATTCACAACCAGAAGATTTTGTTGCGTTCCTCTGTTCAATTGGTTATGATAAGAGATCACTACATCTTGTCACAAGGGACAACAGCACATGTGATGGAGCATTCAAAACACCATCTGACCTTAACTATCCATCTATTGCAGTGCACAATCTTGAAGACAACTTTTCAGTAACTAGAGTTGTGACTAATGTTGGAAAAGCAAGAAGTATATATGAAGCTGCAGTTTTGCCTCCTGCTGGAGTTAATGTTACTGTTGTGCCAAACCGGTTAGTCTTTACAAGAATAGGACAGAAAATCAAGTTTACTGTGAATTTCAAAGTGGCTGCTCCTTCAAAGGGCTATACATTTGGGTTCTTGTCATGGAAGAACAGAAGGTCACAGGTCACCAGTCCTATAGTTGTCCGGGTATCACCAGCAAGTTTTGGGTTGGTCAGATAACAATGCTTGTAAATATCTACAGTATCTTAGGAGCTGTGAGACCCCTACAGTCACCATATGCCTAGCACAACCAGTAATACTCAAAATCCTGATGCAATCTAGATGACCACTGCCAAACATATGTTATAGTTATATGCTTGGTATATCAAGCGTTACCAAAACACAGAATTTGAAGAAATTTTAGATAGGTGCCCTGAACTTACTCTCAGATTCATTATCACTACTTTTCTGTTGTCAGTACAGAACTTCATTATATAGGTTCTTCAGCATTTGCCATGTGTAAGATGTTTCGTCTTTCCCCACCAAAGTGGGAAGTTAAGACAGTGTAGTAATTATTTTAATTTTTACCTCTAAATGAAACAAAAAAGTACTATGCAGTAAAAGAGTATGCTGCAGAATGGACTTGTTTTATTTTCCTAGATAATAAAGTTACCTTTCCCAACAAGCGAAAAGGAAACTTCGCAGTAAAAGCCTGAAAGAGTAACCCAAATCCCCATTTTACGTTGTAATACACTCTTGCAGAAACTATCATGCAATGAGCCAATGACATCTAAATTATCCAGTTAAATTTGACACGGTTATTCCTTTCTACACTGTCTAGAAACTAGAAAGCTAGTCTAACTTAGCTATATTTTGGAATCTTATAGAATGAAGTATATGCACTCCGTCCAGACTCTATTCATTTGCAACTTGAACTGTTGGTTACTTCACCTAAGCCCGAGCAGAGCTATCACTAACTATTTAGCAATATGGGAAAATTCTATGCATCTCAGGAACAACAATACGCAACAACTTTCATAAGTGATACTGTGTCACCCTCTTCCTCCACAACCAGTTTAGACTGTAAACTTTGTTCTGTAGCTAAGCCCCAAGTTCATTGTCCAACGACAAAATTTTGCATCTTTATAAAACAATAAATCATATTTGCATGAGAAACTAGAGAATTACAGATGGTAACTAACCACAATGAACAAGAAATAAGAACCTACTATGACTAAAGACATGATCAAAGTATTCTACCAGCATTCTAGACAATAGAGACAGAGGTCGAATTTTGACTTTTAAAATTTCTACAAATGTTTTTAATCCATCCAAGTTCTAAAGAGCTACACAAAAGGAGCCAAAGCTTGAATTCTATTTTAGGGATTATGTAACAACATATAGATGTCATCATCAGAAGATGAAATGACATATAAGTGCCAGAAATTGCAGACACTAGGAGTGTATCTCCGATGGATCAACAAGGCCTTCCATTACAACAAGCTGATCCAGCAGTGCAATCTTCTCATCTTCAAGGGTCTTTACCTCATCTTCAACCTCTTTTAGCTCTTTCCCTAATGCAAAGCTCTCATCCTCCAGCAGCAAATACTTCCGCCTCAATGCCCGGTACTCATTTCCAGCTGCAGAGGAGTCAGGCAAAGAATCTGAGTTGGAACCCTCTTGTTTCAGAAAAGGTGGTGAGACTTCAGTCATCAAGTGTCTTTTGGAACCCTTCTGCCCTGATTTTAATGACAGAGGGGCCTGCAGCTCTTCCTGTACATGATTCCCTTGCAACTGAAACAAAGATGCCTTTTGGGTTGAGTTTTTTTTCTTCTTTGGTTTATTATTCAAGATCTCCTCCGACAAAGGAATCCTTGGATCTTGCATTTTCCACCAAGCACTACAGAATAGTAAAAAACCATAGCAACACATATATCTGCAAGTTAGTTGAAGTACCCCAAAAAGAAAAATCGTTGTAGTTAAAAAAGGTTATTAACACTATAAAAAATATTGGATGCCGTTGCATGACCGTATGACTTCAAAGATAGATTTAATCAGAAAATACTTTCAGTTTCAGGTGAAAAAAGTTATCATTACTCCTAAAACTAAGAGAAAGGAGTTTACATTTGATCAACATAAATGCTCAGTAAAACAAAAATCGCCACACCACTGCAATAAATAAGAAATTTAGTAATAACAGCTGTTTTATCTGTTTTTTACACAGGTAGCGACATATGATTAATTGATGGCATAACGAAGTAACAATCCAAAACCTCATTGGTATTATTCAATTTACTGACAGCCACAATTAAACTTACAGCTTGTTCAATATACTCGCAATAATTCACGGATTAGCAACACAGAAAGTTAAATTAGTCGTATGAGACAAACAATATACAAATTTTCACCAGCAACAAAATACAATTGTTCCTCCATATCCGAAAAGAAAGGCTTTGGACCTAATTTTTGGAAATCATCTAATGTATAATTGGAAAAATAAGTAATAGCCCAAGCAACCCCTATGATCTGGAACATGAATAGACGATCTTCTGAAAGTTACAAATACACAAATGCCCATAGCCCCATTTTTCAGCTACCGCATATGTTCAAACCGAAATTCAAAAGTCCCTTCCTTTTGAAACAGAAATTTCAAATCCAATATAGATTAGACGAATTCACCACCAAAAAAAAAAAAAAAAAAAAGAATCCAAAATTGGGATGAATTAGGAGAAGGGTTTGAAGGTCGACGAAAGAAGGGAATAGAAGGGCAAACCAGAAGAAGGCAAATTGAGCAAGGTCTTCTCTTTTTCTCTTCAGTTGTAGCGCAGAAAGAAGAAGTTAAAGTTGAAATTTCAATCAGGAAGCAAAATTTAGGGTTCAATCTGCAATCGTTATAGTTACACAGAAACGTTTGGGGTAGTGGTAATCTCGTTTTGTTTATATTCGGCTACCGGTAATTGATGGCGTGGCAGCCTATGATTCGTCCATACGCCCACACAGTTCAGGGTCAGGTGAGAAAATTAATTAATGTGGATAAGGTTATTTTAAAATAAATTTATTTTTGAAGTGAAAGGTATGATAAATAATTTACATATATTTTTAATTTATTATTTTGGAAATAAACAATACTTTAAAGATTCTTGCAAACAAAAGTAGAAATAAATAATAGATTTTGGTGATTAAACAATAAATATTCTTGCAAATAATAGTTATGATAAAACAACAGCAAATATTAGAAGACATGCATGCACATTATGTTGTCTTTTTTATTCAAAAAAGAAAATATAATTAGAAAGGAAGTGAATATAATTAAAAAATGAATAAAATTTAAATTTGTAATATATAGTGTGCGATATATGTAGAGATGGCAATAGGACAGAACTGGGCAGGGGTGGAGGTGGGGAATAGTCCTCCACTTTTTGCCCTATGCCTCCGGAGTTTCCCCCAATCTCTTGCAGACTATGTAGATACCAAAAAAATTTAAAAAATTAAAAAACTTGTTTAAGTAATTTCATTAATCTAAAAAATTATTAAAAATAATAAAATAAAGTTGCTCCAAATGTTAGACTTTTAATTTTATAACATTACTATCAAATTTTCAAATTTAAATTAAGTGACAACCATCACAAAAACACCAAAATAAATAATAATAAAATATAAAAAGAGTTCAACAATATTAGACATAATTAACAAAATGTTAAATGTCTTCATAATTTTCGTATTTGAGCTTAAGTTCCATTTCTACTTATCTACAAAAAGAAACACATGTTTTGGGGGGGGGGGAGGGGAGTCTAGGGCCTATTTAGCAGTTGTATTTGGAGAGTGAATAAAAGGGATGATAAGTTACTAACTTAAGATAATAAGGTTTGGTTGTGTCTTTTTTTTAGATTAAAAATATAATAAATATAGTTACTATATGTAAAATTACCAAATTATCAGGGCAGAGATCTCCATTCAGTGAGGGGTATAATCCATGTCTTCATCTCCAAAGTCATTGCAGAAGGGACCTTTGTCCCCATCTCCATTCCCATGAAAGAAAAATTCTCATATATGAATCCCCAACTGTGGAGATCCTTGCATATATCTCTGCATACAGATCCCTATTACCATCCCTAGATACATATATGTTGTATATTTTAGATTCTTCCATTAATCATAATTAATATTTTTTTTATTAGGAATTGCTTACACAATCTCTAGAGTAGCGGTCAAATAAAGTCCTTCTTAAAATGATAATTCCAAGAATTAGTATTAATATTTAAAAATTGATTCAATCCAAAAATAATAGAAATTTAATTCTTTAAATTTCATAAGGTTATGCTTTTTTTTTTGTTATTGTCAGTTTCATTTTTTATTAGTTTTTCTACTTAATTTCTTGCGTCAAAATGTGTCTCATTGTTTATTTAGACTTTAATTCACATGTATATTGACTTCACTTTATTTTATAAATAACTTGTGCTATAATTTTTCTATTATAATAATAATATTTTATTAATATACCTATAAAACAGTTAATATATTATAATAGATTTCTAATGCGATGAATGTAAAATTAGTATTATAAAAGTTTCCCCAAACCCCTATATATGATTCAAATCATGCATTTCAAAGGAAAGATATTGAAGATGCGATATCGAACGAGGAGAACTTGGTGGAAGCACAAACAATATGGGATTTAGGAAAGATTATGGGGCTGCAGGTGAGTAGTGAAAGCGCTATGATCGCTACGTTATCTAAGGTATAGGAGGTACAAGATTTTGTTTTACCAAGAAGGAGAGGCCGTCCCAAGATGAACATTGGTTGCTCTAAGAAACGATTCATTTTGTTTCACGGTTCTAGTGTTTGGAGTGTGGTTTGGGGTCTGTGCGTTTGGTGTTGGTTTTGCTTTTCTAGTGCTCTGGTGTTTGTTTGGGTGCTTTGGCTTTGAGTTCATTTTTGGTGGTTTTGCTTCATCTTGGTCTCCTCTTGGTTGGTTTCTCTGCTATGTTGGTCTAGAGTGTGCAGCGTTTTGATATTTTGGTGTTTGTGGTGCTTGCTTCTTAATCTTGGGGGATGGATTTCATTTTGGGTGCTTTTCATTCTCCTTCTTGGTGGCTAGTGTTGCATCTATTAGTTGTGGTGGTGGTGGTGATGTGTGATGTTATTTTTCTACCAGTGGCTTTATCTTGGTGAACTTTCTGGGGTGTATTTCTTGGTGTTTGTTATTTGGTGTTTAGTAACTGTGTTTGTTGTCTTTTCTTTTTTGTGTTTGTGCTTTGTTTTATGGATCTGTTGTTGTTTTACTTCTCTCCCTTGTGGAGAGTCTTGAGCATTTTTTGAACAATAAAAAAAAAAGTCTCATTTACTAACTACTGGAAAAATATGGCGAAAAGGACTTCTCTTTTGAACTTTCAATGAAGTGTCCAACAATTTGATAACTATATGTAAATATTTTCCATGTGCTTGATTTTTGAATAACATATTTTATAAAAAGCAAATATTATTTGAACATATGAAAGCGACACATACATGATGCACATACACAAAAGCAGCACAAACTCTGTCAGTCTATCATAGACCAATTATATTATAGTACGCTTTAAATATCTCTCCGCTAGTCCATCATAAATCAATTATATTATAGTATACTTTAAATACCTCTTTTGTACGTCTGCATTGCATATGCCTCACTCTCACACGTTCAAAAAATATTTCTATTCGTATAACTATATATTTTTGTTAAAATCGCGAGTAGTTGACTGGTGAAATTCAACCATCCTGCTTTCTGCTTTTCATTTTTGGTTCAAAATTACATGCCAACAAATATTTGCCCTCATTTTCAAGTTTCAATGTTTCATCCCTATCATAAATTCACAATAGTCAATGTATGTGTAGACAATTAATATTCAATCATTGAATTAAAGTAGATTGTCATGTACAAATCACGACTGCCAAGGCTAAGAAAATGCTCTCCAAAAATAAATAAGTAAATAAAACATGCTTCTTAGGGTTTTTACTACAAAATTTAATTAAATTTATTTATCATTTAGATATCTATATTATTATAGTTCTTTTTTATTCATATAATATTATTATAATTTATGTGAATATAAAACAAACATAAGAATTGCTTTTTAAGAAATATAATTTTTTTTCTTTTTTTTTTGAATTCTAGAGAAGCTCTAGAAAAAAATAGAGAAAAGGATGGATAAACAGGAATGGAACCCTTGATCCAAAGTTTACAAACCCTTTACCACATAGATCAAGAAATGTGCCACTTAAATGACTATTCATGGGTAGAAATATAATTTCTTTATCACTTATTTTTTAATTTTATAAATTATGCATTAATTGCTGTTTATATCACAATATTTTTACACATATTGTTTCCGAGAGAATCTTAAACTTGTTGCATAGACTCAAGTAACAATGATTTAATACTGGTGAAGTTTGCTCAAAGTAATGCTTTTATGAGAAGTGAAAAATAGGGGTTTAAATAAATGGATTTCGCATTCTAATGTTATGTCATTTATTTTTTGTCTAAATAAAAATGATATATATATATATATATAGGAGGCGTATCAAGTGAGAGGAGTGATTTATTATAAAAATAAAAGAAGTAAATATAGATAGTATAATCATATATGGATAGTCAAAATTAAAAGTTATTTAAAGATTATATGATCATTTAAAAAGTTACATGACTTTATATTTTAATCTTAATCATTTATGTAAGATTCAATAATCAAGATTTACTCCTTTTAGTTTTACAATTGATCCTCTCTCTATATATATGTGATGTATATGAAATTTATTGGACTTTAACTAATCTGACTCGAGTTGGATCGACTGAGTATATATGGGAGTAAAACTCTTCTAACACTAATTTTTTATCTTTATAAAATTTTACTTAAAAAAATAAATATTAAATCACTTGAATTAATCAAGTGTTTATACACATTGTATAATTTAACATAATTTCTGCACTTTTGCAGAAAAAGTAAAAGCAAAAAAAAAAATTTCTGTGTTGTCCGTAAATAACAGTATGTTATAAACTCACCAAGAAAAACCTAAAAATTAAGAATATCAAATTTTAATACCCAAAAACCAAAAGGCCAAAAGCTAGGCTGGCACTACCACTGACAGTAATATGTCCTACTATGAAAGACATATATATAATTAAGAGCTCATAAAAAAATAGATTTTTTCCTGTATTACTTATTGTCTCTAATTATTTATTTAGATGTGAAGAGAAAATGATAGAATAAAAAATAAAAAAAAATAAAGAGAAAAATATACCTTTTTATATGTTTATATCAAGAGAAAATTAAGAAATAGAAAATGAGAATTATATTAAAATAATATATATTCTTATTGTAATAAATAATAAACATGCTATTTTTATTAATTTCTTAATCTTTTTTATAAAATAAATAAATAATTTTATAAAAATATTAATAAGTAATATAATTTATTAACATCTAAATTATAAAATCTATTTTGAAATTACTTGTTTAAGTAAAAATAAGTTTAATATAAATTTTTTAACTTTGTTAATTGTGAAGCATTTTCAATCTTTTGTTGGAGGGGCATAAAAGTTATTTGGAAAAAATAATTGATTCATCTCTTAACTTAATTTTTATTTTTAAATTCATCCTTTAAGTAATAAATATTTAAATTTATCTTCTAACTAATAAGAATTTTAAATTTGCCCTCTAACTTTTAAAAATTGAATACATTTGTCCTCTTCACAATGCCTTTGCAATGTTATTTGTTATATTAGTGGGCAAATTTGAAAATATAAATTATCATATAATATGTCATATATATTATTTTTGCTAACTCAGATGTCAGATAAATTTTTTTTTATCAATATAAGTAACGTTATTTATGAGAAGGATAAATATATTCAATTTTTAAAAGTTAGAAGATGAATTTAAAATATTTATAACATAGAGGGAAAATTTAAAAATAAAAAATAAGTTAAAGAATTAATAAATTATTTTTGCTAAGTTGTTTTGACTTATTTTCTCTACTTCTCCAATTTTCTACGCATTTTAGAGAAGAAATGTTTAGAGGTGGACTCCACACGATGTTCCCTTTTTGCTCTTTTCTGCTATCTAAGCGGAGAGAAAACCAGCTCTGGGTTTCTCTTGTTAAAGGCTAGCTTTTGTGTTCTTTCAGAAGCATCCACAAAAAAGAAAAGAAAAGAAAAGAAAAAACACTACGATCAGGTCGTTTTCTTTCCTTAGCTTTTATATTAATTTTTTTTCTTTTGCATTTTATGTCGAAACAAAGGGTAAATCTATATTAATGTGTTAAATTCGGTGTAAATTACTTATCACTGAATTTTTCTGTTGATAAGTCATATATGTAAATAATTTTATAAACATTTGATAAGTTTAAAAATATATCTTAAACCTTTAATTGGGTTAATTTGCCCTGGACCTAAGTTTTTGTTATAAAAAAAATGGTTATTATTACTCAACCTTGATTAATTTATTATATTTTTAATTATTGTTCTGTTAGAAAATCTAGATTATAATAGAATTTTTTATTTTTAATAAAACCATTTTAAGCTATTAACTGATTTTATTATATTACTTTAAAAATAAGAAAAGAAAAAATATATTCTTTAAGTGAGACAATAAATATAGTCTTTTAAATTTCCTTATTGCAATTAGAATCCTCTGAGTAGTTAGTTAATTTCAAGTTTCATGTCATAATATTCTTCTGCCAACTAATGATAACTGGGAAAGACAAACAAGTTGGGGATGGTTGGGTACTTGCCCCCTGGATGTGGGGCATGGTCAGATTATTTGAAGTATTAAAGTTAGTGCCCTGTCCCTGCCCCGGGTCAGATCAGACCACGTCGGGTTCCGTTTAGGACCGAGATGGCTTGATGCTTGCGCTTATCTCTTGTCCCAATACAATGAAACAAAAATATTATTTATCTTTTCATTTTAATTCATTTCAAGGGATTTATTAAAATATTTTTAATTATTAATTAAAAAATAAAATTCATTTTTAATCAATAATTAAAAAATATTTTAATAATTCTATTAAAATAAGCCACAAAAATTATGTATAAATAATATTATTCTGCAATGAATCATCTGGCTTGTGCGACAAACAAGTGAACAACTGAAGGAATGTACTGCTTTTGCCATTCGAAGGAAGATGAGACAAGACTCAAGGTCTAGTTTGCGCTGCCAGTACTGCGGAATATACTGTTGTGTTCTTTCTCCGCAGCTTCATTGTAGAAGTCTAGAAGAGAAATTTTTGGTCAAACATTGCATATCATAAGTATTCTCCTCTATTCAACACACTAAAAATGCGCAAAATTCTTTGACTCGAAACAAAAGATTTATTTAATCACTAAGATTACATTTATTCATATCAATCGTTAAATGAAGTATTTAATAAATGTTCTAATAAAAAGTAGCTATCTACGAATTTCTTCATGGTAGAAACTAGCAAAAGGAACAATTTTTTTTTGTTGACGTGTTGGAACATTATAAGGCTGTTTGGTCTAATATCTTCGGCCTTGACTTCTGTTATAACTGAATTACTGAGGCTGTTGGGTGTTTACTTTCTCTCTTTTCCATTTTATTGGCAGCCAGGGTAATCATTTTACGTACGTTCTATTTCTTCTAATGATTTTGTAACATGGACGGAAGACACGGCCTTCTGTATCTGATGTGAATTTTACTACTTTCCCCAAGACCCAAAAAATAATAATAATAAAAAAAATCTATTTTCCCTCAAAAGGAATTCATGTATAAAAAATAACTTACCATATCGAATATGTAATACTAGTTGTACTATTATATAAAATTCAGAAATTGAAGGCATCCAATTGATTGAAATTTTAATGATAATGCATATATTTTTATACCATTTATGTGAAAAAATGAGTATGATATGTATATGTTCTATTGATTTTTTTTTGGGTTCTTTATTTTCTTTCAATGATTTTCACTTCTTTTTTTAATTATATTCGTCTAGAATATTATTTTGCTTGAGATAATATGATTAAATTAATATTAAAATAAAATAAAACCGCGACATTATAACATGGATGAGAATAGGTTAAAGTTCTATAAGCTTAAACTATTGTCAAGTTGTGCACAAGAAAATGAAATCAACTCTAATAAAGTTTATAATGATTAATCGTGACCAGCTGGGTATTAAGCCGTACGCTAAAAGTTAGAAGACCACATGCAAATATAATAATACATCAACGTTGGCGTCGCGGTTGTCATATTCAGGCAATTTTATCTTTTAAGACATGTTTATCTCAAAGGCATCTCTTTTTAATTTCTTAACTAAACGCATCTCCATTATTTCGCTCTCTTTTTTATTTTTTTAATTATTGAAGATGTCTTAGACAAAGTTCGGTTACAAAAAGCTAAAACCTAAAAGCACACGCGGTACGCACAGGATAATTGATGAGATCTTCAAATTAAATACATCATCATCATAACTTTAGCGAAAAAGCTTTTTTTTTTTTTTGTGTGTGGGTGTGAAAGCCAAAAAAAAAAAATAGTTGAATAACGAACAATCCATTATGAAAAAAGAATAAAACTTCTTTGAAAAATAATACTTACACAATATTTTTGTATAACCAAAAATAATACTTAGGTTGACCACAAGGGTTATTCATATACTTCTAAACTCATAAAATACTTAAAGAAATATTTATATATAGATTATAGAGTTTTTAAAAGATATCTTTTCAATAGAAGAATAAATAATTTTGTCTCTTAATTATTAAATTTTTTCCAGAACAATTGATCAACTAATTAGTATCTTTAAAGAACCACAAAGTAAAAATTACAAGAAAATAATTCTTTTCAAAACATTTAATACAGCAAACATTTCAAAAAAGTTTACTTTTTATATATAATTTTTTAGCATTTCATGTGCGCCCTTAAATTACCGTCCCTATTAGTATTTACAAAATTGAGTCCCATTAATTAAAAAATGAGAATATTAAAATAAAACATTTGAAAAAATAGATAAAAGTAAGAAAAATTAAGTGCCACTATAATATGAGTTATGGTAGGTAAACTCATTTTTTATGGGATACCTTGTTCACTCACACTTTATCAACTATTTGATAGGATGTGGACCTAATGCAAGTGGAATTTATATCTCATTCAATAATAAATAAGATGTGAGTCGATATAATATCTTATACATAATGAGTTCATTAAATATTTTTCTTATAATATATACATTTACCAAAATCTATATTACAGATTATGATATTCCAATTGGTGATATCTGACAAATAATTACTACAAAAACATTTATCTTTCATAATTTTATTTTATTTTAAGTGAGTTGCCATTGGTTAATTAGACATGAAAAGACACACAATAAGCCGTTGCTATGCATATGATGATTGATCATTAGCTTGTGAGTTGTTCTTTCGCTAATGTATTTTTATGATTTGAAGGCATATCTTTTTCTTGGTCTAAATTTTTGTTAATAAAAAAAATTAGTAGTTAACCTCTCAAAGAAAAATACAGATACGAAATTTTTTAAGCTGTCAAATATTATGCAAAGCCAAAATGCCCTCGTTCAAATACCATTGTCGAATTTTAAAGAGGATTTGATTTGAATATATTGTCAGTGTAAAAAAATTTTATATAGATATCCAATCATATATTATCATATTAGTAAAAGTATTTGACATAATCATCCATTACTTGAATGATCATGCAAATGGAATATTTTAATTAGATTACAGTATAAAAAATTTTTAGAATGTTAGTGTATTTCAATTAAACTCTTTTAAAAATAGAAAGTTCCTAGCAGACAAGGCAATATCGATAAAAATCTCAACGCACCTTCACCTTGACATTTTCTTTCATTTTTACTCGCAGAGATAGAGAGGAAGAAGAAAATAACCAGTTGAGGAAACTAGCAAGAAACAGAGAGAAAGAGAGAACATAGTCAAAGTTATCATAATAAAAAATAAAAAATAAAACAACAAAAAAACAACCCTCCTTCCAATCTTCCATTATTCAAATATTGCTTGCTTCCCTATGCTTTCATTTTCACTCCAACGCACCACGACTAGCCGCCGCCATAACAGTAACAAACCTGACATGACTCCACCGCCGCCACCAACCCTCTTCTCCACCACCGCCGTCATCTTCCTCCTGCTCCTCTTCCCGGCGGCGACCTCCGAAGCCGCCACCATCCTCCAAACCGAACCGCACACCTGGGGCCCCTTCAACGACTCCTACTACTCCATCTTCGAAGTCATACCCAGCGCCAACATCAACCTCGGCGCCCTCCAAATCACCCCCGACAGCATCGGCAACGTCGTCCTCACCAACAACTCCGGCAGGGTCTTCTACGACAAACCTTTCAAGCTCTGGGACGACGATAACGGCGAACTCAATGGAAAACTCGTCTCCTTCAACACCTCCTTCCTCATCAACGTGTACCGCGTCAACAACACAACCCCAGGTGAAGGCATCGCCTTCCTCATTGCACCATCTCTTTCTGTTCCTCCCAACAGTTATGGCGGTTTTCTCGGCCTCACCAACGCCACCACCGACGGCAGCGCCGCCAACAAGATCGTCGCCATCGAGCTTGACACCGTGAAGCAGGACTACGACCCCGACGACAACCACATCGGACTTGACATCAACAGCGTCAGGTCCAACGTTAGTGTTTCTCTTTCACAGTTTGGTTTCGAGATCGTTCCCAATGAGACAAAGTACTACGCGCTTTGGGTTGATTATGACGGCGCGCGCAAGGTGATTAACGTGTACATGGCTGCACAGGATGATGATAAAGCACCTATAGTGGCGAAGCCGTCGAAGCCAGTGTTGAGTTCGGGTCTCGATCTAAAAGGGTTGGTGAATCAAATGTCTTATTTTGGGTTCTCAGCTTCCACGGGGGAAACCTATGAGTTGAACTGTGTTCTGAGGTGGAACATCTCGATGGAGGTTTTTCCTAAAAAGGGTGGTGATGGGAAGGCGCTGAAGATTGGGCTTGGTGTTGGGGTTCCTCTGGTGATTCTTGCTGTGGTTGGTGTTGGTGGTTTGGTGTACCGCATGTTCAGGAAGAAGAAGGAAAGTGCTTCTGACCCGCAAATCTTGGGTGCCCTTAAGAGCTTACCCGGAACACCGAGGGAGTTTAATTACCAGGAACTGAAGAAGGCTACTAATAGTTTTGAAGAGAAGAACAAGCTTGGACAAGGTGGTTTTGGTGTGGTTTATAGAGGAACACTGCCAAAGGAGAAGCTGGAAGTGGCTGTTAAAATGTTCTCAAGGGACAAGATGAAAAGCACCGATGATTTCTTGGCTGAGCTCACAATCATCAATCGTCTCCGTCACAAGCACCTTGTCAGGTTACTAGGTGAATTTCTTGCTCTATTATTGCTTGCAGATTCAGTTCATTTTGATTTTGTCAGGGAATTAGAATAGTAATGATGATGGAATTCATAGTTTAACTACTTCCTGGTTTAATTGCTTTCAATCACGTGGTGGATCAGACTCAATTTCGTTTATGTTCGATTAGGCAGAAAATCTATCACTTTCATGAATGAACCCTCCTTAAATTCAAGTTAGATGTTCTAGATCCATTGTAGTTCCGACCAGATCAGATCATCTAGGAATATTTGAAACTGATCCTGTCGAATTAATTAGGGGCCATTATTGCTGCGTATTGCTAAATTTTGTCAGGCAGGACCAAGTATATTCGCTGACAATTTTGACCATCTAAGGTAACGGTTGGTGCCTTGGTGGTGTCCTAATAAAATGACGGGTTACTCCTTCCTTGTGCATTGAATGCCGTCTCATGTTCTCCAATTTCCCTTTATCTTTCATTTCAGAACATAGTTGCACAAAGCTAAAAACTAGTTCAGAAGTGTTCATCCCCTTCTGAAGAAGGAAGGCCTTTCTTGGGGGGATTTGATCCAAAGTTCCAAACCATATCTTGGTACCCTTTTTTGTCTTTATTTAAATTATTTCACTGGTTGAACTTTGCTTTGAAAGTGAGCTTTTATTCCTTCTGTTGCGTAGTCAATATCAACCGCACTGCTATAAGTGCTCTGATCCCATAAGAGATATTTTTCTGCCTCTTGTGTTGACAGATGATTCATTGAAGCTTCCTTTGTGTCCTTATCCTACATTAAGGCCACAGAATTGCTAATAAGCATATTATATTGTCAATTGAAGTTTATTATTTCCTAACTCAAGTCACAGTCACAAAAGTCTGGCCGCCCGGCCGGGGTTTCCATAAGCCCTTTTTTTGTATGGGGTAAACTCCTAAGTCTTTTTATAGCAAGATTAAGGCTTAAGGTCGTTATCGTCTATTTCTATATCGTGATACATATCCATTTTGCTTGACTTACAAGCATTACCAAGGGGTAGCATATATAATCCAATAAAAAAAAAAAGGTGTATTATATATAAAGCCAACATATATGTGTAGCTATGTGGTCAATGGCATTAGTTAATCTGCAAATTGCCATCATATTAATTAATGTTTTATTTTGGTGAATGAATTTAATAATTTAATAATAATAATATGCAGGATGGTGCCACAAGAACGGGGTATTGCTCTTGGTATACGAATACATGCCTAATGGCAGCTTGGACAACCACATTTTCTTTGAGGATGGGACCAGCAAAACCCCCTTAAGTTGGCATCTAAGGTACAAGATCATATCAGGGGTGGCTTCAGCATTGCATTACCTACATAACGAGTATGATCAGAAAGTGATCCACAGAGACCTCAAGGCCAGCAACATCATGCTTGACTCTGACTTCAATGCACGTTTAGGTGACTTTGGTTTGGCTCGTGCAATTGAGAATGAGAAAACCTCGTATGCAGAGTTAGAGGGAGTGCCTGGCACCATGGGGTACATTGCACCTGAGTGCTTCCACACTGGCAAGGCCACACGTGAGTCTGATGTGTATGGATTTGGGGCAGTGTTGCTTGAGGTGGTGTGTGGCCAGAGGCCATGGACGAAGATTGAGGGGTATCAGTTCTTGGTGGATTGGGTTTGGCACTTGCATCGTGAAGGAAGGATATTGGAAGCAGTGGACCCAAGACTAGAGAATGTCTATGTGGCCGAAGAGGCAGAGAGGGTCTTGAAATTGGGACTAGCATGCTCTCACCCCATTGCAAGTGAGAGGCCTAAAATGCAGTCAATTGTTCAGATCATATCAGGGTCTGTGCCTGTGCCTCATGTCCCACCCTTCAAGCCAGCTTTTGTGTGGCCAGCAGTGGATCTTGGGAGCTTTGCAAGTGACCTTACATCAGCAACAACTACAACTACTGAGTACACACCAATTAACACAAATTCTTCTGTGCATGTTGAATACTCAGATGCCAGTTCTATGGTTTAAAGTGGCTTTCAGCAACTTAATTTTTCGCCATTACAATTTATTCCCACTCCATCCCCCTCGTTGAGGGCAGCTTCTTTTGTTTGTCTGAATGTTGGTAAACCTTCTTCCCATCCAATTAAATCTTCTTCCTCTAAAAATGAGGAAGAAAATTTATTCAGACTGTTTTTACTTCTTTGTTTTAATTTGACTTGATTGACAAGATATTAAGTATAGATTCTTTAATAGTCTTTTTCTTTTTCCTTCTAATTTTTAATGGAAAGGAATGACATGGGTGTGTATGTATCTCTGTAAATTTTGATGAGATATGTTGACTGCTTTTGATTTTGTATTCTTTTAAAGTTTTTCTTTTTTTTTTTTTTTTTTTTTTGTGTACATAAGAAAAGTTGTATTCCTTGGTGAGAGCATGAAGAAAAAGATAAATTAGGGAATCTTAAAATTCACATAAAATTAAATCTAAAAAGTATACCAATAAAATTAAAATTTAATTTTGGTGCACAATATAAAAGTATTTTATACATTCATTCAATTATAAATTATTACATTAACAAAATTATTCATCTTTCGTATTTACTATCTAAAAAATTTTTTATATAATAATATATAATTGGTTAATAGTGTTATCAAAATGAATTTCACAAGAATATTCACAAAACAAAATGTTGAATTACGTCCATTTAAAATTCAGTAGATATAGATCCATGAAGAAACTCCTTGTACAAATACTAATGATGATCATACAAGGTCTGCAATCATGGAGTTAGTTTTTCCTCCCTCTATCAAATGGGAGCATCCTTATAATTTCTAAGCAAATGTTTACCCATCAAGTCCGCGGAGTTATTGAGCACTGCTAATTAATACAAACCATTTTGCCCCCTTTTTCTAAACAGTTGCTTAATTATTTGGCGAACAAAGGCACACGGACAAGGGTTTTGTAAGTTCCTATCACTAGGACATGCGTAACAGCTCAAGGGCTTCACCAGTCTGCATCTTTCTGGACACCCTGAGCTTCCTATAATCTTCATAAATAAAAGGGTGGTACAGACGTGGATGATCATGGTCTACCAATTCTGCTGGGGCCTCAACATTTCCCTCCCTGGGTGCTAACATAAACGTAGCAATTGACCAACGGGTATTTGCTTCCTTGCATTGTACACGGTGCTTCAAATTGCAAAACCTTCCGTTGCTCCATACCTGCACCAATTTATATTATTCCAATGTCACATGCACATGGTGCCCGAATAACAAAAGTACATTTGTCTTTCATCCAAATTTAAGCCCAGCTAGGGATGGTAATTACTAATTGCTACTATATGCTTACACGAGCAATATCTCCAAGATTGGCAAGGAGGCTCCCTGGCAATGGAGGGACCGCCACAAACGAACCAGAATTGTGCATCACTTCAAGACCACCAACATTTTCATCATCTTGAAGAATGGTTAGGAACCCTGAATCCGTGTGCAATTGCACTCCAGAGGATCCTACGGCTTCTGGGGTGAAGTGATATTTGTTGATCCTGAACTGGCATGCCCAGTCCTCGAAATCAGCTCCCACTATGCCTAGAGATTCGGCCATCTTTTGTCCTATGGTTACTGCCAAATCATGAATTGCATGACCATATGCCTCCATTATTTGCCTGGGAACCAAACAAAATCAACCGATCTCACACAAGCTATAAATATAAACCAATAATTAAAGCTGCCCGTAAGTAGCAACAAAATAAGAATTGTATACTGTACAAAATATCAAAACCATACGTAGTATGATAGTAAACCGAAAAATATTAATCTATTTCAATATAGTTAGATTTGAAGTGAGAAGGGCCAGAGCGCACGGTGGATATATATAAAACATTTTCTGGTATTTTTGGTTTGCTAAGACGGATTACACAAATTTACAGTTATATCTGGACATTATTTTATACATTGTTTACATCTGACTTCAAAGTGATCAAGCTCAAATTAAAAGCAAATACACCAGGAATCATGGCTCTAACTACCACATGGATATAAACAATCATGTGAAATAGTTAATTAAGTTAGACCAGTAAATAATTCCAAAATGGAGAAGAGGAGAGAGAGAGAGAGAGAGAGAGGGGGGGGGGGGGGGGAGAGGAGGGGGAGGGGGGGAACCTCTGGTGAGGTGAGGCATCAAGTTGGGAGCAGAAATCTTGCATAGCTTGTGAGGAACCCAAGTCATAGAGGCCCAGGGCCTCATAGAGAGGGTTGACTGCACTTGGTGCCATGTATCCACTGCCAGGAATGGCATCTTTGTTGCGCTTCTTGATGTCCATGGGAAGGTCAAGCAGCGCTCTAACCACCATCTTCATCTCCTCCATAAGAGTTGCAGGAATAGAGTGGTTGATGATCCTAAAACAACCCCATTTCTCACATGCCTCCCTTAACTTGCTACATTCCTCTCTCTCTGAAATCTTCTCAAGGTCAACCACCGGAATAGTACTCTCCTCCATCTCTCTTGTGGCTATCAGTGAGGGGTAAGGCATGAAATACATACATATATATATGGGCCAGACATATGTTCACAACTTTCGCCGAATGTTTTGAATAAGTTTTCCAACTCTTTTTTTATTTTTTTATTTTTATAGTTCGCTTATATATTTATTATTCTAATATGTTAATTTTTTGAGCTCATTGCATTTGATGCCAATTTTGAATTGTCTGTCCTTGTAAACAATTATTTAATGGATCAAAGGACATTTTTATCAAAATAGATAGTGGAGACGGGACAAGCACAGAGCGTGGGTCACTCCTGCCTGCTAGTATTTTAGCATTCCTTCTCGTCCAAATCCTAAAATTGGATACATGTCCGCACGATTATTTTCTGTCACTTCAATGTTGCTTGTAGCATTTGCGGGTTTGTCGTCCAAAATCACAAGTGAATTCAACCCCAGCTGTAGCTATCAATTGGCCTTTTCACCGAGCTGCGCCTTTCACATAAACTATTTATTAATATGCTGCACTTTTTAAGTTGTTTATCAAATTGCTCATCTTTTGTTCATGCTAGCTTTTTTTTATTTTTTTTGGGTCTACATTAAAATCTCCAAATACAATGACGATTTCAATATGAAATCTCCAATAGCGATTCTCTGTAAAAATCTCCAATATGCTAGATTTTTTTTTTTTTTTGGGTTGGATAGGAAATTATCAGTATAATTTTACTTTGTTAGTGTAATTTTACACTAACAATATAAAATTATTTTATATTATCAATATAACTTTATATTATTAGTATATAAAAATTAATTTCTAAAATTTATAAAAATTTTATTAATGTAATTTTACTCTGTTAATATAATTTTATACTGTCTATTAGTGTAATATTATATTGATAATGTAAAATTATTTTATATTATCAATATAATTTTATATTATTAATATATAAAAATTAATTTTTAAAATATATTTAATCATATATTTAATTTTTTTAAAAATTAATATATTATTATAATATATTATAGGTAATTAATACATTAATATACCACATAAATTTCTACCATCCGATACGCCATAGTCGCAAGGTGCAACAAGCACTTGGATTGCGAAGCGCATCGCAGATAGTGCCTAGAAAATATAGCAACTTGACCTCTAGTGCCCCCCTCCCTCTTCTTTTCTCTTTTTTTTTTTTTTCCTCTGTTGGGAAAATCATGTGAAATAGTTGTTAACTAAATTAGACCACTAAATAATTCCAATACGAAGAGAGAGGGGAAACAAACCTCTGATGAGGAGAGGCATTCAGTTGAGAGCAGAAGTCCTGCACAGCTTGTGAGGAACCCAAGTCATGGAGACCGAGGGCCTCATAGAGAGGGTTGACTGCACTTGGCGCCATGTATCAAAAGCATCATTTTTATTTATATTTTATATATTACTATATATTTCAATTTCATTTTTAATGTAAATTTTTTGGTACACATTTTTTTATTGCAATTAAGATATGCTTATTTGAGTTTTTAAGGAAAAATATTTTTTAGATAAATATATGAAAAATTAAAATTACCAGATAAATTCTTAAAAACTTAATTCCAATAAATATTTAATATCTACATAAGCTGAAAATACTAGCTTCGAAAAAAATCTCAAAAAAAGTTATAACATAAAAGTAAAAGTATTATATTTTTAAACTGAAGCAAATACATTCTTTATAACATTTAATTTTTTTATGATAAGGGAGAAAGTTTACAATCCTTCAAAGTCTTAAATAACTCAAGTTATATTAAATCGAAGGTTTTTATTTTAATAAATTGAAATATAAAGAGTTAATAAATACTTCTAACAAATATTGATTAAAATTTTGAGTTAATAAATTATATAAATATAGAAATAACATGATTTCTAGCAAAAAAATAATAATATTTTGACATAATTTTACATTTGTTTAGAATCCAAGAGTGGTTTGTCATAATGGAACCTTACCTAGCATTATTAGGGATATGAATCCTGATAGCACTTTACCCAGCCACACCACTTTCCCCCGAATTTGCTCCTTATAGGGCTAAAAGAAAAAACACCTATTAAAGAAAAATTATAATTGAGTTATGTTAATTATTTGGCATTAGACTATAAGAAACATCTTTATACATTTTCTAGTCTTGATATGAATATATTTATTTTTTGTCTTATAATAGACATAAATTAGTCGAGGTGTGCCGATATTAGCACGAATATCACTATATCACAAACTTATGTAAAATAACATGAGTTTGAAAATAATATTTTAAATTGTAAAATGCATTTGAAACAAAAAGTTATCTTTAATTGAATTAAGAATGACTTTAATATTAATTTAATTTAGATAAGCATGATGGTAGTTAGAGTATAATTTTTTTGAAATGATATGGAGTGTAAATTATTAGATAGTATATTTGAAATAATTAATTTTACAATTATTTAATACATGATTTGAAAATAAAATTATTTACAGTATATAGAGATGTTATCATGTAAAAGTACTTTTAAAAAATTATTGTTATGTCTTATAAAAGATTAAATTATAATTATAATTAATTAATATGAATTGGAAATAGACAATAAATAAAAAGTATAAATAAAAATATATTTAATTAACTTTGAAATTACTTAAGGATTGTTAAGAAAATAAAAATAAAAAGTATGAAGGAGTCTAGACAGAGAAAATAGAGTGTTCACCCATATTTATATTAATTTTTTAATTGATAAATAGATTATGCTATTTTATTTCATATAATTAACAATTGCCCTTAATTTTTATACAAAATTCTAGCATTTGTCTTTTGATGAAAAAATATTATTTGAACCATTCATACATAAATATAGCATAAACATAGTATAAAAATATGAGTATAAATAGATATCAAAATATATATGTATCAAAATAAAAAGATATTTTGTATATTTATATACGAGAGGTGTTATATTAAATATTAAAATATTATATACAAATAATCTAATTCTTTCTACTGTGTAGCCTCACTGTTATCTTCTATATCATTCCGGTGCATTGGGTTTGCAAAATGCACAGTAAAATTCACTGGGTGGTCAAATAATAGGATGATAGTTGGCTTTGTGCTCAGATACTGAATAATCAAGTTTAAGTTGTTTAGAATAAAAATTAAATCTTTAAATATTAATTACAAAACAAAATCTAAATCAACAAAACATAACTGAAAAAAACAACTCACCGAAAAAAACAAAAAAACATAATAATTCTATTGTTCATCTTCTCGTTCCACCCTTTTCCTCTCTTCCCATCGTTCTCCCTCCGATGCCACCGTAGCTCTGCCGCCCGTTCATCACCTCGTAAACCGTCGGAGGTCCTCTTTTCAACAAAACATAGCTGAAAAAAAAAAAAAATCCACAGAAAACCCCTTTTCTCCTAGTACATCTCATGCCGGTCCTAACCTGTCTAGCAACCCATTTTGCGGAGCGGCAAAACGAACAATTGATCATATGGCAAGTCAATAGCATAGATGTATTCACTTTATGCGGAGGAATTAATCTTGCCAAGTTCAAAACGAAACCCAAGTAAAGTTTCATTCGTATACAAGCTAACCTTCACAAACTCTTGGCCTTCTTCTCTGACACCATTGTCCACTTCCTCTCCTCCACCGCTTTGCTTACACCCGCACCATCTTACAAATGACTTTGCCTTTTTACTCCTTTTCAACTTGTAGCTAGCCACAGCTGAACCTTCAGTGGCTTCAGAGGGGGATGTATTGCCGGTGGAGGACGATAGCATCGGAGGGGAGGGTAGAAAGAGAAGATGAACAGTTTTTTTTTTTTTTTTTTTTCCCCATTGGGTATTTTTCTTTTTCGGTTATGTTTTGTTAGTTTAGATTAGTTTTGTAAGTAAGTTTTTTAGATTTGATTTTTAATCTAACCAACTTAAATTTGATTATTCAATATCTAAGTATAAAGTCAAATGTCATCCTATTAATTGACCACCCGATAAACTTCACTGTGCATTTTGCAAACCCAGTGCACCAGAGAATGCCCAATTCCATTTATCCTTGTTCAATACTAACTGTTCTCCTATTTGAGATTCAACGTAAGTTTCCTTTGTCCTCCTTGTATATCTGGTACTTGCATTGGTTTTCATGGCCGGCTAGGTTTTCCCCGGCCTTGTTTTTCACGTTGCAAGGGCTGTGTTTTACGATGTAATGAGAACTGAATTATATTTATAAGTGATGATGTATATTTTATGTAACCAACAAAATAATGTACTATAGTTTAGGCAAAATTCATGCTTAATTTGCCAAGATATAATTAATATTCTTTCTGTTCATTTATAATTATCTTTTTAATAAAATTTCATCCACAATTATCTATCATTTGAGAATTTTAATATAATATTAATTATTTTTTAATTTTATCCTTATTTTTATTCTTTCACTTACTTATAATAATTATTTAACAATTTCTTAAAAAGGGGATAATTTTATCAAAATAATCTAAATCTTTTATATATTTATGTAATTTTAATAATTTCTTCATCTATATATCAAAATATTAAAAGATAGTTACGAGTAGATCAATGAAATGACTAATAAATTAATCATTACACTAATATGCACCATTCGCGCACAATGTAGTAGTAGTACGGGCTTGATGCCCTTCTTTGGAAAAACATAATTCAACTCAGTGAAGGTTTTCCTTTAAAAAGCTAACAACTTGTTTAGATCCCAAAACAACCATAAACGGTTAAAGAGAGAATTAAATAGCACCTACTTATCTGTCATTTTTTAAGTCTAATGGCTCCACGACGACGGTGTCTCTCCCCCGCCACCGCCGCCTCATTCATCATCATTTTGCTGCTGTCCTCGGTGGCGACATCCCAATCCCAGTTTCCTAACACAGAAACTCACACTTTCGGCCCTTTTAGCGACAACGACGTCGGCAAGATCTACCTCTTATCCCTTGCGTCCGTCACCAACGGCGTCATCCAACTGACTCCCAGGGCGCCATTCCCCCTTCCCTTCCTCTTCACCCCGCACTCCGGCAGAGTGTTGTTGACGAAGCCCTTCAAGCTGTGGGAAGACAACCCCAACGGAAGACTCGCTTCCTTCTCCACCTCCTTCCTCTTCACCGTGTCACGCTTTGGAAACTTCACTCCCGGAGAAGGCCTTGCCTTTCTCGTATCCCCTTCTCTCTCGATCCCACTATTGAGCGGTGGCCAATATCTCGGCCTCACCGACCCATCCACCGACGGCGACGCCGCCAACCAAATGGTGGCCATCGAACTGGACACCTTGAAGCAGGAGGAGTTCGACCCAGATGACAACCACATCGGACTCGACATCCACAGCGTCAGGTCCAACGTTACTGTTTCTCTGTCACAGTTTGGCTTTCGGATTGCTTCAGAGGACTACTTCGTCGTGTGGGTGGAGTACGACGGCGTAAAGAAGGTGATCGACGTATACATGGCTCTGCAACCTGATAAGGACGCCCCAATAGTGGAGAAACCAACGAAGGCAGTGTTGAGTTCGGGTGTTGACCTAAGAGGGCTGGTGAATCAGGTCTCTCATTTTGGGTTCTCTGCTTCCAATTCGTTCAAGTACGAGTCGCACACTATTCTGAAATGGAATTTGTCGGTGGAGGTTCTTGGGAAGAACTCGTTGAATATCGGTTTGGGTGTGTCTGTGTGGGCACCTCTGTTAGTTCTGCTTGTGGTGGGTGTTATTAGTGGAGTCGCGTATTACCTACGCAAGAAGACGACAAGAGTAAGTGACTCGGACTATAAATTATTGAGCACACTCGAGAGACTCCCAGGAACTCCCAGAGAGTTCAGCTTCCGGG
This sequence comes from Pterocarpus macrocarpus, assembly GCA_031439585.1. Lineage (NCBI taxonomy): Eukaryota > Viridiplantae > Streptophyta > Magnoliopsida > Fabales > Fabaceae > Pterocarpus > Pterocarpus macrocarpus. The sequence goes on along the minus strand of CM062520.1, from coordinate 65,714,203 downwards.
AACTGAAGAAGGCAACCAACAATTTCGATGACAAGCACAAGCTAGGCCAAGGTGGCTATGGCGTAGTTTACAAAGGAATACTGCCAAAAGAGAATCTGGAAGTGGCCGTTAAGAAGTTCTCGAGGGACAGCATGAAAAGCATCGATGATTTCTTGGCTGAGCTCACCATTATCAATCGTCTCCGCCACAAAAATCTGGTCCGGTTGATCGGTAATTAAACTTCCCATTATTCGACTGCTTGCAAATTTTTATTTAGTTCTTTTTACTTTTGAATCATAATTTGCATCATCACCTGCTACATCAATTTTAACTTCCTCTGGTTGACATTTTAAAGAAAATAGGATAAAATATCAACAATGCTCGTGAGTCCCTCGTTCAGTCATTCATCATGATCAATAATCATCTAGGAATTGAATATAGAAAATCAACTTATGTCCATACATAATGCTTATTGCGTGTTTGTATTTTAGCTTGTATTAGCACTAGTTGCCAATCTGAATTTCAATTTTTTCCTTTTTTTCATTTCATACTAAACATTTTTTGTTATGTCTTTTTCTTTATTTTTTATTTTGTAATAAACAAATTTTAAATACTATATGGTAATAAGGTATGAGAGAATTTAACGAAGTAGTATGATATGAATAAGGCGACCGATATGATCGGAAAAAAAATGTTTTAAGCACTGAATACAAATCCATGAGTAGGTGAATATAAAACGCAAACGGATTTTTGAGCCGTACATGGTTGCATGAATTTTACTTCGTACGAATGGCCATTTTTCAATTTTAAAACACTGCTACACAATAAAAGAAGGTCAAATTTTAGACAAAATACATATTTGTTGTATGAAAAAAAAGTAGTAAGAAATATTTACTCAATTAATATCTAATAACCAATAAAAATGCCGTATCATTTTAATAAGATTTCTTTTTTTTGACAAAACAATACAGACTGACTTTCTAGCGTTTGTCAGAATTTGAAAAGTAATATTTTATTCATATAAACATCCAATTTTTTTTTAAAGGAAGCAGTTTTTTTTTAACTGAAAAAAGTCTTCAATATTAACTTATAATTAAACAATATAACATAATCTATAAATGAACCAGTTATGAACGAAAAGAGAACAATGAAATAGTTGCATCCATTGCTTTAAACCATGATAATGATTAAACAGAAGGTAAAATGATTAGACCATGATAATTAGTGATACATTACTTACTTAAATTAATATAAAACATTTGTGTGTGTGTGACACAAAGATTTGCTTTACTTTAATAATTTAATAATACTATGCAGGATGGTGCCACAAGAATGGGGTACTGCTCTTAGTATACGATTACATGCCTAATGGCAGCTTAGACAAGCACATTTTCTTTGAGGATGGGACCGGCAGAACCCCCTTAAGTTGGCATCTGAGATACAAGATCATATTAGGCGTCGTTTCTGCATTGCATTATCTCCACAACGAGTATGATCAGAAAGTGGTCCACAGAGACCTCAAGGCCAGTAACATCATGTTAGACTCCGACTTCAACGCACGTTTAGGTGACTTTGGCTTAGCTCGTGCTCTTGAGAATGAGAAAACATTCTATGCAGAGTTGAAGGGAGTGCTTGGCACCATGGGCTACATTGCACCTGAATGCTTTCACACTGGCAAAGCCACACGTGCTTCAGATGTTTATGGATTTGGGGCAGTGTTGCTTGAGGTGGTGTGTGGTAAGAGGCCGTGGACAGAGATTGAGGGCTATCACTTCTTGGTGGATTGGGTTTGGCACTTGCATCATGAAGGAAGGATACTGGAGGCAGTAGACCCCAGACTTGGGAATGTCTATGCGGCTGAAGAGGCAGAGAGGATTTTAAAATTGGGACTAGCATGCTCTCATCCCTTTGCAAACGAGAGACCTAAAATGCAAGCAATTGTTCAAATCATGTCTGGCTCAATGTCTGTGCCTCATGTCCCTCTATTGAAGCCTGCTTTTGTGTGGTCAACAGTAGTGCATGTAGGTTGTTCGAAATATGATTCGAAAACAATAGCAACTCTTGAGTATACACCCATTAACACAGACTGCTTTGCGCGTTGAGTTCTTCGATAAAACAGATATCTCACGTCTGAATGGAATAACATAGGAACTGTAGTGACTCCTAATTCTTGGATTGCTTTCAGCAGCTTTTCAGCTATTCAAATTCCAACGGTAAGGGCATGGAAAACTTCTTGTATAGATACGAATCTTACACTTTGTATTCAGAAATGGAATAAAATTGGTAGAGTAAGAAAAAGTGTGTATCTTGAATAAAATTGGTAAAATTTAATTTTATTATGAATATGTCCAAGTAAAATCTAATGCTTTATTGGCTACCCTTAAATGATACATGGTTTTATATTGTTTAATGAAAATTCATTTTATAAAATAAGTCAATCTAAAAATTGTTATAAATTGAAGTAGATTCTAGGAACAAAAGTACTAGTTTATGTGGTCTTTTGAATTTTCGTTATTCATCCTTAGGATAGGTTTATAATAATATTAAAAAATTAAGTTATTCAATTTATCTTAAGAGGATTATAGTCTTAAGAAATTGAATTATAATTATTAATTTGAGTAATTTAATCGGCAATTACATTGATTAATAAATTAATTTAATATTAGGTAACATAAAATCTGGGAATTTGAATTAAATCATACTCTAGCACCTATATTTCATCCATTACTGTTTCTCACTACCTATTGCTGGCTTATTTTTAATTTTTAATTTTAGGCAAATAATTTTTTAAATATATATAGAGAATTCATGAATTTGACCCAACCCTAAATCCACTTATGAGTGGTTTGGGTTACGTTGGATGAAAAGAAAAAGTTTATTTAATTTAACCTAACCTAACTTACTGATTAAATGAGCCTATTGAGTTAACAAAGCATCCCAAATCCACCAAACCCAAACCATAAAACCTCTACCCTCATTAGTTGTGTTTTGTTGAAAACCATAAGTTGGTAGTCATTTTGGTAAGTAAGATTTTTGACATTAAATTATACATCAAGGATAAACAGAGTTAAAGTTTTATTTAATATTCAGTTTTTACATCAAAATAATATTGCTCTTATTTTTATTTTTATTTTCTTGATGCACTTTGTTTTGAATGCTACGTACCGTTTAGCTTTTATTATTCCTTTTGTCCCATGTGGTAGGTGATTCAATGAAGCAGAAATATTATTTAGACATATAAAAATTAGATATATCATGAATATCATAGAGAGGTAAAAACATAAAATCTTACGTAATGACAGTTGTTGAGGGGAAAAAAACTTAAATTTTGTACTTTTCTTGTCTATTGAATATTTACTTTTTAATATTCAAGGAACATTTTTCTTGAAGTTTCCTTTGTCCCTTGGTAGTGCATCGGTTTTATGCCTAGCTAGCTTTTCCTAGGCTTTGTTTGTCACGTTGCAAGAGCTCTGTTTCAAGCATTTTTAAGGGAAGGAACAGCGTACGTGTGAAAGAGATGTTTGGTAACTAGGCATAATTTATAAGGCTTCATTATCTTAAAAATAGTGTTATTTGTAACATTTTTTAGGATATTTTTAAAGAGATATTTTAAAGAGAAAAATGGAATCTACTCTTAATTAATGTTTAAAGGGCACTCTGTCCCTTTAAAAATGTCTCATAAAATGTTCAGATCATATCTGGCTTAATGCCTGTCCCTCATGTCCCTTCATTGAAGCCAGCTTTTGTGTGGCCAGCAGTAGTGGATGTAGGGAATTTGGGATGTGACCCTAAAATAACAGCGAACATTGAGTACACTCCTATTAACACAGTTTTTTGCACGTTGAAGTCTACTGTACCAGCTCTTATGCCGAGCATTGCTTTCAACATAAAAAAGCTACGGTTTTGTTAATAGAACTTTTGTAAATATAATGTTTCCTTGTTTAATCTTAAATGGATAAGTGGTCTTCGATAAGTTTACTTATCTAACTAACCTATTTAAATATTTGCTTTTGCAATTCCATACTCCAGCTACAATTAGTCTTAGATGGTGAATCATTGCTCTTTTTAATTACATAATAGATGGAAGTACTTGCAGTAAAACTAACGTGATGAAAGATTAAATATTCCATATTAACACGCACTTGGGCGAAGAAGACTGAGTCAGTATCAATGGAACAACGAATTCAACAAATTTAATTTTTTCTTTTATTCTGTCATTACTTCTTAGACGATAATGCTTTCTATCATTTTTTTTTCTTAAAAAAGAAGACAATATCATTGATTAAAACAATGCGGGAGAGAGAATTAACATCTTTCATCACTTGCACTCTTATGTGATGTCTATATGTGATATGATATAACATCATCCAAGTTCTAGTATACGTTTAATTAAAGCTAGGTAGTTTTTGATTAAATGTATAGGCTTACTTTATGATTATTAGATTTTGTTGTATCCATTTCTTTATTATATGCAGACTATTATCTTTAATATTTAATTAATGAATATCTATTGATAGAAAAAAGGGGGTAAAAGTTATTTATTATTCTAGCTAGTTATTTAAAGAAGAATGTATCAAAAGTACCAAACACAACTATAATTTTTAACATAGCAAATGTTTGTATTTTTATTTAATAATTTTATTGTTTAATTAATTAATATATTTTTTAATAGTCCCCTCCATGGTTCGATGACCTCATTTGGTGACTTTTTAAAAAAAAAAAAAATTGGTCTCACCTTCTCACTGTATGGATTGTTTGATGTCACTCTCACGAGTTTCTCTTAGCATCAACGGTATCCAGATTTTGAGAAATGGCACGAGGTTACTTCGCACACTTTGTGTTTCTCATGGTTGATGATGTGTCAAGCTAGCAACATTAAAATATTGCATCCATGATAAGTGATAGATTAGCAACTTCTGCTAGTGATGGTTGGTTGACACTTTGCCAGTTCGGTGCATGCTCTAGTGAAGCATGTATTATTTGCTTCACCATAAAGTGCTGAGCTTGCCAAATGGTAAAGTGACACGAAGATAATGGACCAGTTTCTAGTTAAACTTGGTTAAGAGGGCTTAAATGGTGTTAACAGAGTGTGTCGTTTTGAATTAACTTCATAAACATAAAAGAATAAAAGTAAAAGTAAAAGTAAAAATAAAAAATCAACCCATTCACTCTCTCTCCCTCTCTCTCCCCACCAACTCCCTTCCCCAATCCAATCAACTATCGTCGCCACTCTCCCCACACTGTGGGGGTCAACCCTGTCAGCCGCAAATCAAACTTCTCCTCCTTCTCGAGGGCACTAAAACCCATACCGCCGACCAGATTTCGATCTGCGGAGTGGATACTCCGAATGTAGAATCTGCCAGCGGAGGTGAGGAAGGCGCAGCAGCAGAAGCTGGAGGCGTTGAAGAAGCAGCAGGAGATCCACACGTGCCTCATTGTTGAGCACAAGATCTTCCTCCGTGATAAGAAGATCATCAAGTTCTTCAAGCACAGTATTAGGCGTCTCAAGAAGCTCCAGCGCACTTCTGACCAAGGTGCAGGAGGTTAAGAGGTGGCACGACGATGTTGATAGGTGGAAGACGCGGTGGCCGCCCTCCATCATGCCACTTTCACCCCCATACACCTTCCCAGCGAAACACCACCATAGTTCCTTCTCTGGTGGTGATGAAGGGTGGGATGTTGGCAGTGAAGTCTGGTTTTGGATCTAGGTTACTTTTTTATTGTCTGAAGATGATAAAGTTTCTTCCTTTTATTTTTAGATTTTTTTATTAAAAGAAAAATCTTGAGATCTTAAGGTGTGTTGGTGGTGAAGTCTAGATCTAGATCCAAGTTGCTTTTTTATGGTGTAAAGATATAATGTTTCTTTCTTTTTTTTTTTGAATTTTTTTTTTCACGAGACGTTGATGTATGTTGGTGGTAAAGCGGTTCGGGACCTGGGTTTATGATGTGAAGATGATAAACTTTATTCTTTTTATTTCTGATTTTTTTTTTGTCCTAAGATCTTAATGTATGCTGGTGATAAAGTGGTTTCAATTTCTGGATTTTCTAGTTTCACAACACCCAGATGCTTGGTTTCTCGTTAAATCTTTTTGCAGCCATTGACCAAAAGAGAGAACAAAAACCAAGTTGGATTCAGCAATTTAGTTTTACGTTTGGGTTTTTTTTTTTTTTCTTTTTTTTTTTTTGAAAAAAATCACTTGATTGGAATTAATGTGGTTATTAGAATTTATTAATTGTATTTATAATTTAACTAACCTAACTTAACAACTGCCCATGTCACTAGAAACAAACAAAAGAACTTTATACGTAAGGCCGCATGTCTTCTTTCAACTTGAACACCTAAGTACTTCATGGTGAAGTTTTTATAGCCAGCTTCACCAGAGAATCCCCCTGCTAGTTCTGTGGTAGTCGCGTGCTCTATATGCGTCGTTCCGAAGGTGTTGGTAAGGCGATGGGTGTCTATTTTGATAGGTCAACTATGCTTTGTTGTTGTTGGCATATTGATGTGTAATGCTCCCATGTTCAGTGCTTCACTGCTTTGATCAGTAGAGTTGTCATAACCATGGAGCTTGCTATGGAGTATGTTGGTATGGCAACTGATATGGGAGTATGTTCCATGTTGGTATGGCATGAAATAATTCTTCCAAATTCATAGTAACGGGACAAAGAAAATAGTCCAGTAAGCAAAGCAATGAAACAGTAATTGAACTATAATGGAAGTAACAATAGCTATAAGGACTCTTAAATAACTTTCAGATCAAGCAATATCCAATAGCAATTGAGTTTCACCTGGTTATGGAAGAATGATGAGATCAGAAAGGGAATTATTAGTAGAGAAAGAGAAGGGAAATTCAGATCAGAGAGAATGACTGAGAGAGAGGAATATACAACTGTGATCTCAACTGACTTGATTCATTCCTTCTGCCCCGTTTTGGTATAGAGCCCCATGCCATACCAACATACTCCCTCAGCTATGGAGTTGTCATAACACAGAATGCTAATACATATTTGGTGTATGAAAAAGGGTAGTAAGAAATATTTACTCAATTAATATCTAATAACCAATAAAAATGCCGTATCATTTTAATAAGATTTCTTTTTTTTGACAAAACAATACAGACTGACTTTCTAGCGTTTGTCAGAATTTGAAAAGTAATATTTTATTCATATAAACAACCAATTTTTTTAAAAAAAAAGCAGTTTTTTTTTAACCGAAAAAAGTCTTCAATATTAACTTATAATTAAACAATATAACATAATCTATAAATGAACCAGTTATGAACGAAAAGAGAACAATGAAATAGTTGCATCCATTGCTTTAAACCATGATAATGATTAAACAGAAGGTAAAATGATTAGACCATGATAATTAGTGATACATTACTTACTTAAATTAATATAAAACATTTGTGTGTGTGTGACACAAAATTTGCTTTACTTTAATAATTTAATAGTAACATGCAGGATGGTGCCACAAGAACGGGGTATTGCTCTTAGTATACGAATACATGCCTAATGGCAGCATGGACAAGCACATTTTCTTTGAGGAGGGAACCAACAAAACCCCCCTAAGCTGGCATTTAAGTTACAATATAATGGGTGGTTTCTGCATTGCGTTATCTCCATAATGAGTATGATCAGAAAGCGGTCCATAGAGACCTCAAGGCCAGTAACATCATGCTGGACTCCGACTTCAATGCACGTTTAGGTGACTTTGGTTTGGTTCGTGTGCTAGAGAATGAGAAAACATCATACGCAGAGCTGCAGGGTGTGCCTGGCACCATGGGCTACATTGCACCTGAGTGCTTCCAAACTGGAAAGGCCACACGTGAATCAGATGTTTATGGATTTGGGGGCTGTGTTGCTTGAGGTAGTATGTGGTCAGAGGCCATGGACAGATATTGAGGGCTATAACTTCTTGGTGGATTGGGTTTGGCACATGCATTGTGAAGGAAGGATACTGGAGGCAGTGGACCCCAGACTTGGGAATAACTATGTGGTTGAAGAGGCAGAGAAGGTTTTGAAATTGGGGCTAGCATGCTCTCATCCCATTGCCAATGAGAGACCTAAAATGCACGCAATTGTTCAGATCATGTCTGGCTCAATGCCTGTGCCTCATGTCCCTCCGTTGAAGCCTGCTTTTGTGTGGCCAGCAATAGTGAATGTAGGGAGTTTGGAATGTGATCCCAAAACAATAGCAACTTTTGAGTATACACCCATTAACACTGATTTCTTTGCACGTTGACTTCTTCGATGCAGCAGCTCTCATGTCTAAATGGAATAACGTACATAGAAACTGCAGAGGCTCCTAATATTCTTATTAATTAGATTGCTTTCAGGATTCAAATTCCATCGTTAAGTGCAAGGAAAGGTCTTGTATGGATACAAATATATATAACACTTTACATTTATGCATATTCACAATAAAGTTGGTAAAGCAAGAAACAATTGAGTGCGTCTCAAATAAAATTGATAAAACCTAATTTTGTTATAAATATGTCTAAATTTGACTCAAAGCAATGTTATATAGTCATAATAAATTGCTAATTTTTTATATATAACAAAAGCATTAATTGGATAGAAAAAATAGTATGACCCATTGATCCATCCAAAATTTAACACATATATATCATATCATTCTATTAAATAAATTTGGACAAAATTTCACAGTATCTAGCATTTTTCATATAAAGTATTAGATTTATATCCATATAACATTCTCTCTTGTTTTCTATCTATGATGTTGGTTCTCCTCCCTCTCCACACCCAACTAAATTTTCTCTTCTTTAATAGTAATTATTTTCAAACTTTTTTCTCTTACTATAATTTGACCTGATTGACAAGTATATATTATTTTCATTTTTTTTTTTTGGAGCTATATATTTTTGTAACAAGGAATAGGTTTGCATCTCTACAGTTTGATGAAATATATTGATCTCCTTTTTTGGCATTGTTTTAAAGAGTTATATTGTCTTATTTTTTTTTGAGATAGCTAGAAAGTTTCAACGCCTAACTAAGAAGTAATAATAGAACAAAAAAAAAAAAAATTTGTTGAATTCGTTGTTCAATTGACACCCATTATGGCAGAAATGTGTTAATGCCGAATATTTAATCTTTCATCACGTACGTTTTCCACCAGTACTCACATCTATTCTGTAATTAGAAAAGAACATTAATGATAAACCATCAGAAGAAATATAGCTAAAATTTTGGCACAATAAAAGGTAGTTATTACATGAGTTACATATAGTTTTTCTTCTATCAGTGGGTTTTTCGCCATGTCATCAAAAACAAGTATAGTATATATTAATAAACTTTTAACGAGTATCATATCTAGGGAGAATAATGTATACCATGATTAACAATATATACATGATTCAACTATACAAGTTGCATCCCTCCAAAAAAATAACTTACAACCTATTAAGCCCGTGTGATCTGGGAAACTGATCAGACATCATTTCAAAAACTAAAATACACCAGATGCCAATTCAGTACTCTTGATGCTATTTGTGAGCTCCTGTTTGCCTAGAGTAACTAGTCACTCTACATAGAATGGCGGCTATCAGTCCTATCCTTAGAAGGTCGTACTTCTTGAATTTCTTCTAAATCCTCATCCTCCCCTCTCCTATCTGCTTGCTCCTTCCAATAGGCAACCAATTTTTTCAGCCGAGCTCTTTTGAAGGAACATTTTTGCTTGGATCATTCACAATTGATCTCACTCGTGATGCATACCTGAATTAGCACAAAATATAAAGCAAGTTTGTTAGAAATAATCGTGAATATTAGCCAAATCACACTGCTTAAAGATTTGAAAGTCAAACTTTATAACCTTAAAAAGAAAAAACAAAGAACATAGAACTAGTTAGCATACATAAGAGAGTTATGCGTCTCATCCAAGCTTGACCCTGCCGGAGACACATTCACAAAGATAAGAGTTTTGGCATTCCCCCCAACGTGAATCACTCATGCTTTCATTATTTATTACAGTACTACACCCACAAAAAGACAAAGGGTTTTCACTTTGAACAGCAATTCCCCCATGCGTTCATTATTTATTACATTATTATTACTCTTTTGAAGAAAGTTCCTAGAAAATAACCAAAACCTTTTCAAAGTGTACACGTTTCTTTGAGAAGAAAGCATGGGGGCAGTGCTGAGCGGGACATAAATACTTGGCAGTATGCTTAGTTTCGCTCTAATCTGGCAGCCGACATGGGTCCACGTCCGTGGCTCTCCCTTGGCAGCGCCACGACTGCCATAACCACATTCATCCGCATTTTGTCACTGTTCCTGGCGGTGAACTCCCAAACTCGGTCTCCGGCCGCAGAAGATAACTATTTTGGTCCCTTCGATTCGATACCTCACAAAAATCAACAGAGTTATATGTCATACCCATGGCGTGGATAAATTTCGGCGCCCTTCAATTGAGTCCTGTAAGCCTCTCCACTGAACTCACCAACAAAGCTGGGCGAGTCTTCTTCAACAAGCCCTTCAAGCTATGGGAAGACGCCTTCAATTGGAGAGTCGCTTCCTTCAACACTTCCTTCCTCTTCAACGTCTTCGGCATTAGCAACGCCATTCCTGGCGTAGGCATCGCGTTTGTCATTGCCCCATCTCTCTCAATTCCACCACTTAGCTATGGCCAATACCTTGGTCTCACCAATTTCCTCACCGACGGCAACCCCTCCAACCAAATCGTAGCAATCGAGTTGTGTACCATGAAGCAGGACCTTGACCCAGATGATAACCATGTTGGACCTGACATCAACAGCATCAAGTCCAACATCAGTGTTCCTCTGTCACAGTTTGGCTTTCAAATTGCTCCCAATAATAATGCTTCATAGTACTACGTGGTGTGGGAGTACGACGGTGTAAACAAGGTGATCAACGTATACATGGCGGTGCAACCTCATAAGGACGCCCCCATAATGGAGAAGCCCATGAGGCCCGTGTTGACTCACGACCCTGACCTTAAAAGGGTTGGTGAATCAGATGTCTTATTTAAGGTTCTCTACTTCCACTAGGGAGTTCTATGAGTCTAACACTATCATGAGATGGAATTTGTCGGTGGAGGTTCTACCTGAGTCTAACTTTACTGAAGGACAAAATGGGAAAAATCCGTTGAAGATCGGTTTGGCAGTGGGGGCAGCTCTGTTAGTTCTGCTTGTGGTGGGTATTAGTGTAGTTGTGTATTACAAACGCAACAAAATAAGGGCAAGAAAGTCAGACCCTAAATTATTGAGCACCCTCAGGAGACTCCCAGAGAGTTCAGGTTTCGGGAACTGAAGAAGGCAACCAACAATTTCGATGACAAGCACAAGCTAGGGCAAGGTGGCTATGGCGTCGTTTACAAAGGAATACTGCCAAAAGAGAATCTGGAAGTGGCTGTTAAGATGTTCTCGAGGGACCGGATGAAAAGCATCAATGATTTCTTGGCTGATATATATATATATATATATATATATGTCAATCGTCTCCGTCACAAAAACCTCGTCCGGTTGCATGGTAATTGAACTTCCCATTATTCCCACTGCTTGCAAATTTTAGTCAGTTCTTTTTAATTTTTAATCATAATTTGCATCATCACCTCACCAGCATGCTCCATCAATTTCAACTTCCTCTGCTTGACTTTTGAAAGAAATTATAACGTTCGTGAATATCGTTCAAGTTAAATAATCATCATCATCATGGTCAACCATCATTTAGGAATATTCGAAATTAGTTATGTCCATAACTATAAATTCTAATTTGTGAGAAGTTATAACAATGCCAACTTGCTCAGCTCTGCTTAAACCATAGCCTTGTGCCACCTCATTTCATTATTATCATTAGTATTGGTACAATCTCTTTTCCCTTGCAGCTACCTTAGCACATAGCTTCCTCTTCTTCAATGTTTTAAATGCTCGTTTGACGGCTTTTTCCTACCTCCTTTTCTATCCTTTTTATTTATAATTTCCACGGTTACGTATAGATATACAAATGATAGAGGTATTATAGGATATGTGGGGTTGAAGAAAATAAAGAAGCTCAGGTCAACCAAAATAATGGTGGGCCTGAGTTAGTTACAATAAAGAGATTGAGCCAACAAGATGAGGAGAGGAGGACCGGTGCCAGAATTAGAAGGCCAAACCAACAGCTGAGGAGTATATATGGCATGGCACGGCATGGGGCTCGATACTAAAAACGGGGCCCAAGGAATGAATCAAGTTTGTTGAGAACTTGAGATCATTGTGGTATATTCCTCTTTCTCCGAGTCTTTGATATGAATTTCCCTTCTATTTCTCTGCTAATAATTCCCTTTCTGATCTCATCATTCTTCCATATCAGGTGAACCTCAATCACTGTTGGACAATGCTTGATCTGAGAGATATTGAAGATTTCCTATAGCTTTTGCTTCCATCTTAGTTTAATTTCTATTTCATTATTTTGTTGAACTATAATTATTGGACTATTTTCTCTGTTCTGTTGTGAATTTGGAAGACTTACTTCTCTATTATATTGAGTCATTTCAGGAGTCCATAGATACATTGCGCTTTAACTAGTGATTTAAACTTTGTACCAAGCACCGTGCTCTCTTACTGTATGGCCGGTGTTTAAAAGTTACATTAGGATCAAGATTAGAGATCTGACAAGTTCACTTGTGCTCTCAAGTCTATATGTGGTATATGGTGTGATACAAAATGGTATATTTAAAACTATGTAAATTTTTATTATATATAATTGTATGCTTAACTTGTGATTATCAGATTGTAACAATTTCTATGCCGTATACATGTTATTGTCTTTGATCCGATATTTTTTCTTTTGGGGGCCATCATGTAAGAATAAAATGTAAAAATTTGATTCGATAAAAATATCAACTTTAGGTATGGCCAATTAAACCCATCGAACACTCGCATTGGAGTATTGACCCAAACCATAAGTGGGCACTCGGTTTTGGTTGTGTTTAGTTCTAGGTGCACTTTGTTTTAAACGCGACCTTTCAGTTTTATTCCTTCGAGAAATTTTTGTGGCCATAGAATACCAGGTTGGATATAGTTTTAACCACTTACAAAATGATATTTTAGTTTTAAGTATTAGGAGGATTTATAACTAACTATAATATATCATTCTACAAATGATTAGAACATATCCAACCTAATCTTCTATAGTCACACAAAAATTTCTCTTATTCCTTGTGTCTGTTGTCAGTATTAACACTCCTATTTTAGAGATGTTTCTACGTTTTGTTCAATGTGGAAGGTGGTTCAACGAAGCTTCCTTTGTCACCTTTAATTTTTCCGGTACTCTATAGGATTTTATGGCTAGCTGGCTTTTCCTGGGCATTGTTTTTCACGGTGCAAGAGTTGTGTTTAATGCATTTTTAACGTTAACGATGTAACAAGAAAAGATGTTTGGAAATTAAGCAACGATAGAAAGTCAGAATATTTATCAAATTTACTTACAGCGATGATATGATATACATATTTACTCTTAAGTGAGTAAATGAGCTATATTAATTTATTTTATTCAATAATTATTTTTACCTTTTATCGATAGTTTCGACAATATATTATAACTGTATAGCAATTTGCAATTTTTTTTTCCCTAACTAGGCATAATCTCTATCACTTCATTATCTATACATGATAGAAAAAGAAAAAATATATAAAAAACATTATTCAACTCAAGAAAGTCTTTCTTCTTTGAAAAAGCTAACACTTGTTTAGATCTCAAACAAATATTCAACAAAAAAAAGGAAAAATGGGCTTCTTAAAGAGAAAGTTACCTGAGTTATTTGTTCATAAATTTTTAACACCAAATATAAGATTTTTTTTCATAAAAATATATACATTTTTTTTAATCTTTATTCATGTGCAGCTGGACACTTATCTATATTTATATTTGTATACGATGTCCATATTATATATAGAATTTAATTTAAATGTATTAACAGTATAAAATAATTTTATATTATTAATCAATAAAAATAATAAAAAATATCAACTTATATAAATAATCATCAATTATAATAAAAAATCTATCATAATTTTTCATTTTTTTTTATTTTTATTAATTGATAATATATATATATATATATATATATATATATATATATATATATATATATATTATCAACTAATACAAACAGAGAAAGGTGAGAAATCAAATATATATATATTGATTGTATGTGCAAATAATAATTTTCAAAATTAGATAGCCGCTAACACAACCAATGTCATGATTTCACTCCAATGTCTCCACGGCGGTGCCTCTTCCATGTCACCACGGCCATAACCACAATCATTCTGTTGTCGTCGGTCGCGACCACAAAATCAAAGTTTCTCGACAGAGAAACGTACTGTTTTCCCTATTTCAGGAAGAGGCTAATCCATAAAATCTACGACGTCGTACCAGCGGCGTCCGTCTTCAACCGCGTCGTCCAACTGAGTTCCTATCCCACTCCCACCGCAACCAACGCATCCGGCGGAATGTTCTTGTGGAAGCCCTTCAAGCTGTGGGAAGTTCAACCCAACGGAACAGTACTCGCTTCCTTCAACACTTCCTTCCTCTTCACCGTGTCTCGCTTCCAAAACTACACTCCCGGCGAGGGCTTTGCCTTTCTCATCTCCCCTTCTCGCTCAATCCCGCCCGTCAGCTACGGCCAATACCTCGGCCTCACCAACAGCTTAACCGACGGCAAGGCCGCCAACCAAAGGGTGGCCATTGAACTGGACACCGTGAAGCAGGACTTCGACCCAGACGACAACCACATCGGACTCGACATCAACAGCGTCAAGTCCAACGTTACTACTCCTTTGTCGCGGTTTGGTTTTCAGATTGTTCCCAATAACGGTTCACAGTTCTACTACGTGGTGTGGGTGGAGTACGACGGCGTGAAGAAGGTGATCGACGTATACATGGCTCTGCAACCTCGTAAGGACGCCCCTATAGTGGAGAAGCCATTGAAGCCAGTATTGACTTCGGATCTTGACCTAGGAGGGTTGGTGAGTCAGGTCTCTTATTTTGGGTTCTCTGCTTCCACTGGGGTCACCTATGAGTCGCACGAAATTCTGAGATGGAATTTGTCGGTGGAGGCTCTACCTGAGTCTAAGAGTAACTCTACTGAAGGACAAAATGGGAAGAACTCGAAGAAGATCACTATAGGTGTGGCCATGGGTGTGGAAGCACCTCTGTTAGTTCTGCTTGTGGTGGGTGTTATTAGTGGAGTTGTGTATTACGTACGCAAAAAGATAAGGGCAAGTGGCTCGGACCCTAAATTATTGAGCACACTCAAGAGACTCCCAGGAACTCCCAGAGAGTTCAGGTTTCACGAACTGAAGAAGGCAACCGACAATTTCGATGACAAGCACAAGCTAGGACACGGTGGCTTCGGGGTCGTTTACAAAGGAACACTGCCAAAAGAGAATCTGGAAGTGGCGGTCAAGAAGTTCTCGAGGGACAGCATGAAAAGCATCGATGATTTCTTGGCTGAGCTCACCATCATCAATCGTCTCCGTCACAAAAACCTCGTCCAATTGCTTGGTAATTGAACTTCCCATTACTCCCACTGCTTCCAACTTTTAATTGGTTAGTTTTTCAATTTTTAATCATAATTTGCATCGTCACCTGCACCATCAATTTGAATTTCTCCTTTGGCAAACGTTCATGAATCCTTCGTTGAAATTAGATAATATTCATCATCAACAATCATCTAGAATATACCAATCATCTAGAATAATCAACCTTAATTTAATTTCAAATTAGTTGTATCCATATAATGAATTCTGATTGCATGTTTGTATTTTAGCTTGAATCAGCACTAGCTGACTGAATTTTTGCATTCAGCAGTGCTATTAGCTTGTATTATAGCACTACTTGCTACTGTGAATTTCACGGATTTTTTTTTTTTTTTGGCATTTTTCTTTTCATACTATACATTTTTTAATTAGTGTAGCTTGGTAACTCGCAGTACACGGAAATGAGTTGTATATAATATATTTAATATAATTAATTTAATACAATAATTCATTATTAAGATTTACTATAAAATATTTGTTTAGTTTAAAATAGAATATGGTAATATGGTATGAGAGAATTTAAAGAAGTAATGATAATTAAGTGACCCAATAAAAAGAGAACAAACAGTTTAAAATCTTAACACAGATTCATGGGTATTACGTGAATGTATAAAACGCAATTGGATTTTTAATTTGTACATCTTTGCATGAAATTTTACTTGGTATGAAAGAGCAATTTTCAATTTTAAACAATGCTATACAATAAAAAGTCAATTTTCTTGAAAAAATAAAAATACATAATTGCTGCATGAAAGAAAATAACAGGAAATACTTATTCATTTAATATCTAATAACAATCAATAAAAATGCCATATCATTTTAATAATAATTTTTTTGACAAAATAGTATAAATTGACTTTCTACTATTGTTCAGAATTTGAATGTAATATTTTATTCATATAAACATCTAGCAAAAAAAAAAAAAAGGGTCCTTTTTTTTAACTTAAAAAAAAAATCAATATTAACCTATTGTGCTACAAGATGAAGCAGTCATGAACGAAAAGTGAATAATGAAGCAGTTTCATCCTTTGCTTTCAGGGAGAGTCTTGTGTCCACAAAAGGTAGACTGATTAAACCCTAATAAGTAATACACTACTTTAAAATATAAAATATCTATTTGAGTGTGACACAAACATTTATATAAGAGAAATAGTAATTTTACATAGTATGCAATGGACACACTGGGACACCCAGACTCATGTTTAAAATTGAAAATATAAAAAGTAAAAATAAAAATAAAATAAAAATAAAAAGATAATATAAATGTCATTTTACTTGTATTTTACATGGGACGTCTTTGATAATGTCCCAAGAGATATGATCAAATAACATACCTTTATATAATGGTTCAATGTTTACTAACTGGCTATATGCAAAATTTTTATCCTCAAAGTGTATACAAGTATTATCAACAGTCTGGCTGGCCGGCCACGGTTTCCGTAAGCCCTTTATTCCCTGAGACTTCTTATAGTAAGATTAAATATTAAAGTTGTTATCTTCTAGATGGCAATAATACATACCATTTTGCTTGACTTGACTAATTACAAGCGATCCTAAGGTGTAGTATAAAACTAGCATGTTCGGCGTCAATGGCAATAGTTTAGCCGCAATTAATCGCCATCATACTAATGTTCTATTCAGGTGAATGACTTTAATAATTTGATAATAATATGCAGGATGGTGCCACAAGAACGGGGTATTGCTACTAGTATACGATTACATGCCTAATGGAAGCTTGGACAAGCACATTTTCTCTGAGGATGGGGCCAGCAGAACCCCCCTAAATTGGCAACTAAGATACAGGATCATATTAGCGGTGGTTTCTGCATTGCACTATCTCCACAATGAGTATGATCAAAAAGTAGTCCACAGAGACCTCAAGGCCAGTAACGTCATGCTTGACTCTGACTTCAATGCACGATTAGGTGACTTTGGTTTGGCGCGTGCACTAGAGTCTGGGAAAACCTCGTATGCTGAGTTGGAAGGAGTGCCTGGCACCAAGGGCTATATTGCACCTGAGTGCTTTTACACTGGTAAGGCCTCTCGCCAGTCAGATGTGTATGGATTTGGGGCTGTGTTGCTTGAGGTGGCGTGTGGTCAGAGGCCATGGACAAAGATTGAGGGGTGCTATCAGTTCCTGGTTGATTGGGTTTGGCATCTGCATGCAGAAGGAAGGATACTGGAGGCAATGGACCCTAGACTTGGTAATGTCTATGCGGTTGAAGAGGCAGAGAGGGTTTTGAAATTGGGACTCGCATGCTCTCATCCCACTGCAAGTGAGAGGCCTGAAATGCAAGCAATTGTTCAGATCATGTCTGGTTCGATGCCTGTGCCTCATGTCCCTCCATTGAAGCCTGCTTTTGTGTGGCCAGCAGTAGTGAATGTGGGGTGCTTGGAATGTGATCCCAACACAGCAACTTTTGAGTATACACCCATTAACACAGACTTCTTTGCACGTTGAGTTCTTCGATATAGCAGCTCCCATGTCTAAAAGGATTAAAGGAATAGCAGAGAGACTGTTGAGGCTCCTAACTTTGTCTTCAGCAGCTTTTCAAATTTCAACCTTGAGGCTCCTTACTCTTAGATTGCTTTCAGCGGCTTTTCAATCATTCAAATTCCATCATTAAAGGCATTGAAAACTTCTTGTATATATACAAATTTAACAATACGTATTTATACACACGAGTATACCTTGAATGAAATTGATAGAATTTAATTTCATTATGAGTATGTCTAAATATGAGCTCAAATAATACTAGACAATTAGAATAAATTGCTATATTTTTATGAATAACAAAAGTGGTGGTTACTTATTATAAAGTAGTATAACATATTTCTCCATCCAGAATTCAACATATATGTTACATTATTCAGTTAAATAAATTTGTTCAAAAATTCTCACCATCTAGCAACATTTTCGTACCTTTGAATTTATAATACACATGCCTTATTTCGTTTTCTATCTAAAATGTTGCTTATCCCCCCCTCTCCACACCCACCTAAATTTTCTCTTCTTTACTATTATTTTTAAACTTTCTATTTTTTTTTCTTACTATTATTTTACCTGATTAACAACTATATATTCTTTTCATTTTTTTGGGTGCTATATTTTTGTTAAGCAGGAATGGAATTGGTCTGCATCTCTACATTTTTCGATAAAGATATTAATTCTTTTTTTTTTCTCATTGTTTGAAAGAATTATAATTGTCTTATTTTTCAAGATAGAAAGTTTCCAGACCCTAGCTAATTAAGTAATAACAGAATAAAAGATAAATAAATGTTGAATTCGTTGTTCAATTCCCCTTTATGGCAGAAATGTGTTATCACGGTATATTTAATCTTTCATCACGTTTTCTCCAAGTACTTACATCTACTCTCTTTTTTTTTTTTTTTTTTTTTGGGGGGGACAAGACTTACATCTATTATGTAATTATTAAAGAACAATGATAAGCCATCAGAACATATATAGCTAAAATTTTGACACAATAAAAGGTAGTTATTACATGAGTTTCATATAGTTATATGAATGCGTTTCATATAGTTACACAAATAAGTATGAGGTATATATTAACACAGTTTTAACAAGCATCATATTTAGGGAGAATAACGTATACATTAATATTAGCATGGGTTAAAGATTAGCAATATATACATGATTCAACTATACAAGTTGCATCCCTCCAAAAAAATAACTTACTAGTTACAACCTATTAAGCCCGTGTGATCTTGGAAACTGATCAGATATCATTTCAAAAACTAAAATACACCAGATGGCCAATTCAGTTCTCTAGCTAGAGGCTATTTTTGAGCAGAGTAACTGGTTACTCTACATAGAATGGCGGCCATCAGTCCTATCCTTAGAAGGTCGTACTTCTTGAATTTCTTCTAAATCCTCATCCTCCCCTCTCCTACCTGCTTGCTCCTTCCAATATGCAACCAACTTTTTCAGCCGAGCTATCTCTTTTGAAGAAACATTTTTGCTTGGATCATTCACAATTGACCTCACTCGTGATGCATACCTGAATTAGCATAAAATATGAAGCCTGTTTGTTAGATATGATAGAGAATATTAACCAAATCAAACTGCTAAAAGATTTGAAAGTCAAAACTTTATAATGTTAAGAAAAAAAAAAGGGAACAAAGAACATAGTTAACATACATAAGAGAGTTATGCGTCTCATCCAAGCTTGACTCTGCTGGAGACACATTCACAAACATAAGAGTTTTGGCATTCCCCCCAAGTGAATCACTCATCAACATGGTCAACTTGTGATTCCTATAAGGTATGTGTTGACCACCAGAAGACAAAGCACTAATAACATCTCCAAGTGCTGATAATGATTTATTGATGCTCTGAGCTTCCTTAAGTTGACTACCTTCAGAGCCTGACTTTTTTACTCTCTCTGAACCAGCAAGATCCACAAAACTCAACTGTATGTTAAATCCAACATAAAATACGTAAACATCCAGTGCCTCGAGTTCATAAAACATTTCATGTTTCAAATTGTTTCATGGTAAAGGAATATTGTACCCTAATGCATAAACAATACCTTTCCCCTTGCAGCTGATTGACTTTGAAGGTTGGTACTTTCAATTACAATGGATAGTATAAGATGAGATCTTGAGCTTTCTTCATTCATTTGTGTCCCTGAAGTGTGTCGCTGTTCAGATCCTTTCTGTATTATGCTATTCAATTCCTCCATCGTAGAAATTGACACAGTTGTTACATTTTCTACAGTTACCATTCCCTAGATTCAAAAGAGTAAAGTAAGACAATTAAAATTGGGAAAGCAATTGATGAACATAAGAAAATTTATTAGTCTACAATTTTAGAAATACTTCAAATCCTTAAAGATATCCAATTCCAAACAATTTGCATTTGAGATAATAATATCTAGGAATGGAAATTTACAATCAACATAGAACAATCACCTTTGAATCCTTCTTGATATCCAATTTTAAACGCTTTGCATTCTTAGGTAACAAAAGATCAACTAGTGTATCTTGATATAATTCCACCATGTATGCCTGCATCATTGATTGAAAAAAAAAAACTCAAGTCCACATAAGATAACAAACACAGACATTTTGCAAAACTCCCGTCATTTGTTGTGGTTAAGTTACTCGACATTACAGTATTAACACCCAAGAAAAGACAAAGGGAAAATTTAATTTAATCACTTAAACTGTGCAAAATAATTATATGTACATTCAGAGGATTTAATGACATCAAATTTTTAAAATGCCAAAAAAAAAAAAAGAAGTTTATTAGTCTCCATTTTACAATTGTTACCTTCAAGGAGAAAGAGAACTTGTTACTATCTCTCCTTAAAATTCTAAAAAGTTCTGCAGTAGCACGTGGGGTAAGCCCAGGGTTGCTTTCAGATCCATAGATTGTAAATGTCTTTCCAGAGCCAGTTTGACCATAAGCAAATATGCAGACATTATAACCGTCTACAGCAGATTGCACCAAGTACTGCATTAAAATGACCAAGAGAAGGACAATAGTAGTGAGTGACAATGTAAGAAAATGTTAAATCTATTTCAATGTAAATATTATTTAAAGCAAGAAACAATTATGATCTTTAAGTTGTCACAATAAGACTTGCCTTTGTATCTTCAAATACATCTTCTTGAGTGGCATAACCATCAAACACGCAATCATATATGTGTTGTTTTGGTTTATCATCTCTCCACTGATGTTCAACTGTAAACTCATCTACAGTAGCAAGAGCATCTCTTTCTTTCTCGGCAATCTCTTTTTCACTCAGAGGTCTTAGCCGACAGTAAACTCTTATTTTGCCTTTCATATCTGAAATAGGGATCAAAGTTCCAATGTTTTTATTGTATCAGTTATATATGTAAATCCACATGTCGCATAGACATAATTCTTGTATAAAAGCTTTATGTTCAACACCTTCCATTGTATTAAAATATCGCTTCCTTAGAACCTGCTCTTCCTTATAAAGCAATTCCATATCAGCTAGTTGAGCCGCTTGCATCTTCAATATGGCAGCTGTTTGTTCATTCTTTCTATCAATGTCCTAGATAAAGCAACCACAAATTTATAAAAAGTTTTGCTTTCTAAATATAATACCAATAAGTTGAGACCTATATTTGTCATTAACAGGAGCAGTGAAAATAAATGAAATAAGCTTATCAAAACCTCTTTCATTTCTCTCAATTCTTCAAGTTCTTTTAAGTTGTTCTTCAATGCAGTCAATTCAGAGTCTTTGACTGAAAGTGTAGACTCAGCTGCAACTAATTCTTGTCTAAATACTTCCAGTTTTCTTTCAAGGTCATACACTTGAGTTTTCAGAGCTTTGCGTTCTTGCTCAACTTTCAATTGAAGAGAACAAATCTGCATTATAACCACCACCATGATGTTGATTGACCTTCATCTTAGAATTATGGGTTTTAAATTTAAATCAGAGTTTCAATCTTTTATTTTACCTCTTCAGAATTCTTCTTCTCAAGCCTAGACAGCTTCTGTTCCAGAATCAATTTTTCATTTGTCAGGCTTTTGATAGTTTCTTCGGCTACAAGAAGCTCATCTTTACAAAGTTTTAGCTCATCTTCAAGCTTTTGCAACACCTATTAGGCACCAGCCAAAGTCCACAATTAACACATAATTAAAAACAATTATATTAATCAGAAAAATGACAAAGAAGAAAAGAATAACTGATTTCAAAAAGTATCTTACTTGCTTATTTGCTCCAACAGGGTCCATTTTGGTAGTATTCTCTTTCTCTATCGCCAGATTACTCAACTTGGCCATCCTTGGTTCCATGTTCCTTTTCTCTAGAATTGCAGCCTAGTAGATTGCATAATCATTGAGACAGGTCAACAATGCAAAGATAAAAGATTACGTCTGATTCCATGAAGTTAAGACTTTTACCTGAAGTGCCTTATCTTTTTCATCGCATAATGATCTAAGCCTACCACGGTCATTTGTAACTTCCTCAAGACTAAGCTTTTCAGCTTTTAATGATTCTTTCAAGCCCTCTAACTCTTGTAGCATTTTCTCTTCTTGTTTTTGCTTCTCATGCAATTCTTCAAGCAACTATTAAACATAATTTAAGATATTATATTAATTGTCTGAAAAATATGCATTTGATATTCTAGCAGTAGCCCAGTGCAAGAAACTCCCACTGATGTGGGGCTTACATAGGGTAAGATTTACACAAACTTACGTCATTGAGCAGAGGGATTCTCTCCACAACTAGAACTCATGATCACCAAAACATAAGGCGGCAATCTTACTATTACACCAAGACTCACCATCTAGACATTCTAACATTAAAGGAACAAAATTCTCGTATTTTACAGATTTGTGCATCTTACAGATCATCTCTATGTATAAATTCAGGCAAAAACAAGTCTCCTTATCTACCAAAAGGAAACTAGCCCCAAAGCTCAATTTTAACCCTTGTGGCTCTCTGGTCTAAAATCAAATTAGGATAATTAGGGCATATTCTTCACTCTTCACATGGAAGCAAATAAGCCCTACAGGTTACGTTTACTATGCAGTATCTCATTGCAAAAATATGATCTAGGTTCAATGGTTCAGTTTGGCGTTTGTTGTACATCCTGCGTAACATATTTTGGCATACGTTAGAACTTATAAGCTTAAACTTACTTGATCAGCATTTCTTTTAGACTCCTCAACAGCCTTTGATAAATCCTGGACACGCCTCTCATATAATTCCAAATTAGGAGGCTTAAAATTATTAGAAATATCCTCATTCAAAGAACCAGCAGCAGCAGATCGTGCTTTGGAATAACGGCGGAGCATTACATCATTTATATGTGTCTGAAGAGCTACACAAATTTCTTCTCCCTACAAAGAAGGATGAGATGCCGATGATATAAAATAACTCCAAACTGATAAAGATATTGGTCAAGTACCAAGGACCAAAATTAAGAACTTGAATAGTTTATGTCAATGAAGGGGCTAATACCTGCTTGGTTTCAAACTGGAATATGTGAAGAACACCTGCAACTCGCATTTTAAAAAATACTGCAGTATTGCTGCTTCCAAATTGCATTATATCTCTCAACTCAGCTGAATGCAAATATTCCTTGGGAACTGGACGAAAAAAATGAACCTGTGTACAATAGATCAAAGAAACATTCAATTAAAAGCACAATCCATTTTGAAATATGTAAGTTTAAAACCTTATAATCTTACAATTTAATCATTTTTTTTTAGTCTCACCCCTCTCTTGTTAATTCCTAATATTATTCGTCCAGGTAGGAGCCCAATAGGGTCATCAATCTTGCGAACATTGAAGAAAACAGAATTCCCATACGGAAGTGTTCTCAGTATATGCAGAAATTGCTGTCTTGCATCATCTTTTGTCAGATGCTCCTATGAAAAGGGAACAGCATATTATATCAGAGAAGAAGGAAACTCAGCGGTATATTTCACCAATTGTAAAGCATATGCTAGCAGCAAATAAGGATTTCGGCAATTAAAACTGCCACATAAGTGGAAAATGACTACTGCTAGGTGCACAGTGAAGGGTTTCAATAATAACCAATAACACAAGTGAAAAACAGAATAATCTTCTCATAGTTATCACTGGTTCAAGGTTTAAGAAAGATAAACAGAT
Organism: Pterocarpus macrocarpus; assembly: GCA_031439585.1. NCBI lineage: Eukaryota > Viridiplantae > Streptophyta > Magnoliopsida > Fabales > Fabaceae > Pterocarpus > Pterocarpus macrocarpus. The sequence continues at coordinate 65,690,046 of CM062520.1, read as the reverse complement.
GGGCACAGGCTCTTAGACAGTATCCCAGTCCCATACCAGTGAATGATAGCAAGAAAGAATGTCCAACTCCCATTCCCGTCTCGCTCGTGTCATTGCAATTTGTCTAGGCAGAAATCGCTTAAGAAATGAATTCCAGTCACTGATAAATATAGAAATCTCAGTCAGTTGAAGTCTGAAGAGTATAGAACAGAAAACTCAAAGTTCAGTAGTCACAAGAACATCAATAAGAACATGCTAAACACTACAGGAAGATAGTTTACAGAAAGATGAATATTGAAAACTGCTTACGTGCATGATTCAGGTCTTCTAACAAATCCAATCTCAGCCAAGATTTGCAATGCAGATAGCTGGGAGGCTTCATCCCTTCCAATAGGATAATTGCCCAAAATATAATCATGCTGCAACTGTAACAATACATCCAGGCATCAACAAATGTATACATCCAAGGCAATTACAGTTTTATTAAAAAGCTAGATATTCTTTTATTCATTCATAAAATGAAAATAAAAAGGCATACTTGTACATAGGACAATTGCATGAACATTGGATCTGTCACGGCTTCATCCGATTCACGAAATAATTTTTTCTTGAATATCAGTTTACAGTGCAAAATTTCTCCTTTACTTCGATCTTTTGCTGCCTTAAATTCCGCCAAGAGATCCCCAATATGTTTATTATCATCTAACCCAATGTACTCCTCTGAGTAACAATAAAAGTAGTGGTTAGACTATTGATTTCAGCTAGATTAATAATATCAACAAGCAAGGAGAGGAAAAAAAGACATGCCGTTACCAGAATCAGGTGATTTGGAGCCAGCAACAACTTTGCGACATTCAAACAGGCTAAAGCTAGAGTATGTTGACAGTTTGATGATCCCTGCAAGTTCCTGAAGCAAACGTAAGTTAATTAACAAATAAGGTTGATACAGTAGATACAATTGGTTGAGGATATCAAGAAATTCAAACAGAAGGAAAATGACTATGTCTATGACAGCAGAGTCGTATATTGATTAAGGCAATATCATAATTAAATGGAGACTGCTGTAAACAAAAATTTCTTCTTATTAGCAGTCGATGAAGCTAAGTTCACCAGGTGAAAACCTTCCATCAAATTAATGACTAAATCATTCTGTCAATCATATATATTCATAAAAGAAACCATAACAGTTCTATGAACCACACAATCCAAAAAAAGAAGGCATGTTTCTCAACTTAGTTGGCAGCTAAAATTTGCATTTGTCAATTCTTTCCGCTAAAGGCTAAAATGAAATCTTAATCACTGCAGGAGGTAATGAATTGGCAAGACCTAGTTTTCCCGAAAGTCTACTAGCAACTTCATTATTTAGAGGACACAAAGATTGTCGCAGCAATTTACTTTTGTTTACTTCATTGAAAGAGAGGAACAGTTATCTATTAGCATAATTATCAAGCCCAAAGAAAGCCTTGTGCAAGTAAACCCAACAAGTAATTATATCTCAAAAGTTAACACACTTGAAAGATGAAACATCCACGGAGAAACTAAATTGCTGGGCTGAATCCTTTGTGTGAACTATGAAGCTTAAAGAAAGAAATGAAATATTTAGTTCATGGTCTTCTAGCTCCCCAATTAAACTTGAAAGTTGAGTTGAGTGTTAATGCAGAATTATTTTAACTCTAGTAATCATATAAAACTAGTGTCCTTTTGCTAGCTCAACCCTTGCAATCTTTATATTTCTAGTTGTAGATTTAAAGCAACGACAGCCTTGGTCCCAAAAATTGCATGAAATTGGATGCGCATAGATTTCCTTTGATAGACTAAGTAGAATATGCCAAAGACCAAAATTTTCTCCAACATTTCCAAATCACTTTCATTCAAGGGTATAGTATTCCGTTGTTTATTTCACCTACTTCAATTGCTTCACTCCAACATATATTTTATGCATATTTGCATCAGTTAGAAATGTGTGCTATATGAGACAGAAGTAGATAAGGAATTTAGAAAAAAACCTCAACAGCATCAGCAACTGTTGTTGACATGTCATATGTAATTTCTTCAAAAGTTTCATCCAGGAAGAACACTATAGTTGTAAGCTTTCTCCCAGTCAACAGAGCTTCAATCTCCTTAGGCCCTGGTATTATATGCCTAGGACCAGCCTTGACAGAGCGCTTCAATGCATTTAATGTATTTAATGTAAGGGCTCGGATCTCATGATCAATAGTCACACCATTTCCCATGTGATGAATATATTCTGATAGATATCCTCCAATGTCTTTACTAGGAGGCATGCAGGATGCACATAAATACATTAACTCCCACGCTTTAATCAAGGATTCCCTGTTTTAGACAAGAAAGAAATTAATCATTAGTACACAAATCACAGAGAATACAGCTTCAACGACAAAAGGCCAAGAAAACATGAAAGCATGATACTAAATACTAAAAAAAATTTTTGCATACCTATCCATGTTGTTTCTTGTTTGTTTTGATATCTGGACAAAAAGTTCATCTCGAAGTTCTGAATGTTTCAAACTTTGCTTGTATAGTTTGCCTACAAGCTCAACTCGTTCGTCTAAGCTAATTGGATTTACACGATCAGATGAATCAACTCCCATATATTTCAAAATTATCTGAAATAATTTTGTTGCACGACTTGCCAAATCACCATTCAGCTTAAGCAATGACGTTGGTATTGGATCCTACATGAATTTGAGAGTTAGCTCTACATGTGTATTCAAAAAAATTTTTAACCACATATTATGGAAAATTTGGTATTTGATTACCTTTTGGAAACAAAGCATGTCCTCAAATGTAAGTTTGTCTCGAACTTGGGGGCCCACAGATCTTTTAGAAAAAAATCCACGTTTGCCAGCAGATTGAATTTGTTTGTGCATCAATTTTAAAAATCCTTCCACCTATAACAAACAACATCAAGGAGAACTTGATGATATGACATGATCAAGAACATAAAGCTATCAATTAAAAACTATCATTGACACAGGAACTTAGTTGGACAAAGATCATTGAGTTACATAATAAAGAGGGAAGCATATTACTCAAGCAAATTATATTTATAGCCAGACTGAAATATCTATTTCCCCACCTGGAATCTATCAATCAAGGGTACAACTCCAGCAAGTTCAGCTGGAATAGCCGTTGATAGAGTGTTTGGTGTGCTGCAACAAACAAATAAATAGCAAAGTCACAAACTGATGTTTGTAGCTGGGCAAACAGAAAACTCATTCTTGCTTTGTGATAAAACTAGCCACTCAGTTCAAGGGAAAAAGGCAGAAAAAGGATAATATGAAAATTATGGTTGATCATTGTCAATAAGAATAGAATGCAAGAATAAGTTTAAAATTAAATGCGTAACATGAAACGTGATAAAGGCTTTCCTAGAGATGCATCATACAAAGTTCCAGACAGAATGAGAGATCCTCTTTTGGAGAAACAAAAAGAAAATTGTAGGGAAAACAAAAAGAAAATATGGGGGTCTGTAAGTAAAATTTGCTAATATAATTCGGAAATTTTGCCTTCAAATTGAATTTCAGGGTTCAACATTTGTTAACACCGCAAATCATAAAATGTTCACTTTTTATCCAAAAACACTAAAATGTAAACAATTATTTTAACAAATTGCAACATATCTTCAAAAGAAAGGATGATGCTCACGGTGGTGCAAAATTGGAGCTATCACTGTCATAGCCATCACCATTGCTAACAGAAGCATAGTGGTGTAGAGGGGTTTCCTCATTGCCATAGCTAGAGCTAAAGGAAGATCTGTTTGTCCTGATGCTTTGGGCCACAGATGGTGGCATATCAATGGTCATTTTGCTTTGCCCCACAAACCAAAACTAGTCAAAGCAACAAAATTTGCTCTTCCTTATGCTCCTCCACTGCATGATCAAAATTAAAACACAAGAAAAAAAAGAAAGGGAAAAAAAGAAAAACACTACACATATCATTCCAGCTTAATTGACTAAATAAAATTAGACAAGATGTGCCCATCTGTGACAAGTGAAAAAAACATCATCAAGACTGGAGCTTGTGAATTGCAGCCTAAAACACCAACAAACCATCAAAGTAACAAAAAGGGCATTGAACAAATTGAGGATAGGACTAAAACCTAGTAATGAAGGACAAAGACAGACACAAATACAGGCACTGAAATGCCCCAACTTCAACATTAAACTGGCAAGTACAAGATCCACAAAAGTCAGAAGCTCACAAAAACCGGACACACATTTCCACCTACCTCAGTTAAACATTGAGCAGAAAATGCAGTGAATAGCACTGAAAAAGAAAACGGAGGATAGAAAACAGAAACGAAAAACGAGCATAAATTCCACACGAAAAAAAAAAGGAGAAACAACCTTTGTAAGCAACAATGAGACAGTTTGTGATGTGTTGTGTATGAGAGAGAGAGCGAGATCTGAGGGTGAAGTCAATGGCAGCAGATTTGGTTACTCTGACGAGGGAAAGGAGAGTTTTGCTTTGATATTGTCACTGATGATAGATTGGCAAATAGAGAGAAAGTCACGAGAGCATTATTAAACACCAAGACTTTTGGGAAATCAAACACCACTTTCTACTTTCTTCTTCCTCACTCGAAATAGGCTGGCATAAAACAAGACAGAGAGAGATAGAAACATTCATACATAGATATAGATACATGCATATACATCATGTATTTATCAATTTGTCAATTATAGTAGTATTTAGCTTGTTCCATATGTCCTTGGATCCCCTACTCTTACCATTAAAAAACTAAGATGAATAGGGAATGAATCCTCTAAATTATAAATCTCACATAATTTTATTATGTATTAATTTTTATTATTAATTAAAAAAATAGATTAAATATGAGATTTATAAACATATTCAATCAATAATAAAAATTAATATACACCAAAATTATGTAAAACTTTTAATTAAAATGATCGATTCTCAAAATAAGCATGGGTAGATTTCAAAATTAAAATTTATAATACATTCCATTCAATCCAAAAAAAAAAAAAAATCATAGTCTAGTCTTAATATGGCCAAATAATATTCCCTTACAAACAAATGCATATAAATTTTATTTGTTTATAATACTTCATTTATATATATTTGCCCAACTAGAGAAACCAAAATAACATAATCTCATCTCAAACTATTTAAGCGCATGTCATTTGCATTATTATAATGTTCCATGTTCCATATTTAACTACACAAATCACAATAAATTCCATCGTACTATATATATAATTATAAATGCTGTCATTATTTAAAATAAAAAAATAGTATGCAATTATAATTGCTACTCTAAGTAATGTCAGTAATCAATTTTTTTTTATCTAATTTGTCAAATATAGACTGATAGAGCAATGTTAAGTATGCTTTTTTTTTTTTCCATCCAAAATTAATCATATGGAAAGTAACCTTTTATTCCTTGCTTGTGTGAGGGTATGTATCACCTTATGTAATTGCTTCATTTTTGCTTTAAAAAAAATACTATTATTATTATTATTATTATAACCATGCCTATATATTAATATGGGAGTGGATCCTCTTATTCCAAAAATACATATAATTTTATTATATATCATTTTTTATTATTGATTAAAAAAAATAGGACCAAATCTGAGAAAAAAAAATAACCAATAATAAAAAATAACTCATAATAAGAATATTAAAATTTTTGACATGTAACAATGTATGTCTCGCTGGACAAAGTAAAAAGTAGAAATAATGAAAACATAATTTGAACTGGCCAGAGTGGGCCCCACAACTTTGTGCAAAATTTGTCCGTGTCTGCCTCCGGCGGGAAAAAGCCAGCCTAAGATTCGTGCTTCGTGCTTAGTCCTCACTTTCCAGCCCAAAGGGCCTATGGGTCGCACTGTAATATTTAAATTCTTTAATAAATACTGTTGACAAAAAAATAACAAATAGTTGACCCAAAAAAAAATAGCAAATACTATTTAAACTAAATTAAAATAGTGTATTATGTATTAGTAATACATTATATGTAAAATTTTAAGTATTTAATTTAAATACACTATTAGTGTAAAAGACTTTTACACAGACATCCAATCATATATTGTTACATTAGCAAAAATTTTTGACATAATCACCCACTACTTGAATGGTCATGCAAATGGAATGTTTTAATTGAATGATAGTGAAAAAAAATTTTACACTGTCAGTGTACTCCAATTAAACTCAAATTTTATTACCAAATAAATTAAAGCATTGAATTTACCGAATTATATAGACTGATCGTGTGTTCTGTAATCAAAACTCAAAGCACAACTCACTCAACACTTCACACTGTGTGCCTAATATTGAGAATTTCATTAGAATTTAAGTTGCACAAACTGAGCTTTAATCTGCTATGAGAAATTTTATTTATAAGTTCTTAGAGAAATATTATTTTCAAACTTTTAAATTGAAGTGTTAATCCTTAAGATGTTTATTTTTGGGCCTTTTGATGAGCATAATAATAATAATAATATCAGAATATTTCTATTTTGATTGCCATAAAACAATAAATTGCTGCTAATACTATTCGTTTATGTTTGTGGGAATTCTCCCATTTATAAGTAATAGGTGCCATTCGCTCAAATTGTTGAATTTGGACCAATGTGTTAATGCCAATCACACAATCTAACTGCCCCGTCACTTCCATTTTTTTCAGGCAAACTATAAAACGACAACAGCAGCACCATCTGCTTCATATATTAACTTTTTCACAACATTCCATATGAATTCAATAATGTTTTTATTTTGTAAGAATATGCAATAGAGACGAAAATTATTGAGGGTTACCGGCCTTAAAAGTATAACCATAAATATCGTTTAAAGGATTACTATTTAAATACAACTAACAATAAATATCGCTCCAAAGTGCAAACAATACTATTCATAATATTCATATCGTTAATTTTTTATATGTTTTTTAAATTGCGGATTTTAAGTGTTTTTGAGAAGCACTTAGTTATTACTTATGTTCTTAGTAGTTCAACCTGTCTCCAAATGTACATTATAGTGCCACATGGCACATATAGATATCCATATTTATGTACTTATATGAATAAGAAAATTAAAATGGACGCATTCAGAACATGAAAGCGAAAAGTATATGCAAATAAACTAATATATATACGATCCTGATTGATAGCCAAAGTTGCACACAGCAACTATTAAATTGCCGACGGGGCCGGCTAGGGCCTGTGCAATGCAGCGTAACAATACAGTTTCCAGAGAATGCAAAGAGATAAGGGAACAATGGGGTTCAATTAATGTGTAGTTATAAGATTCACGAGAATGGCCAGTGATTGAATATTACATAACCATTTTGAGCTACAATGTGCAACTGCAAAAGTTATGTCCTCGTTTTCAATTCTTAAGAACATTTGAGTTACCCTACGACCAACAACCAGATCAGCCAGCTGCATGTGCAGGCTAGAACATTAATTAAGGCATGCATGAGAAAGTTGAGGAGCAATAGTCCTTACACTTCAATTGTGTGGACCAAATTGCAATACGCGCGTAAAAGAAGCTAGGCTTGAGCGAGAATGATCAAAAGTAGTTGGTAAAGCGAACCCTTTTTTTTGGTAACAACCACCAGAAAATTGTTTGAAATTATAGATTCCATTTAAAACAAAGGAGGATATAAAATTATACCAATCGGATTTCACAATGCCTCTTGTGTTAATTGTCAACAAACAATGATTCATATAGAAAATAGGTTCACATTAAGATGGTAACTCGCATTTGTTTTAGGTTTTTTTTTTTTTTGACAAAAAGTGATTTTTTAATCTGTGGCATTCAAGGACTGAAATGCTGCATTCTTTGAGACTATGAGTAGCAGGCTTATATTTATTCTCTTGGCTTAGGTTGGGAATTACTGGCAAAGGTTGTAATGTGCATTTTGAACCATTTTGCTTTATTTGATCCATTTTCATTGTAATTTGAGCCCATTTGGATAAATTTAAAAAAAAAAAAGACTTTTTTCTTTAAACTTTTTTTTTAGTAAAATTTTAATTTTTTAAAAAAATTATTTTACATTTGGATAGATAAATGAGAAGTACTTTTAAATATTAAAAGTACTTATAAATATGTTTAGCTATAAAAGAACAAAAGTACTTTTTTAATGGTCAAATTATAAAAAAATATTCAAAAAAAGAAAAGAGAAGTAAGGTTTGATAAAAAATAAAAAAAGAAGGATATATATTATAATTTTAATTAAAAATAAAGGATACTTTTAAAAAATAATTTTATTAAAAATCACTTCTATTTCTATTTATTTTAAAAATTAGGTATTCCTAACTTTTAAAACAAGTAGTAAATTAACTTTTTTAATTGAAACACTTTTTTTAAAAATTACATCCAAATACCTATAAAAATTTATAAAAATAATTTTTTTACAAAAATAAATACTTTTTTCTCGAAAAATTCAATTCAATTGGGCTCTTTATCAAATATGGTACTATATGATTGTGGAAACAATGATACCAAATTCAAGGCACAATGCTGGCCCTTATATATATGGTTACTCTCTTCAAGATTCCAGATTCAATATGTTACAAGTTACAAAAAAATATATTTTATGATGACCGTGTATATTACAACTTACAAAAAAGAGAGTTCGCAGCAGATATATGATGACGGTATTACAATTCATTGCTTTATGGTGATTCATACAACTATGAAAAATCATGATTTCAGCTTTATCATGGATGCTGAGCAAATTGAGGGTAGATAACTCCATCACCAGTTTTAGTGGGTCAGATTCGCGCAAGTTCTCTGGCAATTCCAATTTAGTGATTGTAGTACCCTATCGTAGCGTCCAAGCTGCATTTTTAGTGCACTGTACAGTGTGATTATAATCAGCTGTCTAGTTTGGATTTCTTGTTGGTCATTTATAAAATGTTTTGGACTCTTTTACCAAAATAAAAAATACTCATATTTTGGACTTTGCCGTTTTCGTGTATTTGAAATATGGTGTGCATATTTTTAACCTTGAAACCATCTATATGCTGTGCAGTGAGATTTGCCGCCTAGTTTGGATTTAGTATGTTGTCCACTTGATACGTGAGTCCCACCCAGTTTACATTTAATTTTGATGTATTGTTATTTGCAAAAATTTTGTACGCATTCTTTTAATTAATATACAATATTCTAATACGGCAATATCTTTCCCTTAATCAATAACTAGCTACTGAACCAATAAATGTGGTTTAAAAGAATGATGATTATCTATATGAATTTTGATGAAAATGAATCTATACTTTCTGGTTGGTCTTGTGGTTCAAAGACGCGGCTGTGACAGCTGGGATTGAAAGGGTAAGCCCAATCTATCTGAAAGGCCCCCGTTCATAAAGCCAATCTGCTACTGCCTTTGAAATTGTCTGCTGAATGTTATGCACACAAGTTAGCTACTAAAAAGTGTAAACTTTATTCTTTAGCTTTAAATTCTTATCAATTGTAATTTCAAGTTCTAAAATATTTCCAACATGGTAATCTATAAAAGTATACGGATTTATAATTTGTGGGGATTTCTTGATACCCCACCTTTTTTTTTTTTTGGTACCAATTAAGCTTCTATGCTTATTATTTTTATCTATGCCAGTTTTCTTTCTTAAAAATCTTATTTTTTAAATTGTTATCAGAATATTATCCAATATTTTAAACAAGTTCTAAATAACATTTGCTCACATTTCATATCATCTTCATCCACAGCACTTGCAAGGTGTTTTTCATGCACAAGAAAGAAAAGAGTGCAATACTATCGCGAACCCATCTGTTAAAGTCATAATGCAAATTGTCAACATCTTCCATAGTTTCATATATCCTCAAACTGAGTACTACTCATAAACCCCCAAGTCTCATAAATGGTGCTTCACAAATGTGCGATATCCCATTATCTTTGAAAAAAAATTCTACAATACATTATTTTTAGATAAGGTAGTGTCTATTTTTTTTGTTTTTCCTCTTCTAAATTCATCTATTCCTTTATTCAATATGCAGTAACCTCTAAACATTGCATTTCTTTCTGGGATCTAGTTCGATCTTCGCAATTGTATGATAACCCTCCTTCGCCCAACACGCCATAGATTTGCTTTGCTTCTTCATTTTTTATGATACAAGATATTGATTTCACATGAGTGACATCAGCATTGGGAACTTTGGAGTACATTTTGTATCAATGTGAAATGGGATTTGAGGATTGAATTGCAAAGGTTTTTAGGTGCTCACATTTCTTAAATTAAAAAAGACTTGGGAACAATGTTATAATTTTAATTAAATGTGTTTGTTTTACCAGATGAGTTAGTTACTGGTTAATTTTCAATTTTCATATTAAAATTATAGTATAAACTAACCAATTAGTAGATGACATATACATAAGGGTATCAGTACCTATTTAAAGATAAGGGTATCGAAGTAAGAGCCATAATTGTAATATAAAATAACAATTTTATGAATACTAGAATGAAAATTATTCTATCATTAATGAATGTCAATTATAAGAATAGATTATTATTTTGTTTTATTTATAATAATTTGTTTTTATCTATAAAAATTATAGTAAGTATAAAACCAAACACTTGGTCAGTTAGAATGATAGATATTTCTTCCATTTAATCAATGATCTCAGGTTCGAGCATTGAGTATGAAGTAACTATGCTGAGAAAGTCATATCTCTTTTGCGATTTTAAATATTTGAACAGAATTACTTTCGATTTTAGAAAAAAAAATAGTAAGTATAAGTCTTTTTATTTTAAGGCTCTTGCCAATGTGTTAGTTATAAATCCTCATCTCCTAAAGTTTATTACATGATATGATATTTTACTTTTTTTTTTAACGTGGGATATAATAGTTTACTTTAATCCTAATTTAACAAGTTTGATGTATAATAATAGTCTACTTCTTTAATGTCTGAGAGACATAAGCACTGAGAAGTCTTTTGGTAAATTTAAGTAATGTATTGGATTTTTAATTTTTTAATGCAGTATTGTACATGAAGATCAAAGTTTCCATGCTATAGCAGCGCAGGACAATTCTTTTTTTATCATTCTTTTACTTTTTTTTTTAATCTTTTGCATTATATGTTTATGTTAGTTCAATAAAGTTGTTATGCAATTATATTGTCAAACTTTTAATTCCTCATTCATTTTACCACTTATTTTAAAAACAATTGAAACTAATAAATATTCATTTAATAAATATAATTCTAATATTCCTAATAGTTATAAGAATTCTTTACTCCCCCATGCATCGTGCAGGTAGAAAATACTAGTATGTATATGCTATTCACATTATATAGGGTGTGTTTGACAACTTAAAAAATCAAGCTAACACAATACAAAATAAAATTAGTTATGTTAACCTATTCAAAAAATAAATCAGTTTTTTAGTATGCAATATTTAGTTTGACAACTTAAAAATTAGTTTTAATATATATGTTATTTGATATGAAATTATTTAAAACTAAATTTTAAATACCTATAACTAAAATAAGTAAAATTGTTTTTACCAAATAAAATTATTTTAAATAAAATAAATAAACTATTTAATTAGACTATCAAATTGTTAAAATTATCAATATTAATCAAGTTATAATAATTAAACATAATTAATAATTAATAAACAAATTGAATTCATATAAAAAATTGAGATTCTCAAAATTTAGATAGTCACATACAAGGCATTGATAGCTAAAAAAATTGACAAAAAAAAAAAGGCAAATAGATCACCTCAATTACGTGACTTTCTTCCCATGTAATTTGTGTGAACTTTTTTCTCATATCAATTGCATGATCTTTCTTCCAACATATAATTTGCAATTGAGCAACTTAACAGTGAACTAGCTTATCGCTGTATAATTTGAAATTCATTATTAGGACATACTTCTTCTTTAATATTTCACCGTTCACTTACTTTTTAAGCCCAACCTACCCTATTATACTTAGATACTTGGTTTTTCTAGTCTATCAAATACATCAATAGAGAGTCTGTTTGGTTCTCTATTTGCAGTGGCCAGAAGGCCTTCTAGGAGAAGGAAAATGACTTTGTACAGTAAATGGTAGGTTTTGGAAGAAATATCTTTGGGGTTACTTTTCATTCTAGAAAAAGACCTTTTGAAAAGGAATCTTACTATTATTCTCACATCAACAACCAAAAGTAATTTTACTTTATCCTATCCAAACAAAACTCATTCTTCTAAAAGGCCTTTTGACATATTCAAACCAAACAAAAATCATTCTTTTAAAAGTACTTCTTCTAAAAAGCCTTCTTTTAAAAGACTTTCTTTAAAAAGACCTTCTCCCAAAAGTTAAACCAAACGGACCCAGAGTATAACTTGTTCACATTAGAGTATGTATCATGTACGGATTAGAAGTTTATGATGAATTCCATACATGACATATATCAACCGTTGATTTTAATAATATTTATATATTATAATTGTAAATTTTGTTTTGAATGGTTGATATCATACCATGTATAGGGTTATGAACTCGAGACTATACCAAAATTACTCTTGATATTTATATAACAATAGATAGAATAGTATGTATAGAAATTTTCTTCACTAGGCAATAATTACACAACATAGCCATAAAAATTAAGAAGTTTTACTAACCTTATTAATAATTATCAATAAAGATTATGGGTAATCACTTAATTTCAATGGAGGCAGAGCTTCATTTGTTGACTACAACCGATCCTTTATAAATTTCATTGAGCTTTTATCCTTCCATTGCTCTTCTGGCTCATGGTAAACTAGAAACAAATCACTAAGAGTGCACATGCATCGTTCAAGTGCAACGTAGACAAAACCTTCGGCCTTTTCCATTGCATGAAATCTCACAATATTGCTATAATAGTTGGAGGCAACGGGATGGTCGATTTCCTATTTAGCTAGATGACAATGAGTGCTCACAAGATGCTTCACAATAACATTTCTTCCGGCATAATTCCCCTCAAATACCAAAGTACCATTGCATCCCATCCTGATTTCTTTGTTTGATACATAGATTTTACAAATCTGGTGGAAAAAAAAAAGCCTTCAACTTTCTTAGCCACAACATCCGCTTCAACTTCATCGATCACAACACTCTGTTCATCACCATCCTCTTTGTCAATATCCACTTTGTCCACTTGGTCAACATCCTCTTTGTCAACTTGCATTCCAACCATTACATACTTGTAGAAAAATAGCACATTAGATATGCGAAAAACAGTGTAGCTAACATTGGTAATGGCAAAGTAATCTTGAGTTGGTGGAGAAGAGATTGAGAAGACCAAATGAGGAAAAAGAAGAAAGGAAAATGGGAAAAAGTAAGGACAAAACTAGAAGTCTCATATTGTGAATAAAGTAGGGAGTTTTCTAATCTCAAAATCAAGTTACCGATAGATTTGAGGCCAATGCTAAAGTATATGCACAAATCCTTCCTTGGCACAAGTTAAGTGTCGAACAAGAATCACTGACCTTTTTGTTCTTGTTATTGTTTACGTGAACATTCTTTCCGAAAGCTGTCTATGTGCCGTTTATTGTTTTTTGTTCCTTTGTGGCGATACTGTTTGTTCTATCTCTCTCCTTTTTTATGTGTTCTTTAAAAAAAAAAAATTGAAACTAATGTTAACACTTGATTAAATGCATGCTAAATCTTCTTACCAAAAAATGCATGCTAAATCTTAGTTGATAACAGTTAAATTAATGCATTGCTGGACCACACTGTTAAGGCAATCGAGAATATTTTTGACTAAGTTGTATTGTTGGGCCACATTGGTATAATTTTAAGTATAATTACACCACTTAATAACTCTCTATATAATATTTTTTGTTTATTATGTCAACCATTGAATTGCAATTGCCTATTATGAAGATTATTAATTTCAAATTTTATAAAAATTGAACATCATTAAGAAAGTAATCGAATAGCTCTTAGTGTGTGTTTGGATTGATGTTTGCAAACTAGGGTTTGTATTAGTTTTATTTTACCAAAATTGATTTTGAGTAAAAATGGGTTGCTGTCAATATGATTTATGTTTAAAAACTTTCATTTCAAAAGTGATTTATGATAGAATAAATGTTGTTTAGGTGATATTAACTAAAATTATGTTTAGATGTGTAATTACTAAAAATGACATAAATTATTATACTTATAATATTACCATTTATTTTATTTTAAAGATATTTAAATAGACTATAATAATATTATTTTTAAAAAAATTATGTGAATATTATTTTAAGATATTGTATAAATATTATAAGATACTTGACTGTGGTTACTAATATTAAATTATAATAAAAAATTTACAACTAGATATATAAAGGAATGAGCCAATTGTTCCTTGGTGTAGAATGGATAGAAATAAGTATAAAGTGTATTATTCATTGTTAATAAAATCGGATTGGACCGGTCAATTGGACTGGACCTCATCCTATCTAGATAGCTTTTGAAATCGAAAAATTTAAAAATCGGCATCAAACCGAAAAAATCAGTCCAAAACTACTGAATTGCTTAAATCGGGTGTCATTCAAATGGTCGGCAGTTCAGCAAAAACGTTTGAAAAAAAAAATAGCATAGCCCAGAATCTATCACAACCACTTAGCACCACCACCACAGCCTCATCTTCATTTTTGACCTCTGCCACTGTAGATATATGAAGCCTTGCATGACCGTCCTCCACCTTGCACTGCCGTTGCTTGAGGATTCAATCTTATCTAGAGAATAACCAGAAGATGATTTGGGAGCTTCAAACTGCCAGTTATGGAAGATGAATAGGGAACTCTAGGTGAGGGAAGAATTGTAATCAGAACTTGTCCCTCACATTTTTAGCTCCTTGCCCTCGCCGACTCTTGGGACCCTTCCAAAATTGTAATTCTGTTTTACCTCTCCATTCCCTTCAACTCTTTTTGGGTCTGTCTTTTTTTTCACTCTTTTTTTTTTTGTGGGGTCAATTCAGCTTTCGATGGAGTGGGAATTTGTGTCAATTTGGGAGCTCAACTTTGTTGGGAACAGCGAGAGATGTGTAGGCAATCCTATATTTTGATTGGAGTTCTAGATTTCATTATGTAAATAGATAAGATTTTGGGAAATAAAACTAACATGGGATGACATTTTTTGTTTCATGGGTGGGTTGCACTTTTGGTTTTGCTTATTTGCAGCCCACTTTAAAGTGGGACATGGGATGGGTTTTTTTTTTTTGGTTATAATTTAATCTAATATTTTTTTGTATGTCTTGTCTTTTAATTATATTTTTGGTATTTCTTTTAATTTTCAAAAAATAATAAAGATTTATATATATTTTATTATTATTCCAGTCGAACCCTCGATTGAACTGGTTAGACCTCTAAACCTTTGAACTAGAGCTTTAACCAGTTCAATATCCGATCCAATTTTCTTAACTTTGGTATTATTCCAACAACTGATGAGTTTATATACAAGTGGCTTTTGATTGTACAAACTAGGGGCGTACAAAAGATGGGTTGAGTCGAGTTAGACTGGACTCGAACTTGATTCGATTTTGTGACTGTGTCAATTCTTTGAACTCAAAGTTGATTCGATAACAACCCGGTTAATGACTGGGTCAAACTGGATTGACCTAGCATTTATACAAAATATAAATATTTAGATTTCATACATAGTAAAATCATAAAATTTTAGAAGTAAAAAATAAAATTCAAGAGATATTCTATAACACATATTTCAAAATAAATTATATATAAATAAAAATAATATCATGTTATGTATAATATATTGATTGAAGTATTAAAATATTATAATTTATCACTAATTTTTTAAATAAATAAAACTTTTATAAAAGTATTAAACCTCGGATTAAGTTGGGTCAACAAGAAGCATGAGCCGAACCTAATCGAAAAATGCACCTAGTCAAATTTTATAACCCGAGCTCAGAATAATAAGTTTTAGGTTGGGACTGGTTAGTGAGTCAGATCGGATCATGAACACCTCTAATACAAACTAAAGAGTAACTATACAAACTAAAGAGGAACTAGAAAGTATACATTCCTTCTTACAGCAGAGACATTCCTTCTCTAGGACCATAGAGCATGTTGTTGTGTTCAAACAAAGGTTGACGTTTTTATGATGTGGTTTAGATTTGGTTCTAGATGTAGTTCAGGTTTATGGTGTTTTTTTTTTGTACAATCCTAATTGCCTGGGTAGTATCATCAACGATCAGAAGAAAGTCAAAAGTAGTAGTTGAAAAATTAAATTTTGATTTCAATGCTCCTACGGCCAAATTCCAATGCCATAACAATTTCTTCCCCATGGGTATCAACTAAGATCTGGGATGAAAATCCAGTTGAAGGAGAACCAACGAAAAAACATCCAAACAAGGTTGCACCTGCATTTGAGGAGAAAGAACGCGTGTTGGGTGTGTCAAACACGCAAACAAACATGCACTTATTCATATATGTTTTAAACGTATATATTAGTTGATTTTGATATATATAAAAGAATGTCGAATGGTTTTCGATTAATTTAATAGTAGATTTTGTAAAAAAATTAGATATATATATATAATTTGTTAGTACATATATTATTATTATTATTGGGACTATGTTCCATAGAAAATTTTATTAAAACTACATTTTTATGACTAATTATCCTAACTTATTAACCTTAAAAGAATTAATTTGTATTTAATACGAACTATCTCATAAATTTTGAGTGGGTAATATATTAGTGTTTTTTTTAAAAAAATGTGAGTAATATATTAGTATTAGTAGTAGATTATTAGTAATAGATTATTAATTAATTAATACTATATAAATAGAGATTAATTTTCATATATTATTAATATAAAAATATTTTATATTATTGTATAATTTTGTATATATATATTTAAAATTTTTAAAATAATAAATAATTAAATAAAGAGTTTAATTGATATGCGATGATAATGTAAAATTATTTTACACTGTCAACTAATAAAAATAAGGGAAAGTGAGAAATCATGATAGGTCTCTTATTATAATGGGTGATTATTTATATGAGTTGGTACTTTCCACTATTTCTATTAATTGACAGTATAAAATTATTTTACACTATCAATATATTTAAATTAAATTTTATAAAATATTTTTATTGATATAATAATACATAATTAATAACTTATATGTATTAACAGTGAAAATTTTTTTATAATATTAATCAATAAAAATATAATAAAATATCAAATTATACTACATAATTATCCACTACAATAAAGAATCTATTATAATTTGGCAGTTCCTTATATTCCTCAAATTCTTTTATAATGTCAACTCATATAAATTAGTCTTTTTAAAATTTTTTCTGCCCTGATATCAAAATTAAATTAAATTCATATAAATAACCATGGCCAAAAAGCGGCAATGAAGCTGAGCGGTTGGGTTTACAAAGGTTCAAAGTCGGGTTTAGATGTGGTTCCTTCGATTCGATGATTCCCAAGTTTTGACCTTTGTCCCTCTTCCCAGCCACCAGCCTTAGGGGTAGCAACAACATGGGCTATACTTGCTTCCTCTGTTCCCTCTTCAACCCTCTCCCTCCTCCTCCACTTCGCCGCCGCGCATGGCGGCCGCCGCCCCCACCTTTCTACGCCACCCATTTTCGCTCCCTTCCATCCAAACAACTCAACACTCTATTTACCACAACCCCTCCTCACCTCTTTAGCTTTTCGGCGCTTCCTTTGTTGTCGGAATCCGGTGGCGGCGGTTTCGACAACAACAACAACAACAATAACAACAACAATGGTGGTGATTGGGGATACCCCTTTGACTCTGACGACTCTTCTTCACCTTCTAATCACACCCTTTTCTTCTCCTTGCTATTGTCTTCCGCTTTCTGTACCTTATGCCAACTCCTTCTTGCAAATTTTGCAAAGGCCAAAACTTCACGTTCTGAGAATGAAGCTTTGTCTGAGTCCGTTTTTGAAGTGAAAGGTGGCAAATGGACCAAGTTCATCCCTGATCATTTCAATGACTCTTTTGTCCCCTCACAACCGGGTTTGTTCACTGAGTTATCATCCCTGAATGCTTCACAAGTTCCCACCTTTCTGTGGGTCAAGCTCAGGGACCTCTTCATGCGTTTGATGCTCCCTGAAGGTTTTCCCAGCAGTGTCACCAGTGATTACTTGGAGTATTCTTTGTGGAGAGGGGTTCAGGGTGTTGCTAGTCAGGTTAGTGGGGTGCTGGCAACTCAGTCTTTGCTCTATGCTGTTGGGTTGGGAAAAGGTGCAATTCCCACTGCTGCTGCCATTAACTGGGTGCTAAAGGATGGAATTGGGTACCTCAGCAAGATCATGTTGTCTAACTTTGGTCGCCATTTTGATGTCAATCCAAAAGGGTGGAGGTTGTTTGCTGATCTCCTTGAAAATGCTGCATTTGGTTTGGAGATGTGCACTCCTGCTTTCCCAAATCTCTTTGTGTCAATTGGTGCTGTGGCTGGTGCGGCCCGGTCTGCCGCTTCTTTGATTCAGGTGATGGCAATGCAATTCTTAGTATTTGAAACGGTAGAAACACACACCACCTATATTATAATGTGTTTAAATAATTTTGTTTAGGTCGTGAAAAGTGTCTGTTAAGCCATTTGAGTTTAATGCAGAAGCCAGACCTTAAATAATGATTCAATTTTAGCCATTCAGGTGTGTGAGTCAAATAGTTTTAATGAATACAAAGGAGAAGGATGTTATTAATACAAAGGATGAGGATGTTGAAATTAAGTGTTTAAGTATAATGGTACGAAGGAAGGGCTTGTTAACTAACCATTGAGTGGTCTTGGATTTCATTCTCATTCATAGGCATCACATTTTTCCACAATTGATATTAAACTCTTTCCCTATAATATGGAAATGGTTTTAATAAACCTGCATATATTTTTAAAATATTGTATCTGCATGTGTTGCCTTCCCTTTGACATTATTGATTTCAACTTGTGGTGTTTCAAGATTGCAAAATGAAATCTACACATACATTCTCCTGTGTGACTGGGGGAGAGTATGTGTAAAAGTAGACATCTGTTAGTTATTTGTATTGAAAATATTAGAACAGTTTAGGTATTCCACACCTGATTGAAAGTTCAACCTGATTTTATCTTTACAGGCTTCCACCAGGAGTTGTTTCTATGCTGGTTTTGCTGCTCAAAGGAATTTTGCTGAGGTGAAAAGCAGATCATTTTCACTTTGAATGTATATGAGTACTTATTTAATAATGCAGCACAATAATCACTTTGATTTGTTAGCTTGGAAGATTTCCATCTAGTACTACAACTGCATTATTTATTGAATATTTGTTTAACACACATTCTATATTGTTTCCTTTCTGAAAATAAATATTAGGTAATTGCTAAAGGTGAAGTCCAAGGAATGGCAAGCAAGTTTGTTGGTATCATGCTTGGTATAGGATTGGGTAACTGCATAGGCTCCTCCACGCTTCTTGTCCTTGCTTCTTTTAGTGTTGTGACTTGGGTTCACATGTACTGCAATCTGAAGTCATACCAGTCCATTCAATTAAGGACTTTAAATCCTTATCGTGCAAGTAACTTCTGATCTCCTCTCTCATGCTTACTAACACCCAATCATGTGGGAGCTCTGTTCTAATAAACTTTGAAAGAAGGAGTATATACTATTGATGAAACATTAAATATTCTTGCATGTTCATTGACTTTCATTGCAATTGTACAGCAGTCTTATAAGTGTGTGTTTGGTTCTGCTTTTGTAGAATTAATTTTAAACAGAATTAATTTTGTTGGAATTGATTTGGTTAGAATTGATTTTGAGGTAAAGTAATTTATGTTTGGTAGTTCTTCTAAAAGTGATTCTGACAGAAAGTAAAAAATCTTCATTTCTTCAAGAATTAATTCTAGAGACCAGAATTGATTTTGAGAGTAGATAACCAAACATCATCAAAAACCCCCAGAATCAATTCTGGAGTCTAGAATTTGGGCTCCCAAACACACGCTAAATGCTTTTGTAATCAGTTGTTGAAGGACTTGGAAACCTGGCAATGTTACAAGGGGCTGATTTATTTGTTAACAGATCAAAACTATGCATGTATTATTTATTGATTATTTTAACAGGTTTGGTTTTCAGTGAGTATCTACTGAGTGGCCAGGCACCTCCAGTTAAAGAGGTCAATGATGAGGAGCCACTGTTTCCAGCTGTTCCCATATTAAATGCAACTTTTGCAAATAAAGTGAGTCAATCTTGCTTCTGTGTTCTAGTTATATGAAATTTAAATCTTCCAAACAAATTTCCTTTCTTCCATATCAGATTTTTGCTGCACACTAAAATGTGATACTTTAGTTTGGGTAATGATTTATGTAGTTCTAAGGTTTTGTTCTGGCCTCTTTTGCTGCTCAGCTGAGGCTGGGGAGTAGGGAATATCAGATCATATATGTCGATCATTCCTTGCTATGAAAACTTGTGGGAAAGGGTACTCTTGCCATTTTCAAGTGTTTAATATGGTCATTGTTCTTTACCACATTTTTTGTATAGAATGCTGATTTTATGTAGGAAGTATTAGATATAAGACATGTGGGACTTGCCCTATCTATTGTAATATTTTATGCTTTTCACCACTCTTGTAAATGCAAACTCTAGCAATAATTAGATAGAAGGATGGGGAACTTTGCCCTGTCTACAATAACATTATATCATATTTGCTCTTCTAACACCAATTGATTAGGCATGGTACACGTTTGGATAAGTATCAAAGATTCAGAAATGGTTGGTATTATGTTTTGCATGATCTGATTTTTATGTATAATACCTAGTCTGCTTTTAAAAACTCTGCATATGTTGTGCTTTATTGCAAATCTTTACATAGTCGTCCCAAATCCGTATAAAAGAGGAGGGTTGTGTTAGACACTCAACTGCCAATATAGAAATTTGTCGATGCTTCATGACATGGCTTATCTGCTTTTGTACTAGGCACACTCAATTGTGTTATCATCTGAAGCAAAGGATGCAGCTGCAGAAATTGAACGGCGTCTGCAGCTTGGGTCCAAGCTCAGTGAAATTGTCAACAGCAAGGAGGATGTGCTTGCTCTCTTTAGGCTTTATAAAAATGAAGGCTACATCTTGTCAGAGCACATGGGAAAATTCTGTGTAAGTTGACAGCCATATTCACTGATAATTTTATTGGATTGTTGTCGTTGTCCTACTTCCTTGATTGTCTGATAACCTTTTCATTTGGTAGGAGTGGGGTGCTTGACTTGCTTTTTACATTATTGATGTATATGTATATGTATATGCTTAAGAGTTTATCTTTTTGCGTTTAAAGAGTTTAGGAAAATTAAAAAACAAAAGAGTGTAATATTTTAGAATTAAAAAAACAATCAATTTTCATTATCAGAAAGCAATTTTGACCAAGGATTTTCTGCTATCCTCCTTGTTTTTGGCGCCAACTTTTGTGCATGTATGGTTAACAAATTCACTTTGAGGGGAGGTCCAAATGCAAAGGAGATTTGAAAGCACTGAAATGTACCTTGGCTTAATTATTGGAGGCTGAAGGCTACCTGATTCATTTTCATTTTGGAGTATTTCTTTTCCTTTCTGACCTGCTCTTTGTTCTGTTTCTCTGCTTCCATAAAGTTAGATTAAAGGATTAGAGGCTAAAAAGGGGTAAAGTTTACCTGCAAAATTTTTTCCCTCTTTGAGGTGTTAGGAACTTTGTACATTCTGAGGCATTTATGATCCCAAACATTTGCTGTTGTGTTTTATGGGTCGTGACTGACATATCTGCCTGATTCAGGTTGTGTTAAAAGAGAACTGTTCACCACTGGATATGCTCAAGGCATTGTTTCAGGTCAATTACCTATATTGGTTAGAGAAGAATGCAGGAATTGGAGGAAGAGGAGCCGCTAATGACGCCAAACCAGGTGGGAGACTGCATATGTCTCTAGATTATGTGGAAAGGGAATTTGACCTTGTTAGAAGTGATGGAGAATCAGTAGGCTGGGTCACAGATGGGCTCATTGCAAGGCCTTTGCCTAATAGGATTCGTCTGGGCAACATGGCACCATCAGTGAGCAGCTGATGTGGTGAGTGGCCGGTGGTTTTCATTCATGACCACTTGCATGGGCGCATTGTTGTCCATGAGGAAGCAAGTTGGAATCAAGATGTGTAGGAGATTGAGGGTATTGATTGGTTCTTTGCCATGCAGTGCACCCCATCTCATGCTGCAAAACATGCAACTCTAATGGTTTTAATCACTTAACTGTGGGAAGAAAACTGCAGATTGTTGAAGCCACACATGGTGTGGGAAAAACCACAAGGCAAAGATGCCAATTTGCCTACCTGTTGGATGAATGGACTGAGCCAGAAACGGTCAAGTAATTGGGAAAGAGACATCTTACTCGGGAGATTGCACCCGAAGGATAGTTCCGAGAAATATATTTGAGTTTGAGATGTGCATCTAATTGTCAAGCTGTTGCTTGCTTCTTAAGCAAATTTTATATTTGATACATGTAGTTGACTCAGAATCTCACACAAATGCATTTTCTTGCACAAATTGAATGTTTCTCATACAAAGACAACTGCCTTTGTGCAAGCAAGCTGCCTTCGTGCCCATTACCTATATATATATTTTGCCAAAGTAAATGGGAGATTTTTTAACAATGTACGAAAGACTAATAGAGTGTACGTATATAAAAAATTGGCAGCGTTAATTATCCCCTATATAAGGTTATATGTTTCTGCATTAGGTTATAAATATTCACATTTCATTTAATAATTTTGCATGTTAGCTATGTTCTTCTCTGTCATTATCCACTGCAAGGCATTGAACAATGACTCGTTCTTCATGGATGTCTTCAATACCCTGCATTGTGCTGGTTTCAAAAGTTTTCATAAAATAAAACATTGAACTGAAAATTTTTTAAGAAAATATCATAATTTTGTCAATAGAACATAATTATACAATTTCCTGAAAAGGAATACTCAGAATTCCGTATCAGTTTACATGTCAACTATTCGATTGAAGCATGATATGAGCAAATAGAATCCTAAGATGTCTAAAAGAACAATATTTATTATGATTATAATAAAATGCAGCCACTGCTGGCATATAGCCAAACCGACACACGTTCTTCAGTCAAAACAGGAACTCGTTAGTGCTGAGTTAGCAGAGCAAACAGCAAGAAAAAAGACACCAACATTGAGAGAGATGAAGGAGATAGAGACACTGTGGAGCGAAGTTCGGGACCTAAGCCTGGGCAACAGCGGCAAAGTGGAGAGGCTAGATTCCCCGCCAACCCCACTTCAGTTCCTTCGAGACTTCGTGAACCCAAACAAGCCCTGCGTCATCTCCAACGCCATAAACCACTGGGCCGCACTCTCGCTCTGGGCCCAGGCCCACCACTCCCACCTCTCCCGCTCCCTCTCCTCCGCCACCGTCTCCCTCCACCTCACCCCCTCCGCCCGCGCCGACGCCCTCGCCCGCCTCCCCTCCTCCTCCTCCCTCTGCTTCGCCTCCGCTCACGTGCACCGCACGCCCTTCCCCGAAGCCCTCCGCCTCATAACCTCCGCTGATAACCCAGCGGTCGTGGCATATGCGCAGCAGCAGAACGACTGCTTCCGTACGGAGTACTCTGCTCTCGCCGGAGACTGTGATTCTCACATTGAGTGGGCCACTGAGGCTTTCGGAGCGTTGCCTGAAGCCGTTAATCTTTGGATTGGTAACCACCGGTCTCAGACTTCGTTCCACAAGGATCACTACGAGAATCTCTATGCTGTTGTCACCGGGGAGAAGCATTTCCTTCTGTTGCCTCCCACTGATGTTCATCGCTTGTACATTCGTGAATACCCTGCTGCTACTTATAGATACTCTTGGGTATGTATGGTTTTTCGATGTTTTGGATTCTTTTTCGTGCTTAAAATCTCGCTTTAACTTGTTTGGTCATGTTTGAAGAAGTAAGGAGAGTATATTATATAGAGTGTAGTCCCTAATCATTAGAAGTAGAGGAAGATAGCCAAAACAGTTAAGAAAGATTCAGATGTTAATGGTCTGACTATATATATATATATATATGTAGCTAAGCACACATAGTGGATTAAGGCTTAATAATTGTTGTTGTTGTTGTTGTTGTTGATTTTTTTTTTTTTTTTTTTTAAAAACGCTTGTTGGGTGTTGTGGATTTGTAGGATACTGGAGAGTTTGATTTGGAACTTGAGGAGCCTACGAGGTATGTGCCTTGGTGTAGTGTGGACCCTTTTCCTTCTCCTGAGAATATGGATGAGGAGGTCTCTAAGTTCCCGTTGTACTTCAATGGCCCCAAGCCGCTTGAGTGTACTGTGAAGGCTGGCGAGATTCTCTACTTGTAAGCCTTCTCTTGCCTTTTGCTTTCAGCACAGCTTCTGTTTGTTTCCTAGTATTTTACTGATTTTACTGCTTTTAATTACATTGTATTAACTCAGTCTTAAGCACTGATTCTGTGTCATTTACATGGAATATGCACCATTTCACAGTGCAACCCCTGGTTTTGATGATGCTGTTCTGATGCAAATTCAAACCAGTAACCTGATGCTAGAGATATTTTGATAAGTAGGGATACTCTGTAATAAGCTTATATTTTGCACGCATTCCACTGTGAATTTCCTGGAGACTTCTATGTCAATTGGAATATTTTGATCAATGAAATATTGCAAAGCCCAGCTGCTAAACAAGGTGGTGGTCCATGGAGGAATTTAGATCTATTTGTGAACCAATATGTCGAGTCCATGACACACAGGATCTGTCATTTACAAAGTGTCACTTAGATCTGGAGACGTGTAATTTCTGGTCTCAACATAAGCAGCTTCAGAGCTGACTAACTGAGAACTCTTTTATTTAGGCTTTTGAAGTGTAGAAACAGATCATGAGACTGTCTGAATCAGCTTCTCAATCTAAATTTCAGGATGTCAGTATGATGTTAGTCAATTCCATGTTTAGGTTCCTAGTCATTCATGCATTTATACCTTTCTGTTGATCTGCTTCCTCAATGCCACTGAACTTAATGGATTTAATGATTCATAGTGAGCAGTCTTACTAGTTTATTGGGATAATCTCACTTAAAACTCTGTGGCATGCTTACTAATCACCATTAAAGAAATAATCAATAAAATTTTCTGATTCAATAAAATGTTGAGGCGGGGTTCAAACTGATGGACTGTTGTCTTTGCCACGGGTTCTGCATCCCGTCCCATGATTTATAGATCATCTTTTTATGTTGCCAATCAATTACTTGAACTCACTGACTGAGCGAATTTCATTATCTACAAGCTAAAATGGTTCTTGGTCAATGGTCACAGTAAATGGTTCTTGGTCAATGGTCACAGTAATATCTGCTAAATAGTATACTATACCTATTGTCATGACATGATAACGTCACTGCTAAACAACCATACAGCTGTTACTAGGCATGCTTTCCAGCAATTTTTGCCATGCAATGTAAAGAATAAATGCATGAGTGCCGTGGTGTTTGTGCTAATGAGTTGCAAATTAGGTGATTCTGCCCTCCTCCCCAAACCCCCTTAAAAGAGAAGGGGGGAACCAGAACAAACGAGGGAGCATCCACTATGCACAACTGAAGTGATGTAGCAGATGCCTTCTTGAAAGGGAAAAAAAAAATGAGAATAATGTGCAACCTTGCTTTGATATTTGCTTTAGTTAGTTGTATCAAAGAAACTTTCTGTATATCTATGGTATTGGCCAGGCTGACCAGATGGAACTAATGCAGGCCAAGTATGTGGTTCCATCATGTTAGACAGAGTCCGGGTGATGGAGGATGCACTATTGCAGTAAACTATTGTAAGGATCAAGCCTTCTCTTTTTCCTGTCCATATCCAATGTAATCAATAGCTTTGATGCAAGTTATATTTTATGCAGGGTATGACATGCAGTTTGACATTAAGTATGCTTATTTCAATTTTTTACAATCTATTCATTACCGATCTCTAAGTCCGCCGGTGCATGAGAAATTGTCTGAGGATACAGATTCAGATCCTGGTGCATTAGCTTATGATACTACATGAATTGTCATTTCTCAGCCGGTGGTCTTTGGGAATTTGGGAGATTCAAGCGAATGCTTAAGACCGGAAGTCAAGGCTCAGTTTACAAAACACTCGATGGAAACACTTTGGGGAAGCATTGTTTCCCAAAACAATTAACTAACTCTTTTTCTGTTGGAGTCTTGGAATTCTTTTTCCACATTATATTCTTCATGATATGTGCCAAGTGCCAACACAATTTTGTTTTGTCCTTCAATTGTATCATGTGATATCAATCTCCTCCTCACCATTTCCATTTCCCTCTTTCAGGGGGGTTAATGTAATAGTTCAGTTGAGCAATTTGTTCCAAAACAAGCAGCTGCATTTTTTTTTTTTAAATTTAGTTGTGGTCTTGTCATTTTTATCCCTACTTTTTCCAAATTTGTCTTCTACAATGTGTTTTCAATTTTTGGTTTGATTACAGATATTTCCACACCATTTGGGTGTGTGACTAATCCTGATAAGAAGTAGCAATCTTCCAAGTAGTGAAAATTTATCTAACTAGTGAAGTGAAGAGAGGAATGATATTAAATTACAGTAATCTTATGGAGAACCTCGTTATCTAAACTGAGAATAAACCATTACAGATTAGGCAAATTCATCTAGCAAAATAAAAACTATTTACGAGCAATTTAGTATTTCTCAAAATAATTGAAGAGTGGAGTTGTTCAAAATGGACGGGATCATTCAAGTCGTTTGGAGTCCGATTGAGTCAATGAGAAAAACATTATGATATCCTAATCCAATTAGGCAGATGCTAAGATAGTTCCGATTATACAATCATGCTCGTAATAGTATATTCGCCATAATTGAGATTAATTATTCAAAAATTGTCATAACTAAAGTGATCTTTTCAAAAGTTCTTATATAAATTTTGGTCATATGGAGGGGGGATTTGTTTATCACCGCCTGAAGATATATGAGATATTAAATAAATCTTTTTAAAATTGTAGACGATAATTTGTTCACTTGATATTTGTAATGAACATTAATGTAATATTCTAATATACATTTTATTATTAATTTATTATTTAAATTAAATATTATTTATATTATAAAAATTAAACTAAAATAAAAAATCTTTGAAAGATTAACTTTATCTTCTGCGCATCTATTGGATGAATTTGTACTAACATCTACTCCCTGCTATATGAGTACACTTCAGAAAACATGTCTGCTAGAACGTAGCAGAATCCTAGGTCGTATGTTATCCGTCCGCTTGAAAAAAATGGAACTCCTCACTGTTCCGCCGCCAACAGTACCTACACCCACCCGCTATGTATTCTATGACGACATCTTCGATCCGAACAACAACAACAACAACCTCAGCAGCAGCTCCACCACCACTTCTTCTCCTCACAACCACCAACTTCACCTTCAACTTCCCTTGCGCAACCCCAAACACGACTTCCCAAGCATCTCTTCACAGCCCCTCCAACCCCTTTCACCTCAAACCACTACTTGGAGGAACAACAACAAGAATAATAATAATAATAAGAAGAAGAAGAAAGGGTCTACAACTTCAGACATATTGAGCTTGATGGAAGCTCTGTACAATCCCATACCCATTGACATCTATACCTCTCTCATAAAAGAGTGCACTGTTTCTGGGGACCCAGAAACTGCTATTCAGTTGCACACCCACGTCACACAGAGTGGCATCAACCCTCCATTGCCCTTTATCAATCGGATTCTAATCATGTTTGTGTCATGTGGCCTGTTGTACAATGCGCGCCACCTGTTCGATTCAATTTCTGTTAGGGACTTCAACTCTTGGGCGACCTTGTTTGTTGCTTATTATGATACTGGTGATTATGAGGAGGCCACAAGTGTTTTTGTCTGCATGGTTGAAGATTTGGGCATGCAGGAATTCCCTGCATGGATGTGGGTTCGCCTTCTCAAGGCATGTGCCTGCGGTGTGAATTTCCATCTGGGTATGCAAGTTCATGGATGGTTGTTGAAGTTGGGGAATTGTGATGATGTGCTTCTAAGTAGCTCCTTAATCAACTTCTATGGGAGATTCAAGTGCTTGGAAGATGCAAAAATTGTTTTCAATCGAGCGTTGAAGCATAACACCATGACTTGGACGGCTAAGATTGTCGGTGGTTGCAGGGAAAAGCAGTTCTCTGAGGTTCTTAGTGATTTCAAGGAGATGGGAAGGCAAGGGGTAAAGAAGGACAGCTTTACATTTTCAAGTGTTCTCAAGGCATGTGGGAAGATGCTGGATCATGAAGGTTGTGGTGAACAGGTCCATGCTGATGCCATCAAACTTGGGTTGGTCTCAGCTAACTATGTTCAGTGTAGTTTGATATCTATGTATGGAAGAAGTGGGTTACTGAGAGAAGCAAAAGAGGTGTTTGAGATGACCCGGAATGAAAGAAATGTCGATTGTTGGAATGCCATGCTTATGGGTTACATACACAATGGTATGTACATTGAAGCTGTTAAGTTTGTGTATCAGATGAAGGCAGCTGGAATGCAGCCCCAAGAATATCTGCTTAATGAAGTAAGAATTGCTTGTGGCAGTGTTAACTACTAAATCGCGAATTAACTGAGAAGTAGATTGTACATAGACAGTGCACAAATGTTGAATGGAAACTTCTTCAACTTGCTTGATAGTTAAAATATCCTGAAACTTTACACATAGTCTTTTGGTTTCAAACATATGATACTCCCCAATTGCATATGAAAAATCTTATACAGAACTCTAATTAACTCAAAAACAAGGGAAGTCGCCTACCACAAAATTAAAGGTACAAGGGAGTGAAGGTCATACAGGCTAACTGCATTAGAATAACGTTAACCATAAGCTTCAATTAATCAATCATGAATATGCTAGTGAGGCAGTTGCACTACTCAGTTGTCTACTGTAAGCATGGTTATCAGGAGTGCGTTCTTGCACGTAGGAACGCACGATCCTACGCTTCTGGAAGCCTTCAGTGTGCTCGGATCCCGTCTTCGGCATGGACTTGACGGAATGTGGTGGGAGCATCGTGCAAGAGCGTAGAAGCGCTAGGATCGTGCGATCCTAGCGAGTTGGGCGCTCCCTTCCACCCATATTCGTTCGATCTCTCTCTCGCTCACTCGATGTCTCTCTCACACTTAAACTCATGCTATCTCTCAAGCGACGGCCGTTTCTGTCTTTCTCACGTAGTCGCTAGTCATCGCACCATCTCCGGCCGCCTCGTCACCGCCAATCTCGTTGCCAACGACATCTGTCTTCACCTCTTCGCCTCTTCGGCGGTCTAGGGTGTGTTGGGTCCCTGCTACATGAAGAGAGATAGGGTTTCGACGAAGGGGGAGAGAGAGAGAGAGGGAAAGGGACGGTGGGTGAGAGAGGGAGAGTGAGTGTGAGAGTGAGACCAAGGAAGAGGGAGGAAAAGTGAAAAGTAATGAGAGGAAGTGAAGCGAAGAAGCAGAGGCATCGAATGAAAAGGAGAACAGGGGAAGGAAAAAAAAATCAAGAGGGATTTAGTGTGTAATACACTAATGAAAGTGTTGGGTGGTCTTTTCCTTCTTTCTTTGTTCTTTTTTTTCTTTTTTTCCTTCTCTTTTTTATTTTTTATTTTTTTAAGATCAAATAACACTTTTTTTTTATATAAAGGGGTACTTAGCAAAGCTTTTATTTGAAGATCATTTATGACGTATAAATTTGATGTAGTTAGTAATTTTTAAATTTAAAGTTGTGATTTGAGATTTTATTTACTTATTTATGTTATGTTATATATATATAATTGTCTACTCTAGTAGGAACTTACATTCCGTGCTACGATCCTGTATTTTACGCTCCTGTATCTCCCTTCCATTCCTATGTAGGATCTCACTCCTACCAACTGTAAGAAAAAACTTTGATCTAAACAAGGTAATGTAATGCATTTTTTTTCCCTCTGCTCCAAAACATGAATATAATGGCAAAATATCATAAATTTGGGCCTGAGTAAAGTAGGCTGTGTAACAATATTTTTTTATATATATAGCCTAAAATACAGTTTTCAACAGAGCATGAAATGGATCAAGCAGAAGGCCCAAATCATTCAATCACTACTTCGGCTTGTTTGCGAGCTACCCGATGTTCTTGAGAATTGAGACTTCACATGCATAGAGAGTGATCGGTGTGACTAGATTAAGTACTATCGACAAATCAAACAATTAATCATAACCTTATCTAATAGTAATACATACGCTTGCAAGCAAAGGGATTTGAATTTGTAACTTCCAAATTATGGTTACCAGTATTGTTAACCAGGCTTTGAATATAACACTCCATTTTAATGAGAACATTATTTCAAGTTGTTGAGACGCACTTAATACCTGTACAAAGTAATGAATTATATATATGTAGATCCTTCAATAATTATGAAACTGCAACTTTTTTTTTTTAGCCTAAATCTTATGAAGTTTACCAATATTAATTGAGATTTGTCTTCTAAAATATATTGGTATGAGAGTGTGAGCTCTTGCATAAACTGTAGAAAAGAGAATAACAACATTCTATGATTTTTGCTTGCAGATGGTGGAGAAAAAAGAAGAAAAAGAAAACTATTACTCGTAGAATATGTTTGGTTAGGGGGTAAAATAGGGAAAGTTTTTCATAGATGAACTTTATGTATAATTTTTTACCCCCCAACCAAATACATTTGTGGCTATCTCCTTTTAGGGATGATAAATGATCCTTCTATTGTCAGTTTTAACTTTTAACTAAGCTATTAACAGTCTTAGTGTTTTTGAATTGTTAAGGGCTTCAAGTGAGGTCTAAAATGTGTATTAATTTGAAATATATCTGCGTTAAGGCATAAGGATCCTAAATTACCTATACTTTTTTTTTTGGTCCCTCACAACGTGTCCTTACACCCTTGATTGCCCATTAATCCCTCCTTGATATCTGATGACTGATGGCATGACTCTTGTATTGTTGCAAGTAAAGTACGTCCACACCATAGCTTAAGTTATATACTGAATCACATCTTATGTTCGTACAAAAATTGTTTTCGAAAATTAATTGATAAAGATTAAGTGTAATTTTACTATAAAAAAATATTAATGCGGAAAAAGAGTAGAATTCTATGAAGTATAAGAAGTGTAAAATAGATCACTGTTGGTGAAATATTTAACAATTTAAAATTCCCTTTTTTATATTATTAAATATGTACAATTTCAGTTATATAAGTTTTTATTATCTTTCATTTTAATTATACTATTAATATTCTCTAAAAAAGTATACTTTTAATATTACAAAGAAACTATTTATTTAATAATATAAAATAAAAAAATTACTGGACCTATTATAGTGAATCGATCTTTTCATGGAATATTGGAATTATTGCATGAGTCGCATTCGCTTACATGAGTTGGTTACTGGTGGCGTTATAGACATTCAAAAATGACAATTGACATTTTGACATACACTCGGATATTTACAAATTGAAGATGGATTTGACAAGAAGTTTCTTAGAACTTAGAAATAGTGTATTAGCAAAACAATACATGATATATCGTATATAGGAAGTTGGGGCCACAAAAGAGGTCATCGACTAAGTTAACTACCCCACCTACTATTTATCTTTGAAGGATTAATGAACCACGGGACCCAATCGCTTTCTTTATGTGCTAGCATCCCCAAATTCAAGTGGCTTGAAAGTGAGTCCTGCTGAAGTCTCCTATTCCATGTATTCTAGGTCATTTTCTAATGCGTGGTTGGTCCCTGTTTACTTTAGAAGGCACTATTATCCTTAGGTTAGTGGGTGGTACATATTATTTCATCGGTAACTATAGGTCCCAGACTCGCAGATATGCTCTCAGTTAGTGTGTGTGTGTGTGTGTGTGTGTTTTTACTCCTTAGAAAAAAAATCCTTCGGTTAAATTGCATAATTTAGGATAACATTTTGCAAGTTTTGTCTCGTATGTTTCCGCTTGCATTACCACTATTTGGTCCGACTCTTTTCTCGCTGTTAGTTTGATTGGATTTGCATAGGCACGATCTTGTTTGTTCCATTTGGCGATGTTACATTGTTACCTCCTCCTTCATTGAGTCTTTAAGACTTGTGTTGTTCTTGATTTCCTTTTTAACAAAATAATGTCAATTGTGCCTAAAATTTTCATAAAGTTCTTATCTTAAATAATATAATAATTTGGTATTAAGTCAATACAACCAATTAAATGATAGCACAAAAATACTTTATATTGACAATAAACCTAACTTGCACTCTCAATTTAGACTGTATTGCAGCCAAGGGTTACTAAAATGACCAATACTTTGTGTGTGTTGTCCCACTCTTGAGAGAGAGATTGTGACATATATATGGTATGGCCATGATAATTCCAATCTTATAAGCAAATTATTGTCCATTTGGAGGATAACATTGACTCTGCTGTGATGGAGAAAAATAGGCAAAACAATTGGTCTCTGCCTAAAAGAAAATTGAAATCAAGCAAAATCTGGTTGGAAAAAATGATGGAGGCCCTCAGTGATGGTGATTTCTTTTCAAGTGGCTAATAAAAAGGTGGACCCTTAGCGCATTTATGGATTCCAAATAGAAATATCATCTTTCAGCTGTATATTTCGTCTCCACCACAGACCTGTTTCCAGTGTTATTCACAATTTAGAAGCCTGGATGTGAGTGATGGCCAGTAGGGGTGGGCAAGGTTTGGCTTAGAAGAAGAACCAAACCAAATTGCGGTTAAAACTGATTTTCTGGTTTAAAAACGAAACTGCATTCACATCACTGATGGGATTGTTTGCATCTTTCAACCACTACACCTGATTGCCCAGCTTTGTATGCTATTCATGCAATGGACTACCGAAAAAGATGATGGCTGAGGTGAAATGCAGTTAAGGGAGCGGGAGAAAATTATTTTAAACTGATTTTGTCTCCAATGTGAGAAGAAAATTTTTAAGTGCTCCGAGAATAAGAAAAGAAATTTACTCTACATCGTTTCTTATTCAATATTTTAGCTTTCTGGATTATTATTGTCTCTCACTTTAATTATATTTTTAGAATTTAATTTAAATATACTGACAGTATAAAATAGTTTTACACTATCAACCAATAGAAATAGTAAAAAGTGCCAACTCACATAAATAACTACCTATTATAACGAGGGACCTATTATGATTTCTCATTTTTCCCTATTTCTATTGGTTGACAGTGTAAAACAGTACATACCAATTAAACTCATATTTTTAATGTAATTACTGAAGTGTTAAGTATTAAATGATTCAAACAATTTTTTTTCCTTACTTTAAAAATATTTTAAAATCTCACATATAAGAAAGTGAAGGATATCTATCCTTAAATTAGTAACAGGTATTATATGTAGATTCTATCAAATAATTTATGGGTAGATATTTCTTCACTTTCTCATCTCACAAATAAACTCACTTTAGATGAATCTATTCCATTAATCATAGCAGGATTGGGCGTGAATTAATGAGTTAAATATTTCCTTTATACATTAAACAAATCAGCACCATTACTTAGTCGTATTGATCAAAGGTGTGATTAGTTCATGTCACCACTACAGGATAAACGCATACAGTTTGTTCACGCTGTGTCAATTATTATCGGCGCAAGATAAATTCCTGAACCTACAGCCAGAGGAACTGGAAATTAGACTGAACTGCGTAGTGAGAGATATCAACATCAACATCCTCCTGGATCCGGGTGGGTTTCTGACACCGGTGTAGCTAGTTTGTAAGTATCATCACTGATATTTGCGCATTTGTAAAATGGACAGAATGATATAGACATAGTTTTTGACCCACGATCAGATTCTAAAGACTAGATTCTGTGGCATTAGAAAAACAGTATCATTGCCAAATCAATCTGAAATGGAATTAATATTATTCAATTGATAGAAATCCTATAAATATAGTATCAAGTTGAAGTTCTAAACTCTGTATGGTACACTGATATTATGGTTAAGTTGAAGTGGACACATGATCGATCTTCAAGGAACCTTATATAACGAAAAGAGAAATGATATTTGGATATGTAAAAATTGATGCATACGCGATGCATATGGTGTAGGTGGTGTTGTGGCACAAAGAAAGAGTGACATGGGGGGGGGCATTTGGTAGGTTCATGGACTAGTGCATATTCTACCGAGTTTCAAGTTCCCTCATGTTCACAAGTTTTAGCTTCTGGGTTCCATATTTCGAGTTGAAGTACTTTTCAGAGTTCTAAATTCAACACGTCATTTAATGTGAGAGTTTACTTTTTTTCCTTATTCCAATTTTCGGCTTCTTCTTTCTTGACTTTCCTTAAATATAAAAGTTTAAAAAGTGAGCAGAAATATTATTTGACAAAAGAGACAAAAAATTTGCAAGTTACAAGGCAACATGAGACATTAACTTGGAGTCCGAAAGAAGTGAATTATCATGTTGAGCAATACGTTGAACTCGGAACTTAGAAGTGTACGTACTCATAACTAATTATCTTAAACACCAAATAATATTTCTGCTCACTTTTAAACCTATATATTTAAGGAAAGTCAGGGGAAAAAAAGAACCCTGAACTCAAAATTTAGAAGAACTAAACTCTCGTGTTGAGCAACACGTTGCACTTAAAACTCGGAAGGGTAAACTTAGAACCAAGAATTGGTAAACTTGGGGGAACTGGGAATTCGGAAGAGCATGCACTGAATCTATGGACCCACCAAATGCTGCCCCACACATAACTCTTTGTGTCACGACACCATCTAGATTTGGAGCACCATATGCATCACGTATGTGTCACGTTTTGTATGTCCAAATATCATTGCTCGAAAAGAAAAAGATGCCACTGTCCTATCCTGAAAAGAAGAATAGCAAAAAAGAAGCATATAATAGTATTAGATAGAGGATCAGCTATACTATTCTTATTGCTATTGGATGCTCTTTTTTACTTTAAACAATAGGTGGGGATACCATCATTACAAAGTAAAATATCAAGTATTCTACTTTAAATTTTGTCGAGAAATGTTTCTTGACAGAGAAAGAAACAACATAACACAAAAGAAACGAAGTTACGTCCTTGATAGTTGATAGAAAACGTTAGATACCTTCCTCTTCGAGTTAGGAAGAAAGACTCCAGAATCTCTCAATTCTCATTAACAATCAACTATGAGTTACAAATGATGATAGTCCTTCATATGAATCTTTCCTCTGCAGTTTGGCTCAATTCTCCCCCTTCACTCAGAAACTCTATTTCTACCATGAATTTTAGACCAAGTTGCTGTTTATTCCTTTTTCTTGTGAATCCATTTATTCACCCATTTCTCCATTAAACTAGGGAATTTTTAATCTAATCTGAAATTGAGTTCCTTTGATCGTTGAATACTCTCAACAAAAGCACCAAATATTAAAACCTCTATTTTCGAGTCATGGAGAAAGATTTCAGAATCTTTCAATCCTCATTAACAATCAACTATGAATTATAATTGATAATAGTACTTTTATTTATATCCTTAACAAATACCTAACTAATTATTAGAATCATATCAAAATCAAAACCTGAGGGATAGAAAGTAAAAGAAATATCAAAGGTGAAGATTAATATATATCATGTTTCATTATAGCTGCAAGTTATGGGTATATTTTCACTTTCACTCAAATCATGTTTTAAAAGCTAATCTCATGGTGAAATAACAGCTCAATTTCAATTGCGATTTACAAATATCAACAAAGATGGGGTATATTAAGAACAAAGATGGGGTATATTAAGAAAAGAGTTAAGGTTCAAATCTTCGAAACAATAATTTCCTGATATCCAAGAAAACCAACTTGCCCATTTATTGTGGTGTTACTAAGTCAGGTGCCAGCATCAATCACTTCGAGAATCTGTTTTGACATTTTACTCTCCAGTGCCTCTCTTTCCATAAATAACGACACCACAGCACAAGATAAGTATCATTCAATAGGTGAGTGAGCCCTCACCCCTCCTCATTATTATTTTTTCTCACTATTTTGGGTCTCCACCCATAATAACATAGCACCTTCATTACACTACCCTACCACAATGGTCCCCAAACCCATAATAGTAACAACACCACCGGCACCTCCTGCATCATCCCCACCCCTCCCTCTTCTCAGCATCTCACCCATTAAAACCGAAGAAAAGCCCCAAACCCTCAACACCACCACCACCACAACACCACCACCCACAATAGTAACCCCTCCCCCTCCTCAACCCACCAAAACCACCCAAAAAACCAAACCACCCCAGGTAACCAACAAACCACTCACACAAGCCACACGAAGAAGAACCGCAGAGCTGTCGGTGCCAGCACTAATCTTCAACGCATTCGACAGCGTCATCAACAACTTCATCGACCCACCACTGAAGCCTTCAGTGGACCCAAAACACGTGCTGTCCCAGAACTTCGCCCCAGTAAACGAGCTCCCCCCAACGGAATGCGAAATCATACACGGTTCTCTTCCACCATGCCTCGAAGGTGCATACATCAGAAACGGTCCCAACCCACAGTTCCTCCCAAAGGGACCATACCACCTCTTCGACGGCGACGGCATGCTCCACGCCATTCGCATCAAACAAGGCAAAGCCACCCTCTGCAGCCGCTACGTCAAAACCTACAAGTACAACATGGAAAACGAAGCAGGTTACCCTCTCATCCCAAACGTGTTCTCGGGGTTCAACAACGTGTTCGGTTCGGCGGCACGTGGGTCCCTCACAGCGGCGCGTGTTCTAACGGGACAGTTCAACCCCAACAACGGCATTGGCTTAGCGAACACGAGCTTGGCTTTGTTCGGGAACAACCTCTTCGCTTTGGGAGAATCCGATCTTCCGTACAAGGTGCGAGCGACGGAAAACGGGGACATCGAAACGGTGGGTCGTTTTGACTTCGATGGGAAGCTTGTGATGAGCATGACGGCGCACCCGAAGGTGGACGCTGACACCGGCGAGGCGTTTGCGTTTCGGTACGGTCCGGTGCCGCCGTTTTTGACGTACTTTTGGTTTGATAAGGAGGGGAGGAAGCAACCTGACGTGCCCATATTCTCCATGACGAGGCCTTCGTTCGTGCATGATTTTGCGATAACGAAGAAGCATGCGGTGTTTGCGGATATACAGATAGGGGTGAATCCGCTTGAGATGATTGCCGGCGGGTCACCGGTGGGTTCGGACCCGGCGAAGGTGTCGAGGTTGGGGATCCTGCCTCGTTACGCCATGGACGAGTCTCAGATCAGGTAACAATAACAATAAATGTTTTGTTTAATTTGTTTGGATTATCCAGGTGAAGCGGTGAGCTGTTGGATAGGATTCAAGTGCCCTGTCTAATTTTTTCTGTCTCCTTTCATATTCCACTTGACATTATTTATTTTTCAAAAAAATTATGTATGGTTTTACATATGGTAAATTTCGATTGAAAGACAAGAAGAGGGAAGAAAAATTGAATCCGTGTTGGATGATGCATAATAATAAGTTTTAATATGACCATACTTAAGAAGAGAAATTTCTCCTTAAATGTTTTCCTTGTTAAAAAATTTTATTATTATATATCATATAAAATTTAATATACTAATTATTATATTAAAAAAGTAATTGAAGTGAAATGAAGTTCGCAAAATTATGATGTTGAAGATTAAATAATAAATAACAATATTTTTTTATTAATATGAGATTATTTAAAAATTTCTCTTCTAATTTAGGGGTATTCATGACTCAGTCTAACCCAATAACTAATCGCAAAGCTTATTGAGTTAAGTTTTGATTATTAGATTTTGAGTTGACATGTTTTTCAATTCAAGTTTGATTTATACTTTAAGTTGGTTCAACTCAATCTAAAATTACATAATTTTTTAAAAGTTCAAATATGTTTTGATCTCGATAAAGAAAAAAGAAAAAATTGGTTTTGAACCAAATATATTTAAAAGTTTTGGTTTTAATCCTTATTGTTAGCTTATTGCCATTAATTGATGACGTGGATAACAAAAGGCTACGTCATCCATCTTATGTGATATATAACTTAAATATATTTTTAATCTTTGTAATTATAAATTATTTCAATTTTAGTTGCTGTAATTTTTTTTTTAAAAAATAACACTTTTTTTTACTATAATCCCCCTCTAGTCCCCACCTTCTCCCCCATCCTGCCAGCTCCCACCACCCTTTTCCCCCTCCATAAAGAGATTGCGAGTACAATACCACCATAACATCCTTTGCCTAGCCATTGCAAGCATCACAATATTGCCATCCAAGCCTCCATTATGTAGCCATCATTCGCTGCCCAACTACACCATCAATAACCACCGTCTAGCTAGAAATCGCCTCACTGTCATAAATTGTTCCTCCACCATGTTGCATATGCTCCATGCCAACTACATCACCATCGCTTAGGCACCAAGCACCACTTGCGTAAGCTCAACCATGAAGAAGGTGGGAAGGGGGCAGGGGTTGGAGAAGGGGGAGAAGAGTGGAAAAAGATTTTAATTTGTTTTTTTTTAATTTCTAGAAAAATTAAGATTAAAATAATTTATAATTATAGGGACTAAAATCAAATTTAAGTTGCCACATGGAAAAAGTGATATAGCTCTTCATCATCTACGTGATCATTTAATAAAGACAGACTAATAGTAAAGATGAAAATCAAACATTTTAAAAATGTTTGAATAAGAAAAAAAATTAGAAACTAAAATCAAAAGTCGCGAATTTTATGGGAATCAAAAAAGTATTTAAACCTTCTTTAAATATATTTCTAAAAAAATTTTATGCCTCTCCATCATTTGACTATCATAAAATAAGCTAATCACACTGAAACATGCACCAGGTGGTTCGACGTGCCGGGATTCAACCTCAT
Organism: Pterocarpus macrocarpus; assembly: GCA_031439585.1. Classification (NCBI taxonomy): domain Eukaryota; kingdom Viridiplantae; phylum Streptophyta; class Magnoliopsida; order Fabales; family Fabaceae; genus Pterocarpus; species Pterocarpus macrocarpus. The sequence goes on along the minus strand of CM062520.1, from coordinate 65,651,253 downwards.
CCACGCCGTCAACGCATGGGAAGACGACGAGGGCGAAACCATAACCCTAGTGGCACCCAACATCCTCTCCGTGGAGCACACGCTCGAGAGAATGGACCTCGTCCACGCCATGGTGGAAAAAGTCACCATCCACCTCAACACCGGCATCGTAACAAGACAACCCTTGTCCTCACGAAACCTCGACTTCGCCGTCATTAACCCATCCTACGTCGGAAAAAAGAACAAGTTCGTCTACGCCGCCGTCGGCGACCCCATGCCGAAGATCTCGGGAGTAGTGAAGCTCGACGTGTCGAAGAAGGCGAAGTGCACGGTGGCGTGCCGGATGTTCGGCGACGGCAGCTACGGCGGCGAGCCGTTCTTCGTGGCGAGGGAGCCGGAGAACCCTGAGGCGGAGCCGGAGGAGGACGATGGTTACGTGGTGAGCTTCGTGCACGATGAAGGGAAAGGAGAGTCGAGGTTCTTGGTGATGGATGCGAAGTCGCCGGAGCTGGAGGTGGTAGCGGCGGTGAGGCTGCCGCGGCGGGTGCCGTACGGTTTTCACGGGCTGTTTGTGGGGGACAGTGAGCTAAGGAAGGTGTCGTTGTCGTGATTATGGTGATTTGATTTGTCTTGCAGTTGCACCGTGCTATCTATCTATCCGTCCACATATGTCCCCTGCAGTAGCATTATTGGGGGGTTGTTGTGCGACAGTAGTTTCTGTTGTTTTGTTTTTCTGAACGCTCATTTTTCCTTTTTTTAGCGGAACAGGACTTGTTCACAGTGTATGTAGTACACGGTACAAGCTACAAACATTAATCATTGATGGGTGAATTGTATTTTTCATTGGAGAAATACAGTACCATACATTGTATTATATTATGTTACGATTAAATATATAAGTATAATTTGTTATTCCTTCCTTTTCTTAATAATTATTATCTAAACATTAAGATTGAGAAAATAATTTAATAATTATACTTTTAAAAAAAATAATTGTAAAAAAATGAATTGCTATTTAATTTATTTGAAAGTTCAAAGATATATTAATTTAATTACATTAATTAAAAAAGAAACAATTGTCCTTAATCAATAAAGAAGGTGATAAGAGAGTGACAGAGAAAAATTACAATTAATGATACTCAATCCTAGAGTAAGAGTGTTTGATAATTTCTATGACAAATTTTTATTAAAAAAAATTATCAAGTAGAATAAATATATCAAAATTTTCCCTTGCAGTAAGTAAACCAGCACTCTCATATTATTGTAAAATACTTTGGTAAGATAATGGCCTTGTAAGAAATTAATGTACCCTTCTTTGGTAGAAACTTTAATCCATTTTGGTGTGGCAGACGTTCTGATAATTTCTTTCTCCGTTTAAGCCGCGTGGATAAGTGGTAAAAAGCTTAAATAGTTTACATGAAATTTATAGATGTCAAAAAAAAAAAAAAAATAGGGATCTTTCTCCATTTATACTATTACTACAATCTCGTTCAGTTTATTCAGAGTACGATTATGTGGAGGTTTCAGTGTATATTAGGTTTTTATGTTATAATCAAAGTCTGCCTACATTATGTAACATTTTAATTTGCTAATTAATGTGGGCTTGGTTAAGGACTTTAATTTCTTCGTACTGTATGAATGATTGAATGCCTACCGACTCAGAAGTCCGAATTATCACGTGGTAGGGACTATTATTGTTCTTCTGCCATGTAGGTTCCACCTGTCCACACTCTAGCAGTGTTCTCCTTTGACGTAAAACAATTCAATAGCTTATTTGATGTATAAGATGTTTGTATTGTGCTATATATTATATTACAACCTCTCCCGGTGGTCCATCTTTGTCCAATTGGTTTTTTTCCTGTCAATAGTCACCTATGAAACAAGGGGAGATTCTCTATAGTAATGGCAGTTAATTAGTCTAAAGAATGGTATAGAAACAGTCACAAATTAATTGGTCTCGGCAATTTGATGAAACAAATGCTTCATGTGCTTGTTAGTCTTTGATGCTTGACTAGCACCAGAAAAGCTGCACCGCTGAGGCAGAACATGGAGATATTAATTAGCCGTGGATGATGCCGATTCCTATGTAAGAGTATTTGTTTGTGCTATGCAACTTGTGGAGGAAGAGAGCATAATTGAGATCCTGGTGAAGCAAATTCATTTGGAACCAATTGATCTGGCTGCATCTTTCGCTCCACTCATCTCCATGACAAAAACCTCTGAAATGATGGGCCAGATTCAAATCCATTACAATTTGCAGTGAAGATTGAGAGAAAAATAACATGTACAATGACTCCGAGATATCCTTTTGCAAACTAGAAGCATCTTTACTGATGACAGAACAATGACAAGATGTTGAGGTTCAATATGCCTAGCAAAATTTTCGACTTGCGCAGTCCAATTTGATTGGCCCACAAACTCATACCCAACATACATTTGTTGCTCATGTACTAGTGCAGTTTACAAACACAGGAGTAATCTGTGGAAACAGGGAATCTTAATATGTGACGAATTTGTAATAACATAATAAAATACTCAAAGAACAATCAACAAAAAGAATATGCAGTTGCTTTACTAATTACTACTACTTAACTATAGCCAATGCTATGTTCCAAAACAATCTTTATAGAGGGCAGCCCAAAGTACCAGACTCCCACCTGGTGGAGTCTTGAATAGTAGATGTATGCAATCTTATTCTCACAAGCAGAGAGACTGTTTCTAGGATTTAAACACGTGACCTCCAGGTCACAAGACAACAATCTTATTGTTGCGCCAAGACTCACCGTCAAAAACAATTTCTTTATAAAATTTGATAAAGCAAAACTCAATTGAAAAAAATGGTCCATTAAAAGGAAGTAATTGTAGAGAAAGATGTTAACGTAATCATACCAATCAATGTTTCCAGAAAATGATGCTCTAAAATGAGATCAGTTTGATTGGCCCACACAACTCAGATTTGAATCCTCTAAAATGAGATCCCTTATAAAGTGAGAAAGTAAGGGAGTATCCACCCTTGGCTCAAATTCAATATATTGCATTGTGTGTGGGTCCACGGTGCACCAAATGATTCAAGGATAATCAGCCCCTTATTTTCTAACTTTACAAGGAATCTAACTTTAGAGGATCCATATCCACGCAACTCATACAATCATACCCCACCATACATTTGTTGCTCATGTACAAATGCAGTTTACAAACACAGGAGAAATTTGTGGAAACTGGAAATCTTAACATGTGAGGAATTTGTAATAACATAATAAAATACCACATGAACAACCAACAAAAAGAATATGCAATTGTTCACTAATTACTATTAATTAACTATAGCTAATGCTATGTCATAAAATCGATTTCTTTATAAAATTTGATAGAGCAAAACTCGGTTGAAAAAGATGGTCCACTAAAAGGATGTAATTATAGAGAAATATGTTAATGTAATCATACCGATCAATGTTCCCAGAAAATGATGCCCTAAACCTTCACCAAGTGTGCTTCAGCCACTGAGGAATTCAGGTCTTCCCGAGATTGTGATCTCCTACTCTGAAGACGCATCTGACTTCTGTGGGGAGACCAGAACGCACCCATAGTACTGCTGTCAAACTGCATCTGCCCTAAATTGGTTGAGGAAAAACTATGTGAGATGCTACCAGCTGAGAGGTACAAGGAAGACTCCATAAGCTGGATGCCACCACTGTCATCACCAAGACCATGCCCCAGGCCAAATGGCGTTCCTTGTGAGCCTGCAACAGTTGGGCTGAGTGGCATCTTTATTCTTCCATCCCCTGAAGAAGCATAGGTGTAAAATGGCATCAAAGCTCAATTATAAAAGGCTATTATGAATATTGCAAACAGAATGCACAAATCACCTCAAAGTAGCAATTAGGTTATAATTGATCAAAAAAGAGCTGAAATCTTGTACAGAATATTAGAAAAAGAGTTCATGATCCACGCTCACGACAACTTCAGGTGTTGATACATAATGAGCAGATAATACGAATAAACTAAGTTATAGTAGTAAACGTATAACAGGATATATTGATATAATTGGATTTTGGCAGTTATACCGTATCTCCTAGTAAAAAATAAAAGAAAAGCTGAAAGAGACCTATTGACAATTTGATATGCCTCTTGGAAAAGCATTGAATAATCATCATTTCAGTAAATAGCTTACCAGAGTTGATTGGACTCCATCGCTGGAACCCAAAAGGAGATGGGATATTAAGAACAGAAGCACTGGAAACACTGTTATGCCTAAAAATGGGAAGATATTTCCTCCGGAGAAACCTAGGCATCCAATTGCCACATGATAAAGCACAGAGAAGGAGAATTAAAGAAAGCAACACAATGAGAAAAAGAGTAAGAGGATTTATCTTCATCTGAAACAATTCTAAACCATGAAGCCCAAATCCAGTGGAATATGCCTTCCCTGCTTCCAACAAGGCAACCCCAAGTGTCCAAGTGATACTTCCAGAGCCAACAGTTATTTGGTCATCAGTAATGTGCAAACCCTCTCTCAGTAGTGATGCAACGTATGGTGCCCTAAAGCAGTATTGCTCAATAAAGGGTTGAGGAGCAACACTTTTCTTTGCTACATCCCATCTTTTTCCACAGAAACTCCTACCCTTTTGCAATACATCATCAAGTGTGGCTTCAGAAGTCAAGTTGAAAAATTTATACACCACATAAAATCCAGAAATCACATAGAAGTGGCCATACGGGCGAGGAAGATTGTTGTGCAAGGCACAAGGTTGTGCTCCACAATCAAGTCCTGCACTGCTATTGGACCATTCAGACAAATTGACAGCAACTTTTGCAAGTGCACTACATTGTTGCCAATTTGGAGCACCAACAAGCACTACTGGAGTTCCTGATCCTCCTTTCTTACCCAATTGTTTCCCATTACCCATAGGATTTCCACCTTCATCGTTATTAAAAGAACAACGGGGGCAAAAGTATTGTTCCTTGTACCCAGACTGCAAGCAAGGATGTTTGAGCTCTATCTTTTTATTAGCTAGACCTGCATTGGTGGATGATCCAAACTTTTTCTTGAAGAGATGCACCACAGATTTACCAAACGCCTCATTAAGGCCATAGCCTGGGAGAGAATATGCAGTGAGATGATGGCTCAATGATCCCATCCTAACATACAAGCTAGTGTCACTATTCAGCTGCTGATCACTCTCAAATGTGACCTGCAACGACGATCCACCCAAATCAAGTGCACCATAAGTTGCCTTCCTAGGCCTAACACCCAAGATGCCACTATAATAATTAAGTGATATCCATCCAAAGTAAGCCTCCTCAGTACCAGATATAATCTTAACCCAATCCTTCTTACACAAGAAAGGATAGTCCTGTAACACAGACCAAGCATTATCCAGAAGCCACTTCGAATCAGCACTGGGAAGCCTCCTAACACCAGCAGTAGCATAAAGAAACACAGAAGTAGTCCTATGAGCATGCACTGGTATTTGCTTCTGTGCCCACCTAATCAATGGTTTCAATGCACCCTTCAATCCAGACACATTATGCACCAACTTATCAAGGCCAGGTTCAGTTTCCATTCTATCATAGGCACGCCCACTCTGAGAACGTGGCCTTTTATGCAAACCATTCCTCAAAGACTTTATAGCTATTGGAAGACTATTATACTTCTTGTGCTGAATGGAAGCATGATACACATAAATTCTAGTCCCAGTGCTTCCACAATCAAGCACAACAAAATACTTGCCATACCCTTGACCCCAATAAGAATAAGCGATCACCAAAACCATGTAAATCAGAAAAAGAAACAGTGTAAGGAAAATTGCAAGCTTGATGGCACTGACCCACTTCTTGCGAGAAGAGATGGTAGCACCTTGAACAGGTTTCACCTTGTAAAGGGGTTGCTTCAAATGAGAGGCAACACCAACACCAGCAGCAACATTAGCATCATGGCCACGTTCAGGATCAAAGTGGGGGTACGAGGAGAGGTCCTGAAGAGAGGAAGAGACTCGCAGGTTGTTGTTATTGTTGTTGGTGGTGAAAGGAAGAGAGAGAGTGTGGGCATAAGGTAAGGAATTTTGGGTTTGCAACAAAGTAGATAAAAGTGCAGCGATTTTACCAAAGTTCATGTCTTTTTGCTATGGAGAAAAATACCCACTTTGGATTGAAAGGTTTTATGGAGAGGTGGTGGTTGAAGAATGCATAGCATTTCGTGGCATGGCGTGATCAAAGGGAAGGGAACAAACCAATGCGAAGATGGGGTTGAACCCAACTTAGATTTTGTGAAAAATAGAAATAATTAGTAGTCAAAATGAGATTTTTAGACAAAAAGAAACATAGGGTATGAGATGGTATAAGTTGTTGTTGGTGAAGTGGTGAGAACAGTGTTGTGCAGATATGAAAGAGAGGTTTGAAATGGAAAGTGAAACAGAATTGGAAGCGACAGAGAAGGGAATTTTGAGAGAGAAAGGAATTGAGAGAGATTTGCAGAAGAGAGGACTCCGGGGGTCGTCGGTTAGGTCGATGATGGCAAAGAGAAGGTACTGCAAAACCGAGGAAGATGACCATTGTTTCTTTTTTTAAAAAACCTTTTTGGCGTTTCTGTTATTCATGGGCTAAATGGGCCTAATGAGTTGCATAATTTGACTTTGTTTATGAGCTCTGATTCGGCCTCTTCTTGATCCCAAGGACCACTGAATTTATTCGGGTGTGTGCAAACTTGGGCAGTTATGATTTGTAGTTTATATGAATTTGAATTTTGGCAGAAAATATTAGTATAAGTGGAAGCTTAAATTAAAGATTTGAATCCTCTAAAATGAGGGTGGATATAAATTGTAAAGTGAATAAATAATAGACTCATTAGATCATTTTGATAGGATCCATATATAATAAAAATTATTGATCTAAGGATAAATAACCCCTTACTTTCTCATTTTCCAACTACCTCTAACTTTAAAGAATCATTTTCCTAAATTAAAGTGGAACTACTTGTACATGGTTAGCATGTGCAGTTGTGAATTTAATGTTACACTGCTTTAGGGTTCGCTTGTGTGTGTTGTTTGGGTTTTTGTAAAAGGAGAAGATAAGGGGAAAAAGAGAGAGAGAGAGAGAAGAGAAGAAAAAGAAGGGGGGCGGGGGCTCAAGTGTGGCATCGTGGATAATTGAAAAGTGAAAAACTTGGCAAATTGTTTTATACATTCTTAAAATATAAATAATAAGATTCTGCCGAAAAAGCTATATATTTTATTTTCAATGTCCAGCAAAGTATAATGTAAAAACTAATTTTTCCTTCTATAACATTTTCGCCATCATTCTTTCCTCGCCATTTAAGCATACTTTTTTGCTGGTTAATATTAAAATTCTTTGAAAATTGAAAAATAAAAAGTTATGACACAACACCTTTCCAAGACGAGAATAAGGGTAGAAAATATGGCCTCATATATAGACTTCTAGAAGAGGGAAATAGAGAGATTATTATGAGCAAGCAAGTCCCTCTAATAATAAATTTGGCAATAGTCCAACTGCAAAATGTGGATGGGGAAGATTTTGAGTTGTGACTCTTATAGTCCTTTTCATTAGAAAAACTAAGTTCCACTCAATGTGGAGTCCTTAAGAAATTCGCAAATTGTTTTGATATGAAATCACCACCACGTCACATTTCTCTGGAAATATTTAGCTAGTCAGGGGACACAAAATTGCATTTCAAAACTCAGATATAATTTTGACTTAAGGTATAAAATTACATTTCAAAATTGGTCTCCGAATTCAAACATAAAATTGCATTTCAAAAGGTTCAGGTATAATTCTATAAGGACAATTTTGACAGGTTGTCCTCAAATAACAAATGACACTGCACATAGACATGATCACATACAAATTTCCACATTAAAGTGATAGCAGAAACCAATTTTGACAGTTTGTCCTGAAATAACAAATGACATTTCACATGGACAGGATCAAATACAAAATTCGGTATTAAAATAATAGCAGAAACCAAATTGAACACGGTATTGCATAATTCAGTCCCTTAATCCAATGACTTTGGGGTAATGCTGGAGGACCCTGAAGTATTGTGACCTTTCTGGTATGCAGTCTTTTCATGAATAAGTGGCTCAGACACCCAAGAGCCATGAGGAATAACTCCAGCATTTGCCATTCTTTCTCTATAAGATGCCCAAGTAACAATATATAGACCAGCAATAATAAAAGATCCCCCCAAGATACTGTTGTCATGTACCCAAAAAAAAAAAAAAAGAAAAAAAAAAGAAAAAACACAAATAATAAGAAACTTCAAAATAAAAGATAATTTCTCTGGATGCTGTAGGAAAAAAAATGAGCATCAGTAACTGGAAGCAATAACGAGAAATACCTTCCCAAGTAAATTGGACTTCCAAGGAAAATTTGGGCCAGGAGGGTAGAAAAAGCAGGTTGAAGTGGATTATAAAGGGCAACCAAAGATGGGCCCAAGATCTTGTTGCACCATGTAATAAGTCCATAATTAAGGGCAGAGGCAATAATTCCCTGAACAAACAAGGAAAATATTTGTCAAAAACTACATGTTAAAAACTCCACCAAAGTAATCTATTACAAGATAATATTTGTGTGAACATAGGAACTTGCAATCCTTTCATCCCCAAAAAAATTCTATTGCTTTAATCCAGTAGTTTTCAATCCTTGTTTGTTCACCTAAGGGAATACTACTTAAATGCAATTTTCAATGACATATTGATGTCCTCTTTGACTTCTGTGCAAGAGTGCAAGTTATTTTCGCCCTCCTTTTAACACTCTTGCTTCACTTGAGAGAACAAAACACTGAGCCATACTAGCAAAATCCCATCTTTTTCTAAACCATTGCTGCTCCCATCTATGGCTTTTGCTGATAAGGCCAACACTTTGTTTAGCCTAAGATTCATACAAATGAAATGGGTCACACTAGCTTGGTCACTATAAGTAAATTTGAACATGTCTCATGTGTGTAAAACTGTAAATGCTATACTGAAACTTGTTTATTGATTTTGTGGATTTTTTTAAAAACTACCAGGCATGACAGTTGCCAAAAACTCATTAGCAAAACAGATCCATAGTCACCACATGCAATGCAAACATTCAGTTTCATCTAACACATTGTTCTTTGATGTTCTTCTTGTATTAAAACCTCAATGTATGAAGTAAATATTCTAGTCAACCATCAAATGAGACAAGATTCTAGAATAAGCATGATAACTGTTTTCTAAAGGCAGTAGATCAGTTACAACAGAGAAAGTTCGGCATTGAAATTAGAAACAAAAGTTGAAGAGTTTAAATATGTTAGAGTCTCACAACACTTAAGAATATGGCATAGATAATCTTTATAAGTATTTGGGCAACCCTCCACCCATGAGCTAGTTTTAGGGGTTGAGTTAGGCCCAATCAATTTCTAAGATGGTATCAAAGCCTATTTTGTGATTGTTATTGGGCCACCCACAGATATCCAGTCCTGCAAACCTCACGCTCCAGATATCCAATTTTGGGTGTGAAGGGGGTGTGTTAGAGTCCCATCTCGCTTAAGAATATGGCATAGATAGCCTTTATAAATACTTGGGCAACCCTACCCCCATGAGCTAGCTTTAGGGGTTGAGTTAGGCCTAATCAATTTCTAAGAAAATATAATCCAATATCAATGTAAAACTCTTTATACTATACATTGTTATGTGACAAAGGTTTTTCACTAACAGAGAAATCTTTTAACATTTTTTTAAAACAAGTAGCACCGTATGGTTTTACACCTAGATAAATTTTTTTAAACCAATGATGGATCAAAATTAAGTCCAAAGTTAAAACCCAAAACTACAGAAAACATGTAAAACCACAAGCAAAAGCAATCATTTCTTGCACTTGTTCCCAACTTCCATAATAGCAATGCCCCAAAATTTGCAGCACCTTGATGACTTGATCAACAAAGTAGGACCATCACAGATTCACTACATTGACTACACTTCATTAAATGAGAATGCCTTCTTTTACCAATACACACAACAATTGACATTTGATGTGTTGAATGAAACAATGCAAACCATGAAGAGGTACCATAATTAGAAAACAACTCAAATAGAGTTTGAAGAAAAAAAATGGCCCAGATCATCAGCAATAACTAACAAGGGTTCATGAGATTGGAAATTGATTTAAAATTTGAGAGACTCACAGCATAAATAACGGCAAGTATTTCTGACCGTGTCAAAGTCCAGTCAGTTGACCCGTTAGTCATGAATATCGATACTATCACCATCAGTACAGCTCCAAAGAAGTATGAATACGCTGTGACAGATATGTTTGCAGGATACTTTTTCAATATCGGTGCCTGAAAATAATTCATGGCAATAAATTAAACATACCAACAAATTGCTTGTAACAGAACCTAAGATCAGAATAAACTGGTTCACAAAAGTTGAGGATAAGCACAACTAATCTGATCATTGAAGAGATTCGGAATGCATAATGTTAGGATTGGTGCTTCCAGAAATAAGTCATTTAATGAGATAACAAGTCTGAAAACATTGGGAAGCCGTCCAATATCAAAGTGTGTGAGTTTATAAACGAGTGTGTTTGTATGGAATGTGATTCTAGCCATCCCAACAATGATATTGGTTTAACAAATAATAAAAATTACTTGCATTTTTCAACCAACAGGTGTCACAAAACTTAGGAGTAAAATAGAAGTCTCCGTATTATAGATGGGCTATTAGTTACAGATTATGGAGATTTCAAGAGAAGAAACCTGACTGTTCCTCATGAAAATTTAGGTAAACAAGACAGTGTAGGAAAAATTGAAAACACACCTAACAGTTACAGTGACAATACTGTTATCCCATCTATCATTATTTTTTCCTATAGGACAAATATCATTAGCATAACACAAATTTCCACTACCCTTAAAATTCATTGGAGAATCCCCCCCCCCCCTTTTTTCATTTTTTCTCTTGGGGGTTGATAATACACCATCTAAAAAACACTTCCATAGAACAAGTGAAGTAGGAAGAACTAATCTTCAATGAATGTAGTCATTTCTTTTGGCCAAAGATTCTATAATACTGCAAACTGAGCTCAACTCAAAAGAATTTCAAATTCATGAATAAAGAAAAGAGGACACCTAGGTACAAGAGTTTATGAGTAGATCCAGTGCTCACTAAAATCTCCAAATTCCACACAAAGGGATTGTGAAAAACAAGTGATTATATTTTTTATAATTCTGCAAACACTCAACTAAAATCTTAGGGGACTAACATTGATAGGCCCTCAAACTGGCAGCAGATAATTTGTATCAATTCTATTGAGAAAAATAGGCCAAGCAAAAGCCTTGCCGTATAGAGGGAACCTCAAAATTCCAAAGTAGATTAGCTATAGGGAAGTGAACCCCGTTCATAGTATGAATCAGGACATGAAAGACTTGTTTGCAATAGAAGAAACTATAACTATCCAAAGTGTACTCTTTTATCATAAGAGTCATGAAAATAAATTGAAGCGTCAATAAATGACAGAGCATCACAAATTCGTTATCGATAGGATTTATGCAAAAAGGATAGTTCCAAGTAAGAAAGAACAATTAGAGTCATGCTGGCCTCCCAGGAATATATCACATGGAAGCTTCTGGGGCTTAGTAAATGGGTACTAATAGAGGCGAGGCAATAAGTGACACAGATCACTGATATAATAAAGAGATACATACCTGAATGGCTAGAAAAGCAGCCATGCACATGCAGTTTGCTATCAAGCACAAAACCCCAAGATGAAATTGGTCTAATCCTATATCCTGTAAACCATCAATTAACCATCCAGACGGCTCTGGCTGACCTCTGGCACTTATTTCATTTTGTGCTACATGGCCCATTCCTGAATATCCTATCAAAGCTGGACCACGATACAGAACCATCACTACAGCGCCAAAAACACAGATAAGAGTTCCTCCAACCTTTGCCACACCTTCATATCTGAGCAAGTTCACTCTTTCTGTACTGCATGAATAAGTTTAGGTACGCATTACAGTATGTTCGGGTTTAGCAGTATACACTTATTAATGTCCACAAGTCTGTACTACAATTGAGAATGTGCATTCATGTCTGTGTTCTAGAAAAAGACAAATTAATAATAAAGAAATTATATGCAAACACATACAATTAGAAATCAACAAGAGTGAAACTGACCCCATCATTACAGTAAACAGAAATGTAAAGACTGGAATGGCTGGCTGTACGGCAGCGGCATAAGTTGGATTAGTATAGCTTAAACCCAAAAGAAACAAAAGCTGATTGCCGAATATCCTGAGCAAGATTCAAGAAGCAAAAATACCATATGTATTAATAAAACACTATTGTTCCTATATAACCAAAGTAGGAAATAAGTGACTGTACCAAGAGCCTTACCCAGTTAATCCAAGGAAGAAGAATGACATCAGTAGGTGCTTAGTAATGGGCGGTCGTGTCCGCCTACAAGCAACATGGTAACATTAGGGCGTCACACATTATAAATGAAGTGAAGAATATCATAAGAGGACACAATAAAGTTCAGAGTTAAAATTTCACTTCTAGGGTGTGTTTGGCTGGAGGGTATGGAGTTCATCCATGAAAATTTCCACCTTATTTTTACACTCCAGCCAAACAAACCCCTAAAGTTTAAATGTGCAGGACTGTTAAATATGCAAAGCAGGTATGTCTAAGTATAACCTATGCTGCCAAGTGCCAACAAGCAAAATTAGCAGTCATCCCGTATATGGTAAGCCAGATTAGCAGCCTGGAACTGTTAGCAACAATCAAGCATAAGTATAGTACATTTCTAGAACCAGGTTTTAGATGATAATTAATTACCTAAAATTAATGTCCAAAAAGAATAAGTTATTTGATATCAATTAAATATGGAGCATGATCCAAATCGAAGAAATCTCCAGATATCAAGAAACATAAGTGCATATTTTCATACAAATAGGATTGCCCTATAATCAGACTCCAATGTGTCAGAAAATTGCACCTATCATATACAGTGTTAAGTGCATCAATAAGAAGAAAACCACAGCCGCACATGGCTCACGTGAAAAGGTGCTTTAAGTGTCCATTCTAACGGGTTAAAGTCTTGTAGAACCAAATGGAAAATAACTATTTATGGCTGGAAAAAAAAAAAAAACACAAAATTAAAACTTTTTGAAAAGGGTATTAGAGGAAAATTTATAAAAGTTAAAGGCAAGAAGATGCCAACTAAGGAATCACTTTTACTGATTTCGTTTTGATATATTTATCAATTTGAACAAAGTAATTTTTAAATATACCACTTTAATTACTTTGATCAAATTTACAGATATATCGAAATGAGGGAGTATATTCTAAGTGTACCACACCTTTTCAATTGCATCAAACGAATGAAAAGAATAAAAACTATTTTTATATCACTAGTGATTGAAACAGAGGGGGGGAAAAAAGAGCATACTTTTCATGGAAATAAGCAACAGGAGCAAGAATAAGAAGGGCAATGAGATCCCTGAAGACACAGAAGACTAATTCGTTGACCCCAACATTAAGGGCCACTTTGGTGATGACATGGTAGCCGCCATAGAATAGCTGCACCATCGCCATGGCCAAATGAGCCTTCCATGTGTCACCCCCAACAGACACTGCCACTGATCCTGAAGCAGCCGCCATCACAACCCTGGAATTCCCACACAAATCATACACGCACCACAGAGAAAGAAAGAGAAGATGGGGGGGGGGGTTGGTTGGTGATGGTTTGGTAGGTTGAAACAGTGGTAGGAGAATGAATGGAACAGCAAATCAGATGCTTGGTTTGAAAGGCACACACAAACACACACACACGGAATTGAATAAATGGGTTGTTAAAAAAAGGGAAGAAAGTTTCGAGCTTTTAGCTCAGTGGTGCTTGATTTTGGGTTTTGATCAAAGTTATAGCTCTGGGTTGAAGAGCTCCATTCAAATCTTCTGTTGTTTGTGTGGACCATGGCTTTTCTTGGGCTGTCCTTAGAAAAATCAAATCAGACAAAACACTCTTGATAAGAACCTGAACAAGATGACTAAAACACACGTGGAATTGTTTTCGGATTTTTTTAATACTGGAGTAAACCCTCAACTCCCTAGAACCAGGCCTTGACGATGTTGATATATTAATCCCTAGAAAAGTAATAATCAGTTTTATACTCTTTGATAATTATAAAAATTTGGACTTCCGTAATCTCTAATTTATTTGCAATCAGTATCGTATTTAAATGCACAATTTATATAATTTTTAAAAAAAATTCAAAATATACCGTTTTACAAATTTAGATTTGGTATGATAGATTGAAATGTCACCATATAAAATGAGATTAAAAAAATCCTTATCATTATTTTAATTTCATTTTATACTTTTTATTAATTATAAGTAAATTAGAGACTATAATATTCAATACTAACAATTATCAAGCCCTATGAGACCACATTTTTTTGTCAGAAACTGTGTGTTTATAAAGAATACTGTCAGTTAGGGGTTTAATCTAAATACTATTATTGTCTATGCGTTGATGATACGTTGAACTGACTCATACGTGATGATGGTCGGGACACTACGTGCATTATCCGAAACCATAAGAGCCAAGAACCTCAATACTGCTGCCCCCAGTTTGGGTCATTTTCCTGTTCCTTTCTTGGCCTTTGTGAAACGGAAAGGTTGCTTAACAATCTTTTATGCCTTTTCCCTGTCTCGAAGTCCCATTTAGATTAGTTTTAAATCTTTCTGTAGGTCATAAATGCACCAACCTTTGATTTGCATAAATGCTTCTTAAATGTTGGTAAGGGTGTCCATCAGGTCGGGCTAAGTCGCGAATTTTTGGGTAGTCCAACTTAACCCATAAAATACAATTTAGGATCAATTTGGTATATCTTATAATATAAGATTGAATAAAATAAAAATTAATAATATAAAATTTAATAAAAATTTAATATTATATAATATATAATATATCATTATATAAGATATTATATTATATAAAATATAATTAAAAAATTGTATAAATATAATTTTTAAATATTAAATTTAAAATTTAAAAATAAATATAATTATTTAAATAATTATTCCAATTATTTTAACTATTTTTTATTATATAAAAAAATAATTCTATATTAAAATTATTTATTTTTCTTAAATATAAAAAATATGTGTAAGAGAGAGAATGAAATAAAGATAAAATTTTTATACATTAAAATTTAAGCAAGTTTAGTATTACAATTCTATATTTGATTATATTTTTTATTATACATAATTAAATTTATATTAAATATTATTATTTATATATTTTAATAATAAGTTTTTATTCATATATTTTTATTTCAATTTGAATATTTATTTTATAATAATTTTTTATTTATATATTTTTATTTTTTATTATTTTTTAATAATTAATTTTATTTTAATAAAATATATTCAAAATAAAAAAAGTGAAAGACCCTTATATATTAAAAGCTAATCAGGCCTAATACAATATTCCTAGACTAAATTAAGTTATCCATCATTATAACGTATAAGGGAGGTTTGACGAATAAGCTTATACAATATGTTGGCTGTACCAAATAACAGATAAGATCATAAATATAGTGTATTCTCTTTATCCTATTATGCCTAATGCGGCATACCAAACACTGCCTTAAATTAGGTTTACAGGTTGAATTGGGTTAACAAAAAATTTAGTCTATAAGATATGAGTTAGAGTTAGATTATGTGTTTAAAAGTTTTCAACCTGCAAAATTCAACACAAATCATCCAATCTTGTTTTTTTTCTTAAACTTGTGGATTTAAAAGAGTTGTGATAAGAATCCAATAGATTGTTTGGATGATAATGATTATATGAAAAATTTGAGAGTAAAGTTAGTGATTATACCAATCTATATATTATATGTGATGGCACCAATTTCAACTGACTTATGTAATTTGTTGTAACTTTAAAATTTATGCACATTTTTTCAATAGTTATTAGGACTTTTGTATGCTTTCATGAAAGTTTTTAGAATTTATGGATGTTTTACTTCAACTTATATATGCTCTTTTAAATTTAGACAAAATACTTAATTTGGTCTCTGACAAAAATTTTGGGAGGCAAATTAGTTTCTCAAGATTTAAAAATTTATGGATAGTCCCTCATCATTTAAAAGATGAATACATTAGCCCCTTTCGTGCATATTTGTACAATAAAAAATTCTTAAAATTTATATACGGAAGGACTAATATGTCCCTCTTTTTGAATGGTGAGGGGCTACTAATAGGATTTTTAAATCTTAAGTAACTAATTTGTCCCCCAAAATTTTTGTTAGGAGTCAAAATAAGTATTTTGTCTTAAATTTATACATGTTGAGACTTAAAATATTTTTATCGTGTTTATTAATAAACTCGTATTCAATTATATATTTTGATATGTTTTAACAGTAGTTTTTTTCTTTTTTTAACGAATTTTGGAAGGTTAAAAAAAAGGTCTATTTAATTAGTTTTTAATCAAAACTAGTTAGAAATGATTATAAAGCCATTTAAATCAATCAAGCTATATATCAATCATAAGTTTCTATTATGGACTAAGCCCAAATGGCCCATAAAGAACGAATAAAGCCTCTCAATAACGACCCGATTTGAAAACATCAATTGAAACCGTTACATTCATTATGCATTTACTCCAGATTCCATAATATCGCGAAACCGGATTGCACAATGTAAGCGATCTGAGACCGTTACGCAAAAATCTTGGAAACCGTTGTAAATCATGCAGCTATAAGGGTCTCACCCATGAAACAGGTCCACGCGCTTTTTTTGGATTCTCTTACCTCTTACTTTGAATGACTTGAGCGTTGGAGTCCTTGTAGGTACACCGCTCCTCGCTAGACAACCTGGTGCAACCACTCACTTCCGTCATGTAGCGTTGAAGGGTTCCCTATCTCAGTTTGGGGTGAACGAGCTCATTGTAATCATCACTATCACATTCGAACATTGGTGCCGTCTGTGGGAACTCTTCCTTCAATTGCTGCGCATGAATTATTATGGCTTCTAATCGCTACCGGGATGTAGCGGTGGCCCACAGTCATGCAAGTGAAAGGCGACCGTCGCACCGCAACCAACAAGATGCACGCACTGCTTCGGAATTCACTTCCGATGCCAGAAATTGTTGACCCGCTAACCCGCCTTCAGAGGAAACCTTGAGGAACCCCATAGCGTCCAAGGTAGAGCGGGTACCCCGGGAACAACTTCCATACGATGACATCATGTCGATGATGCAAGAATAGGTAGAACGTATTTGGGAGTTGGAGCGAAGCATCGACAAAATGAAAGGAGCCGGTGGATAAGATCGGAGGAAAGATGGACACCGAGTTCAAGATCGTGACATTCGGTACCAATCTCGAAATCAAAAGGCAAAGTTTTCGGGGTAGTGAATGGCCCCAGCATCCTGAATACGAATGTGCCTGGGAATCAAAAAGCGAATATTTCCACCAAGTTGAAATTGTCGAATCACATCCTTCGAGGGCAAGAAACATTGACCAATCCAGGCACTACCAGACTCACGATGAAGAGGAGGATGACATGTCATTCTCAGATTACATAATGAATGTAAAGCTCCCGAGGGGGTTTAAACCCCCAACTGATATGGAGCCTTACGACGGAAGTACTGATTCGCAAGAGCACATGGATGCCTTCAGATCCAGAATGGCACTAGCGGGAGCCTCAGATCCAGTGCGATGTTGAGCATTCCTGATCACATTGAAAAAATCGGCTTTGAAGTGGTTCAACTACCTGCCATTGAGATCCATATGCAAGTTTTCGGATTTACAATCTCATTTTTTAGCTCACTTCACAACTTGCAGGTTTAAACCCAAGCCAGTAACTAGCCTCTTGGGGTTGTTTCAACGACAAGGAGAGCCGCTCCGCGATTTTCTTGAGAGGTTTAATGTTGAAACATTGCTGGTAAGGAAGTGGAAACCTAAGCAGCGATTATCACTCTTTTGAATGGGCTTTGGCCTGGACCTTTCAAAGATTCTCTCTCTAAGCGACCAGTAAAGACAATGGATGAGATCTAGCTGAGAGCTGAATGGTACATCTACCTCGAGGAAACATAGAAAGCCACCGTGACCTCGGCACGTGACCAAGTCGAGAAAAAGTCGGGTTTGCAATATGAAGAGCGACAGAAGAAGGAAGCTAGGGGACCGAGGGTCGAAAGGTTCCATGATTATACTCCCCTCAACGTATCCCTGGCTGATCTATACAGAGACGTTGGGCAAGTAAAAAGGCTCCCAAAACCAAAGACAATTCGGGTGAGGGCCGATACTAACAGGTCCCTTCTTTGCAAATATCATAATAGTTTTGGACACAAAACGGAAGATTGTTATGGTCTTCGAGATGTCGTGGAGCAACTCATTCGAGAGGGAAGGTTGGCAAGATATATTACATCACAACGAAATCCACGAAAAAGAAAGGCTTCACCTACGAAGGATGACGAAAGGAGGTACCCTCGATCGCAGAGGGAATCGGATAATGACCGATTTCATACCCATCAAGAGGAGGAGCCCATAACCAGAACAATCAATGTCATCGCTGGAGGGTTTGCAGGAGGTGGAGTAACTAAATCTGCTCGGAAGAGGCATCTTCAAGAGGTGCTGAGCTTAGCAACAGAAAAAATGAAACACACTCGCAAGCCACCTACCACTCCTAAAATTCTCTGTTCAAATTCCGACTTTGAGGGTATTGTCCCTAGACATGACGACCCTATGGTGATTTCAGCAAAAATGGTGAATGCCGAGGTCAAAAGAATCTTCATTGATCAGGGAAGTTCAGCTGATATTATTTTTTGAGACGCATTTGACAAACTCGGATTAAAAAACTCGGACCTTCAAAGCTACAAGGAAGAATTCGTCGGCTTCTTTAGGGAAAAGGTATACCCAAACGGGTTTATTACTTTGCATGTAACTCTGGGAAGTCAACCTAACACTCGAACTATAAAAGTTGATTTTCTGGTGGTGGACTGTCCTTTGGCTTACAACGTCATCTTGGGAAGGCCAACTTTGAACAAAATCGGGGTCATTGTTTCTACAGCTTGCTTGACAATGAAGTTCTTCGCTGATAATGGAGAGGTAGCGACTATGAGAGCTGATCAGATTACGGCTCGAAGATGCTATAATGCAAGTTTGGAAATTAAAAAGAAATCGAAGGAAGAAGAAGTATGACCTTCAACCTCATCAAATGTTATGTTAATTGATCTGGATGTCCGAGGTCGACAAGAGGCTAAACGACCAGAGCCAGGGGGGAGCTCGAAGAGGTGCAAATTGGCTCGGAATCGTTTCACATAGATCGGATTAGCAAAAATCTTTTGACCTCCCTCCGAGAGGATCTTATTACCCTGTTGAAGGAAAATTTAGGGTTATTTGCTTAGACGACAACTGACATGCCAGGGGTTAATCCCGATTTCATGAGCCATCGGTTGTCAATTTTCCCTCATGTTCGGCCTATGGCCCAAAAAAACAGAAGAATGAGCTCGGAAAAGGAACGACAAGTTCAAAAACAGGTCCGAGATTTATTGGATGGGGGTTTTATCTGAGAAGTAGCCTATCCGACTTGGCTATCAAATGTCGTGATGGTTAAAAAATCCAATGGGAAATGGCGAATATGCATCGATTATACCGACCTCAACAAAACCTGCCCAAAGGATTCTTAGCCCATGCTAAGCATCGACGAATTGGTAGATGCAGCATCAGGATTCCGATTTCTTTCTTTCTTAGATGCATACTTTGGTTATAACTAGATTCTCATGCATCCGTTGGATAAGGAGAAAACATTGTTTATCACTCCCATGGGAAATTACTACTATAAAGTAATACCTTTTAGGCTGAAGAATGCAGGAGCTACCTATCAGTGGTTGATGAACAAAATTTTTTCTGAGCACATCAGAATTCTCATGGAAGTCTACATTGACAACATGCTGGTAAAAATTGATAAGGAAGGAAAGCTCCTGAATGATTTAGAAATGGTGTTTGCATATTTACGAAGGTATAAGATGAGGTTAAACCTTCAGAAATGTGTTTTTGTTGTTGAGGCTGAAAAGTTTTTCGGCTTTATGCTCACGCATCGGAGAATTGAGGCAAATCCCAATAAATGTAGGGCCATCATCGAGATGAGAAGCCTGAGTAATGTTAAAGAGGTCCAGCGCTTAATAGGGAGAATAGCCTCTCTTTTTCGATTTTTGGCGGCCTCAGCCCGGAAGGCTTCACCTTTCTTTTCGTTAATAAAGAAAGAGAACAATTTTGAATGGATACCAGAATGTGAGGCAGCCTTCCAAGCATTCAAGTTTTACTTGATAAGCCCCCCGATCTTGTGCAAACTGGAGGTCGGAAAACTATTATACCTGTATCTTTCAGTAACCGATTCGGCCATAGTTGGCGTTTTAGTCCAAGAAGACAAGAAACAGCAATACCCGATATATTTTGTTAACAAGACTTTGCAAGGGCAGAGGTACGATATCAGAAATTAGAAAGAGTAGCTTTGGCTCTTGTTTTTGCAACACGTCGCCTTCGGCAATATTTTCAAGCTCATACAATTTTTGTTAGAACGGACCAACCAATTTGATAAGTGCTCCAGAAACTAGATCTCGCAGGTAGGATGGTAACATGATCGGTGGAGCTGTCGGAGTTTGATATCCGATATGAACCTCGTGCTGCGATTAAGACTTAAGTCTTAGCTGATTTCCTAGTTGAAATGATGGATGAAAAAGACCTCGGAAATCCGAGTTGAACATTATATGTGGACGGAGCATCAAGCACAAAAGGATGTGGAGCAGGAATCATCTTGGAGAAAGAAGGTGATATCATGGTTAAGATATCTATGAAGTTTGATTTCCTGGTTTCCAACAATCAAACTGAGTATGAAGCCCTAATCGTTGCCCTTCAACTTGCTTCCGATGTTAAAGCGACCCGACTTACAATTTGCAGCGATTCTCAAATTGTGACGTCGCAAGTGTCTGGAACGTATCAGGCTAAAGATCCATTACTATAGAAATATCTGGTTAAAGTCAAAGATTTTATGGGAAAAATGAATATATCCGAAATCTGACATGTTCCCAAAATTGAAAATATTCGAGCTAATATCCTTTCAAAGCTGACCAGCACCAAGACAGGAGGAAAAAATAGAAGTCTAATTCAAGAAACTTTGAAAACCCCTTCTATAACGGATCTTGTTTCGGTGTTGGAGATCAAAGTAAATCCGAGTTGGACGACCCCAATTATGCAATATTTGTTAAATGGAGTTTAGCTTGAAGATTCTCTTCGGGCGAAAAAATTAACCAAGGAAGCTTCATACTATACCATAATTGGAGGACAACTACATCGAAAGGGATTATCTCAACCTTTGTTGAAGTGTCTCAGCCCAGAGCAAGTTATTCCAGTGCTCGAAGAAGTTCATGAAAGGTATTGCGGACATCATCCCGGAGGAAAGGTACTTGCCTTAAAGATCTTCCGGGTAGGATATTACTGACCCACAATGATGAAAGATGCTGTTAGATTTGTCAGGAAATATCCGAAGTACCAGCAGCATGCCAATTTCCATGTCGCTCCATCGGAAGAGCTTTCTACGATAATGTCTCCATGGCCATTCTCCAAATGGGGGGTCAACCTTTTGGATCCTTTCCCCTTGGCCGTAGGGCAAGTAAACTATCTAATTGTTGCCATCGATTACTTCACTAAGTGGATGGAGGCGAAGCCATTATCTTCCATCACAGCCGCACAAACTTGGAAGTTTATATGGCGGAAATCTTCACTAGGTTTAGAATTCGGAGTCACTAATAATCGATAATGGGACGCAATTACCGACAAGAGATTCCGGGACTTCCTTTCGAACTACAAGGTCAAATATTATTTCACATCGGTGGAGCATCCTCAGGCAAATAGGCAAGTAGAAGTGGCCAATAAGGTGATACTCCAAGGTTTGAAGAAGAGGCTTGATAACAAAAAAAGAGCATGGGCAGATGAGCTCGGTAGTGTGTTATGGTCATATCGAACAACTCCTCATTCCACCACGGAGGAAACCCCATTCAAGCTTACTTATGGGATAAATGCTATTATCCTAGTCGAAGTAGGCGAACCTCATTCCACCACGGAGGAAACCCCATTCAAGCTTACTTATGGGATAAATGCTATTATCCTAGTCGAAGTAGGCGAACCGACCTAAGGGTGGTTTTTCCAAACACTTGTCCCTAATCCGTAAGGGAGGAAATCGACCTATCAAATGAAGCCAAAGAAATGGCATATATCAAGGAACATGCCCTCAAACAAATAGTGGCCAAAAGATATAATGCCTCTGTGTGCCTTGAAAATTTGAAATAGGAGATCTGGATCTGCACAGAGCTAATATCGGACAACTTGTTCCAGGGCATGGGAAACTCACAGCAAATTGGGAAGGCCCATATATAAGGTTGTCGAAGTCTTTAGCAAAGGGGCATATAAGCTTTCTATATTGGACGGCTCTCAAGTTTCAAGGTCATGGCATAGCTCGAACTTGAGAAAATTTTATGTACAAACCATGAGCTGTCGTACTCTTTTTCCTACCTCAGGTTTTTTTCCACTGGATTTTTCTCGGGAAGGTTTTAACGAAACAAGACTTTCATGGACCAAGTGGTATATCAATACACTGTTGCTTGGTTTTTTCTAAATTTTATGAATAAATGTCGAAATTTTGAAAGTTTATTTGTGTCAATCCTGAGGAACTGATCATCCCTTAGTCGAAAAGCATCCCAAGTTTAGTTCCCTTGGTTATTATGAAATCGAGGAATTTTGCCATAACCAAGTTATTCAAAATTATGACAAAAGGCTTATATAGTCGGAAAGTCAAATTTATAACTTCGGTAAGTTTGTCATTATAACCAAGTTATTGGAAATTGACAAAAGGCTTATATAGTCGGAAAGTCAAATTTATAACTTCGGCAATTTTATCGCTATAACCGTTATTGGAAAGTATGGCAAGAGTTATATAGTCGGAAAGCCAAACATAACTCCGGTGAAATTATCACGCTATAGAATTTTGCAAGTTTAAAGTAGATTCCATAAAGTCGAAAATATTACAAATGTTTTACATCCAAGCCTACGACATATTTACGGGGCAACATTATTGCCCTCATCTACATCAGCACATCATCTTCATCGTCCGAAAGGGGGGCGATCTCAATACGGCCATCTTTCATGTGTTTGTCCAAACCGACTTCACTAAAGTCGGCCTCAGGACAGATCACTTGACATTGAGATAAGATGTTATCTTTGATTTCAAAAGTTGACTTCTCCCATTGCTGCTTGATGAACTTCTTGTCAGCCTGCAACTTGCTTATCACTTCAAAAGCCGAAACACTAAGTCCCTCTAGCTCGAATATTCGTTTGGATGCTCCTTCCAATTGATGATCTTTGTCTTCAAGGCTCTGGTCCCTCAGCCGGATTGCCTCTTTTAATTCAGCAACCTCGGAAGCAAGTTTCTTTTTCTCTTCTTCTATGGTGTTCTTTTCGACCTTGAGAAGGTGAAAGCTGTCTCCAAGTTCCTCTGCTTCTTTCGATGCTTGGAGACCTGCAGCACTAACAGGTTCTGAGCATCTGAGGATGGTGGTCGACTTCAACAGTATCCGGCCCACTTATTGCATTCTGCTTGCAATACCTTCATCATCGGAGCCTATCTGTTTCAACACAGGAGGGGTCAACAACAATTTGTCCATAAACTCCTCGTAGGGGAAAGACCTCGCAAGGACATTATCTTCTAATCCGATATCCGGGGCAGTGTTCTCCTCAAGGTCAACTCGGATCACCTTTTTCATAACCTTCTTCCCTTTCTGCTTCTTTGAAGGTTGTACTTCAGGAGCAGATTTTTTGGGTGGCACCTTAGGGGCGAAAATATCAAGAGATTTTACACCTAGGTTGGGGAGGTTATCAGGTTGTGGACTTCCACTACCTTCACCCTCATGGGGCCTTTTGTTCAGGATGCGGTGCCAAAGAACACCAAGGGCAGATTTTGGAGCCATTTTCTCTGCAAATGTCAGAATCCGAGGTTAGTAAATGTAATGATAATAGGTACGATGAAGAAAAATTTTGAACTCTAACCTAAGTGGGCTCTAGCTGTTGGCAAGTCAACTCTGACTATAAGTTTCAAATTGAGGTTTTCTTTTCCAAACCTCACTAGAAGAAAGGTGGCCAATACTCATTCCTCGGGAGATAGCTCGTCCTCATTAACTCGAGGAATTTCGAAGTACTTGCTCCAAAAATAATTGATCCATAAATCTCCTTGAAGATCCTCCCAAAAAGAAATTGTGTTTGAAGCCCCGTATACCTTGAAGTAAAATGGTTTGAAATGATGGAAGGATTCCTCGTACAATGAAAACACTTTCCAATTTGGTTGAGCTCGGAAAGATAGCCACCTTGTTGTTACACCACCGCCACTAAGTCGAGTAAGTGTAAACAAGAAAAAGAGCACCCCCGGAGAAGGAGGGACCTCGAGGTAGTCGCATATAATCTCAAACCCTCGGATCATGGCCCAACTGTTTGGATGAAGCTGAGAGGGGGCAACTCCAGTCCGTTGAAGGATGGTAAATTAAAAGTGAGTGAAGGGGATGCGAATGCCAAACTTGAAAATAAGGACATTATACATCCACAGCCATCTCGGACCACCCTCGAGATTGATATAACAAACTCTCTCATCGAAACTCAGAGCTTTTAGGATGTATTCCTCCTCATATTCCCCTTTTGGCATCAGCAGATACTCTTCGCGAAGGGATTTGAGAAAGTCTTTGTTCACCCTGGATGGAATTCCCAAGACCTCAAGGTCGACCCATCTATATATTGGTGGAATCGCAAGAGGAAAAACGAGCGCTTGCTTCTTTGCCATCAGAATTTTTCTACATAGGAAAAACCACCTCTACAGTTAATAAAATTGGAAATAAAGCTCGGGAAACGAAGGGAAGCGATCCTATGGTGGTTTTCCCTCTAAGGCACGAAAATCACTAGTAGCAAGCAGCGAAGGACCGCCGGAGTTAGGCGAACGAAAGGAAAACGTTGGGGGCACAAAATAACTCCCCCCAAAAGGGTGAAACGACTGAATAGCAAAATATTATAGCACCAAGACAACAGTACTATCAAACATCAACGTAAAGGAAGCGTACCTTTGGAATATGCAGTTCTTTGACGAAGGTAAGCCCTGGGGAGTGCAGCAAACGGCGGTGCGATGGTTCTTCGAGAATTTAGAAAGCAAAAAGATTGAAGGAAGAATGGCAAAGGAAATGGAAGAGTTTGGGAGAAAACGAACCGGTTGGATTTAAAGGCAAGCACACGTCTCTTGCCGGGTAACCCAAAGGTCACGAAGGGCAAAAGCATCTTGTCACACCTAGGAATGAGGATAAAATTGAAAATTCACGTAAGTTTGAATCATGAGGGCGCGTGCTACGAGGAGCCATAAACAACACATGTCATATCGGGAAACGAGGATGTGACTCTCGATAAACTCGTGGCAGGAGCAATCCCTTCAAGTCAGGTAGGCATTGGCTAGCTATAATTGATGTCGAGCCAGATAAAGTTGGGGTTTTCTTTCCCAAAGATCCAAGTTAGTCATAAACAACTTTGAATTCAAAACCGGTATCCGACGTTAACACGCCGAACCAGTTTGGGGGCACTATTACGGACTAAGCCAAAGGGCCCATAAAGGACGAATAAAGCCTCTCAATAACGACTCGGTTGGAAGATATCAATTGAAATTGTTACATTCATTACGCATTTACTCTAGATTCCGTAACGTCGCGAAACCAGATTGCATAACGTAAGCGATCCGAGACCGTTACACAGGAATCTCGAAAACCATTGTAAATCATGCAGCTATAAGGGTCTCACCCATGAAACAAGTACGCACGTTTTTTTTAGATTCTCTTACCTCTTACTCTGAATGACTTGAGCATTGAAGTTTTTGCAGGTACACCCCTCCTCGCCGGACAACCTGGTGCAACCACCCATTTCCGTCGTGTAGCTGTTGAAGGGTTCCCTATCTCAGTTTGGGGTGAACGAGCTCATTGTAATCGTCGCCATCACATCCGAATAGTTTCTTTATTTTTTTTCTCTTTAATTTATTTGTAATCCAAAATAAAGAGTCACTAAAACTAACATTAAAAATAACAAGACTTTTTCGTCTTAAAAAGGGGGGGGGGGAATGCCTTTTTTATTTAATTTCGAAGCAATTTCCAGGTCCACCTTAGTAAAAATGAAAATGTTATTAAGGTGACTCTCCACGAATCTGATCTCGTAATTATCTTCTTCATAATAGATTAATTCTCCTTTGGTGTCTGATGTTTGGACCTAATATATGTAATATTGAGGTGGTGGAAAAATATTGGAAGAATATTCTTTGCCAAATTTGCCTACTTTATTTCCTTTTATTTTGACAGTATCTATATGCCAATATACGCATATATTATTTATCCTCATAGCTAATGTTCAAGCCAAATCCATTAATGCAAGAAATCATATAATATTATAACTTATAAATATGGGTGAGACGAAATACGCAAAGAAACCGTCGACATAAGACACTAATGATCACCAAAGAATGACTCTACAAACACAATCATCAAGGACTCTACGGACACTGATAAGGCCAAAGCAGGATCTACGATTGAACAATAAACAAACACAACATTCCAATATAACACTGTAAAGCATCATGCCAAAATATCCAAACGCTTGAGGGGAACAGTGTAATGCAACCAAGCTACTCCATCAAACGTTACTCAGTTTGATGGGGGTGGGGATAGAGCTGTTGGGATGGTTGGCAAAGGAGGTAAGGTCACCTTAGGTGCTGTTGGCACTGTTGGATTTGGCAAAGTGTTTGGTAATGGAGTTGGCATAGGGAATGAGGGCAATGGTGGCAATGTGTTTGGCAATTGAGGAGGGATTTGAGTGCTTGGTAATGGTGGCAATGTGAGTTTTGGCTGAGTTGGTAGTGGGGTGTTTGGCAATTGAGGAGGAATTTGAGTGCTTGGTAATGGTGGCAATGCGTTTGGCAATTGAGGAGGGATTTGAGTGCTTGGTAATGGTGGCAATGTGAGTTTTGGCTGAGTTGGTAGTGGCGTGTTTGGCAATGGTGGGAGTGTGGCTTTAGGGAAACTTGGCTGAGATGGCAAAGGGGGCAATGTGGCCTTAGGGAGTGGTGGGAGGGTAGGAAGTGTCTGAAGGAGGTGACGAGCTGCTAGGCTGATTGCAGAGCTTGACAATAAAATTGTCACTAGCATACAAAGGATGAGAGAATGCTTTGAAGCCACCATTTTTGAAAGATTTGGGATGAGTTCCTTTAGCTAGTTGTAGATCTTGTCTAAGTGCTGTTGTTTTGAGGTGAGTTGAATTAGAGCAAATCTTAATGGGCATATATAGTTGATTGAGTTGGAGCTGTTTCGAATGTTTGATAAATTGTAGTTGAGGATAGTAATAGTTAGTTCACCTTAACAGAAGGGAGACCATCAAATTTCACCTACACATATTTGTGTTGGCCATATAGTCCCCATCAATCTACAATTGAATCACAAAGTCCAAGATGATTACACTTAAATAATTGAATATTAAGTGAAGAACAAGACGTCCATAACTCCATATGAACCCAAATGCAGGTTTGGTGGATGGATGCAGGTTGCTGGGAGTGGGGTCACTTTCACCTATTAAGCTATGAACAATTCTAAAGCATGCACATTTATTTTTCGTTGCCGTATTGTCTTTGAATAGCACTGAGTCAAAGATTAGCCAAGAGAGTTTAATGACTATTTTCATTCAATAATAAATACTATTTTAAATCAAGATGTGCTAATTACAATTTACTCTTCTAACATTTTTTAATTACTTTTGGGAAAATAAAAATTTAAAAAGGGTAAAAGTTCTCCCCCTCATGCTTATAGCAATACAACAAGTGAATGTCCGTATAAATGACCTATTAATGAATGTCTACAAGAGAATTTCACATCCAGAATCCTTTTAAATCAAAGCTATTCAATAAAAATTGTTGAGCCACCCAGCTTTATCTTTAAAAATATTTTAATTCAATCTTATAACCCTCTTAGCTTCACCCCTTAGTTTTTTTTTTTTAAAACAATATTAATGTTATCTCGTGTTTTCAAGTGATTGGAATTTGAAACTCAAAAGTGGAGCACTGCTACAGTACTCTTGCATGAAGAATTCTTTTTTTTCTCTATACCGTATCAAAATCATTTATTTATAATTTGAGTAAATATATTTTTTAGTTTTTAATATTTTAAAATTAATATTAATTTAATCCTAATATTTTAAATTTCGATATCAAGTTAATTCTATATTGATAATTTGATTTTATATAAAATTTATTAAAATTAAATTAATATTAAAATTTTTAAGATCAAATATAATAAATGTTGATTTAAAATATTAGGATTAAATTATTATAAAAAAAAATTTGTAGAGTCAAATTAATATTAATTATAAAATATTAAAATTGAAAAAGTTATTTATTTTTTAAATTTTTATTATTTTTTCTGTTTCACACTTTTTGGTATTTTGATGCAGGGTTGGGATAGGAGTATAGAAGAACCTTTCCCCTAGGAGCGGCACCGAAATATCCTCCCGAAAGTTGACCCGATCCAGTGTGACAGATGCAGATTCCTCTCCAAACACTTGAGGACAAAGGATAAGCTACGGTAATAGCCTTAGCCCCTACGACAAGGAATACTCAGTCCCTGCCATGGCGAGTTATCTAGGACTAGGAGACGCTAAACGCTTGGGTGACGAGACAGAATCGATTACGGTTTTCTTGACTGATAAGAGCTTCAAGCTATGGAGAGGGAGATCGCATCAACCCGAACCACGGAATCTTCTCCGAGCAAAACAAGTTCCTGCTCACGGCCTGTTTATGCATCGGAATTTGTGCACGAGTAATGCCATAATTTTACATGTATCAAAAATTTATTAAGGGGACTGAGAAACTGGAGGCACAAAAAAGCATTATTCCCAATGGGCCGGCTTCTACGCATTTCGCGATACAAGATATTTAGTGCACTTTGTGACAATAATATATCAGATAGTAAAAATTTATGAGGTATATTAATATATAAATTATTTATGATATATTATAATAATATATTAATTTTAAAAAATTTTAAAAAATAATTAAATATATTTTAAAAATTAATTTTTATATATTAATAATATAAAATTATTTTATACTATTAATATAATATTATACTGATAGATAATATAAAATTATATTAATAGAATAAAATTATATTGATAAAATTTTTATAATTTTTAGAAATTAATTTTTATATATTAATAGTATAAAATTATACTGACAGTATAAAATAATTTTATACTTACTATCAGTATAAAATTATACTGACAGAATAAAATTATACTAATAAAATTTTTTTATTACATTGATAATATAAAATTATTTTATACTATCAGTATAATTTTACATTATCAGTGTATGACAATTAATTTTTATAATATATTTAATTATATTTTTAAATTTTCTTAAAATTAGATATTATTACAGTACATCATAAGTGATTGGTGCATCAATACACTTCATAATCTCACCATTAAATTGCAAGGTGTACCACGCTCCTTGACCAGCGAAGTGCACCGTAAAACACGCCTATTCCCAAATGCTTCCGTTCTCACCAAAAACATTGCAAGAAGAGACAGTTCATCGTGAGCGCAACGAAATGCCAATTTCTAAGCGGTGTCCTCTACAAAACTCAATCTAATTGTTGATGGTTTTGTCTTAATAGCATCTTATGAACTAAGGAGCATGATGCA
Organism: Pterocarpus macrocarpus; assembly: GCA_031439585.1. Classification (NCBI taxonomy): domain Eukaryota; kingdom Viridiplantae; phylum Streptophyta; class Magnoliopsida; order Fabales; family Fabaceae; genus Pterocarpus; species Pterocarpus macrocarpus. The sequence goes on along the minus strand of CM062520.1, from coordinate 65,621,470 downwards.
CCTAGGGTGTAGGGTGTAGGGTGTAGGGTTGATGTGGATCGTCTATCTAAAGTGAGTGATATTAAATGGTCCGAATTGTTCCTGACAACCTTGGAACACAATCACAGGGCAACCCTCTCTCTCTCTTCCTGCGTGTTCCTCCTCTCCTCCTCCTTCCGCAATCCGCGCCTCACCTTCACCAATTCTCAATTTCATGGGCACCACCGGCTTGCCCCACTCTTACACGGCCCCACCACCCTCCATGTCGTACCTCCACCATCCACGTCTCCACCTTGTGCTGCCATTTTCACTGAAAGCTATCATGCCCTTGCCTCCCAATATAACCTCATCACGATCTCCGCCTCCATTATTGCCGCTTAAAACTGTGCTCCGCTGTCAACGACAGAACTACCCTTCTCCTCTGTTTGCACGGTTGTGAAGTGACCCACTTTTGGCAAACTGAATGACAAAAGTGGCCGTGCGCGACAGTGCTCTGGAGGAGGCGGCAGTGACAATGCAAGCGGCAGTGGGCTGCCGGCGATGGTGTGGTAGTGGCACCCATAGTGAAAGGTGGGGGCAGAAGGGGCGTTGAAAAGGCACAAGTAGTGGTGTGATGATGCTTCCAAAGGATGACGTTTTGATCAAACACTAACAGCTGGCAATCACCTCAAATAACCAGTTGGGACCATAATAAGGCTGTGTGGTATATGGTGCATCAAACACCTTAGTTTATTGTTGATATGATAGGCCTTTCCACTTTCTCATCAGTATCTCATGAACCCCAACGATACCATCAAAATTGTCCGCCGGCATTGGCTGGAAGGTACCTAACAGCTCACGTTTCTTTTGGTGCCCAGCAAGGAGAGATTTCTAAAACTGCTATATGTATTTATCCGTGTGGTGCATGGTGATTATATGTTTTTAAAGATAAATTAATTGATGAATAAAATATATTGAACTAATTAAAAATAATGTCATAATTTACTTTAATATACAGCACATAAATATTATCACTACTGATTAAGTAATAAACATGAATACTTTCTTGTGAAAAAAAAAAATATGAATACTTTTTGACAAATGATCATAAAAAAAAATTGAGGATTATATAAAATTTGACTCTATAAGTAGGCTTTAAAGATATTATAAAATCTTTTATTCTTTATTGTTCGAGCTATTAAACCTATGACGTCTTTATTAATAGAAAAGTAAATAATATTACATATTAAAACTTCAAATATTTAATCTTATAGACATAACCATATGATATAGATTTACAATGTGAGTATTATAAGATTAGAAAAATTAATTAATAGATTAAATTTTATAGTGTGCTATAGGCTTTAGAGTTAAATATTTAATTTTAGCTATTAATAATTAAAATGTATACTAATCATTATTCATACAATTTATATGTTTGCATCACTCATATAATATATATTTAATATCATCTCATATTGTAATTTTTATATTTATATCACACTTATAATATATGTTAAATATCCCCATTGAATGTATATTACTTCTTTTTTTATAATTAGGAATATCAATATTACTTAGAAAGCCAATCTATGGCTACTTTTTATGTACCATTAAAATCCTTAGGTTTTTTTAGGATCTTTTAAAATTCTAATCCATGATATAGTTTTTAAGAACCTATAAATTTTTCATCCCCTATTTTTTGAGCAATTAATTTTATGACATGTTTATTAATAAAAACCTAAATTATTTTGCATATTAAAGCTTAAGTGTTGTAAGATTACAAAAATTAATTAATAGCAATGTAAATTGCTAATTAGAAAACCAAATTGATATAACTTTAGATTGTGCAATAAGTTTTAGAGTTCAAATATTTAATTTTAAATTTAGTTTTAACAATTAATAATTGTAACGAATATTAATTATTATCTGTTTAATTTATATGTTTATATCATCTATATAATATATATTTAGTATTACCTTAAAATGTAATTTTTATATTTGTATCACTCTTATGTTTAGTATTATCTATCCGGGGTATCAATATTAGTTACATTATGAATAGATATTGCAATTATAAAAAATGAAATAAGAAAGTAAAATCAAAATTGTCAAAAAATAATATATGAAAGGATATTAAGAGATCATTCTTTTAAAATAAAAATGAAGAAAACGATGCTTTCTAAAATCGTGATAGAGAAAACTGGGAGAAAAATATGAAAACATAGAATTAATTAATGAAGTTTTTTTTTTTTTTTTTTTTTTGCAATTAATGGAATGCATTAGTTAGTTGTATTGGAAAAATAAAGCAATTTCAACAAATCATTAAATAATAGAAAGATCTTGATTGGTGGTGGAGGCTGAAATTTTGGAAGGAAAGTAAACTAATATGAAAGTGATGTGTGTGTTTTTCTATTATCTTATAAATTGTCTTTTATAATATAGATAAATAGATATATTGGATCAAAATTTATATATTTGATAAAAAATTTCTCAGTTATTATTTTGGTTAAATAAAGAGGAGAAGAAATTAAAAGCTCTGACACTTTCATAAATAAAAACTTTTAATTATTTTTGTGTATTGTTCATTGTAATTTGAATATTAAATCTAAGTGTGTTTTGTTAATATAATTTGTTGTTGTATTATAAATGGGTGAATTGAAGGAAAATCAGGTAAATTTATTTAAGGACAATGACTAACCTAAGAGATTTATTTTTAGTTAAAAAAATTTGCAAAAGTATATGTTCGGTTTTACCTATCTAATATATCAATATTTGTGAGAAAATTATTTTATGTATAATTTTTATTTTCATGCAAGTATCAATGTCTTACATTAGATTTTGATATGAACTTATAACAAAAATTGTAAAGGCCTTATAAAATTCATCATCCATTGCTCCTTCTAACCATTAAATGATTGTATTTTTATTAATTGTAAAGTAAATAATTTTTGCTTATTAAGAGTTCAAATATCTAATCTAATAAATATAATTATTAGATATGGATATACAATTTGAGTGTTATAGATTAAAAAATTAATTATTTTAAGTTATGTATATTTTCTTCTTGAAGTTAAGAAATTTATATATTTTGTAAGTCTAAAACCACGTATAAAACTATTTATTAACTGAACTTAATATAAATTTATAATAATTATGAGATAAATAAATTATTACCCATATAATTAATGTACTTGTTTTGTGTCATCCGTCCAATGTATATATGTGGTATCACCCATTTAAGGTTTCAATATTAGTAAAAAAAAATCGTTTTATAACTAAATTCTTTTGTTATGCAAGTATTAATGTCTTATAATAAGATTTTAATATGAATTTATATAAAAAATTATAAAGATTTTATAAAATTTTATTATCCCTCTTCTTTTTTTTGAATCATTAAATCCATTGTATTTTTAATAATAAAAAAAATAATATTGCTTATTAAAACTTAAAGTATCAAGTTTATTAGATATAGTTAGATCTATAATTGGGGTATTATAAAAATTAAAAAATTAATTAATAACAATTTATATTATTAATATTTTCTTGTGGGAGTTAAAAATATTATTTATTGTAAGATTAAAAGCATGTGTAAAACTAATTATTTAAACTTAATGTAAATTTAAATTAATTGAAAGGTATAAATCATTATATATGTAAAGCATTTATTTTGTATTGTCTGTGTAATATATATTTGGTATCACCCATTTAAGATATTAATATTAATAAGAAAACTATTTTATAGCTTTTTTTTTTATCATACAAATATCAATGTCTTAAATCAAATTTAAAATATGAACTTATAACAAAACTTTTGAAGATCTTCTAAAATTCATTATTCACTGCCCCTTCTAGCCATTAAATTGATTGTATTCTTATTAATAAAAATGTAAATAATATTGCTTATCAAATATTAAAATATCTAATTTAATAGATATAATTGTTAGATATAGATATACCATTTGAGTGTTGTAGATTAAAAAATTAATTAACATTTTTTAAATTATTTATATTTTCTTATTGGAGTTAAAAAAATTATTTCTTGTAAGTTAAAAACTATGTATAAAACTAATCTATTAATTAAAGCTTAATATAAATTTATAATAATTATGAGATAGATAAATCAATACCCATATAGTGCACTTATTTTGTATCACTTGTGCAATGTGTATGTGTAGAACAACCCGTTTGAAGTATCAATATTAAGAACAAAATCTTTTTTGAGTAAATTCTTTTGTCATCTAAGTATCAATATCTTAAATAAGATTTTAATATAAACTCATAAAAAAAGTTGTAAAGATCATGTAAAATTTTATTATTCCCTATTTTTTTTGAACCATTAAATCTATTGTATTTTTTAATAAATAAAAATTAAATAACATTGCTTATTAAAACTTAAAGAATCAAAATTGATGTAGTTATAATATATAGATTCCACGATTGGGGTTTTAGAAGATTAAAAAACTAAATAATAATAACTTAGATTATTAATATTTTCTTATTGAAGTTAAAAAAATTATTTATTGCAAAGATTGAAAACATGTGAAAAACAATTTATTGGTTTGAACTTCAACTATATTTATAATAATTAAAAGATGTAAATTATTGCCAATGTAAAACATTTTTTTATATTATCAGTGCAATGTGTATATTCGATATCTTCAATTTAAGGTATCAATATTAATAAAAAAACTATTTTATAACTAATTTTTTGTCATGAAAGTATCAATATTTTAAATCATATTTTGATATGAACTTAAAACAAAAGTTGTAAAGACTTTATAACAATAAAAATCATTTAATGATGAAAATAACTAAAAGCATACTATATACATATCTAAGTAATTAAAATAATTTTTATTAATCTTCAATACTATATATTAGAAAATAACTTAGAATGGCTGGCAATATAATGCACAAATTTTTTATTATAGAGATGGTGAACAAAAATAATACAAAAGATTTTATCCATAATATTTACTTTTTAAAAAACAAACTATAATTAAAGTTTTGAAAGTAACAAAAGTATTTATGTACCCTTACAGAGATTAAAATATTAGCATTGCAAACATATGAATTCAATCAATTTTTTTTAAAATAATAATAGAATTGATATATTATACACATTTTAAAAACGATCCTTTTCCGGATAAAAAAAATGATGCTTCTTTTATATATTTTGAATTCATAATAATTAAATATTAGATATATAAAATAGAATAAAGACTATATATGCTTTGCAGTTTATTGTATAAATTCATGTTATAAATCCTTTGCAATTTATTGTAGAACAAAATAGGAAATTTTAAATTACTAAAACTTTATTGCTAGACAGATATTGAAAAAAGGGAGAGATAAAAGAAAAAAAAATATGGGAGAGAAAGAATATGAAAGAGAATAAAGAGTGTTCTGAAATAAATTGAATGAACAGAAAAAATAATAGAGACAGAGAGACATTGAAAAGCTTTTCAATAAAGTATCTTTTTTAATTTGGAAAAGTTTTTCCAAAATACATCTTCTTTTATTTATGATATGTATCAAAAACTAAAAAACAAAAACAAATAAATTTTGATTGGTTGGCATGGGTGGTAGAAGTTTTGGAGGGAAAATAGATTTATAGAATTTTGATGCCTATACAATTCCACTACCATGAAACCCTATTTTATAAAAATAGTAGGATAAAAGATAAGCCTTGATGCAGAGATTTCTACAGCATTTCCTGGAATCTAATCATAAGAATATATAGATAATTCATTAATAACAACATTAATTGAATTCCAATATTTTGTATCTCAGAAGTTAAGTATATCACAAAATTTATTTGTTGTATAGCAATACAAATTCAAATGAGAGAGAGAGAGAGAGAGTATATTTACGCAATCAACAAACAAAACAAGCATGGGGTAGGAGCAAAACATATCAATATAACTCATATTCCTAATATGGTTCTTATCTGATTAGGAGGATGCCTAGCCAACGACCTGGGATCTGGATAGCCATTCTTGGGATCCATAATTGCCTTATAGATAAGCTCATAAGCTTCGGCCAGTGACCTGGCCACCCCTATAGAAGCTTCAGAACGCAACCCTGGAACCTGCATCTGCTCAAATTCAGGCAGGGAACTTTCGCTTCCCAAAATAAGACCAAAGAGAGCCTTCAAACACTCTGAAAGAATGGCTGGACTTGTGTCCTCCATCTCAGCCAATGGGGTCCCAAGTTCATTGTCTCCCTCCTTGTGAATCGAATTGTGGAAATGAGGCATCTTTTCAGATAAATTACATCTCCTTAGGATTGCGTCAACTTCTTTTTCCACAAGAACACGCAAGTGATTATCAATCATTGCTCCAAGCCTTTTCACATACTCAGCAGCAACCTCATGTCGAGATAGAGGTTGTTGAATAGCACACAAGCAATTAATGAGAAAGATCTTGGAGGGGGTCTCAGTAGTCTGCCAAAACAACGTGACATTAGAAGGTGAAGGTAAATGACACTCAACCAAAACCTAGTCTATTAGATAGAAGTTCTACAAGTAACTAATCAAAAAGTCCAGAGGCTGACAGCTTCAAGTTTCCACTTGTTTAAGTTCTTCCGTTAGTTTCTTCCACTTTACTTGTAAGTCCACATTAAGCATTGATAATTATAAAATTTTACATTTGAACACTGGACTATGGAACACGGGCTTTACTAGTTAGTCCACATGATTTTACGTTTACGACATGACATGGAATTTTTTTCAAGAAAAGTCCCAGTAACATTGCAGAATATTTCTTCTAGTTTCCAAATAAACTTTTATTTAATTTCTTGCAGGAGTGATTTTAAAGGGTTGTAAACATGGTCTCGTGCACTAACATGGGCACTATAAAAGCATATATATAACTGCAGATCCTTGGGAATAATAAGTGATTATTAATGCACAGTAACAAAGTTAGTATCATCTACCAACAAAAGTTTCCATCAAGAGCAGATGTGCCTGAACAGAAAAATCCTTAAATCCAGTAAGCATCAAATATTAGTAAAACCCAAAAGAAGAAGATAAAAAAAAAAAGGAAGGAGCAAGAATGGACCTGTGAGGCTGGAGCAAGGCTGCCATTTGACAAGATTGCATCAACTGATGATCTAGTAAGTTGACCAGAGTCAGAACTCATCCTATTCCTTCTTGATGAGTGACCAACTCCCTTCGACTTGTGTGCCTCCGCTGCTTGTTCACACATCTGCAACAAATATGCAACGATGATATCCTATGATTCCTTAAAATTATACAGCCAGTATTCTCAAAATGAATAACCTGCATATAGAACTGTCTTTAAATTGGATGTTTTAGACATCCTTGAGCTCAGCACTAAAGAAACTAGTTCTTAGATGAAGTATACAAGCATGATTTAATAAACCTTCAGGCAAGAACCAGAAAAATTGCACAAATTAGTTCAAGCAACATTATGTTTGGAATTGTTAAGATATAAAATTATTCATGTTTCTTTACCTAATAGCTTAAGTTTTTAGGAGAGATAATTTATGACATGATATCAAAGCCTTTATAACAAAGTTGTCTAGAGTTTGATTCTTTGTGCCCCCATTCTTCTTAATAAATGTTAAATTTCAGCACAAGATAAAGGTGGGTATGTGCATTGTCCACGCTTCAAGTCCAATGAGCTCTTGCATGAGAGGGCATGTTAGATATAAAACCATTCATATTCGTCTACCTAACAGTTTAAGTTTTTAGGAGAGATGGTTCATGACAAGAATAAGAAATGATAGAAACATGGGATGAAAACCACGTAAAACTTTGTGCAATGTGCGACTATACAGTGAGGACATTACGAAACAGCACGATTTAGCTCACAAGAACCAGGAAGGAACTCTCAAAGTTTTAAATAATAACAATATCTTGGAACCCAAATGCAGCAGTTTTAAACAGATTTGCAGGTTGCACTATCTCATATTGTTATGTAAAACTACCAAGAGTGCAACGATCTTCAAAGATTACTATTATGTAAGAAACAATATGTTATTACAAAGGAAGGTCAAATTTTAGAACAATATTTGCAATTTCACGTCACTTTGTTTTATATACATACAGATCATAGTATCAAATGCAGGAACCAGATTAAGTAACATACCTGAATTATTGGATCCAGTATAGCAGATATAACTGGATCAAAAGCAGGTTTTTGGCCAGAAGCAGGAACCATCATGCCGTTATAAGTGTCAATAATTTCAAGAAGTACAGATACTCCTTCCCTCACGGCTGGTGGCGGGGAAAGATCAACAGCCACAAGTGGGGGATATCGTAAAAGCTTTTCTCCTCGACCTTTCAGAATATCAAAAAATGTTTTCTGAGCAGCATCTTTCAGCACCCATAGTGTATTACAAAGTGCAGTATCTCGCCCAAGTAAATCTGCAATCTATATGGCCATAACCAGTCATAAGGACATTTAAAAATAAGGGATTATTACTATCATGAAAAATGGACTGAGATGACAACTCACAGTGTAGCTGTAAAATTCAAGGGTATTGCTCAGTTTGTAAGAGACTATCAGGCTCGGTTGAGATTGTAAAACTTGTTCAACTCTCAGTTTAAACGGCCTACATACGCCTTCAAAAATTCTATCAAGAACAAACATCAAGTCAGTTTCTGTCTTCCCAGAACCATTCTCCAAGTTGCCGGAGAATTGCCTTGCTGTTGGTCCAGTGTCCACAATTGCATCTGGATCAAGTAAAACAAGTACAAGTTCACGTTCAGATGCCAAGGCCTGCATGTATATGAAAAATATATGATGAATAAATAAACCATGATAGAAAAACAGCATTCAGAAGTGGCTTCGAGCACCCATCCACACAACTTTCACACCATACCTGATGCAGCCAGCCTAGCATATCACCAACATATCGTAATGGGTCATGAGCATGCACTTCAATTGGTCGAGGCAATCCACCAGGTCCTCCACGTGTAAGAGCACTAATAAATCTTCTGAATAGTGCATTGTGTCTCATATTGGCTACCTGCAAAATTTAATAAATCAATAATTTATAATGAGCAAGTAAATGATGATAAAGACAATCCAGGTTTCAAATTTGACAATAAGTAGATTCTTTAGATTGTATTGTTGACATAAGGTCCACTAGCAATTATATTATCATAATTTCATTAGATGGGTGCATTATAATATGTTTCATGATATGAAATATCTCAAGTTTAATATGGAAGATGACTGGTTTCAAATCCCAAGAAAGAACTAGATTTGTCTATTTTTCAATAAGTTGATTAAATCCACAATGAAATTACCTCTTCTGCACAATACTTGAAAAGGACTGATCTTTCCTTGAGGTATCGCACAGCTGTTTTCAGAAGCTCACTAACTTCCGGATTGTCAGTATCACCCAATTTTCTACATTCTGCCTGAACCCACCTAGAAGAAAGGAATTTAGGTAGTTATAGATATCATCATACTAGCCAATTTTGTTGAAACAACTTGAAAGAGTCTTTAAGTAAACTTACAAGATAGAGAATGTCTATCTTTGATATTATACTGTTAGAGTACATTAGGGAGCCACTAAAATGCTCCAAAGTCGAGTGAAGTAGTAGAGCAATCATGATAAGTTAGTTGGAAATTTCTTATAACCATGACAGCTGTCTTAGCTGATCACACACATGTATATATTCTGTTGTATCAGGAAGATCAGTCATAATGCAAATTACAGATTATTTACACTTGAGTCTCTCTCTCTCTCTCTCTCTCTCTGGATTCACTGAATTCTCTCAAGAATCTCCTTCTCTCTCTACTTTGTGCCACTTCTCTGATTTCAACATATATCACCAATACATGCAAAGCTTAAAATTCAAGCTTCGTACATGTATAAATCGCACACATAAATAACAATGCATACACTAGCCAAAAGATCCTGAAGTACATAAATGCTCACCTGCATAGTCGCTCATAAGCTCCTTCTTGATACACAGCCATCATATCCATTAGCTCTAAACCAGCACGCTGCAATGACATGAATCTCATGTTATTCAATCATATACAATGGGAACGGGCATTTCATAATGCATAAAGATAGCTCTCCACATAAAGCACAAATTGGTAATACAGCAACAAGATCACCATTACGATAAACTTTGATCCAACTTGTTTAGGTTCATGATACATATAGGACCATACTAATGCTAGAAGAAGCTAAGCCATGTACGAAGTGATTGAAGCACGTTATCATCAGAAGAAAGTTTAGGTAGAATTTATTTCAAAATATCTTAGTTTCCTAATGTCTAATCATGCATATTCCTGCCCACTAGATGACTTTTGCAGGATACTGATTTGCAGATACATATATTTTAATTTGATAATTGTAGGACCTGATTATTTTTATTACTATTTGCTCAGAAAGTTAAGTAAAGTATTAATATGAATATAGGTGGACTTTGAGTTGTCCATGTCAAGAGGAAATCATAGGCACTCATACAACCAGGACCAGGAAAGTTCTAGTGTTGCTTAAGTATTAATTACTTCAAATAAACGAATAAGTTTAGATAGCTTATGCAGATATGAAGCTTGCATTTTTGTCTGAGATGTGCACGTACTTTTTCTTCCCCAGTCCCACAAGAATATCTATAGATAATTGAAAGTATAGATATTATGCAAGTCTGTCTCCACATTTATCTTTGTAACAATATTCCAAATTCGCACCAAGAGCCAGCTAGCAGAACTCTCACCACTTATGTAAAGGATAGAAAAGATAGCCCAAGAGCATGCATAGTATTTCTAACTAAACTCATAATCTTAATAGGCATCATGTTTTCAGACTTCAGCCAACGCGTGTAGAATTCTGCACACAACTGACAAGAGTGAAAACAGGATAAGAAGGAGATAGATAGAACAAGAAGATTACCTGATGATGTGTCCTAAGCAACACTTTGCAGTTGGCGTGAATCTCTTGGACATGAGAAAGTGCCTTGAAAAAGTTTTCATTCAGCTCTTCATCTCTAAGTGCATTTATCTACAGACGACTAACAAGTAATTGTAAGCAAGAACATCATACAATTATCACATAATTAATTCACAAAGCCGTAGTTCAATAATAGGTAAGACATCAAACAATAACTTAAACCTCTTCAGGGGAGAGCTGATAATCACGTAGGAAACATGCCACAATCTCTTGTCTTTGTGTAGTAGTCTCTAACTCTTGTTTGAGCCTCTCTGTGGTGTTGATAATGTCACCAGTGCTAGCACTACAACTGTTCAAAGCTTTTGCTATCCTGTATAAATATAAAACCTAAAATTTTATCAAAAGATCAACAGAGTAGCAAAATAAAGAATTTATTCTCATTGAGAGAACAATAAGATCATTTCAAAGGTAAATTTGATATGCTCTGAAGTAAAACTAAAAATCTTAACACTAACAAAGTGATGAAGAGATCACCACTCATGACCTAATGTTTCTGGTGTTGCACTACTAAATCAAATTAGAGATTCATAAGCCAACATCTCACACTAAATACAGAAATTGTCTTGATCACAAACACTCAGCTCTAGCCTCTAGCACGCCTACTATCATGGAACTGCCTAGTATTTTTTTTTTGGGTGTTTGGGGGGGGGGGGGAATAAAAGAAGAATATTATTAAGATGAAGAGAGAAAGAGTGCAAAGATATAGGAGCACAAGAGATCTTCATTACAAAAACAAAAACTAGCAAACTTCTCTTAATTATTTTAGCCATATCACCCACTAAAATCCGAAGAACTTCCTATCAAGTGAATTGATTGAATGGCATTTGTGATAGAAACCAGAACTCTAAAGCTACAAACTGAGTGCTGACGAGCACATTATTTCCTAAGGTTTAATTAATTTGTAATTCCCTATGATTTGATTCAATTTTCAATTAGATCCTTATAATTTAAAAGTTTTTAATTAGGTCCCTATATTACATAAATTTTTGTAATCAAGTCCTCGGAGCAATCCATCATTACAAATTTTTTGTTAGATTGAATAAATTTTTATATTTGAGTTTACAAAATTAGGTGAGGACCTATTAAACTATATGAAATTTAAAAAAAAATTTGTAACATTAGGTTGATCCAAGGACTCGATTACAAAAAATTATCCAATGTAGAGACCTAGTCAAAAACTTTAAACTATAGGGATCTAATTGAAAATTCGGTCAAAACATAGGAACCTACTGATTAATTAAACCATTTCCTAATTCAAGCAAATCCTTCAACCTATTTTCTGCAAAACATAAATTTAAACAGTTGTGAAAGGCATCTATGTACAAGGAACCAGAACAACAAAATTATATACAAACAAGAAGCAGATATTCCTGGTTGTGATTAATAACAAGTGAATCCCCTAAAATATTCAATGGCAGAACATAGAGAAATTATCTCCTCAATCCTCATAATAGCATTATTCTCCTTCACCTACATTTTAAAAGCCCATGGCGTAGCAAATGAAAAATCTTACCATACAGTTTCTCAATTAAGTTACGATTCTAGAAATCAAATATATCAGTCATCTCCTAAACAAACCTCATTCTCAAACCAACAAATTGGTCACATTATTTCTATTACCCAATAACCTATCACATTGCACGACACAAGCATTGTTCTAACACTTCCCGGTTCTCACAATCATTGAGTGAATAGTTTATATGCTTCTACTTGGTTCATATAAATTTATATTCAATATCAAAGGGATTAAGTAGTCACGCTTTCACACTGTTATCTCATTTTGAACACATTCTTCTAGGACTAATGTCCATACGATCACTTCCTACAGAAGCATAAGCGAATGCAGCTCAACATCACTATTAAGCACAAAAACTGAGCTCCACTCAAAGTTCAGTTGCACCAAAATTCTGAATCAAAGCACCCACTTCTTAAATATAAACATGCAAACAAACAAAGAAATTGCAACTAAAGAGCCGCTCGAAACGTAAAGCCACACCTGTCGCAGCAGTCAGCAAGCGCATTGACCTCGTTCTCCACGCTATCCAAAGCCTAACAAACACATTTCAGAGAAAATTCACCAGATCGGATCGGATCAGAACAGCGCAAGCAAAGCAAGCGAAGCACGTAACAATAAGAAGAAGATTGGAATTACCAGTTGCGCGGCGCGGGAAGCTTCAAGAAACTCGCGGTTGATGGAGAGAGCGCGCTTCTCGATGGTGGATCGGAGGTTGCGGCGCGACTGGGGAGTGTTCTCTTCGTAGAATGAAGAGAGCGTGTTGAGCGATGACAGGAGATCCGGCGTGTCGGTCCTCGATTCTAGAACCTTCTTCAGCTTCCGTGAAAGCCCCGGCGCAAGACCCGCCACCGTCGTTCCCATTCTCTTCGTTCTTCTTCTTCTTCTTCTCCAATCTCTGTTCAGATCTTCTGATCTAACTGAGCTTCTTTCTTCGGTTCTTCCGATTTTGCTCCTTCGTTACCCAGGCGCGCTCAACCCGGTTCGGATGAACCGGGAGGATGTAGCTTGGTGGCAAACGGTTTTTTTTTTTTTTTTGGTTTTTGGTCGGAAGATGTTAATCACTGAGACAACGCGGCCCAACCAAAGATGGGAGAAAACAAAGTCTGAGTTGCAATCAGCCCACATCTGAGCATAGCCCAAACATTAAACTAAGGGCAATCCAATATCAATAATATTTCTAAAGCAAATGGCCTTCTGACAGGCCAATCCTTTGGGAGATTTCCCACCAATGCTGCCTCAGCCACGTAACGCGCAATATTGTTGGATTCTCTGGGTGCCCAGACAAGAGCACATGCCGAGAAGGAGTTCTTGAGCTTGATAATATCATCAATCGCCATCGCTGCATCACACAATAAAACTCCTGTGCGACACGCTTCCTTGGTGGCTAACGGTATAAAGGGCTTTGTTTCTGATACTGGGCCAGATTTGATTGGGCCTGCATATCATCTCATTTTTTTGATAAAAGCCCAATACTATTACCATTACCATTTTTTCACTCATGTACCAGGCCTAGAAAAATGGAAAAGCAGAGGGTTATTTTTTGGTTTATTTTTCTGTTTAAACCATTAACATAGACGTTATTAAACTTTAATTAATCTAGTTTGAGTTGAGTGAATAAAACTCTCCCTACAATAATAGCTTTCTCTATTTGCAAAACTCACTTTGGATTCTTCATAATACATATTTCACCATAAAAATAGAAAATTATGAAGCACTACTATGCAATTATATGGACACGTTTTGCTGTAAAGTAGAACATAACATGTACGTACTATGCTTTTTAGCACAATGTAAAATAGAACAGAACATGTACTATGTTTTTTGGTACAATGATAGTACACATAATATCAGAAAAAATGGTAGTACATATATTTATTTCTGGTCTTCTATAAGGTATTTTTACATTCTTTAAATATGGGACTTGTTTTCGCTCAATCATCTAATGCATAAGGTGTTCTTAGTAGGTGTGAAAGTGAGCCAAGTTGACTTGGTTTTATAATGATAAACTTGGTTTAAGTTCAAATTCAAGTTTGATAAACAGTGATTCTAATTTTTAGGTTCAAGTACATATCATTAGAAGTTCATCAAGTTTGAGATATTTCACAAGCTACTTAAAGATTAGATAATTCAAGTTATATACAAATTAAGTTTTTTAAAATAAGCTATAATATTTAATTTGCCATAAGAACTGCAGCCTCAATAATAATAAAAATAAGTACTAAAATATGACAAAATGCTCTTAACTCAAGCTCAATTATAAGTTAATTTATTGAGCTATTAATAACCCAAGTTAAAAATAATCCATGATTTGTTTTGACTCACTGCTAGCCCTAACTATTAATAAGATTCAAATCCCTACATTGGTTATAGATAACATTTACCCACACAAAACTTAGGCTATAGTTAACTGAACCACATCTCATAGTTATTTGAATATATCATTGCCTGCAAATACTCAAATCCTTTGCCATCAACATACTACTATTAGATCAGTCAACATGTAATATAACTAGATGTCTGTTGCCATGGCAAGTATATAATATTGTTTATAAACCTTTAGATTTTGATTTGGATGACTAGCTTTTGTTTTATACGTATTTTCTCATGAATCATTCAATGTTGATTTAGAAGACTTGACTTTGATAAGATCATTTAGCAACGGTGTATATCAATTGGCTGAAACACCATGTGAATCGCGAAAAACATAATACACACAGACACACAGGAAAAAATGTGAATACTGAATAGCATAAATATAGAAGAAAGCAACCGAGACAGATCGTACGGTCGTCAACAATTATTATCGCCTGGCCTACCATGCAAGGGAGCAGGAATTAGTGCTTCTCTAGCTAGTTTGCACAAAATATGGTATCACGTCCTTTAGTTCAGGTTTTTCCTTCTTCTATATAGCATTCCATCATAAATAATTATATCTTTCTGAGACTTGGTACCAAAAAATTCGTTGTTTAAGCTAGCACTTGTCCTTGTTAATTATTTTTAATTAGTAAAAAGATACAATAAGAATATTCAATAGATTAGATGATGATGAATTCAATAAAATAAGGTACAATGTAGATAATTATTCTGAAACCAAGGAGATAAAGAATATGGCATTCTGAGAACGAGAATATGAGTTGTAAATGTAGGTTAGCATATTGACCAGGTTAAAAGTAATTTGAAAGGATACGTCTTCTTCAGAGTGTTTTTATTTATTTGTTGACACTCATGATATGATTAAAATGGAACCATGACTATTCTTAAAGTATTCGCTACTTGATATTAACGGCAAGTGGAATTCATTTGTGCTTCGAATAGAACTAGTGCTGAGATTAATATTTGACATTACATTGTATAGTTTAGTTTTACCGTAAAATATCTTCATTATAATATATTATTTAAAAATCCCACATGCAATCATGAATATATGAAATGCATTGGTGATGCTGATGGTGCGTAAAGTATATAAAATATAAAGCCTTATTTTTAACTTAAATTTGATCAAATATGGGATGCATTAAACTTATATTTTTTATATGTTGTTAATTACAGGTGGTTTATTTCAAGAATTTAAAATTATACATAAAATTAATTTTATATTTATAAATTTTCGATACTTAATTTAATATATTATAAAATTAAAAAAATTATATTATCACGCAATAATGTATTATTCCATTATCTGGAAAGTTTAACTTTCAACAATAATAATTTAAAATTAATACCATTTTAATAACAATGACAATAAATAATTGAGTGATAATATAAAAAAGTGCGTACGCTCTATTTTCTTATGACATTTTTATTTGTTTTTGGCGTAAATATGATATATATACATATATAATATACAGTTTTATAACTTGATAATCCACCAAGTGTTAACTCTCAACTCCCATTGCCCTTTGTTTGTTAGTTCAATAAGGCATGATTCTAATGGTTTAGAAATAATATTTCAGAAAAAAAAAACAAAAAACAAAAGCCGCTAACGCAAACTTAATTATTCATACCCAAAAAGGTTGATCGTGTATTTAATATTTTTTTTTCTTCGGTTCCAACGTTTTATTTTGAAAATTTGGAACAATATATATACAAATATCAAGTTTAAATGTTTGTAATAAGCAAGGCGGGAAATGAAAGGAAAAGTAAATAAGGAAAAGTAAATCACCATTAATTCTTGTACCCTTCTCCTTTTCATCAATTTTTATTCATTTATACTTGCAGCTTATTAGTTATGATTACCAAATTAATTTAAAAATATTTACACATATATGATAAGAGAGAATTTGATTCTTTTCATTAAATAAAAATGGAAAATACAAAAATATTATTTATAAATATATAATTTTTTTATAAATAAATTATAAAATATTTTTCAGTTCACGGTTTTATAGAGTATTTTCACAAGCATAAATAATTTATGATTTATTTAAATTATATAAAAAATATAATAAATACCAACTTATTATGCGACTTGTTTAATTTTTTCATTCAAAATTTATTTTTTGTATTTTTTTATTATATGAATAAATTTGTATATACATACACACACATAATATTCGAACACATTTACTATATAATAAAATTAAAAGTTTCTGAATTCAATTAATAGCATGTTATCTTTTATTAAAATTAAATTTTAACTAATTTCTTTTCTATTAAAACTATTTCTTATCATTCTCTTTTTCGCTAATTTTAATGATCTCAAACTATAAAAATAGGCTTAAAATTAAGTTATTTTATATATAAAATAAAAAGGTTTGGTCTAGTAGCAAAGCACAAGCTGAGCACTGTGATCCCTAGCGCCTATATCACTTTCAGCTAGTAGTCCAGCAAACTTATTTAGAGGATATGTGTGAAAACTGTGAATGCATCTCGATGCTTACGTGAGAATGATGAAAGAGTAGGGGATTGTATACGCTTATATATTGTGTTTATATATATATATATGCGCGCGCATGCTTTCTAAGCGTATCAACCAGCATATTGCAAAGAGGCTGAAGTGGGTTTATTTATACAGATATTCAAGCCGCACAATCATTATTCCAATTATCATGTGCTTGTCCACTTTCAACAAATCTAAGATGTACATTCAATTTTAACTATTTGATCTCTCTCTCTCTCTCTCTCCACACTTTTTTTTTTAATTTCTAAAAACTCTCTCTCAACGACACACCCCCCTATATATATTCCATCAAGTTGATCACCTGGCCATCAATATCTCTAGATCCGTGAATATTATATACCCTTTAAGCAATCATGGCTAAAACAATCCCCTATTCACTACCTAATTGAGTTTGATGTGGGTGGGGGTAGTAGGATTGAAATCACCTCACCCCTACAACTCAATATTAGCAATGAATGAAAGAAAAAAGGGGGAAATTAATAAAAATGGAAGGGAAAAGTTTTTTGAAGGAATTGAAGATATAAAGGGGAAGGAACAAGAGAGGCACACGCGTGTTTCCTGTGGGTTATGCTGTCTGGAAATCTTGCAGTGGCACCTGGGATTTGCCGGTTGCCCCTTTCTGTCATATTACCTTATTCCACATCATCCCCACTTTGGTGCCGTGGCACTCTTTGTGACTGTGTGTGTTTTTGGTGGATTTTTCAGTGGCAGAGACCTTCTTTGGAATCTACCACATGGCCCAATGCAATGTGTGCTAAGCATGTGTAGTACAAAAACACAATCACATTATGAGAAGAGGACAAAGTGAAATTAATTTAATTGGG
The DNA here is from genome assembly GCA_031439585.1 of Pterocarpus macrocarpus. Classification (NCBI taxonomy): domain Eukaryota; kingdom Viridiplantae; phylum Streptophyta; class Magnoliopsida; order Fabales; family Fabaceae; genus Pterocarpus; species Pterocarpus macrocarpus. The sequence goes on along the minus strand of CM062520.1, from coordinate 65,603,328 downwards.
CATATGATAAATGAATATGATCATCATGTTCATACCTACTGCTCCAACAATACTGGGCTGCAAGGCTACCAAGCTATAGTGCTCTACCACCATGTATATATATATAACTAAGTCATCCTTAAAGTCCGTTACAGTCCTAATCAATAGTTTACCCTGAAATAAATCATGGCCGTGTCATTCATAATTCACTTCTTGAGTCCTGTCCTAAATTTAGTGCATGATCTCATACCCTTTTAACCCCAAACTATAAGACCAATTCACCAAAGTAATAAACCTTCAGCGATCAACATTGCACACCCCACTGATTTTTTCTTGTCCTTTTTTCTGTCTATTAATAATTGCACTGGCCTGGAAGCCTTGGAAAACAATTTTCAAGTACAAACTCATAACTAAACAACCAAAATGCATCTTTTTCAGTATTGCTGCTTTTGAAATAACCTCATTAACTTTTTCACACACAAAGTTGTGCTTTTTCCCCACTCTTGTAAACATAACATGCAATGTTGCAAAAGACATTAATTACAATAAACTGGTCAGTTAGTGATCCAAAGTCCCTCACAAAGTTGTTAGTCTGATGATCATCATTGTTTAATAATAATTCCTATCATCTCTTTTGACAACATATATAGGAATGCAGTCGGAATAAAAGATAATATAATTAATGTCAGTTACAAAGAGAATAGAAAGTGTAGTGCAGGTGCCGCAATCAGTTTCAGTTGGCCCGTCATCTCCATTATTAAAGAAAGTGGTGCTCTTTTAACCACTATAGATTATATATACTCCACGACGCCCCATCATCAATCATCATATGGATGTAACCCCATAAAATGAAATTTTATTTAAAATTTAATTTTAACCTGCTCTTCACGCGTCTATAAGAAACTGGGCAATTGGACATGCGTCTCAAATCTAACCATGGCCTAGAAAGAAACACCAACTTGGTCATGTTGGTCCCATCGAGAGCTACTTATCATGTTGTCATGGCATATATTGCTTTGAATTTATTTCATACAGGAATTTAATCAATCTCTAGATAGATTTACTATATGATGGAACTAGCTGGTAGATTCTATGGAATCAACATGGAAAATTAAAAAGAAAAAAGTAATGGGAGGAGGACTCCAATTGCCAGGGGCATGCAGGATACTTTTTGAATTATATCCTTCTCTCTAGAAAATTATATCCCTTGCAGTTTAACTAATTTATCATCTATAAAGTAGCTGTCTTAACTAATATTAGCATTAATAAATATACAAGATTTTGATGGCTAGGATACTGGGATCAAGTACTCAATGATGTCAAATAGTTTTTTAATTTTTCTTTTCTTTTCTAATGAGTTGTAAAGTATCACTAATACAAGGAATATGTCCCATGCATAATCAATCTCCATTTGTAGCATAAGGAAAGAAAGAACCGAAAGGGCATGTAAACTAAAGAGAATGGGGGACCAAGAAGGATTATAGCTCTCTTTGCAATGACTTGATACCATTTAGAAGCATCGTTGTAAAGGTTAAAATGCATTATACTCTTCAAAGGAAAACTATTCTTTTGTTCTTTTTATATTTTTTTGTATAAAATTGCGCCGTATAAAAGAATCTATCAATCTATCATATATGGTATAATGCAACGTCTACTCTATAAAAATGAAGCAATAATAAAAACACTTTTCGGTTCATGACTTCACGATAACTTATTTCATTTAGATATTTTTAAACTCCTGATTGGGCCCTCCTACTTTCCAAATCAAAATTTATAAGGGGTCGTGTACTTTAGAGAAAAAATATATATAACAGTTTTTTTTTTAGATAATTAAAATATAACAGTTATATGTTCCAAATTAATTATCAAAAATCACATTAAAAGACTAATTTAACCTTTCAAAAATTTCTATCTTAGTGGCAAGTGAGAGCGACAAAAATGATACAAATGATAATGGCTTAGCTAGCGCAAGTCTTAAATAAATGAAGAAAAAGTAGACCAACGAGGATTGACTCTAACAAAAGGGGGTTAATGTCACATGTAACGAACTAATGTTCAAATTCCAATTAGAAAATGTGTCCACATTTAGTATTCGATTGTGCTTCAAACATGATATTGTGATCTTGAGTAGAAGATACATGTGAAAAAAAGAAAAGAAAAATTAAAAGATTGATAATCTAATTACTAAAGTCTGAACATACAACCATAACAATTCAAAAACAAATTAAAAATGTCATTAATTGAGTAGCTGTGTTATAAGTATTTGAATATCATTTTATAACATTTAATACACTTGTTATAAGTCCCACATCAGATGGTCATGCCATCCAAGTATAGTACTTAGGGGGCGTTTAGTATATGAAAGGAATTTTCATTTTTGGGAATAGCATTTCTACATAAATAATTTTCTTAAATATGATATTTTAGGTGCATTTGATGTGTAAATTAAATTTTCAAGAATATTTTATATATTTCCAACAATACCCCTAATAGCAATAGATGCGATTGTCGAAGGTGGTGAATGGTGACTAGTGATGAGTTGTCGTCAGTGGCAATAGGGGTAATTTGATCTTTTTATAAAGAAAAATATTTTATAGGAAATGAGATTGATTTTGGGAGATTTTTCATTCCCATAAATGCAATATTCCTAGGAATATTGTTTCAAATCGTGTACCAAATATAGAAATATTTTCACATTTCCAAAAATATGAAAACATTCTCCCTATCAAACGCCCTCTTAAGGAGGGGCTCTCTCACCTAACAGATTAATATTGATGCTTTGATTAAGATGTTGACACACACACAGAAGGGGCTACTAAGAAACGAGCGATTTGCGAAAGAGCTATCCGAAAAAGCTGGAGTGAAGCCACATAGAGTAGGCAACCTAAAATGGAGCAGCTGTGGTCATCGGCCTTTAAATAGGGGTAGCAATGTTATGAGTCCCACATTATGGAGTCATGCTATCTAAATATCATACTTAAGTTTAGGGGTTGTCGTATCCATCATATTAGTCTTTTAGGTTGGCCTCTCTCTTGGACTTGAGTTCATAACAATACTTTAATAATTTTCAAATTAAGATTTGTAGCTTTTATTTTAAGAAATTAATTTTGATGTGTTATCTATATAAAAAATTTTTACGCAATCATTCAATTATGTAGTTATATTATTAAAAAAATTTGACCATTTTCATAACAACTTTAAAAATCGTGTGTGTATATATATATAGAAAACTTTACATTATCAATGTTCTAAAATAAAATCTTATTTTAATATCTTTTATTTCAGATAGAAGTGACAAAATTATTTCGTATTTTTTATTTTTATTTGAATTTAACTTTGATTTATTATCAATATAAAAATATTTATACTATTATTCAAACATATATTAACACAACATTGGAAATGTTCATATTTTAATATTAATTACTTTAAAAATTATATATAATGATATATGATTTTAAAAATATAAAAGCTATACTATATTAAAATTAATTTTTTATGTTTTTTATTTTGCTTCCCACTTTATTTCCTTAATTTTGTTTTTCTTCATTGATTCTTTAGACACAATTTTTCAGTCAGCGAAGCAATTGAAATAAACAAATAAGTAGGTCGCCATAATCTTATAATATACCCTACAATCATACATCCATCATATATATCATCAGCTTTTAATTATATTTAAATCCATATCAGGAAGGATTATTCCACATCATTTCAGTCCCTCAGTGAATTAAATAAAGCATTATATTCTATTAACAAACGCATGCTCAAATCATGAAACACTTTGCATCTTCGATCGGTAGAGGACAACATATCTCGCAAATTTTTCTGAAATTATCTGGCCAAAATTTTCCCTCAATTCATTTTCACTAGTTTATTAGGTAAACAATATATAGATCAGAGAATCATCAGAATTCTAACTTCGAATAAAATCTACTTAATTATATAACATTTTGCTGACAACAGAATAAAATATATTGTTAAAGCAATATGCTTTCTCTCAACCTTCGTACCTTTCTGTTTCTGTTGCTTTCTCTTCTGATGTTACGGGGATGTTTTGCATTGCAGTTAGTTGGTTGTGTTTGGGCGTTAAGCCCCGTTTCTGCGCACAAAAAGAAATATTTTCATTAAATGTTACACATATATCTGTTTCGTACCATAAAATAAAATACTCAAATTAATTTTTCAATTAAATGAGAAAAAAATTTATAAGTAGTTATACGTGTTGAAAATTCATAGTTTTTTTAAATATATTTAAGTTGAATTATTTTGTAGGTTTTAATGATTTAAAAAAATCGTAATAAACTAGTTCAGGTATCATGCTGGAGATCAAGAAGGAAGAAGATGGAGAATCTGAGTAAAAGAGAGAGAGGGGGAGGGGGACCGAAAACTGATCTGTGTAATTATGACTCCATAGATTGCAACTACTCAGAGTATATCAATGCGTATTGAACCGATATACATTGATTCACTAATTGCATAATAGCATAAACTAGTAACTAACTCATTAACAAAATATATAACAACTCATAACAAGTTTAAACAACTCTGAGTGTATGCCTATCATCCCCCTTCAAGCACAAGGGTGAGGGATTTGCAACGCTAAGCTTAGACCGAAACTTGAAGAATTGAGAAGGAGAAATTAAATGGACTCGGTGAAAATATTAGCTGCTTGTTCAGAAGAAGGAATGTGACTGATGAGCACCTGTTTCTGCTCAATCTTGTCTCTAACAAAGTATAGATCTAACTCAAAATACTTCGTTCTACTATGCAAGACAGGACTGGCTGCAAGTAGAACTACAGTCAAGCTATCACAATGCACTGTTGGAGACAAGGTACACGAATGTGTAAGCTCAGGTAGAAGAGATTTCAGCCAGGTTAATTTAGTCGCATAATTGCAAGGTTTCGAAACTTAGCTTGAGTGCTTAAACGAGACACTACATTCTACTTCTTGAATGACCATGAGATGAGATTGGAACCCAAAAACACATAGTAGCTTGAGATAGACTTCCTATCATCCAGGTCAGAACCCTAGTCAAAGTCACCATATGCTAAAAGCCTTGCATCAAGGCTATTATGAAACTCAAGCCCTTGATCAATGGAACCACAAAGATAACTCAATATTCTTTTTACAACCTTCCAGTGACTCTTAAGTGATTAGTGCCAATAAATTCTTAAATCAATCTCTGACAATATTCTCATTGGATAAATTAGTCTTTAACAAAAAATAATTGATCTTATAATTCTTGACAATGCAAATTGGACACTCCATGATCCTTAACTCACTTGCAACCAGTAAAGAGTCTAATGTGGAGGTAAAATAATGACTGCAACTTTCCTAACCCCATCTCACGTAACACCTCTAAACGCACAATTTGCATAATTTGAAAAAGATCTCCAAACACACCATTTTAATCTATCATGCCCAACCCTAATCTTTCAAAACAATGCATTTAGGAAGGGGGTTAAAAGCTATGCAAACTGTGGATTTATAGGGTGACATGCAGGATGAGATTAGGAAAGTTCTAATTATCATTTTATCTCCACATAAAACTTTTTACCAATTATAAATGAGTTGGGGACCATAGGTATCCCATTTTTTGTCAAGGATAATGGTTATCCAACTTTTATAATTGTTCGTGACTATGCGACTAATTATTTTTTGTCAACAACTAATATGCTCATTGAGAATATTGTCAAAGACTGATTTAGGTTTTTTTTTTTTTAAATTTCCCACAAGTAATCATCACTAAAGGCAATCATGTTTGGGGCATATTATATTAGTTTACATCATTAGGCCTTATACACTATGTCAAAATTCTAATTTTATCCATCTAGTCCATTGCTCAATCAAGAATTAGTGAGCAATTTTGTACAAGGGTGTACACATTGCACACTCTTCAATTGAATGCCATTAATATTTTGGTTATTTTTGTTTAAACAGATGATATAATAAAAAAATAAAAGTTACAAATTATTAGGGGTGTAAGTGGATCGAAATAATCCAATGAACTCGAAAATCTAAACCAAACTAATGGATCTGATTTTGATTGATTCGAGTAATTGGCTCATTTTAAAGTAGAATCAAACCAAACAAATTATTATTAGTTCAATCTCAGATTTTTTATTTTTTAACCCGTCCATCCAAATACCTAACTCAATCACTCGATCAACTAATTTTTTTTTAAAAAAAATTTCTAATATTTCAATATTTTGCACTTAAGTTTATAGTGATAGAATCACTTTTTATCTTTTTTTTAATATTTATTTAAGAAATTTTTCTATTCACACCATCAATAAGTATACCATAATCAAATTTTATATTATTATTACTTGTTATAGGAACAAAACTTTTTAAACAATATAATTCTTTATTTTTTAATTTAACCCAATGACACGAACCAAATCTACCCAATATTAATTAGATTGGTTTAGTTCAAATTTATTGAAAAAAAATTTAAAAATTGAACCGAACCAACACAATTAAATTTGATCGATTTAGATTTATTTTTCACTTAAATTTGTAACCAACCTATCTACATCCCTACAAATTATCATGTTACCTATTTGCACTTTATATATACAAATTGAGTATATTATATTGTGAACACCATATTTTGTCCAAATCATTTTTCAAATATAAGAAAATAAAAAAATAAGCTTTATCTTTTGACCTAAGTCCAAGTAGCATCTTAGTCCAAAATTAAAAAAAAAAATATATCAAAATCAAAATTGCATCAAATCAGCATTTTTTAATTTATCAATTAGTGTCCATCAAGCATATCTTAATTTGTTAATTAGTGTCAATTAGCATCTCTTAATTAGTCAATTTGTGTTAATCAGCATCTTTTAATTGATTTTAATCAGTGTCAATCAAATCAAATCTCAAAATCAGCATCGATTTAAATTATTTTGTCATTAATGTTATTCATTCTCCAAACATAAATATGCATCAAGTATCGACAATGAGGGAACCATCAACAATAATCAGAAATCAGAGAAAACTATCGGCTCCTATCCTCTTCCTTGTTCGAGTATCAAGTGTTGTTATAGTGTTCTTGGTCAATTTTTTTGTTCTCTTGAGGGTAAATTTCTTGCTTTATAACTTTGTTTTTGCTGCAAAGGTCAGTAGCTCCTTATCTCGTTTGTTTATTTATTTATTTTCTTGATCACTTTTATTTATTTACCATCATCAAGTATATCTTATCTTCTCACAGAATTTATATGCAATGCATAAAGGATAAAATCAAAAGGTATAATCAAAAAGTTCATAGCATACGCTATTGCATAGCATTGTTACTTTTACTCTTATTGTATTGCATTTTTTTTGGTATTAGTATGATAGGTTTTTGGAACTAGTTATTTCTTTTTCTTTTCATGCATGCTGAGCTTCTTTTTTTATTTTTTTGTTCTTTGGTTAATTCTTTATTCTCATGAGTTTGTTTGGTTAGACATTTCTTTTTTTTTTTTCTTTTTCAAAGAATAAAGTTGTTTTATTATGTGTGTGCCAAAAAAGTAATAAGAAGACTAAGAAAGATAAAATGAAAAAAATACAAAAAAAAAAATCTTTTGAGTTTTGAATTATTTTATGTTTCTTAGCAATAAGGGTTTTTTTTTTACAAAATAAAAAATAAAAAATCCTTTTATAATTTTTTTATTCACTCAACAAACTTACGACATTAATGTATGGTTTAGCCATCCTCAAGTGTTGTAAGAATTGTAAGGGTTTATTGTATAATTTGCACTATCCTCAATCCAGTGCAAGAATGGATTTGTCTCTTCTTTTTTTTTTTTTAAAAATCTTTCATAAATAAAATCAATCCAATGCATAATTATTTTCTACAAGAACTACGTGGCTTTGAATTTCTCTTTACACAAGAGGATATCTTTACGCAAGTCAAGCCAAAATTATTTTTTTAAAATTTTGCTTTTCTTTTGTAAATATCATATTAATTTTGCTTTTCCCTTTTCTTTTATAAATAATTATCATATTAATTTTATTTTTTTCTTCTCTATTGTAAATAATTGTTATACTAATTTTGCTTTCTTTTTATTTTGTAAATGATTGTTATTTTTGTAAGGGAAAAAATAAATATTATTATAGTTATTAGTTAATTTTCATAACAAGTTCTAGGATAACCGTTGCAAAATAGATGTGTTAGAGATGTCGTGGGATTAAGTTTTCACCCTTTTCTATGCATAGTTGAATTCTCGAATTCAATTTCTTTAAAGACCAATTTTGCAAAATTAAGAGATTTTTCTAATTTTTTTCCTATAATAAAAATTGATGGCGACTCCATTAAAATTATTTTTTAATATTTTTTGTTACCTCTCGTTGCGGCACCTTCCAGTCACGTAGTGACACATATAGAGCTTATATAAAGTCCATTGAAGGTATAACTGTTCGTTTTGTTTACCAAATAGCGACGACTCAAAATTAAAAACCATTTAAAATATATATATATATATATATATATATATATATATATATATATATATATATATATATATTCAAATCCTACGCCATATATATTGTATTCTAAGGAATTTCAACAAGAGCGGAGATTAAGCACCATGCACCCACAACTTAGCATATATGTATATATACTTCCCTTTTTCTTTTGTTCTGTATTCTGATTTATTGAATTGATCGATAAATTTTATAAATAAGGCCATAGTTTGAATAAAATAAAAAGAGAGTACAAAACTAACGTAAAAAGATAGTCCGCTGTCGTTTAATAAAATAAATTCTCAGTCATTAAGATATTAAGCTATACATAGACTTGACAAATTGGATTACTTGTTGTGTCACATCAGAAATCGATGTGGTATTGCAAAGGATAATGTATTATACAAACTAGTGAATACAAATGAGCTGATCAAAAGTGAGCAGTACATAACGAAGATACGTGGGTATAAAAAAAGAGATCGAGATAGGTCAGCCACTTGTTTTGGTTAAATGTCATGTTTTCAACTTTGTATATATCAGCAGTTTGTCTTTTGTAATTTTTATTAAAAGGTAATCCATGATATTAGCATTATCGTAAATTTCTTAAGCCCTAAGAAGATCCTAGGTCATCTTTTAACGATGTTTGTATATGTCCTATAGGTTGAAGGGGGTCAACACTAAAAGCAGCTATTATTGTAATTAAAGATGTGTAAAGCTCTTAGGCTTAAGCACAAAGAAAAGGACAACCATCGGATTTGTGACGGCAAAAGGAAAGAAACAGGAGAGGCAACCCATTTTGCATTTGATTAATGAAAATTTATATTATCAATAAAAATTATTTTTTTTTCGAGCAATTGCTTATGCAATTTTAACTTTAAAGTAGTGGCTAGATAAAATTATCTCTAAAATAATGACTTTAAGATTCAAATTTCTAACATTATAAGTAAAGTTTTATCTAATATTACAATTTACTTCTATTACAATCAACTACTCTTAGTAAAAATTTATTATATTATTATAGCAATTAAACATGTTTATGTTATCTATAATAACTTATAATGAAGAAAATATATACTATTTTAGAAAAAAAAAATGATTGAGTGACCACTAATTTAAAGATGGTTGATCACAGCAGATCATAAGTATAATTTCTTGTGATATTAAAAGTTCAAATAATTATTAGTTCAAAACTGTATGAACAGTTGTCAATATGAAAAAGAAATTGAACAACCACTAGACTAAATTAAATTAAGACCTGATGGCATATATTATTCACCGTATATCTTCATTTATATTATATAAATCTCACTTAAGCTTAGACTTAATTTAAAGATCCACTCTATGAGAGGAGCATCTTTAAATCCGATTAAGAAAAGACTTATTCTCAATTGCCCCGGAGATGACCTAACAATATACCCAAAAAAATTAGAAATCCAATCCGATCCTACCTACGTCATCTTTCCTAGCTTCTATATGACTTATTATTTTCGCTGATTTAATTCTTTTTATTTGATCTCAAAATTTCTATTATTTAAGAATAGCAAAAAGTATTAATTAATTTTTTTACTCTATTATTATCATTTATTATTTTAAAAAGTTAGAAACGAGATTAAATTTATGAAAAATCATTAATGAATAACGAAAAAGAATTCTTTAATTACATAAGCTATGTTCAATTCCATTTAGTATTTTTAAATTTTTTACATAAAAACATTAAAAACATTTATGTAAATGAACGAACGTGGTATATTTTTTTTTTCTTTTTTATACTCTTACGAATTATAATTCTCTTATTTAAAACTTGAGTATTGTCTTATTTATCTACCTAAGCTTCACTCATTTTTGAGACACATCGGATTGTCCTAAATGTTATTCTGTACTTGTGGATTGATATATGTGATAATGTCTGTCAATTCACACTTTTATGTTTTCGATATTAATATAAAAATATTTATACCATATTAATATTAATTCACGTTATAATAACTTATAATTTTTATATTAATCATTTATGAGTATTTTCTATTTACAATTAAAAAGCAAAGTGTTTATAGAAGATAACTACTATTGTAATTTTATTTTAGTGGAAGTGGGACAATAACTATGTACTTGTGAAATTGCAAATAAATAATATAAGTGATATAAGTTTACATTTTTATTCTTTATTTATTTGGGTTTAAATAAAAAATTAATAATAATTTTAAATTTAAATCAATCATTTTATATATTTTTTCATAAATATTCTATAAAAAAAACAATCATATATGGTCAAATACTAAATATACGTATCTTTTTTATTTGAAATTTAAACTGTAATTTATTATTTTATAAAAAATAATCCCTTTTAATTAGACTCAATTTCAATTGATAATAAGTCATTTTATATTATATATATGTCGTATAAATTATATCATGTGGAACATAGATCATTTATTTTTTTTTAATTTTTTATTTATAAAAAAAAATGCTTATAATAATGCGCATTGTTTGTGGGTGGGGGATTAGGGTACGAACGATAGACATAGAAGATGATAACGAAGTGAGTGGAGGGACTGGTGGATCCCACGCGCCACCAAATGATTTGTAGGGGAGATGCGCGTGAGTATCTCGAGGCCTAATCAGCAAGGGATGAGAAAACGACAACAAGCTCTGCTCCACTACAAAGTGGGATGGGTGCCACGTGTCAGCTTCCTAACTCCATTTGCCAACTTGCCAAACGACACCCTTCCGACTATCCAGCCCTCGCCCCTGCAAATTTTTATGCATTCGCATTTAGCCGTTTCGTTTTCGCTCAACCCCCATTTCTTTATTTTGTTGATAACGTAACAGAAATAAAATACCAATTCTTTGTTACTTAAGCTTCGCAAAAGGTTCTCTTTCTTCCTTGTACTTTAGAGAAAAGAAATACGAATGCCCTACCCTTATAATTGCAGATAGATGCCTTGTCCAAAGATGGCAAATTAAATTAAATGATATAGCCAAGTAAGACACCACAACAACATATAAAGTAGGTGAGTTATGGCCTAGTATAAGGTGCATAGTACATGTTTGAAATTTCGTTTTGAACTCTAAATTATAGCTTGAACAAGAATTATAAGGAATGAAGTATGGTTTAGAATTTTTTCAAATAAAAAATCAAACATGTAATGAGCAATGGAACAAGCTGTTCAAGTTGCATGAGAACATTAAAAGCTACCATAATAAGAAATAGGCACCGATGCTAAATGAGTTGTATTCAGGTACATAACCAAAAGTTAAATTAAAAGAGAAATTATAAAAAGAGTTTTTTAGTTGCAACAATGCTTGAAGAATAAATTTTTGTAATAAGTTAGTTATGATTTGACTTTTTTTTTATCACTTATGCAATTTTATGATAGGGTAGTAATTAAGTAAAACCCTTCTTAAAATTATAACTTTAGAATTTGAACTCCTGATTTTCAAACCATTAATAGTCTACTTCTACAGCGATCAATAATCACTTTTATATAATTATAATTTGAGTTGAGCTCACTAAAAATTGGACTTATTTTCTTGACATAATTCAAATCATTTTAAGATGCAGGAGCTATTAAAGTTTAATGAGTCCATATTAAGTTTTGTATTATAAAATTAACGAGTTAGGTTTAAATTCATAATTCAATGAAATGTATTGTTTACATATATTTATGAAATTTTTAAATTAATTTAATTCACGTAAAAAAATTTAAATTAATTTAATTTATTGAAATGTAAAACAAATATTAAATAAAAATAGTATTATGTAAATATATCATTATATCATTACTAATGACTCAAATATGTTAAATGTTAAATGTCAAATTCAACTCATTTAATAAATGAATCCAAAATTTTAGCATATTAAATTATTAGCGAGTTGCGAGCAATTTCACGAGCTTCCTCAGCTCCTTAGCGGCCCTAAATGATTCTAGGAATTGCATTTCAATATTTTAAAAACTGCATGTCTTTCAAATTTTTGTGTCTTTCTTTTTTCTTTTTTTCTTTTTTTGATAGGGCTATCTTTTTCACTATTACAAACTTTGGGAGTGGGTAGGTGTAATTGGAGGGGTAAACAAAGGATTTGGTTGATACCTCAGTAGGCTAAGACAATCTTACAATCATTATTTTGTACAATGACAGACATGTATTATATTTCTCAATAATGTTTGTGATCATAATGCTAGTATCACAATTGATAAAGTCACGAAAAATTATAATATAATTATTCATGCATAGTAATATTTCAGTGATTTAATGAACTTAGACAACTTAATTATATTTTTTTGACTCAAATATTGTGACACTGAGAGTGTAAAATATCTTGTGAAACAAAAAATATAGTACTTTTTGCCCCTACAAGATCAACATAAAATTTCCCACCTTTGACTCCTCCACTTATCTATTATTCTATTGTCCATGCAGTTTGTATTAAAGAAATCGTCTTTGCTGTAAAATTGTACTATGTCTGATCCATTTTATCTCTCATTTTAAGAAAAAAAAATTTGATTAATTTTAAATTTAAATATATTTTTAGTTTTTTTTAAATATTTGATTTTTTAAATTTGGTCTCTTAAAAATTTTTTCGCTTAATTTTGATCCCTTATTTTTTATATGTTATCAATATTAATCCCTACATTGAGTATTGTTAAGTATTGATATAGCAACGTGAGATCTAATCAGCATTAACACGTGTCAAAATCTCACATTGCCACGTCAACACTTAACAGTACTTAGTTAACAGTAAAGACTAATATTGGTAACGTCTAAAAAATAAGGGACCAAAACCAAGCGAAAAATTTTTGAGGGATCAAATTTAAAAAATCAAATATTTAGATATACTAAAAAATATTTAAACTTTAATTTTATTTATCATTCTCATATACTAATAAAGTATCCACTACTATAAATTTATTAATAACTGATGGATATTACCGATAGCTTATATCGATCGATAAAATAAATTATATTATTTTTTTTTTGGTCAGGAGAAGGGGGAATTTGGGGGGGGGGTTGGGGCAATGAGACTTTGCCTTTACGACTCGAAGTCGCACCCTTTGGGTGTGGATTTTTAGAGGCTTGGCAGATTTGCCAATTAGACCACGGCCTCAACCACAAATAAATTATATTATTGAACTGTTAATTTACCGACGGATAATTTTTCAGTCGATAAATGTTGGCACCATAATGCAGCAAACAATTACCGACAAAAAAATTGTCGATAAATAAGAATAATTATTTTTTGTTAAATTTAAAATAATTACCGATGGATTGATGTATAAATTAATTTTTTATTTTTATTCATCAAAATTATTAATTTTTTTTACCAACGGATAATTTATCGGTATTTGAAAATTGAGATTGACCGTTTCAGTATTTGAAAATTGGGATTGACCGCTATTGTCTTTTCATGTTCCATATTACCGACGAATTTTACGTAGGTGATATATGATTAACAAAATGATTCTTTTCATTTTGTCATTATCGACAAAAAATCTGTCGATAAAATTAACAAGGATCGTTAAAATGCGAGCCCGTCCTTCTTCTTCCTCATTTCGCGTTTCTTCTCTCTCTTTCTTTCCTTCTCCCCTCTCCTTTCTCTCTTGTTCTCTCTTGCGTTTTTCTACCATTTCACCTCTGCTGGGGCTCCCATTTTACGATCCGAGACCGTCATTGTGTTTCTAGTATTTTTGTAATATTTTAATTGATTTATTTTTTAGTTTAGCCTTTTTTTTCCATACCATTTTTTTACTCAAAGTTTTATATTTATTAGTTGGTTAACTGAGTTATTTTATTAGTTAGATATTGAAATTTTGTAGTATAAAATTATAGGATTAGATTGTATGACTAAGGGGAGGCTTAGAGTTCCTTCCTACTATTTGAATTGTGTGCTGTGATGTTATGTGATTTATAACATTTATTAAGATTAATTTTAAAATATTATGATTATTGTGTTTTATTTTAGTTATGCTGTGGTGTTGAAATACTGAATTAATTTTTGTGGAGATTTCAAATTCAAAGAGGGACTCTGCCCAAATTTTGTTTAATCATTTAATATATTATTAAAATTATTTATTGATATGATAATTAATATATGTATTATGTCTTTGTTTAGTTAATATATGTCTTATATTTTTTATTTTTTATATGTTATACAAATTAGTTATGGTAGGACAGACACCAGGTTCCAGACGAGGTAGAGGTAGACTACGGAAGTATGATCTACCTTCTCGCACTCATACTACACCCGCCACTTCCAGTACGCCTGTATTCACCACTCCCGTGGGTGGCTCCTCCGTCCGTCTTGGTCCATATACTCAGGAGTTTATCATGATATCCAACTCTGGGTATCATAATTCGGAGCCTCAACCTTCATTTCCACAGCAAGCTTCTCCACCTCCTGAAGGCGAGGCCCGCGGTCAGCCTGCTTCTACGCCTTCACCTAGTTAGCCTGATTCGCAGGGTGTTAAGGCCTCCTCATCCATCCCCTCACAAGGCTCCATAAACTAGTGAGTGGAACTTAGATACGACAGTAAATCCTAGTAAGTATTAAATTTATTATAAATTTTTAATTATGATAGAGAATTTAACCAACAGATATCTGACATAATCTATTATTTAATGACACAGCTGGATTCCACCTCGACCGGGGTTGCGCAGAATTGTCGAGATATTTGAGAAAAACTTTCATGCCCCGCATCACAGTTTTCTACAGACTCCCGATGACACATAGAAGTTGTGGTGGAATGAGTGGAAAGTAAAATAATTAGTATTTTTTATTTTTTATTATTAGTTTTAATTTTTACTTTATCGGCTGACTATTGTGATATATGTATGCAGCGTTTGTTCATTATCGATCCACGCGAGGAGGCTGCCATTTACGGGACATGGAGGACCAAAGCCGGAAAATGCCTTTGTAATATGTTTCACACATTTGGGTGAAGGACACGAGCACCCATTGGCTTACGGATGAGATCCTCTAGGTCTTGAGGGCCCATTATGACTCACTTGCATTTAAGGAGAAGTAGGTGAAGGTTTGGACAAGCAGAGGATCAACTCGCGGTGGCTTTCTGCACACTAAATGCTCTACCACTATCGAGGGCACGTAGCTCAAGATGGTAAATATTGTCATTTTCTTATTTAGTTTTTCTATTATGTGAAAATTCTTTGAAATGTAGGAGAAGACAATGAGCAAACCGCCAACCCAGGGGAGCTATTCGAAGAGATCCACACTCGGAAACAGGACAAGTTCCAATGGGTTGATATGCGGTCAGAGACCACATACGTAAGTAATTATAATTTAGGGTTTTAAATTTTTTTAATTTATTATGGTTATTATTATTTAAATCTAATTTATTTTATTTCTTTTAATTATAGTGTGAACTCACCTTGCGGCTGACTCAGACCCAATCACAGCAGTCGCAGCAGGAGGACGAGAGTACTCATACCTACCCACCTGCTAGCGATGATAAAGTATGGGCCTAGATAGTTGACGGCCGCTACAAGGGCCGGATTTATGAGATGGGGACCTCTTACAACTGATCATATTCTCCAGGCTCTGTATCTGGAGTTGGATTTGCTAGGACCAATCCATAGGCCATCCATGATCAGGTCCATGCACTGAATGAGTCAGTGCAGAGGTAGCTCGAGGAGGTCAACAGGAGGTAAATGGAGCTATACCAACGCCACAAGAGAGACACACAGCAGTGGAGGCAGCAGCTACAGTCCATGGCACAGAGGATGGCGACTATGTACCAATTCTATGAGCAAATGTGGAGCGGCAGTTCGTCATCCGCTGCACAACCTTTGCCCCCGCCTCCACCACCTCTGCCTCCACCTCCACCACCTCACTCTTCTCCACACGGCCACCCATTTGGAGTCGGAGACGAGGAGGAAGATGACAATCATGGCATTTCGGATATTGACGATAATCGGTATTCGCAGATTTTTAGATTTTTTTTTTTAGAATTGTATTGTAAATATTTTTTAATGAAATTGTATATATTTTTATTTAATTATTTTTTTTAATTTCTACTGCAATTAAAACTAAAAAATAAATTTAGGTAATAATATTTATTAATAATTAAAAATAAATAATCCTTGGCCAAAAAATCTAAATAATTTTTTTATCAATGGATTGAAAATATCGATTGACATAATTTTTTTTACCGATGAACAATTTTTCCGTCATATTTTTCCATCAATAATAGTAATATTTTTTTATTATCGATGCGTCATTTACTGACGGATTTTTTACATCGGTTAATCTATCGGTAAAATATATGCTAACGGAATTTTATTATATTTCCGTCGGTATATCCGTCAATATTCAACACATTCCTAGTAGTGATATATTATTAATTTTTTAATTTTATTCTTTATACAATTCTAAGTATACCATTAATTGAGAAATATAATATGAGATTAATAGAATGATTCTATTACACATTACAAATTAAATAAGATCATTTTAGTAAATATGTTTCATAATTAAATCATGATTTTGAATTATTTAATTTTTGTGCATATGGATAAAGTGATAGATAAAGTATGCTGGGGATAGGATTTAATTTGTATTAATTACAGAAAACATTATTACAATATTCTCAGGAATAGAGGTTGATTTCCCATGACCTTATTTGGTCTTGAATAAAACAATGTCTTGAATTAGTTTATTAAAAAAAAAAATGAAAGTTGCTAGCAAACACAAAGAGATGAATAGTCATCAAATTTAAAAAAATTCCAATGAAGATTCGCGCATTAATTAAAGAAACAAAAAATTATAATGAAAGAGTTTAAATATACAAGAACTCACCATCAATATATATATATATATAGAAGAAAAAGAAGAAAAAAAGAACGTACCATCAAGTAAAAACGAGCAAATACTCACTGCAACTGAAAAATTGGATTTTAATTTTACGATCCTACAGGTCCCCTGATAAGTGAGAAGTGATAAGTGATAAGTGAGTTTTTCCGAATTGAATTGAGTGTATCATAAATTTTGAGGTGGATACAGTATAATAACAGGTTGATCAACATTGGGGCATTTTTATACTTATTATTATTGTTGTTAATTCAATAAAACAAAAAACTATTGTTGTTAAAATATTTATATTTTTATTTGTACTCTTTTAACATTGCAATTTATTGACAAAATATAATCGTTGTTTTTGACACAAAGAAATTTGGAACGACATAAACGTGTATAGCAACAAAATGCTTCTTGGAAACAAATAAATAAATAAGTAAATAAATAAAAATTTAAAAAAGACAACTATAATACATTGAACTTAAAAAGTTATCACCCCAATGCATTGTCCCTTTTTTTCAAAGTACACTAAAGACTAAAGTTAATGCACTGGTAAGAAGGGAATCAAAATTACTACTAAAATTTCTCACGTTTTACATTGTTGTATCTGGATTATTAATAGATTGAACTTGACAAGTCAAGAAATCTCTAAAATCAGGTCAAAAGATCGGTAGTGTATAAAAATTTGTGTATTCAAAATTAAAGTAACGAATTTTCATCTCCTATATATGTGATTAAAATTATCTTACACTTTTCACACACTACGTTATGGACACCACTGAGTTAGTCTGTATCATCATGTTGATTTGCATGCCCTTCTCATCTAAGAAGAGGCATTATGGACAATTATACATAGTTCAAACGTAAGAAAGTTCTTGTACAAACATTTTCCCAATTTTTGTCCTGTCTATCATAGAATCTTCTCCGACTTGGAAATGTGAAGCCTGTACAGTTAATTTACTATTGTGCATTTTTTACATGGGGAAATAGACAATCGAAGGGCCTAATATGCTATGATGGTTATCTGAAATTTTGATTGTGTTCCCCATAAAAATCTATGGGAAATACTTATCTCTACAGTCTCCATGGATATCAGCCCACAGCGGTAGTCTTAATCAAAGCATGGGAAGCATTGTCAAATGACACAGGAGTGAACCAATTTTATCCATTATGAAACATGATAATAGAATGTCTAACATTATAGTAGATTTATGATGAATAATTGGAAATAGCTGACACTTATCTTATGAATCTTATCATAAACCCTCTAGTCTCTTGGTGTAAAGGGGGGACATTCCACAAGGAAATTCATCCAAATTCCACATTATATAATGTTCTTAAAACGTGGGTTCAAGAAGGTGCAAATTGATGGCTCGTGTGGTTTATGCTAAGGGCAGATATACCCCAGAAATAAACAAGAGAATCCACGACTAAGTAGCTATGAGATATAAATATGAACGAGAATATGTGAAAAAGTAAGAGGTCCTAGTGGAAGAAAAGGGGGAAAACGGCCCTAATTATGCATCTATATCTATAAATTAATATACATGTTGATGATAGAAAATTACATATGCGCACTTAGTGTCTAGAAACCAATGCTCCTAAGTCTTCCACACTGAAAAGGTACACTTCCACCGGACCCATTATGAATACCATTTATCTGAGTGCTCTCCCAAAAGGAAAAATAAATTATTTTTATGGACAGAAATTGGAATCTGATTGATGCGTTCTGCCTTTAATCATTCCCTCTCTTATTCAGCTTAAATCGAAACTACTAAGATTACAAAAGGAAAGGAGGGAACGGTAAACACCTTGCTTAGCATGTCGCATCCCTTGCCTTTTAACTGAACATGAGTGATATGATAACAGGGAATGATATAATAAAATTAGTCATATCGAATTTTAGTGATACGAATGTTGAAAACAACAGTGCTATAATCAATAGCATGTTCCTAGAGGGAATATAAGAATCACATAGCTTTACGAAGAAATGCAACCATTAATTTCAACTTACATTTACTAACATAAAAAAAGATATTTTAGGCAAGTTTAGTTGCATAAATTCTGACGTGATCTCAGTACGAGAAAAGTAAAACTCTATTTCATTTTTAATCTAACATTTAAGATTTGCAGTTTATTATTATGAATTTAATTTTAATACACTATTAGTATAACAAAATTTTTACATAAATATTTAATATTGTATTGTCACATTAACAAAAATATTTGACTCAATATATCTGTTATTTTAAAAGTTTTACAAATAAAAATATATGACTAAATAATAATAATAAAAAACTCTTTTATATTGATAATATATCAAAATTAATCTCTATTATTATTTCTTACTTTCACTATATTTTTAAGAGAATAATTTCTATATATTTATAGTGTAAAATTATTTATATTGTTAGCTAATAGAATTTTGAAAAATTACTATATTATAATAGATAGTTATCATGATAAATAGTTATTCATTATGATTTAATAATTTTTTATATTTATTAATTAGCAGTATAAAATTATTTTACATTACTTGAGTACGGAAATTATTCTTCATTTTTTTAATACATTAACTAATGTAGTAACTGACGTGTTGATGTGAAATTATGAATATAGAACAGAACACCATCTTTTTTATTATCTAAGGAGCATCTAACAATTTCCCTAATCGCCTATTCTCTCTTTAGCAAATCCCCACGTACCCTTTTACTGTTTTTCATCCTTTTGAATTTATTCTTGCCTCTTATACTTCGTGGAGTGTAAAGTTTTCACTGTGAAGCATAAACTTTGTGTACTTCTCTTAATCAGGAACATGACAACTGTTCAAACAAACTTGCAGGGCAAACAAGAGGTGTGTCATGGGAATGAGGAATTGCAAGTATGGTTATTTTCTTATCTTGTTCTTCCCTTCTTTCTTTCTCCCCCCCCCCCCCTCTCTCTTTTATGGATGGCTATCACATGCAGAGTAAAGAGAAGGAAGAGAATATAACTCACTTTTGGTTTTCATTTTAGAGGGTTCCTTTTACTCAATGCTTGACCATAACTAACACCAAAGCACATGGGGGGAGACAAAATCATGTCACTGTCCTAAAACGTACCCAAAAATAATAATAATAACAACAACAATAAGGTTTGTTGAAAATTTTAAAAATGAAAACAAACAAATTTCTCATCCATTCATGTGTAAAAAGATGTTCAATTCCAATACTATTTACACACAATTTGCAATCCTATTGTGAAAAATGACAAACCAACCACAGATGTCAGGATCCTGAAAGATATGTCTTCTCTCTCCACTTCAATTTGCAATAATGCATTGTCCTCTGTGCTTCTGAGTTCGTCCTTACATAGAATTCTTTTGAAGGGTAAGAAATACCTGAACAAGAAACGAAAGTGCATGCAGAGAGATATCATTAACCATAATGTAGTATGTTCTGGTCCTCATAGACAAGACAAGCCTGAAGGAAATCTCAGCATACTTAAGGTGCCTATGTAATGGTTTTCTTTTCACCCCATAAGGATATATCAGTAATCAGATTCGCAGAAAGATTTTTTGCCTTATCACAGCTATGAAGATGCTTAACCAAAACGCTTTTTCCTTGAGATGCATTGGATATTAGGTTTGGTTCTTGGATTATAGTCTTGTTTAGACTCAAGTTTACTTAAATCTTATGACTTCAGATCAATTATGCCTTATGACAATGCTAAATGAGTGGTTCTAGTATTACTTTCCCAAATTAGTTTGTTGACAAGGGGATATAGCAGCTTCCAAAACTTCAAAAGCAAAGGGAAATAATTGCCATAAATGGTTGAACTAAGAACTAAGAAGCTTAACCAAAAAAATGCCAGATTTGTATAAAGATCTATTCAGCATGGTATACATGCTTGTCCTATTGCTTTTATTTGGGAGAATTTTGTCCCATTGTTAAAATGGTGGAAGAGCCATCATGGTCATTCTGCAGTCTGCATTATCATATTCAGTGCTTTCCTTTTTCACATGCCTACAACATAGTATGCACAGCGCATTCATCAAAACTACATCCTTAAAAGTAAAAGAATGAAAACATAAACTAGACAAAGCAAATCCAACAGCAGATTATGAGCTTGTGCATAGGCATAAATGCTACAAAACACTACCATTAATTGTCACAATAGGCAGTATTAGCATTCTCTATTTTAGGTTTCCAAATCAAATCTGCATGCACAAGCCTACACATATATAATGTCCATATCTCTACTGCATAAACTACAAAACAGAAATCCAACCAAATATCACTAGAAAGCCAAAACATGATCCAGCACTGCTGTATTCCCTTTCTTGTCTGTCTTGTGCCTTGATTTTTTGTTTGTTGTCTCGGTTCCTTCATTGTGTCTTGAATTTTGAACCTACCAACGCCAGGGCCTAGTCTAAAATATTGATGGAAAATCCCAAGAGGAAGAAAATTTTGAGATTCATAATAGAAGTGGAGGTTGGTTTTGCCTCTAATTACTGTTTGTTTGGTCTGCATGAAATATTGTTCCTTAGATCACCTAGCCACTGTTAACATAAATAGTGTTATTTCTATAATTGGAGCATGACTAGCATGCCAATTTTAATGTTTATCAGTGGCCTGTCTTAATATTAAATCAACTTCAGCAATATAGAAAGTACAGATGATTAAGAGAAAACAGTGATGTCATTAAAGGTAATCTAAGAAACCAAAATTGCAGTGTTTAAAAATTTGAAAAGTAAAAAAAAAATGAAAAAGAAAGCAAGAAGTGATCTTAAGCGATGGCTCAGAATTTCTAAAGATTTTGGGGTGAGCTTGGTCGTGCTAGAATAATTTGAGATAAAAAGGTGGATTCCACCATCCAAGGGAGGCCTAAGTACGGTATTCCCACACAGTGAACATCCTAGTCTGTGCTATATATTTATGTGCTGCTACTCACTACACATTGGGAAGTCAAGTTAAAAGGAACTTCTTAGCTTCTCTCAACCCCCCCATTCATCACCCCCCCCCCCCCACCACAAACCACCACCAAAACACTGCAAATCCCTCACTTCTTTAGCCGTGCCACAAAACTGCATAGCACCAAAACCAGAATACAGCACTAGTAGTCACTCTATGGAAGGACCACCAGAGATGACTGATCAGCCCCATCACTCAAGTGTCCTTGCCTACCCTATAAGAACCAATGAACACCAATCTATACCAAAACTCACTATGTACCCCATAACTTTGAAGGTATTACTAGACCACTAGTTCCCTTTCACAAAACAAAACTTTCGATGCTTATATACGCCATACTTATGTTGATTTTATGATAGCAGCATATACATTTATGGCATATATTTTGTTACTAATTTTGTTCTCTTTTTTTTGGTTTTCAGTTTGAGGAGTTGGTGTACAAAGTTAAACTAGAGCCAAAAGGACTGTGTTGGGGCAGCAAATGGACTTGCAAAGAGAAGACCATACTGAATGGGATCACAGGTGTGGTGTGCCCAGGTGAAATACTGGCCATGCTGGGCCCATCAGGTAGTGGCAAGACCACACTTCTCACAGCTCTTGGGGGCCGTCTCAGTGGTAAACTATCTGGAAAGATCACATACAACAATCAGCCTTTCTCAGGTGCCATAAAAAGAAGAACAGGTTTTGTGGCTCAGGATGATGTGCTATACCCTCACCTCACTGTCACTGAGACTCTAGTGTTCACTGCACTTCTGAGGCTTCCCAACAGCTTAACGAGGGACGAAAAAGTTCAGCATGTAGAGAGAGTAATCGCTGAGCTAGGACTGAGTAGGTGCAGAAGCAGCATGATAGGAGGGCCACTTTTTAGAGGAATATCAGGTGGGGAGAAAAAGAGGGTAAGCATAGGCCAAGAAATGCTCATCAACCCAAGCCTGCTGTTGCTGGATGAGCCAACTTCAGGTTTGGACTCCACCACTGCTCAGAGGATTCTCAACACCATCAAACGCCTTGCTAGTGGGGGTAGAACTGTTGTCACCACCATTCATCAACCCTCTAGCCGCCTCTACTACATGTTTGACAAGTTGGTCTTGCTCTCTGAAGGGTGCCCCATCTATTATGGTCCTGCTTCAACTGCCTTGGAGTACTTTTCTTCGGTTGGTTTTTCAACATGTGTGACTGTGAATCCAGCTGATCTCTTGCTTGATCTTGCCAATGGTAATAGCCAGTAATCATGTGTTTGAGTCTTTTCCTTTTGAATTTTTATTTTGGTCTAATAATAGTATAAATATAAACCAATGAACATAAAAAGTGGAAGCTGGGAAAACACTTTTTTCTATTTATTATGGATTAAATGGCTCTATATTTCTAAATTATATGTTTTTTTGAGATGGAGCTATGGTTTGCTGGAAGTAGTGAACTGCTAATTTAGAGAGAACCGTATATCAGTATATGTATCTCTATTAATTACATATATGCACCGGAAAGTCTCAGAATACTGTTTTGAAGTAAGCAATGGTACAATGTCTTGACAACAATGGAAAATTGCAGGGATTGCCCCGGACTCCAAGCATGCAACTGAACAAAGTGAGGGTCTGGAACAAGAGAGGAAGCAGGTGAGAGAAGCTCTCATATCTGCTTATGACAAGAACATAGCTACAAGGCTGAAAGCTGAGCTGTGCAGCCTGGAGGTGAACAACTACAATATCACTAAAGATGCTTGTGCAAGTAGGTCTTCTATCTTTTAAGTGAAAAACAATCACAGGGAAAAGATACTCTTTTCTTCTCACTGGTCTTAATTCTTCTATTGGTAAATTGATGCAGGGAATCACATAAAACCGGAGCAATGGTGCACAAGTTGGTGGCATCAGTTCAAAGTACTATTACAGAGGGGAGTGAGGGAGAGAAGGTACGAAGCCTTCAATAGGCTGAGAATATTCCAAGTCATAAGTGTGGCTTTTCTTGGTGGACTCTTGTGGTGGCATACACCAGAATCACACATTGAAGACCGGGTAAGAATTGCATCAAGTTTATCTTTTCTAGTTGATGACAACTGATAATAACATCATCTAACTCAAAAAAGTTATGTTAATATAATTAGGCCTTTAATTTGACTAATATTTTCTCTTTTCCTTTTTAATTTTCATGTCAACATCACACACCTTGAAGTTCCTTTCCACTGTTTCCTACACTCCAAGAAATCTAAACTAGGATTGATATTGCTTGACCACATTTACTTTGTTATCTAAAGCCCTTAAGAGGGACTAATATGGGTTGTGTGTGTACAGGTAGCCTTGCTCTTTTTCTTCTCAGTTTTCTGGGGATTCTACCCTCTCTACAATGCAGTTTTCACATTCCCTCAAGAAAGGAGAATGCTGATCAAGGAAAGGTCATCCGGAATGTACCGGCTTTCTTCCTACTTTCTGGCAAGAACAATAGGAGACTTGCCTTTGGAGCTTGCACTTCCAACTGCATTTGTCTTCATAATCTATTGGATGGGAGGGCTTAAACCTGATCCTGTGACTTTTATCCTTTCTCTTCTTGTGGTTCTTTACAGTGTTGTTGTCTCTCAAAGTCTGGGCTTAGCATTTGGTGCTATTTTGATGGAGATCAAGCAGGCCACTACTCTAGCTTCTGTGACAACCCTTGTGTTTCTCATTGCTGGAGGATATTATATACAACAGATTCCTCCATTCATAGAGTGGCTCAAGTACTTAAGCTACAGCTACTACTGTTACAAGCTGCTTCTTGGTGTGCAATACACTGAAGATGATTATTATGAGTGCTCAAAGGGGGTCTTGTGCAGGGTTGCAGATTTTCCTCCAATCAAGTCAATGGGCTTGAACCATTTGTGGGTTGATGTGTTCATTATGGCACTAATGTTGGTTGGTTATCGACTAGTTGCTTATTTAGCACTGCATAGAGTGAGGTAGATCAAAATTCTGGCGGAGCTCCCATACACATAGCACCAGAACTTGAAGAGTCTTTGTACTAATTCAACTGAGCAATAATACTAGAATATATTAGAATTCTGATGATGTTACTCATGTAATGAAATATTTATCAAGTCTCCCTAAATGAGAGGTAGGGTTGATATACAAGACTTTTGTATGTTTTTTCAGATAATACTAACACCAAGTTCTACTTTAGAATAAATTTCAAGTGCCTGAACATAAGGGATATGCCACTTGATATGAAGCAAGGAAAGTAACATCACCTATTCTAATCTGTAGAAAGGTCAAATATAGCAAATAGACGTTAAGGCTCAGAAACCCTTTTATTGGGAAAACTCAATTGTGGACCATTTTGAGACTTTCGAAGCCATAATTTTGTTGTTACATGTCTCCCTGTAAAATTTGTGACCAGAGAGGACATTTATCAAATTAATGTTCGACAAGGCATTAGTGGCATAACAAGTAGATTTTTATCTAATTGGGTGAAAACTTTCACAAACTTTTGTTATATTTTTGGCTCAAACGTATGGTTTTTAGGAAGCCCAGAAGCATTAGTATATGCCCATTATTAACATTGAGCCAACCAGGTTACATTCATCATCCAATATTGTTTAGATGATGGCATTTGGAAGAATTCAAGACCAAATAAAACTGAAGATTAAGCCTAGTTAATGCACAAATGAAGAATTGGACTAAAATAATTGGTGATGGAAAGTGGGTGGATGGCAATGTGTTCCGAGTACCTTTAAGACCAATGAAATCATTTTGATGATAATTGATGTAAATAAGAAATGACACCTAAAAGATCCGTGTCACACTCTACTTCAGCATAGTGCATTATCCACTCTAAATCACTTTGAAGTTGGACATATGTAGAAAAGGACTATATATTTCTGCATAAAACACAGTAACATTTCAAACAGGTGGACTGAAAATGAAAGGGCATTAGATCTCCCAATCGGCTTGTCAATCAATTATTATGAGGCAACTTAGGACTTAATTCAAACAGGTTCATAGACTAGCTACATGAAATTAGACAAATTTTGAGAAGGAAAATAAAATATTTAATCTATGGTTTATCTCCGTGTGAGCAGTGGAGAAGCAGAGATGCAGTAAAGAATGATTAGTTGAAAAAAGTTAGAAGAGTGACTCCATCAAACTTAAAACATAATTATTTCACCCTTGACATTGCTCATTTTCACTTATTGTTAGGTGTGTAGTCATAAACAACAAAAAGGTAATGCACACAAAGAATTATATTTCATTCATCATAAAACCTTAGTTAATCCAAGGTCAGGCTTTCCATGATGGTTTAATAACTCAATAAAGTTAATGAAGTGAATCTTTTGAAGCATAAAAAATGTTATCACAATGATTACATCCATAATAAAAATGGATTCACACTAATTGCCATTAAAATATATATAGTAGTACTAGAAACCTTGCAGTAAAAATAGCAAAACAACAGTAAATCTGTTAACTTTGTGGTCCAATTTGGCCTCCACATAACTCAAGCATCAGAGGTGAAAGTTTCACATCACACCTTGGCATTATGCAGCCATGCGCATCACCACAGTTCAATGAAACCCCCTTGATGTAGGCATTACGTGCAACTATCAAGCACCTGTGATTGAACAGCTGCAAGAAAGGCAAATGAAAATATAATGGAAGTTCTATTCCAAGTTGCATCAAACTAATAATGTTCCTTGTTAAATTTCATTGAGAATGTTAATTGTTTTTTTTTTTTTGGTCTCCATTATTGTGTGTCTATGTATTGATATGCTCCTAAAACTCACTTCTAATTTGACCTTGTGTTTATCTTATTTTGTATACATCCATGTCCTTGTGCAACATGTCAATCCCAGTAAATGACAGTAAATTAACTAATTAAAGGGAAACATTTGCTTTTGGAACATTCCCTTACTTTGAATATAATCCACAGGAGGCTTAAAGTTTCTTGTACAAGCCCATGTTACAATGTCCAAACAAGCAAAAGAATCTTATACTCGCAGGAAGATGAGGTCCCAGAAGCGCAGTCCAAATACAATGTCACCAACCGCAGCATACGAACACTGACGAAAAGTCATGGCAGTAAAATATGCTATATGTTTCCCAACATTATAACTTCAAAGAATAAACAAAATTTGAAGAATCTAACTTACTTATGTTAGACCTTAAAGCCCCGGATCATTGATTAACTCCGATTAAGGCATGCAAACAAACAAAGATCAATATCCAGACTTGATCTATTACCTGAAGTGATTGAAGAACTTGAGGAATCCATGATTCAAGCTTAGAGTTCCTTCTTTCCTTCTCTTACAGAAGCAAAAGAAGATGAATTGAGAATTGAAAGCAGAAAATAAAAGAAGAAGCAACGAGAAAGAGAGAGAGGAAGAAGCAAGAGAGAGAATCCTCCTATTCCCGGTAAATTCCAAAAATGAACGTTCTATTTTAATGGGGTCATAGACGTCTATATATAGGACTAGGAGGAGGGACCTCTCCCTGTGTCAATAAAATGTAGAGCCAAGCCACCCATTATAGCAAGGCTAATACACAGGACCTATATTATATCCTTTTATATTATTTAACCCAATAATAATATGAATCACATAATTGGGTTAAATGAAATGCTCTAATGATTGGCATTCAATTAATCGAGT
The DNA here is from genome assembly GCA_031439585.1 of Pterocarpus macrocarpus. Taxonomy (NCBI): domain Eukaryota; kingdom Viridiplantae; phylum Streptophyta; class Magnoliopsida; order Fabales; family Fabaceae; genus Pterocarpus; species Pterocarpus macrocarpus. Next base: position 65,575,531 of record CM062520.1, on the reverse strand, counting down.
TTTAGAATTGAAAATTATGATCTGATTTATGGCAGTCCACACATGATAATTTTATCATTCTCCCACTTTGACAACATAAATCAAACTAAGATTTTAAGTGAAACAGTACTCCAAATTAATTTATAATATGTGACCACAATATAATGCCAAAGTTGAGCCGATATTTCAGCTATGGGTCCAATATGGGATTATGAGCATCTTAACAGTGCAGAAAATCGCATTCGATGGAGTACCGATATCATACATGTAAGACGCATATATCCCAATGACCCTAAACAAAAGCAGGATATGAATCGTTGGGAAAGCACAACAAAATGGCATGCCAATATGTGATTTAGTGCAATTCCCAATTAAAATGGCCCAAGCATCCGCCCTAGATGCCATATGAGATATATATCTCAATAACAAAATGAGACTGTGTCCAAAATGTCTCCATGATATGCCATTATTTACAACAATCAAGTTGCACAAAATATATAAACAGATGCAACAATAATAATGGCAATAATAGTCATTAAAAGTTGTCTTAATATATTACAAAATATGTGAGGTTACAACAACTTTTAAATACAAACTCCTACTAACCCAAAATATCAAAAGACCTCATTACACCCATACGGGTTACATGATTAACAAAGACTTGAATAGTCAATCCTTTGTTTAGGGGATCGGCAATCATAAGCTCAGTAGGAATATGCTCGACACATGTTTGAAACTTCTGAATCTTCTCTCTAACAAACATAAGTTTTGTATCAAAGTGTTTTGATCGCTTTGAGCTTTTATTGTTATGAGAGAAGCATACCACAACAAAGTTATCACAATATATTGTTAGAGGCCTAGAGATACTCTCTATAATATCAAATTCTGTAATAAGATTTTTCAACCATATTGCTTGACGTGTAACCTCATAATAAGCAATATACTCTGCTTCCATGGTTGAGGTAGCTGTAAGCATTTGTTTGGCACTTTTCCAGGAAACAACACCTCCTGCCAACATAAAGATATAACTTGATGTGGACTTATAATCATCTGGACAATCGTCATAATCAGAATCAGAATAACCGGTCACCTTATGATGATTTGCTCTTTTGTAAGTGAGCATGTAATCTTTGGTACCCTGCAGGTATCTAATAACTCGTTTTGCAGCTTGCCAGTGAACTACACTAGGTTTGTTCAAGTATCTTCCAAGTATATCAACAACAAAAGCAATATCTGGACATGTTCAGACTTGAGCATACATTAGGCTGTCAATGGCAGATGTATAAGAGACCTTCTCCATTTCTGCAATTTCATCATTATTACAAGGACATTGGTCATTAGAGAGCCTTTCACCCTTTTGAATGGGCGCTTTACAAGGCTTATAAGACCCCATATTAAATCTGTTCAAGATTCTCTCAATATATCCCTTTTGAGACAAACCAAGGATACCATGAGATTGATCACAATAAATTTCGATGCCTAAAACAAAAGATGCATCACCGAGGTCCTTCATATCGAAATGTGTCATCAACACCCATTTGGTCTCATTTAGAAAGTGAACATCATTACTAGCCAAAAGAATATCATCAACATATAAAATAAGAATGATGAACCTGCTCCCACTATTCTTAAGGTAAATGCATTGCTCTACTGCATTTTCCTTGAAACTAAGAGATGTGATTGTACAATCAAACTTTAGATACCACTGCCTTGATGCTTGTTTCAGGCCATAAATTGATCTTCTTAACTTATAGACCATATGTTCCGTGCCACTTTCAATAAACCCATCAGGTTGATCTACAAAAACATGCTCACATAAATCACCATTCAAAAATGCAGTTTCCATTTGATGAAGCTCTAAATCAAAATGAGCAACAAGAGCCATCACGACACAAAAGGAATCTTTAGTAGAGACAAGAGAGAATGTCTCTTTATAATCTATACTTTCCTGCTGATTGTATCCTTTGGCAACAAGTCTGGCTTTATATCTTTCTATTTCTCCTTTGGCATCACGTTTGGTCTTGAGCACCTATTTACAGCCAACAGTCTAACAATCAATTGGTAATTCCACTAAATCCCATATATTATTCTTTCTCATAGAAGTCAATTCATCCTCCATATCAGCCAACCATTGGGAACTATGAGGACCAGAGATAGCTTCTTGGAAAGTGATGAGATCAGAATCCTCAATAGATATGAACTCATGTTCCTGTAGATATACAACATAATCTTTGAATCTAGTTGACTCAGTAAGCACAGGAATTTGCTCAGATCTTCTTGGTGGAAACACAACATCTGGATTATGTACATCATCTCCAACATGCTGATTAGCATCAACACCAATAGTGGGATTAGTGGGATCTAAAACATATGGCATAGACTCTGGAATAGAAGTAATAGGTGTTGGAAGAATAACACACTCTTCTCTGAAGTTAACAACATGTGGCCATTGAGTTGCAACTTGTTCTGATTCCCCTTCCAAGTAAACGGCACGATCAGATTCTATAATTTTGGTTGTATGTGTAGGCAGTAAAATCTAGAATTTCTTGAGCCAATACAATATCCAACAAAGAAACCACTAATGGCTCTAGGATCAAGTTTCTTTGTTTCTGGGTTATAAGGTCTTACCTCTACTTTACAACCCCAAATATGAAAATGCTTTAAGGTAGGCCTTTTCCCTGTCATCAGCTCGTATGGAGTCTTTGGAATAGATTCACTTAGCACATGGTACAAAATGTAAGTTGTAGTTCTCAAGGCTTCTCCCCATAAGAACTCTAGAAGAGAAGAATGACTGAGCATACATCTCACCATTTCCATGAGGGTACGATTTCGCTTTTCAGAAACTCCATTTTGTTGCGGAGTACTAGGCATCGTATATTTTGCCTCAATACCACATTCTTGGATAAATCTAGCAAAAGGCCCAGGATTTCTGCCAGTTTCATCATATCTACCATAAAATTCACCACCTCTATCAGATCTTACACCCTTGATCTAAGTGCTAAATTTCAATTCAACAGCAGCTTTGAACGTTTTGAAGGCATCCAAAGACTCAAATTTCTCACGCAACAATTCAATCCATCCATATTTAGAGAAATCATCGATAAAGGTAATAAAGTATCTAAAACCTCCCAAGGCAATAGGAGTAATGGGCCCATAAATATTAGTATGAATCAACTGCAATATTCCTTTGCTTCTACTAGCCTTATTCTTTCTAGTTCCAGCAGTGAGTTTTCCCTTCACGCAATCAATACAGGTTTCAAAATCAGAGAATCTAAATCATAAAGAATGTTTTCCTTGATCAATCTCTCCATTCTTTCACTGGAAATATGTCCTAACCTCTTATGCCATGACATAGAAGAGTTTTCAGCAGCTCTACCACGTTTATTCCCAATAATACTAATAACATCAAATTATTGTTGGTCAACAGAAGAGGAATCAATATTCAACATATATAAACCATTTGACAAAATGCCATAACCAACCAAAACAGAGTCATAATATACATAAACTCTTACACCACCAAAGCGAAAGGAATATCCATAGCTGTCCAAGGCAGAAACAGAAATCAAATTCCGTCTCATCGAAGGTACATAAATAGTGTCCGTCAAGACTGGGTTATGTCCACTATGTAACTTTAAACAAACTACTCCTATATACTTCACTTTGACATTAACCTGGTTTTCTCCTTTATTTGGCTTTCTCCTGGTTTGGAGCTCCTGTAAAGAGTTAGTGACATGAATACTTGCCCCAGTATCTAACCACCAAGTATTAGAAGGAACATCAACTAAATTCGATTCAAAACACATTAGAGCTAGAGGATTACCTTTCTTCTTTCTCTCAAGCTAGTTCTTAAACTTGTAATAGTCAAACTGTTTATGTCCAACTATACCACAGAATCTACACTTGCCATTGAACTTTGGCTTGATTCCGGCATTCTCATTGGCTTCCTGAGCTGAAGAAGATCCAGCCTTATTCCTTCCTTTCTTCTTGAATCGAGACTTACCATTCTTCCCTTTAAGAAATTTCTTCTTGTTATCACCGTCCTTGTGAGAAGCCAGTTGCACAACATGGGCTTTGCCCCTTTGCACAGTCTGTTCCTCTTGTGTGAGGATTGAGATCAACTCATCAACAAACTATTCTTCCTTCTGCGTATTGTAAAAAGTCCTCAACACATCAAATTCAGATGGAAGAAAGTCCAATATTTGCCAGACCAGAAAATCTATCCCCAATTCCACCTTCATGGACTTCAATTTGTTATACCAATTAGTGAGCTTCATGGCATGCTCACGAACACCAGAAAGGCCATCATACTTGGTCTTGGTCAGCAGATCAAGATAATGCGCTTTCTCGGTCTTATCAAACTTCTTGAACTTCATGCCAATAGATTCAAGAAATTCCTTTGCACTGTCTGTCTCAGGGATATTATCCTTGATTGTTTTGTCCATACTGTACTTCAAGGTCATTAAATAGACCTTGTTAGAATGAGCACACTTTTCATACTTCACCCTGTCAACATCAAAAGACTGATCCGTGGGCTTTGATGGCTCATCTTTAGTGAGAGCAGTATCGATATTCGAAATAGCAAGGTATAGTTTCACAGATTCAAGCCAATCTTCGTAATTCGTCCCATTAAGCTTTATCAAAGTGCTCATATTCACAGGCAAAGTTGGAGTGATTTCATACATTAGTAGGAGATTTTTATGTTGAGCATATCAACATAAAGACTGAGCCATTAACAATAGTATAGTTCCCTCATGCAATCGTAATCTCGCCGAAGGGTCTCGAATTACATTACATGAGCAAACTCCTAATAAACAATAGAACTTTATCCTTAAAACTAGTATCGAGAGGATACTAAGAACTTTAGGGACACAATTATCAACTTATCAAGAATAGTGTCAATAAAGACAAATCGAAGGGTAAGTTTATTATTAACACAATTCTCAATGCAACACTAGTAATAATATTATTTACAAAATTGACATTTCATCATAATTATTCCCCTGAAGGCGAGCTCATAATCATGAAAAAAATGTCTCACAATATCACTAATATATCTCAAGCAATAGTTCTCAGAATAATATTGCACAATATTCAATAATAATGACATTTCATAACTTTAATGTACAACATAATAAATATAAAGAGAGCAAAATTATTCCAATAAGCAAAATGAATTAACTCTAAGAGTATGCCTGCCACAATATGCCCAATAATAACATAAATATGTACAAAATTTTTCAGAACAAAATTCGGAGAATACCATATACTTTTGAGCAATTTAAATTCAAAATAAATTAAAATAAATATTTTTATTGCTCAAAAAATTAAATAAAATTCACCAATATTTTTATTTTGATTAAATATTGTATTCTGCAAAATTTGGTAAATTTTGGGCCAAGTTTCGGGCCCTCACGCGCTCCCATGCACTTGAGTCGCAAGTGGGCGTCACACGCATGCCATTATTCATTGTCTTCTCCATCAGGTGGGTCGAGAAAATGGGTTACATGACCCATTTTTCGGTGAAAAGGGTCCAGAAGGATTTCTCCCTCATTTGAGCTCCATTTGACGTATTCTTGGTGTCTATGAACTCGTGAGGAAGAGCTCTACAAAGCCCATATGGTATCTCGAAGGATCATGATCTATAATTTCTAGAATCACTCAAGAAAGTTCCGCATGGGTTTATGCTATTTTTCACCATTTTCTCCCTCAAATCTCAACAAAAATTCGTGTTCTTGGTAGATTTGTTGTGATGAGAGCTACAAAACCCTTATGGAGATCGAGCTCAAATCGGTCTAAATAACTAAGTTGAATTTTCGATCAAAGGATTGGAGTTCTTATTGTTCTTACTTCAATTTCTCCCTCAATCCAGCCTCAAACCACACAATAATTAGCTCAATAGATTCACAACAACATGAATAACAAGAGCCCTTTACAAATATTAGAATCAATCGGTCCAGAAAATAAAATTCGAAATCAACCCGTTTTAGGGCTCATGAGGTGCGTACGGTTTCAGCTTCTCAACCATCCAGTTTCTTACCAAAATTGATTTCACAGCTATAATCAGAGTCAAAACAAAGCTCTGATACCAATTGTTAGACTTTAAAGCCCCAGATCATTGATTAACTCCGATTAAGGCATGCAAACAAACAAAGATTAATATCCAGACTTGATCTAATTGAAGAACTTGAGGAATCTATAATTCAAGCTTAGAGTTCCTTCTTTCCTTCTCTTATAGAAGCAGAGGAAGATGAATTGAGAATTGGAAGCAGAAAATAAAAGAAGAAGCAACAAGAAAGAGAGAGAGGAAGAAGCAAGAGAGAGAGAATCCTCTTATTCCCGATAAATTCCGAAAATGAACGTTCTGTTTCAATAGGGCCACAGAAGCCTATATATAGGACTAGGAGAAGGGACCTCTCCCTGTGTCAACAAAATGTAGAGCCAAGCCACCCATTATAGTAAGGTTAATATATGGGCCCTATATTATATCCTTTTATATTATTTAATCCAATAATAATATGAATCACATAATTGGGCTAAATGAAATGCTCTAATGATTGGCATTCAATTAATCTAAGTTTTAGAATTGAAAATTATGATCTAATTTATGGCAGTCCACACATGATAATTTTATCAACTTATGGATGAAATGAATCATGATATCCTTAACAGATGTTGTTTACTGGTATTCAGTTAATCAAGATACTAAACAAGGAATTGGTCAAAGTTCGTTAAAGTAAAAGATTCGAGATTTGGTTTAGGAGCTAGATACCATTAGAGTTCAGCAATAATGTGACGTATTTTAGCTCAAAATTGCTGAAATCCAGTGGGAAACCATTGAATTCAAACATTACACATGCGAGTGGGACCTAAGAAGGGCATCATTCTAAGATTGAGAAGTCTAGGTGGTCGGTATGGGGCCTTCGATGGTGGTCTGTACTAGGCATTAACAGGTAAGGTATATGGCAAGGGCTGGTACAAAGAATTGAGTGGTATGGACTTGTCCAAGTGAGTGATACTAGTTGACCAAAAAAAAAAAGTGATGCTATATTCGCAGCACATTGCACATATCCAAAGTGTTGGCAGCCATTACCGAATGCTTCAATAAACTTCTCTCCAAATAATAATGATAAAAAAATAAATCAAGAAACTGACATTTGTGCAATAGAAATGTTGTTTATACCTTTTAGATACCACAATGAAGATATCATGAATTGTAACATAACTAATTAGGGACGGATCAAGAAAAATTACAAAGGAGTGGCTGAAAGAAAAGAGCAGCATTATTAAATAAGTAATATAGTATGTACTAATAAAGAAAAATTTCAAAGCATATATATATACACACACACACATACGTATACATTTGTTAAAGTTGAGCACAACGTTTGTTTAAATCATGAAACTCATTAATAATAGAATCTGTATCAAATTTTTCTTCAATTTTTCTCTCAATATAAGACAATCAACAAAAATGAATCAACAGATAAAATAAATAGAAAATATTAAATTTAATAACTTACAAGACTAAATATACTAATTTTTTGTTCTTCTATAAACTCAAAATATTTTCAATATAAATCCACTGGCTTTATTTTTACCATTTTTATTGCCAAAAGTAAATTAAAAATAATAATAATATAAATAAAACTAAAAAAGAAAGTAGATGATAATAATAATAATTTTATTATTAATACATAAATAAACACACCTTATTTAACTCCAAGTCTCCATTTAGATGATGGTATGGATGGTAAGTGTGGTGGGTTTTCATTTTTTGATGCTGGGGTAACATAAAATATTTGTAAGTTTGAGGACCAAATTGGGTACATCGTGCATGAATAAGCTGGACAATACCATTTGAGCTACTTTCAATCGGTGATTAATACACTAATATCTATCTATATAATGTTTACAATTTTTGAGGAAGGCCGAAGCCCTTACTCCCGCCCCCCTCTCACGGCAAAGATATATCCATCTCTATGACTAATGATAGGTAATTATTATTGTGAAATATAATTTCTTTCTTATTTTTGTTTCTTATCATAATTATCCCTTTATGATGTCCCATTTTAATGTTCAAATAACATAAATTTATTTTGTAAAGAGGTGTATTCAAATATACTAAGAATAAAGTATTGTATTGTGTCGTTTCCTCCCCCATATTTCTTCTTCTTCTCTTCAGCTCTCTTCCCTTCATCCTATCTTTGAAAGGGGAGCTCAACCCATGAAGGTGGCTCATCCCTTTATGGTTTCTTGCAAATCCTTTCTTATTTCTAGCTTTCTTCTTCTATATTTTTCATATTTCCCTTGCATGACGGTTTGACAAATTCCATCAAGTGAGCTTCTTTTTTATGGCAATGATATTTGTGTTGTGAAAGATAATATGAGATTAACTCACACTTTTGTAGATCTCACAGCGGCTAACCCTTTATATTATATCAAAGGAATGCGCTTGGGTTAAGTGACATTGACAACATCTGCTCGTGATGGTTGGCTCAACTGGTTCATTGTTTGCTTTGTTTTGTTTAACGACAGCACATGTTATGAGGCTATAGGCCTGTAACTTTTGCAATTCAGTTATGCTGTATGTTTATTGGTGTGTTGATGTGTCTTCTTGCCTTATGTTCAATGCTTCGGTTTCTGTATGGTTGTTGTGCTGATGTGCAGTAAAAAGTAAGCTTAGTGTCCCCTATGTTTGGTGCTTTTCTTCTGTACATTTGCTGGTGTGCTGATATGTACCATGTAATAGGTTTGTTGCAATCATATTCATCTTGGCAATGGTGGGGGCAGAGGTCAAGGAGGTGGAAAGGGAGAGGGCTTTTCCGACGAGTATCCCATACACGCTATTGCCAACAAGGGATAGATTAGAGAAGGTTAATCATTAAGGTTAATGAAAGTTTTAATATACACCGTTGATCTTTGTTTTTTTCTCTAAATCAGTGGTAATTATTTAGGGACCAACACAATTACTAACTTTCAAGTACTATATTAAATGTTGCCCATACATTTGAACTTTATTTATAATATTAGAAGTTCGAATGTTGAAATAGGAATGCAGTTGATGCGAGAACTTCTGGTACAGAACTACATGAATTCAAATAAAAAATGTGAGAAATGAGTGAAAAATAGAAATCACAAGGAAAAAAAAAAAAGTAGACATAGTGAGTTATCAAAATTTCCCACCAATTAGATTTATTCACACAATTTGTATGAATATGTATTTGTATTGTCTATCTTTATTCATATTGAAACCATTAACTTAGAGAGGATTTTACCTAATAACTACTCTTAACTTAAAAAAAATTTCTAATTTCAATCCCAATATTTCGAGTGAGGTAAGTTTTTAATCTGGGGTATAAGCTTAAATACTTCTATAGCAGGAGATTGAGATTCACCAAAAGTATCCGACAATCAAAGTTTAATTGAGAAATAGTAAAAAGTACTAATTCATATAAATAATTATTTATTATAATAAGGGATCCACCATAATTTCTCACTTTCTTCTATTTCTATTAATTGACAGTATAAAATTATTTTATATTATCAATATATACCAATTAAATTCATTCTTTTATTTAAACCACTCATATCCAAAAATTTATTAATATTATTTAATTTGCTTCGAGGTAAATTAATCTTTAATTGTGCTACTTTTTGTTTCTATAATAGGAACAACAACAATTTTTTTATGTGGAAAAAAAATAAAATTTAAAGACTTATTTGGTTTTAGAAAATATTTTTTATTTTTAAAATTAATCATAAGAATGTTTATAACCTTTTTTTTAAAGATTTTATAAAGAAAATATTGAAAACAAAATGTTGTTATTTTCACAATTTTTTTTTTACAAAATTTTAAAAATAATAAACAAGGTAAAAACAATGTAATATTTTTAATTAATTTTAAAAGTGAAAAAATATTTTCTAAAATCAAATAGAACTAAGATTTTTCAGATTATTTTTTATTTTGATAATTTTAAGTTAGTTATTTATCTTTCACCAATGATAATGACAATAGATGACTACTCCGAAACAAACAGAAAGAACCCCGTTTCCTCAAATCAACCCATTGTCGTGCGCACAGAGAGAGAGAGAGAGAGGAAGAAGAGAAGAGAAGATGGATGGGGAGGAAGGAGGAGGCATAAGGCTGAGCAAGAGGTTCTCCGACAACAAGGGTGGCGGCGAGGTGGACTACAAGACCAAATCGGGCACCGCGTGGAGCCACTCCTACCTCAACCAGAAGCCATGGCACCCTCTCTCTTACCCCAACCAGCGCCGCAAGTGGATCGCCGAGCAGACCCACGCGCAGCGCCAGCGACGCGCTGGGGAGGTCGCGCGTGAGTACGCCCACGAGCAAGAGTTCTTCCGCCAGACCGCCCTCATCTCCAAGAAGGACAAGGAAAAGGTCACATTTTGAGCCCTACCCTTTTCTTATTTCGCAGTTTCCTTTAGTGCGTGGCAATTAATTTTTCGAATTTTGTTGGTTTTTGTTAATGGGGGTGTGTGTGTGTGTGTGTGTGTGTGTGTGTAGGTGGAGTTGATGCAAGCTGTTAGCTTTATGTATGTTCGTCCTCCTGGCTACAACGCTGAGAGTGCCAAAGCTGCGGAGATGGCTGATGAGAAGAGAAAAGAGGAATTGAGCAAAGGGCCTCGAGAACCAAATGATGGTGGACCGTCCTCTTCAATGTAATTCTGTCACTTCTGCATTGTTTACTTCTTGTTTGTTTTCAATGGTGAATATACTGTAAAAATGGTCCCTTTTTTTTTTTTTCGGTTATTGGGTGGTTGAAGTTATTTATAAATAAATCCTTCATTTGTTTGCCTCATAGGCCACTAGGTTCCTTGCCTGGTAAAGACCATTTGGGTGAAGAGAAGAAGAAACCTAGGCCAAAAGATGTTTTTGGGCGTCCTCTACCAACCGAAGAAGAATTCGAAGTTCTTAAAAATGCCCCAAGGTATGTCAATTAGTGTTATTTTCTCTGTTGTTTTGTATTCTCGAAAGGAACTTTCACCTCATCAGTTACACGGCCTTTTTTGTAATTGTTACATCATGGAAATGGTAGGTACGTGATAAGTCACAATTTAGGTGGTGGAATTGGCTGAAACCTGTAGTAACGGGTACATCCTAGATTGCTTTGCTGGTGATTGACAGATTCATAGAATTTTGCCTGATTTCCATGCCACAGATTTTTAGCTTTTATTAGTGAATTGGGGAACACATTGATAACAGAACACTATGGTATCATCTAATAAATGTAGGCAATCCCACCTAGTGGGATGAGGCTTAGTTGTTGTTGTTGTGTTGAATTTAGGGACACCAAACTTCATGCTATACCTCTTGACATGTTGCAGTAATTTTTTATGTTTAAATTGTTGCTTTGAGTACACCATGGATTGCTATCGACCTATTTAGTTGTACTCTTAGTAACTGAATGGTTTTTAGGCTGGAAACAGGAGTTCCTGCTAGGGTGAAACCTTTTGGAGTTGAAGTCCGCAATGTAAAATGTTTGAGATGTGGGAACTATGGTCACCAAAGTGGTGATCGTGAATGTCCCTTGAAGGATGCTATAATGCCAAGTGAAGAGAGCAGATTGAAAAGAGATGACCCCTTGAATGCTATCGTTGCCCATACAGACCCTACTGAGGTCAGTTACTCACTTTTATTGAACTATTGTTTGGGAAATTTTACAATTTAGTCTTGAGTCTTGACATTGTCGATTGTTACACTTATGCATCTGTAGAGTTTGGTTTATTTAAATGCTTATAAGTTTTTCTTTGGGACAAATTTGCTAGTTTGAATATTAATGTTACTAGGTATTCTTTTATTGCTTCACCTTTTCTTTAAATAATTAATTAATACAATGTTCCGCCCAATCACAACATGAAGCCACTAAATTGCAATATGCTTATCATAGCCTCCTTATAAAAAGAATATAAACTTTCATCATGTGGAGTTAGCTTACATCTGATCACAAACTGATGTTCACATTTGCTGAGAATTACGTCCAAAAGAATGTCATTTCTGCCTGTATTCCTTTATCTCAATCCCAATTTCTAATTAGTTTAAGATCTCTTGAGCTTAAATTCACCTGCAACCGATTATTAAATTTGAGATGATGGAAGCAAGCAATTAAGATTAGTATCCTACTGTTCCTGACTATATTCATTTCATACTATGGAAGAGAGCTTCCTATCGATCACTATCCTCAGTTCATGCATTTCGAAACCTTTTTCAATAGAGTTTTGCTCTGTCATTGTACAAGCCCTATCTCTGCTGAGAGCATGCTTTCGGAATTTGGATTAGCTTATTTTACTTTAATAAAAGGCTGAAAATGATGATGTTCAAGAGGAAGAATTTGAATGGAAAGATTTATTTGAGTGTAAAGTAATCAAGACCAAAATGCAGAGTTTTGGATGAAAATGTTGGTTACGAACTTGGAAAGAAAAACTGCTCCTTTTAGATTAAGGATATCTAACATGAAGTCTGGAGGATTTTGCTAATTACTTTCCTTCAGATTATCTAAAGTCTTAGCCTGCCTGCACAGTTTACTGTTGGGTACTGCCTTCTTTTGTTCTTGTCATGCAAATTGTAGTCTAGATGCAATGAAGATGAATATCACTTTTTCCTCCTTAAAAGATGGCTATATTGATATATATTTTATTGTGTTGTTTGGCAAATGATGCAGCCTCTAAAATGGGAGCTCAAGCAGAAGCCAGGAATCAGTCCTCCTCGTGGAGGGTTTAAACCAGATGATCCCAACCAGCAAATTGTTGCTGATGACATATATGACGAGTATGGAGGTATCTGCTTGCAGCTCTTATTTAATAAAGTAATTTGTAAACCTTGAAGTCTTGGATGTTTGTCCAAGTCAATCATAACCATCGTCCATTTTGCAGGTTTTCTCGGTATGGATAATATCCCTGATTTATTGACCAACTTTTCTAAGAAACCAAAGAAGTCCAAAAAGAGCAAGCGCAAGAAGCAGCAACTAGATTCTGAAAGTGAGGCATCTTCTGATGATGGAGAGAAGAGTTCAAAGAAGAAAAAGGTAAAGGTAAACAAAAAGAAGCAAGATCATGCTAAGTCAAGTTCACCGGACACTTCAGACTTTGAAAAGGATCGAGGAAGGAGCAGAGACCAGAGTTCTTGTTCATCAGAAGATTCTGACAGTGGCAGGGTTGATCAAAGCAGAAAGACTAAACATGAGCATTCCTTTTTGCCCAAAGGTTCTGATCGTCCTCGTCGTAGGAGTAAACATGACAGACAAAGGCATTCTTATTCATCCGAGGGTTCTGATCCTGATGGGTACCATCGAAGTTACAAGAACAGCAATAAGCATTCTTATTCATCTGAAGATTCCGGCAGTGAAAGGGATGATCGAAGTAGAAAGAATATACAAAAGCATAAGAGGAAACATAGTAGAAAAAGACATTCTTATTTGTCTGAGGATTCTGGTCCTGCTGGTCATCATGGAAACCACAAGAGCAGAGATGAGCATTCTTATTCATCAGATGATTCAGACCATCAAAGACAACCAAAGATTAAAAGGAGCAGCCATAAGCACTCATCAACAGCCCATTGGGATTCTCGAAAGCATAACAGAAATTATGATCTTGGTCGCTACCATGGAGATCAGAAGAGCAGATCTAAGCATTCTTATTCATGTGAAGATTCTGATGTTGACAAGGATTATCAAACTAGAAAAATCAAACAAAAGGATCGCTATATACCTGAGGGTTCTGAACATCCAGGGCATGATATGAGTAAACAGAGCAGAGAAAAGCATTGCTATTCATCTAAGGATTCTGGTGCTGACAGATATCATAGGAGTGAAAAGAGCAGATATGAACATTCTTATTCGCCTGGATCTGATAATTCTGATAGTCATCAAAGGCATTTGAGAAGGCGTAGTCACAAGCATTGATCGGCTTATCTTGACCCTCAGAGGCGTCACAGAAATTGTTAGAGCTGCCACAGTGTCTCACAAACATTCATCAGAAAGTCTTCCTAGGTAAGGGATGCCAATAGAGTGAAGACCTTTATCTTCATTATCATGAACGTGTTCATTAGTTTGATCCATATTTAGTTGTTTGCTGTATTATATGGGAAGCAACAATTTGGCGAGCCATGAGTCTTGTGTTATATCTTTATCTAAGGTAGTTCGTGTAACAAAGATTTGGCATTCCTTTCTGTTGTGCACCGATCCCCTATGAACATTTTATTGTTCACACCCTCTGTGTGCTATGCCAATGCTTACTAATACTAGGTGTATTAAAGTTGCCTGTTCTTATAAGTGCTCGTTTACGGGTTTAAACTCATGGAACTAGATAGGTAGAATGTAGACACTGAATTCAAGCTTGTTTCATATATATCACTTGAATCATCCCTTCATAGGGAAAATAGAATTTTACATGGTTGTGTTTACCCAAAAAAAATAAAAAGAAAAAAAAAATTTGGATGTCCAGTCGACAAGCATCAGAAAGTTGATTCAATGAGATTCTCCACAATCTACTAGTAACTCCCAATTTCTTTAGGGAATCTTGCCTCGAGTCTAATCAACTGTTGAATATGCTAATACGAATTCCATTTCTATTATCTAGATTGCTTAGAATCATAGCTCGTCTCGCTACTAATATATAACGAGGGATGAATCACCACGCATAATGGAACGCACAATTGTCAAGAGTGCAGCAGTAAAAGTAAACATATGGAGGCATTTTCAACAATAGCGCGCGGGATTGACGCGTGTAGTGCAATTTGCAGATTCCACAGTCCACATACCGAAATTTTGCCGGGCAGCAGCAGCATGCTTTCCCGGTGTCGATGAAATTATGATCTTGAACCATTACGATTAAATTTTGACGTAAGCAAAATTACAATTCAGGTCAGGAATATACAAAGATCAAATTCTGAACTACTTAATGAAAATTTTGGTTAAAGCATGCCAAAAATCAACTCACTCTGACATTACCAGCATTTCGATGCTATGAAATAGGTACATCTATATACGAGGATCTCTTATTCATTAAATTTTTAAGTATTAAAAATAATATTGTCATTCTAGCATATTTGAAAATTTCAAAAATACTTTGCATGATGAAAACTAGAGTAATTCATGTTTCTAACGCAATATATATTGACTAGCATAATCAATGTTTCTAAAGTAAATAATGATAATAATCCGTGTTTCTAATGCAAACGCCATGCCAATTCTCTATAACATACCAAAAAAGTATTAGATCGAGAGAGAGAGAGAGAGCAAGCTATATTGCAACCACAAATAAAGCACACGGACTTCAAATGAACTGATGAACACGTATGGCTTGGAAATATAAAGCAGATATAATCTTAACAATGAGAAAGCAGAAAGTGAGACAAAATAACACCACGTTGAAACCCAAATGTCTGATATTACAATATCCAAGTTTCTTTAGCGGTTGGTCACAAACCATGTACTAGAAGATAAAATGATCAAGAAAATAAAAAAGCCTACTTAATATACTAGATCAAGTTACCATCATCATCTTGAAGAGTCCACTAAAGCTGAATATCAGCCTGATTTCACAAAATGGTTAGACAGCAATCTGGCAATCTCCGTGAACCCTACTTTATCTTTCCCGTCAAAAATAGTCTTCAACTTCTCATCACAAAAGATCTCCTTCTTATTGGTAGGATTCTGCAAAAGAATAGTTCTATCATGCCATTGTAGGGTCAAGCCAACAACAAAAACTCAAAAAGAAACAAAAATGGCAAACAACAAGAGAATCAGGTTTCCAATCCAAGACAAACTATTTTGTTTCCATAACTAATATCATGAAAAGCTTCCACTGAATCTCACCAAAATTTAAGGAGAGAAAAAGATGCAAAACACACACTGGATACAATGCCAGCATAAACAGGATAAGAAAAGCCAACATTAGTTTAAGCTTGTTACTAGCAGGCCACAAATGAACCAAAGAAGAAAACATCTCAAAGCTAAGGATCATACATCGAAATTCCAAAAATCTGCTACCAAAAACCTTACACCATTTGCCTTTCAAGCTCAAAATGTCATTACTTAACCATCATATTGCAAAAGACATCATCGCTAAGAGTACTATGAATATATGACATACAACAAACCAAACGGCAAAAGGCAAAAAGCACAAAACAATGGCCCATCAAAGCTCGAGAAACTTCATACTAAGTGTTTTGCATTTGTTACTTCAAAATAACATGAAACAGAGATAACTTTCATCATCTTCATACATCATCAAAACTTCAACCACAACCGCCTATTCAAAAGTTAAAGCATGTTTAACCAGCAGCAAACCCTAGAATCGAACCACAACTTAATCAGAAACATAAGTAACAGCGATTACAACAAAAACGAAAGTCCAATCAAACCAAAACCAGTAAAACCAAAAAAAAAAAAAAAGCAGTAATTTCAAGCGAGAAATCGTAGAAAATAAAAGCAGCTGAAAAACAGGAAGATCGCAAAGGGAAACATCAGCATTGAGCGAAAGAAGAGAGAAAAAACGGAAAGAAACACAACCTGAAGGTTCTGCAGCTTGATGTACTCCCACACTCTCTTCACGGCGTGGGTTCGGGACGCCTCAGAGGCGCCGAGGAACTTTCCGAGCTCGGAAGACACCGGAACCACCTTCTGTATCCCCGTGTTGGTGCGTGCCCTACTCGGCATCGCCTTCCTCTTCGCCGTCGTAGAAGCAGCAGCTCCGCCGGACGCGGCCTTCTTCGCCGTCGCTGCTCCGCCCTTCGCCGCCGCCGCCATGAGCGCTCGTCCGGCGAGCCCGCCAAAAACCCTAGCTGGTGCCATGATCACTCTAAGAAAACCCCCTTTTTTTGGTTCAAATTTCTGAAAACCCTAGGGAGTAGCGGTACGACCGGAACACAACAACAGTTACAGTGTGGCTTTTGGCTTCCTTTCCCTCCTCTTCAACCTTGATGCTCACTCTCGGAACTTTTCAATGTTTACATGTGCCTGCAATTATGGATGACGTGGCTGATTTTCATTGGAGGTGGATTGTACGGGCTTTCGTAGACGTTGTTGCGCTCAAGTTTGTGTGGAACCGGACGCTTGGAATTACTCGCTGTGTATGATTGGAATATGCAATTACCCTTTTTCCCCTCCTCTGTTTCCCGCTTCTTTTATTTAGTGCAAATTTACAAATTTTATTCGAATTTTTATAAGAAGAAAAGATGTTTAGGGCAAAAATAACCACTAGAAACTATTTTTGTCGTCCTCACTTTTTTTTATTCACAAATCTTAGAGTCCGTTTGGTTTGTCCATTTTGTATTTTCATTTTCAATAAAAACAAAATAATACATGAAAATATGTTTGGTTGTGACCATCAAAAAATTATTTCATGAAAATATTTCCTAAAAACACCATAAAACAGGAAACATCTGTTTGGTTTGTCCATTTTGTATTTTCATTTTCAATAAAAACAAAACAATACATGAAAATTTGTTTGGTTGTGACCATCAAAAAATTATTTCATAAAAATATTTCCTAAAAACACCATAAAATAGGAAACATCAATTTCACATTTTCATTGTCAAATGCTGAAAATATTGCAACTTGAAAAATACGGTGGCATGAGCGTAATTATAATGTTATATGTTTTTATTCTCAAAGACACCATCTTCGATCTTGTTGCTATTGAATGAAAAACACATTCCTCTTTTTGAAACACTTCCCCATGGCCCATCTCTCATCCTTAGCTGCCATCTCGCCGCTCACTCCCCTCAATGCCACCATCTTCGTCCTTCACCTTCCTCATCGAACCTCAGCTTCATAAGCCCGACTTAGCTGAAAACCACCACAACATTAGTCCTTGAGCCACCATCGCCGCAGCATCGTGACCGCACCTAGCCCAACTGCCCCACCAACCAATAGGACTACGATGTTGGTGGGGGTATTGGTGCTTTACATAGCGGCACCATCACCATGGAAAATAAAAGAGAAGGGATGTGGCGGATTGTTCCAAATGATAAATCATTAAGTATATAACACTAGGAAAAACCCCACCTTCATGGTCCTACAATGGAGGTTAAGGGTCATGGGTGGAGGGTGGAGAACAAATTTGAGATATGGTGATATGGAAACCATAGGAAAGTAATCAAGGGATTTTTGAAAAAGCTATTGTGGGATTGATTTGTAGTTTGGTGGTGGTAGCTTGATGCTCATAACCATGGTTGCATTCGATTGACAGTGTAGATGATAATGGATAAGATGGTGGTGCTGACAAATGGGGTGGTGGCAGAGGGTGAAGTGAGGGGGTGGGGGCAACGATATGGTAAGAACAAGAAATAGGGGTGCGTGATTGGTTAGAGAGAATATGACGTTTTAATAATTTAACTTTTTATCTTATCATCGATCTAGAGTGGATTAATCTTTGAGGGGTCAGATTAAAACATGCCTTATTTTTACTAATATATCCCTTATGAAGTTGTGATAGTATATTTTAAGAAAAGATTATCTCATTAAAATTTGTTTAGTGCTGATTTTATAAGAACACAAAATGTCTTATGAAGCTAATGTTTTTCTTTTGTTGGTGTTAACTAATGTTTTTTCTTCTAGTGTTGTTAATTTTCTCAAATTTTATTTTAAGAAATTTTTTTTATAAAATGAATTTATCTCTAAAATAAAAAAGCGAATAATTTATTCACTTGATAATGATTTTAGTAGACTACATTAATCCAAAAATGAATACTTTTTATTTTTTTCATTTTAAAGGCAAGCTCATATCATAAGAGTTTTATCCATTTCTGTAATATAAGTTATGAATGACAAGTGTCATAAACTCATTATATATTATATTTTTTTTCCACGTTTTACGTTCATCTTCATCATGAGTTAATACGTTGCGGCTAAATTAAATTGATGCATGAGTAAAGATTAGTTCCATAGCCTTACCAAGTAATAAGAAAAAAAAAAAAAAGGTTAGCACGAAAATAACATTACCAACCTTTAGAATTGACATGACAACCAATTTTCTAACTCTATATATATATATATATATATATATATATATATATATATATATATATGTCATGATCTCATTTTTGGTATATGCCCTCACATCACACATGAACGCACATAAATAGTTTAAAGGAAGTGTCATTCTGTAATGTACCCTACAAAATAGGGTGCCTCACGCACCAATTACAAAAGTTAAGGTGTACAGTAGTCCTTTTTCCTACTTTTTCTCTTCCCTTTGCAATTTTCATTTTCCTTCCTTCTAGCCAACCACCGCGTCGCCGCTTCCAGCTAGCAACCCGCTTCCACCGCCACTTCCACTTCCAACGCCACCCAGCTTTCGCACCGCCCTCCACCGCTTCGACTATAGCCGCCGCATCGCGCCACCCCGCTGCTTCCTAGTTGCCATGTCACGTGCTCGCCAACGTTGAAGAGGAAGGCCGTCCTCTTTCGGCCCAGCTGCAGAGACGCTCGTTCCAACACCAAATCTACCTTTCCTAATGGAAGCAGTAGCAAGAATCTGGCCGTGGTGGTGGTGGGTAAGGGATTGTAGCACTGAGACGATGATGTGGTGGTATTTGACGGTTAGGTTGTTGATGGGGGTTGCGGTTCAATAGTTGGACAGATGATGGTGGTGGTTGTGGAGGAGATGAGGAGGAGTTGTTTAACCACACTCACAATTCATTTAACTGCATTTATAGTTCATTTAGCCACACTTCTATCTTCCTTTAACCACATTTTCTAAATGCGGGTAAAAAATAAGACCAGCTACACCCGCAAACGCATCATGCACCATACTTTGTCAGGTACATTTAAGATAAGACAGAACCTTAAAAGAAATGCCTTTTGGTCTATGGTCGATGTTTCTAGTTTTTCAAAGACTTTTCAGTAGAAGTTGGTGATTATATATCTTGTTATCCTTGCTAAGTCATTCGTCATTGGATTTGTAAAAATAATTTTTAACATATAGCCCTATTGTTCTTGAAATTTTGGCCAGAAACGCCGCAATTAAATTCTCTGCCACCTTTTTCAGTTCATTTAATTAAATCTTGAAAATCAGCTAAAAAAAAATTCCTACGATCTGAATTCAGAAACAGCAAACTAGCCCCAAGATGTTTTCATCCAAATTTCATAGGGTACTGATTCGCTATTCTATTCCCTAGTTGTTTTCTAACGAGATCTTTAGCAGGAGACTGGGAGTTTCCTACACACGACAATATATCTTCTGTGAATAAAAATGTTTACAAGTGCAAAAGTTATTATAATCTACAGTCAGGACATGTCACAGACTTAAGGTTTACATTAATACTTACAAATAACATACAAATCTTACAAATCACATACTAATGAAGGACCAATAGCATGAGTTGAGACCAAGACTATCAAATTTAGTCATGCGACTCATGCCAATTTAATCAACTCTTTGGTTACACAAGACAATACGTTTAAGGGCAGGTTATTGTTCTTCAAACCCCCTCCTCACCCAGCCAAAAAATAATGCTTGAGGAAGTAGGAAACTATACGCTGACTAATGCGATTTCAGTAAAACCACAAAAGTATATCCATGATACAGGGTGTGAAGTAAAGAGCTTAAGAGATACGTCAAGAGGCCTGAAGGAATATAATTGAACGAATGCTAAAAAACTGATACATGAGATACCGAAGTATCTTACAAGTTACAGTTATGATATCATATTGAATATTTTGTAAAGCCTATCATACCAGAATCTTCCATCCAACAAATGTTGAAGCAATAGACCATCTCTTTATTCGGTTAAGCCTAATGAACGTGCCAAAAGAGGAACTGAGAGAGGTATGGTATTATTCTGAACAACAACACCACGATAGCCAAACTAGTTTTTTTTATATAGAAGAAAAGCCAACCTAGCTTTTTTCATATATAGAAGAAAAGCCAAACTAGTTTCAATAGTCAAACTCTAGTTCTGTCATTCGAATTCTCTCATAATATTATGATGCAAATTAAGCAAAGACAAGAAGTTTCAAATATCTAACTTGGGCCCTAGAAGATAGAAAAACCATATGCAAGACCTACTTCTTTGATGATTTTCCTTTCTTGTGTGAGCCTTTCCCCTTTGTGTTGTCCGCGAAAGAATCCATGTTACTATCCTTGACATTAATTGCCCCCTGGCTGAATTCAGGAGACAGGATTCTAGCAACCTCAGGAAAACCAATACTATTTTTGCCACGTAACAATGTTTGCAAATTCTGCTCCCAAATCTTGTCTTTCTTAATACCAGGACTCTGCAGGGCCGCACATATCATTGTCAAGTGAGTGGAACTACAAATGCTCAAATATAAATGAACAATGTAAATATAAATGATAGAAAGGAAAGGTATGTAAGTCATTCCACCATTTCCAAGACTACAACAAAGTTGTAATAAAATGATTAAAGATGCCAATCTTAAATTGATTTTTCAACAAGCAAATAGTCCAGTTATGCTTGGCTCCATCCAAAATTTTCAATAGGATAGGCGAGTGTTCCTTAATAATAAACAACATCTTTCACAGGTTACTTGCTAATTTTTCTGAATTACCACAGTAATCACAAGAATATGCAAAACTTCAATCCACTATTAAGTTCTCCCTCTGAAAGACCAGCTTAAGAGTAGAATCAATGGCTCAAGACCCACCAAACACAAAAACACACCAACAAATAAGAAAAATCTATGTAGCATCTGATAGTTATAATACTACAGCTTGGTTAACCAAATTAGATATTGCTGGCTGCAATTCTAGGGATGTCTGTAACAGTAATGCATAATCTAGATCGAGTTGCAAAGTTCAACATCAAAATTTACAAAACAAATTGCAAAGCCAATAACCCATTTGCTATAAAAACAGATTGGAGAACAATAATGTTGAATAGATTGGGATATATGTGAGTGAGAACATTCATCAAACAGTTGGTGTGCTGGTAACGAAACAAAAGTTGAAACAGAAAAATTATAAGAAAAAAAATGGGATAGGGATGAGGATTAGAAACCCTGAAATTATAGAGCTTGATGAACTTGGAAATGATCAACGCGATTTCGGAACGAGATTGATGAGGGATGCCCAGGAACTTGCACAGCTCGCTGGAAGATTTCCGGCTCTTGCCCATCCCGCCAATTTCCGCCACCGCTTTGGACACCGTCGACATGTTCCTCCGCCCTACTCCTCCCCGTGCCGCCGCCGCCGCCGCCACGGCGGAAGCTGAGGCGCGAAACCCCATGGCCATCCGATTCATTGCGACTTGATTCACTTTTGTGTTATGGCAACTCTATTACTATACGCCTACACCACTTTCCTTCCAGCCACCGAAATCTTAGAAATGATGCAGCAAAATTTTTTAAAATATATATATAAAAAATTGAATTAAAATAGAGGATTTAATCTCAGTACCAAGTAGTTATACGTCATAATTTTTTATTTGTTTCAAATTTTATTAATTGATAATATAAAATTATTTTATAGAATTTTAAAAGGATATAATGAATGAAATAGATAAAAATTAATAAATGATGTTAAAAATTAAAATTAAAGTAAAGGCTGGTTTTAATTTTTGAAATATAGAAGGAATATTAAATTATTTTATTTTTCGGCCAATAACATTTGATTAATCTTTTGTTATTATTATTATTATTATTATTATTATTATTATTATTATTCAATAATTTATTTGATTACAAATTTTGATTAGTATAAATAATTTGATATTTATATTTTAAAAAATATCTCAAAATTAAGTTTTATGAATTGAAATAACAAATAACATTGAGGGAACCTTCCTTTAATAGCTAGCCAAGTCAATTAAAGATAGATTAATTAAAGCCCAATAAGTCTGGATACTATATACTGATAAAAAATAACTAATTTGATGAAAAAGTAGCATCCATTAAATTTATGATCAATATAATAATGTCATGTATATGTTTTGAATAATAAAATTAACATTAATTATAACTATAAAAAATTATTGAATTATTATTATTATTAAATATATTAATTAAGTCATACAGGTTATATAAATGAACTCTTTGTTCAATATATAGTTTAAGAATTTAGTTTCAATATATTAAAAATATAAAATAATTTTATATTATTAACTAATAAAAATTTAAAAATTTGTCAAATCATGATAAGTAAAGTTATTTTTATATTATTAGTACATAAAAATTAAACTCATAATTTAAATTACTGAATCCTTCTATGCACTCTAGAATAATATAAGCACAAATAAATTCTTTTTTGATTTTCGGCAAGTATTTGTTTTATCAAAGATAATTATCTTCAAATACTATGGAAGCTTAAATGCAGGTGATTATTCTAAGTAAGATAATAAAACAGATAATAATTTTAGACCTAATATATGTTTAAAGTTTTGTGGGTAGGGGTGGGCAAAAAAAATCATTAACTAAACTGAATTGTTAAACTACACCAGACCAAACCATAAAAAAATCGGATTATTCAAACTAGTTTATTTAATTATCCAGATTATTTTAGTCGAAGTGATGCGGTGCACCTCTTGTCAGGTATAGTTTTGTGGGCATAGGGGTGGGCAAAAAAATCGTTAACTAAACTGAATTGTTAAATTACACCAGACCAAACCATAAAAAAATGCGGATTATTCAAACTAGTTTATTTAATTATCCAAATTATTTTAGTTGAAGTGATGCGGTGCACCTCTTGTCAAATATAGTTTAGTTAACTAGAAAAAACTGAACCAAAAAGATAATGCTTAATTTTTTTTTGTTGGGTTATATAAATAAATAGATAAAACTTCGACCAAAAAAAAAATTAGAAAACGAAAAAGAAGAAAAAGAAGCATCAGGACAAATAAGGTTCCAGATGGCATTCCATATTTGCATTCCAACTTCGACATGGCATCCAATTTCGATATGTTGTTCACGCCCTCAAAGGCAAAACTGATGAAGAATTTGCAAATTTAACCTCAGCCATAGGTATAGTAGTGCAGCAATTAGTTTAGAGTGTGTTTATTTGTGCTTTTTTGGAGTAAAAAATTATTTTTTTATTGAAAAAATCAATTTTTATATATTTGGATAATTTTTTAAAAATAATCAAATTTTCAAAAAAAATATATTTTTATCTTTTTTTGAAGAAGTTAAAAAGAATAGCTTTTGAAAAAAATCTATTTTTAACTTTTTTCATTTATATATAAAATTTAAGTTTCAAAATTACTTTTTTTAAAATCTGAAACAAACGCACCCTTAATTTGTTGACGATACTAAAATCCAATAAAGCGGTTAACCAAACCAAAATAACTTTTTTATGGTTCAATTCTTCTATCATAAAATGAAAACAATTTGGATAGGTTTGTTATTCACATTTTCGGTTCAAGTCAATTTAGGTTGGTTTTCCGAACCAAACTAAACCATGGCCACCCCTATTTGTGGGTTAGGGTGTTCAGATGATTTTCTTTTGCTTTTTAAAAAGAGAAGACATCAAGCTTATAATTAATCAGGGTCAAATGTCAATGGGGGATTGGTCAAAGTGATAGTTGCATTAATTCCTTAATCAAAGATCTCGGTTTCAAGCTATGAGAATAGAAAAAACTTCTTATTGGGAGACCCCTATCTCTTATAGGGATCTTCATTGAATCGGGTCGGATTAATTAAGTTCCTGATAATAGGATCTGGATATTGATAATTCTATTAAGACGAAAAAAAAAGTTCAAATATAGGTTTCATTTGGCAATTTTTAGCTAGAAATAAAAGTAGGAATCTCAATCTAGAATTCTGAAAGTCAACCTAAATTGTTGCTTGCGGTTCATTCGAAAGAATATGGTAGTTTTGGCTCCTCCTAGTCCTAGACCTTTTTTTTTTTGCCTCAAATAAAAAAAGTAGGGGTGTAAGTGGATCGGGTCGACCTGACCAACTCGATCAAACTGAACTGACTAAATCGATTCAGTGTGGTTTGGATCATCGAGTCAATTGGATATAATCTGATTAAAATCGATCAGTATTTGGTTTGGGTATTAGATCTAGAAGCGTGAGATCCGATACCTGACGCGATATGAAGACCACATAAATATATGCACATTTTACTGTCCCACCATCGTTGACAAAGTGCTAAAGCAGCACATGATCGCAAAATGTAAAGTGATGATGCGATGAATACAAGCCCACTGCCCATGACGCAAATTGCTGAATCTGCCATCGTTGGTCGTGTGTCCTCCGTGGTTCCTCCTCCTTCGGCCGTTGCTGTTCCTTCTTCATTGTTGGTGGGTTTGCTTTTCCTTTATGACCATGGTCGCCGCTAGTTCTGTTGCTCCTTGTTTTGCAGTCACCAACCACCATTGGTAGTGGTTTCCTATTAATAAACTATTTATTGACTATGATTTGCATATAGAATCATTGTATCTTGGGAATTTTTTTTTTTAAGTTGTATTTTGTAGCCTATGATTATGATTAGGTTGAATTCTTCTGATTCTAGATTTGAAGCTTGATCATGTATTGTTTTTCTTCTTTTTTATTAATGTTATATCCAAATTTTATTTTTTTTTCCCATTCTTTCCTTTTGTTTTTTGAAAGAAGGTCAATCAATCATAATCACAGATCTATAGATCTGAAGCATTGCGCCTCCACACCGTTGCTACTGCTGCATATCATTGCATCAACGTTGTTGTCATTACATGCCGCTGCCAGTGCACATTGTTACCATTGCCGTCGCCATTGCATTGCTAGTCGCCTCTGCATTTCGTTGCTAAGGATATAGCTACACAGCAGCAACCATAGGGACTTATGTTCTAGTTGTGTTTTTGAAGTTACAAAACAGCAACAAAAAATCATGACCTGAACACCCAAATTGAACCAATCAAAATTGATTAGTTCATAATCACTTTTCCCCTAAACCTAAATCAACTCGACCCAATTATATCCCTATGAAAAAGCATGTTGAGGTTCTTTTGCTTTCTTTTCCTATGCAATTCTTCCATTGTAAATTTATATCCCATGTTAAATGTGTTGAAGTAAAAATATAAAGAAAAGTTTGATCACATTATAATAAAGAGTTTAATTGGTATGATTGACAGTGTAAAACTGTTTTACAATGTCAACTAATAGAAATAAGAAAAAGTGAGAAATCATGGTAGGTCCCTCATTATAATAGGTAGTTATTTGTGTGAGTTGACACTTTTCATTATTTCTATTGGCTGATAGTGTAAAATTATTTTACACTGTCAGTGTATTTAAATTAAATTCTATAATAAAAAGCTGAATAAATTTTTTTAAAATAATTTAATGGATTTAATTTGAATACACTATCAGTATAAAAAACTTTTACACAGACATCCAATCATAGATTGCCACATTAACAAAAGTCTTTAACATAATCACCCACTACTTGAATGGTCATGCAAATGGAATATTTTAATTGGATAACAGCATAAAATTTTTTTACACTGTCAGTGCACTCCAATTAAACTCTAATTTAATACTTATTTGAATGGCTAACTTTTTTATTTTTTCGATTAATGAAGACTAACTTATGGTTTTTTATACTTTTATCTCTCCTTTTTCGTCCTCTTGACACGTTTACTCATCTCATACGTATTTTGCTCTTGTGAAACAACAAAGAAAATCTGGATCAGAATATGCTAGAGAACCCGACAAGCCCATATTCCCATCAAACGGGCTGGGTCGACCCGAAACGCATCCAGCCGTCCATTCTGCTTGGCATCTTTCTCCATCTTCATCATCATCAAATCCTTCCGCTCTCCATCTCCTACCGTTCCTTCACAAGCTTCCTTCGGATTCCGGCCATCGGAGCCCCCTTTCTCCCGATTTTCCGACCGGCCACCCATCTCCGATCCCTTATCTGTCATCGACTCTCCTTCTCTTCAATCGCACCCACTTTCCTACGGTTTCTGTGACGCCATGACTATTTCCGACGAAGAGGACGAAAACTTAGCTTACTTTCTCGAATCAGAAGTCCTCTCCGAAATCTCTGACCAGGTATTCACACTATCCATTAATTATTTCAATATGTTTTCCGTAATTCATAATTTGATGGTGTTAGACGATAGATTAGGGTTTTGAATTGGGATTCAGGGAAAAGGGTTGGTTTTTTAGGAGATTTATTCGAAATTAAGGTGTTGTAGGTATGATTTGAGTGGCTATTGTTGCAGGATGAGGAGGATTTGGCGGAGCCCAAAGCAAAGAGAAAGAGGGTAGAGGAGGCTGAGAGTTCTAAGGAAGGTGCTAAAATTTGTTCTAGTTCATCATTGGAGCCTAAGAATCATGGTGTCAATAATGCAATTGTGCCGAGGAGGATTGAGACTGGTTCTTTCAGCAAAATCCCACCTGAGCTCTTCCATCATATCCTTAAATTCCTGTCCTCTGAGGTTACCTCTTTGCTCTGATTTTTTGTGGAAAGTTTGAAAAAAAAGAGAGGGGGGGGGGAGAGAAAACCCTTTAATTGTGGGGCTCTATGTATATGGATTGTTTATCTGCCTTGGTGTGGTTGAGTTGGCTGACTATTGTTTTTTGATGGGTGCAGGACCTTATTTCTTGTTCCTTGGTCTCTAGGTTTCTAAACTATGCAGCATCTGACGAAGCACTATGGCGCCGATTGTAAGTACATAACATTTCGTCAAAGTTTGCAGCTTTGCTGGTGTTGTTGATAGATGTTAGATGCTTAGCATCAGATGACTTGACCTGACTAATTTGGATTATATTTTCTCTTAATCTGTGATATCTGTAAATTAGCTAGCATATTGATATTGTAGTTGATGCGGGAGTGTGATATGAGACGATGAACTACCATTTGAAGTGGTGGCTCTGAACTCCTGGCTCTCAACTCCTATCAGCTTGGCTTTTAGGAGTGGGTTCTCCTCTACTTCAATAGTTCATGCCGATTAAATTTCCTTGTTTTGTGTGATTTGTAATATTGGATTTTCATGAACATGTTTTTGCCTATTGCCACGGTAAAATTTGTTCAGGTACTGTATGCGATGGGGTCTTCTTCCCCCTACAAGGAAGTTAAGGGAATGCCCATGGAAAAAGTTATACATTCAGGTGCTTGCACATTTTGCTTTTATTTATTTATTTTTTAAATAGTCTTCCATTTTTCTTTTTATGAATGCATTCATACCAATTGGTGATTTGTGGTTGATAGGTTTGATTTCATTAATTTAAGTACATAAACTCAGGATGTTAACCAATGATCATATTTCATCTTAGTTCTCTTGGAAGCTGAATTTGAATTATTCAGACATCTTCTTTTTTTTGTGTGTGTGGATCTTGTCATGTCATATCATTATGCAGCGTGATGGAGAGGACATGGGCGAACTTGTCGGGAACTGCCAAAATGAGTTTAAGGAGTATTACATTCAAATGCAAGCAGCTAAACGAAGTCAAGCACCTCACCCTTCACAGGTAATGGGAGTCTCTATTAGTCTGGAACTATCTACTGATATATTGAAGTTCTCTTAGTGATCTCTCTGAGAGAGAGAGAGAGAGAGAGAGAGAGAGAGAGAGAAATAGTTTACAACAGTTCATGCTCCCCATAAAGAGAAAGGGATAGAGGTGAAATTTATATTGTAATACTTGTTTGTTTTTGCTCCGAGTGTATCTACTTTTACAGGCTACTCTTACAGGGATTTGGGATTTCGTAACATTATCTGAATGCTGTGCTGCAAAGTAATTTTGTATCATTAATATTATGATGTCTTTCATCTATATACTTCTTACATCTATAAAACATACACCTCTTAACTGTTTGCGACTTGCCCTAATCCTAATTTCTACCTGTGAAGGTGAATGACGATAGGATAATTCTTGACAAAACATTAGCTGATCAAGTGTCATCATGGAAAAGCAGCAGGGGACTCAGTGATACAGTGGTGACTGATCATGCTTGTTCTGGGGAAACGTGCTCTTACTATCAAATTGGAGATGTATTTATTTGTGAGAAGACTGGCCATGTTCATGGTAGGTAACATAATATATGACAATGTTAATCTGTGTTTTCACATGACATCTTTTTAAAACTATTATGTTTTAGATCCTTTGGTCTGGACTAGCGCTTATACTTTGTGTTTCTTTTCTTTTCTAGTTTGTGATGATACATGTAGAGAAGTAGTTATGGATCCCGCCAATGAGCTTTTGGTCTGTCCAATATCAGGGCACTGTTTTGATAGATTACTATCCCCTTCTGAAATGGAGCCTGATACTGTAAGTCTAAATGTTCTTAACATGGCATTAATTTTTTATAACGTCTATTGTAATAGTGATACATATCAATGCACTTTAATCTCATTAGAGTGGTCAGCTGCTATAATCTTAACGAAGTTCAACCCATTTACCAAAGTTAAGTTAACGACTCTTTAGCTTTTGTTCCTAATGGTTTCTCATTCTTTTAAAATTTCAGGAGCAGCAGCAAGGTGGTGTGACTGATGAGGCAGAACCATTTATGGGATCTGGCCGTTTTGGTAAACTCATCTCTTTGGCTTTCGTTCCTCTTAGTTCCTTTTTTATTTTTAAGTCAAATCAGTTCTTGCGCATGCATCTCATTATGATGCGTCTCTTTAATTTTAACAGCAAGAGCCTATTTGCTGGGATACAATTGTGCTGATGAAAAGGAGCTTGAAGCAACTTTAAGGTTTTGCTGATCCTCACTTGATCTCTTTTGAGTGAATGATCCAATGT
This sequence comes from Pterocarpus macrocarpus, assembly GCA_031439585.1. Taxonomy (NCBI): domain Eukaryota; kingdom Viridiplantae; phylum Streptophyta; class Magnoliopsida; order Fabales; family Fabaceae; genus Pterocarpus; species Pterocarpus macrocarpus. The sequence goes on along the minus strand of CM062520.1, from coordinate 65,545,901 downwards.
CACATGATATACCCTATTATTAAACAATGAGTTATTGCTTTCCTTTTTTCAGTTTCTCTTAGCATAAGAGTATTTGCTTAGTCGTAGCTTATAAAACTGCCATTGGTTTTTCGTGTATTACTGTAATAGTGCTATGTAATTGTTCTATGCCTTAATGTATAGTTGAATATCATTTGAGGCATTTTTCATTTTCTTGTCACTGCAATAGTTCTTCCTTTATGTTTTAGAAAATTTCTTGATACTTTCAGCAAAAAATAGGGAAATTTCTTGTTAGATACAATGTACCAAGAAAGATAAATAATAGACTAATAGAAAGTCATAGTTAGTTTACATTATTAGATTAGTACTAACCAAATGGAATTTGTTAAAGACGTATTACCTCATTCAATCGATCAAATATCTCAACTGTGATCCTTACGTGGATGGTTGGGGCAGATAGATGGGCGTATCGAAGAAATTGAAGAAATCACTGTTTCTAGTCTTCTAGGTTGGGAGGTGCTCCTCTTTATTTCCAACCCTAATATAATCTTTTGAAATATGGCTGTAGTTCACACATTGTTCACTACACTAAGTTACCATTATTTGAATGTTAATTATGTCATAGCTTATAGTATGATGTCAATACTGCTTTGGCAGTACTGCAAGTCTGCAACGTACTGTTTTATGGGAGAATTATTAAAATTCTGAAAGTCAACTTTATAACGAGACTGGATGAAATAAATAATTTTTTTTTAATCATCATTTTAAAAGTAGTTTAGTTGTTATGTGCCATTATTTTGGATAGTTATTAGTTTATATAAGTTTTACTGCATAAGTTTCTTCTCAAGTTAAACTTGTTTTTCGTCCATAAAATTATTACATTTTCTAGTTTTCATCTTTCAAAAAAATTGTTGGTTTAAATCTCTCTTTTTTTTAGTGCGTGCCATTATCTTGATTAAAACATATCTTTTTTATAATAAAAAAGTATTTTTTATTTTTTTAGTATATTTGGATAAATTATTTTTAATAAAAGCAGAATTATTAGAAAAAATACAATTTTTTTTTTGAGAAGTTGCAATTTTCATTTTTTAGAAAAAGCTTTTTCCATAACATAAAAAGGATATTTAAGGATAAAAGAAGATCTTTTTCAATATTATATTCAAACATAAATTAATTTTATATTCAAGCAACCAATAACTTTTACTTCTTCAATTTTTTTTTAAAAACTATTATTTTAATAAAAAAATTTAGAGAAATTGATCCAAACAAGTCCTTAGAAGTGAGCGGTAAATGGTTTTTTAAAAATTTTAAAAATTAAGTTGTTTGTCTTTGTGGAAGAGTTATTTATGTTATTTTTTACAAAATGAGAAATTAAAATAAAAAATTAGCTTTTGATAGATTAAAATTAAAAAAAAGTGTTATATTTGTTGGGAGGAAAAATATAAGCCATTTTGTTTACTGATTAACATTTTAAATTGAATAGCAATAGAACAGTATAAATTATACTAGTATTTGTCAGATTTTAAAATGATGCTAAAAATTGTGGGACCCTTGGAGCAATCCTTTTCTTCTATTTTTTCCCCCCCTCTTTTTTGTCCTGGAGAGTAGGGATGACAATGGATCTCTATAAGGGCAGGGACATGCCCTTTGCCCTCCATCCCTGTTTAGAATTTTGCCTCCCGTCTCCATCCCTGTTTCATCCCTATCGCGGGTCCCCTTTTCCTATTCCTTATAGGGACTCAAATCCCCGCAAGTTTTTATAAGAAAAATTCAAAAAAAATCTTTAAAAAAAAGAAAATTCTAAAAAAAATATTCTTAAGTTTAAATAAAATATCCATAATTATACATATTTCATACCATTATCCAACAAAATTTTAATTACAAATAAAATATATAATTGCAAATTCGTTATAAAACAATAGAAATATCCAAATCACAAAATAAAAATATTCATACTACAAAAATTCAAATATCCAAATTTCAAATAAAAACTTTAATAAGTCACTTTATATTTCGGTTAGAAAGAAAGAAGCCACGGTCACACTCTTATAGAGAAGTAGAATGACAGTGGAGAAAGTGAAGTGAGTCCAGGGTATATATATATATATATATATTTTGAGTAATTTTATATTTATGCGGGGATTTCACTGGTCTCATATATTATGACCTTATCCTCATCCTCGCCCATTAGGCTTAATGGGACGCCTCATTCTCAGTGACCAAACTCGTCTCTATCTCTGTCTCCATTGTGAATAATCCCCACGGGTATCCGCTTAAACGGGTTTTTTTGCCATCCCTACATGAGAACATGCAATCACATTTTTTTATCGCTAAAAGAATTATAAAAGTACAAATTTAAGTAACGAAATTTAGCTAATAAATATTAGTCACGTTGAATGGCTAATATGTTTTAGTTGGTATTATGTATCTTAACATAATATTATAATAAAGAATATTTGTAAATTTTTGTTGTTGAAAACCACTTCAATACTACTAAAATCAAGATTATGAAAATCAAATTGGTATTGAACCGGATGAAATATTGGTTCAGAGATTCAGTATTTCAACTAGTTTTAACTTGGTTCAACCAGAGAATATATATTAATAATACAAATTAAGAGTAAAATAAAACTATTACATGATAAGTTGATGATATTAATATTGAGCTAATTTTTTTAATAACTTGCTTACATAATTTATAGCTTATATCAACTCTAATATTAATATATCAATTAATACAAATATAATTATTTTTATAAAAAAAATACAATTTAAAAAGTTTATATTAATGCTTGTATGATGCAAGACTATTTATCTAAAAAAGTTGAAATATTGAATAATCAAGTCCCATATTACTTAAACTAAGAGTTTCCTAATCTCAAGCCTACTATAAGGCACTTAAGTCTTATATTGTTTAGACTAAAAGTTTTCATTCCTAGCACAACTCTATATATATATATATATATATATATATATATATATATATATATATATATATATATTCTCTAGCCTCTTTTTAAAAGAGAAAGAGATCTAATAGTATTTGATTTGACCAATCAAAGCAAATAGTTTTTTTGACAAAATAAAAAAAAATTATGAACTGGCCAATAGGGTGAACCGGGCCAATTCAGTCAGCTTATTAATTTTGGGTTAATTTGTATCAATTTTCTCTAATTTTTTAGATTTTTGATTTTTCTATTGTGACCAGACCGATTGTCCGGTTCAGTTTTCTTAACTATGCCTAAAATAGAGTGTATTGTGTTGGGAATAAATCCTCTTGTGTCAAAAATTCACATGATCTTGTCATGTGTTATTTTTCACTGTTGATTAGATTCTTTTGTGGTCCTAGACTTGACTTCACATTCTTAATTAATAGTAAAAAACAACATATGACAAAGGTTATGTGAATTTTTGACATGAAAGGATCGATTCCTGAATTGTTTTACTGTTTTTGTAATGCTTTCTGACCATTTCTTTTGCCACAATAAGTTGAGTGGGAAATAATTCATAGAAGTGCTTACCATGCACTAGTTGGGGAAGTCTATTGAATTTTGTTTAATTGGTCTTCTCTTTAATTCACAATAATGGTCCTCAAATTAAACTAAACTACATATTGATCTTCATAATCTTTATGTGTCATAGAAGGAACTAAAGATGAAAGGACAAAGCTCTCTTTCAGCAATATGGTCTAGGGGTGTGCACGAGTCGGGTTGGGTTAGGTTCAAAGAAAAAAGTACCCAAACCAATCAAATATAGTTGGGTCAGGTCAGGTTTTTAGCATTTTTTGGCCTCAACCCAAACACTTTTGGGTTGAATCAGGTCGGGTGTTCGGGTAGACGCTTGCTTCTTTATTTTTGTGAAAAATATATTGAAACACCTTATTTTATGATATTTCAGAATATTTAAATTGTGTTCTTAAAATTTGAATATAATCAAATATATTTAAAAAAAATTATATGCATAATTGATAATTTTATAATCATAACCATAAAATATATTATATATTATACAATATCAATCATTAATAAATTTAATTATACACTCATATATTAATAGAGTCTAAGAGTCAATATTTATGATTATATTTTTGTATATTAATATATAAGTGAATAAGTCATTATTTAAAAAAAAAAGTTGGGATTCGGTCCAGTCGGGTAACGGGTTTAATTTTTAAACCTGCATACTCCTGAGCCATATTGACTGGCCAATCGTTTTATCCGATTATCCTAATCTTAATCGATTTTTTTTTTTTTTTTTTTTGCATATGAGTCGGGTTTTTAGGTTCGTGGGTCGATCCGTACCTGTGCACACCCCTAATATGGTCCATTTTCATTCCGGCTTGAAGGTTTACATCTGGAGGCCTTTTAATATGGTAATTACTATAATACATTTACAAACATGTTTGTGATAGGGGGAGCAAAAAGGAACATACTTGTGAATAATGGAGATTAGGTCTAATAGAAGAGAGTAGTTTCTTATATATAATAAATCACAGTTTAAATCTTAATTGAAGAGGTGTTTATATTTAATGTTCAACCAATCTCAAATATGATTGCCTTTAGTGGAGGAGCCGTGAGAAATTGAAAAAATAAAGTATGTCTATGATAGTGCTGTTAAACTTTTTCTATGTAGACCATTTAAAAAAAAAAAAAACCAAAAGAATACTTATTATTTTGAAGTGTACCAAAATTTTTTTATTTTGAAATAAATAGAAAAACACTTTTATTTTTTATTATTTAAAGGATTAGATATTATATTTTCTTTTAATTTTTAAAATAAAATATCTTGACTTTTTTGGGGGAAATAAAGAATATAATAAAACTAAAGTAATCCTCTTTCCTTTTATATTTTTGATATCAAGTATTCTCTATTTTTTTATTCATACCAAGTTTCTCTATTATCCTTTAATTGATGAAACATTGAAACTGTCTATGTATGTTCGAGTTATTCTTTCATATCCACATAATTTTTTAACCACTTATTTAATTTTTTTTATTGTTATTTTCTTTTTCATATTTTTGGCAATTTTGTGACTGAAATTTATGTGGAGAAAGAAATGGCCCTTTCTCCATAAGTACACAAGAATTTTTCATATATGTTGTTATTCATTTAAACAACCTACTATCGTTATTCTCTCTCTTTATTTTCCGATTTAGAATCAGATTCACCACATCAACTCAAAAGTTGAGATAAAGTGCCTCCAAGATAGATTCCAGTCATTGCACTGCCTTAGAAAAAGGAACCTTTTTTTGTCCAGATACAATTTCAATTAGCTAATGATTGCTTGCTTCTTAGAATTCAATACAATCTAATATCCCCAGCCATATAAAAAATAAACAATTAAGGAGTAGATGAGAACATGTTTAAATTTGATTATGTTTTAAAAACATTATCAATGTTTTAAAAAAAATTCACTAAATTTCACAAATCTAGCGCATTTAAATTATTTATACAATAACAATATTTAGTTGATTCAAGTGATTCAGCATTAATTTCTCTTAAATAAGGTTTCGAATTCGAGTCTTATGGATAGAAAAAATTAGTATTAGGAAAGTTTTACCCTCTATAATGAATCAACCTTGCTCGAATCAAATTAGTTGAAATTCAGTAAACTTTCGAATATCGGTGGTACATACCAAAAAATTATTTATACAATTAGTTTTTATTCAACTACAAAAATCAAAAAAATTTATGTAATCTCTCGTATCTTTCTATATGAAATGTTTTCCTAAAATATCAAAATTCACGTCCTTATCAAAATTGCTTGAAGTATAAGTTATTTCGAAACGCAAAATAAGCCGCTCTAATGAATACGAAGCAACTAGCAGCTTGCTCCCTAATCCTATTCCCTTATTATTAAATTTTAATTCTTAAGGTGGCAAAATTTATGGTGGCAAAAAGTTTGGAATTTCCACGTGTCACTCATTAAGAGGGAGTGCGGAATGCTTGGACGCGTGGCTGACGCGTAATTCCAAACGCGTATCTATCTTATTTGCCGCTCCTCAAATGAATAAATAGCAAAGCATTTGCCGCTCTCTATTTATAATATCTTCATATCCACTTTCCTTGCATTTTTCTTTCTCTAATAATTCATCAAATTTCTTCATAGCCTTCTGCAAATTCCAAATTCGGTTAGCTCCTTTACTCTTCTTTTCTTTTTTCATTTTTTTTTGGGGGAAAACTTTAATCCTCCTTTTGTAACTTTGTAACTGTACTAATTATTCATGGCCATAAACTTTGTAACTTTTGATTAATTTGCATAGATTGTGAACAAAAAATTGATTTTTTTTTGGGGGGGGACTTTTCTGTGAATTCTTATTCTGTTCATGGTTGGTTACTAAGATAAGGGCCGTTTTGTTTTTATCTCTTCAATTACTGGGTTGTCCCGATCCTGACATTAAGCAGTGTTTATATGTTTGTCTGTTTTAATTGTTTAGGCAAAAAGTTTTTGCTTTTGCATGCAACACTAATAATCTTCATAACTTGAGCAAGTTAGCAACTTTGATTAGCATGGGGAATGCCTTGGATTGGAGAATTAAGATTGCCCATTTTTGTGTTTCTTTGTGTTTATGAATTTTTAATTTTGATCTCTTTCTGCTTATATGACTAATGTTTTACCCTTTTAAACAATTTCTAATCCTGAATCATCCATCATCCATCATCATCAGATCTTCACAATGGGAGGTGGAAAGGACAAGGACCATAATGACAAAGGGTTGTTCTCACACCTTGCTCACGGGGTAGCTCAAGCTGCTCATGGTTACCCACATGGGGCATACCCTCCACCACCAGGAGGGGCATACCCTCCTCATCAAGGGTACCCTCCAGGACATGGCTACCCGCCTCCACAAGGTTACCCCCCTTCTGGTTATCCTCCTTCTGGTTATCCTCCCGCTGGTTACCCACCAGCTGGTTATCCTGGCCCATCTGCTCCACATGGTATGATTCCTTGATTCTTATTTTTCATCATTTAATCTCTAATGAACTGATCATCATTACAATGACTTGTTGAGAGATAACATTTCCATTATCAGTCTGAAATTTGTGAAGCTACTTTATGTTCATGATTTCACTTATCTTAACTGAGACACTGGTGTCTTTTACAACAATAGTATATACAGCCTCATTGTATGATTTTAACTTATGTTGCAAATTACATGCAACATACTGATTGTTTACTGTTTTAAATAAGTTAACTTTGACTAGTGGTGACTGGTAATTAAATTTGTGAGTGTTTCATCACCATCATGAAAGTGAGCTTTGGCGCAATAGTAACGTTGTTGTCTTATGAGTTGGATGTTATGATTTCAAACCCTAAAAATAGTCTCTTCTCTTGTGGGGATAAGGTTATATGCATCTACTTTATCCAAACCCTATCAGGTGAGAGGCTTAGGTAATTAAGTTTGTGAGCATCTCATCACCATCATGAAAGTGAGACTTGGCGCAATAGTAAGGTTGATATCTTGTGAATTGGATATTACGATTTTAAACTCTGAAAATAGTCTCTTCTCTTGTAGGAATAAGGTTATGTGCATCTACTTTATTCAAACCTTCTTAGATAGGAGTCTTGTGCACTAAACTGTCCTTTTATCATTACTATCATGACATTTTTCTGCTCAATCCTTAACATTCTCCTGTTCTCATTTATATTTATTTTGGCTATTCTTCGGTGTATTTGAACTTGATATTCTTGTTGTTGAATGTGATTTAATATTGAACCCAACCCACTGATGCATTGGCTAGTTGAAAGCTTTTTTGCTGTCTATGTTGACACTAATATCCTTGAAAGTGACTAACTTGTCTGCCTTGTCATCAGGAGGGCATGGGCACGGACACGGTGGTATGGGGGCATTGCTTGCTGGTGGTGCTGCTGCTGCGGCTGCTGCATATGGTGCTCACCATGTTTCCCATGGCCACTATGGACACGTGGGACACATGGGCCATGGGAAATTCAAGCATGGCAAGCATGGGAAGTTTAAGCATGGAAAGTTCGGCAAGCATGGCAAGTTTGGCAAGATGTTCAAGAAGTGGAAGTGATCCTATGTATGTGCAACTGTGACCCCCAAATGCTACTGCTTATAGCTTCTACAAATAAACGAGAATTTGTGTGATGTCCATTAATATTTTGTTGAACTCTTGTATATATATATATATTCCCAAGAAGACTTTAGCTAAGGCGAAGATAAATGATTCAGTTTAGATTCTAGAAATTGAACGGCAACAGATATTATGTACAAGCTTGGTGTTGCTGCAGCAGGAAGCGTTGACTAGTTCATGCCTATTTTGTTTTGCTTTATAGGAACATTTTAGTTTCACCCGGTTGATTCATTTTGTTGCACTGAAAGTGGATCACTCATTGTCTTTATGTTGCACAACCATAAACCCGTACCATTCTCTTGTCCATAGATTATGGTAAAGTGGTGAAATAAAATTCCTCCTTCTTGATATGCTTTACTCTTATTGGTTCAAAGCCTATGTGTTTAAGGGGGAAATTTGTCTATTTGTTGTCAAATTTCTTATTTCTTATTCAAGTTGTCAATTTAAGAAGGAAGTATATTCATTTTGGGATTTTCAACTTCTAATGTATTAATTTAAAGCATCAGAATCTTAAGTTAAGTAGAAATTTGACAGCAGAATACAAATATGAATTTGACATAAAAAAAACAAATTGCAAAGTAAAAATAATAAAAAAAATAATTATATATCTTTCTAAAACATCTTAAAATATTGAATGTTTTGCACGTACAGTTATTATCTTAAAAATGTAAAAATCATTCATTATTTTTCTTATTTAAAAATTTGGAGAATGGTTAGCAGAATCTTTTAAGAAAATATTGTATCATTATTCAAATATAAAATAGAAAGTACAAAGGATGTAAATATTGAATGTGAATGCGCTTTTGACATAATGTAAATATGGCATGCCAGGGTGAAAAATACGCCGATAATGAATGAACTGTATGTAGATGGTAGTAACAAAAACAATTGGAGTGTAAAATGACAAAGTATAAAATCTAGGATAGCATGAGAGTCGAGGCTAAATTTGCATGAAAAGTAGAAGTTCAAGGATTAAAAATAGAAAGTATCTTAACTGTTTAATCAGATATTTGAAGTTAGAGTCTTGAAAATAAAAAACAATTTGTTGGGAGGTCATTACTCTTTTTAGGGACCTCTATCCAATAGGATTAGTCAAGCTCTAAATATCAATAATTTTATCGAAATAAAAAATAAATTAGATGACTAAAATGAATAAGTGTCAAAGAATATATGAAACATAGGGTGCAACTTAACATATCGAAATTCTTCCTAGTAAACATATATGATTATTTAAATCTAGGCCGCAATATTTCTCCTTGTGAAATATAGTTAAATAAAGCTGGCCGATTTTCAGTCCTTTTACTTAAATAGATAATAGATAATGATCTAGAGATCGACTAACTTCGATATAAATTTGCGGAAATTCTTCAATTGTTATATTTTATTTGAAATTACTTAAAAAAATAAAAATTAATTTGTATACAGGGTTCATCAAAAAGAATATTTAAATTTATTTGGAGGAACAAATTCAATTTTTAATGCATACGAAAAATGATATTTCATTTTATTCAATAAACACATGTAACTATCCTTATTCAGAATTTGTACAATAAGTATCTTAAATTCTTAATGAAAATAAATTATAAACTCAAATAATCAAAACTACAATTAAATAAAGTAAAATAAAATTTAAATAAAATTTACATAAACACAACTTAAATAAAAAGTATTTTAAATATTTTACCGATGCTTAGTTAATTCTAACTGTTTGACAATTATATATAGTTAAATAAGATCTTGACAACAAAAAGGTAGCTTTAAAACTAAAGTAATTCCTATTTTATAAGAGTAAGGAGATATTTGGTAAATTAGAAAAATAAGATAATTAGGTATAATGGGGTCTAATTTTTAATAAATATTTGATAACTATTGAAATATTTTAAGATTAATTTTTATCTGAATTAATTTGGATCTAAAATTAATTCTTAAAAAATTAATTTTAAATTTATTTTATTTTATCTCAAATTTTTTCTGTTTTTGTTTTATATTTTTTAAGTACTTGTCAACTATCTTTTATTGCTGTTCATCGCCATGATTCACTATCATTAGCTGTCAACTGCAACTAGCAGTTGCTGATTACCACTGCCGGCCTCATCCGCTGTCATTTGCTGCCATTGGCCGCCACAGTTTACCACCATCCGTTGCCGCCGATCCCCACAGTTTGTCACCGCCAGCTACCACCATTAGTCGTCACCACCACCATCCCACCGCGGTCACCATTGTTCGTTGCTAGCAGGCACTGCCACTTGCCATGGTTTGCCATCGTCTACTAGATTAATTTCTTTAATGACGTAGTAAAAAAGAAAAAGGTATAAAAGAAGAAGAAAAATATATGTTAAAACTAATTTTTAAGTTATGAAATCAAATAATGTTTAATTAAAAATTAGTTCATTTTTATATCGATTAAAATAATTAATTTTATTTTATATAATGATAGCTTAATTTTTGAGGTTATTAAACATTCCCTAAAATCATAAGTTTATTTGTCAAAAGATTTGTGATATCAATTTGATTTTAAAAAGATTAAAATTTATTTTAAATTAATCTAATTTTTTAAAATTTTTTTAGACTAATTTAAAATAAATTTTAATTTTTTGAATATAAAATTAATAATATAACTCTTCTAAGAATCAAATTAATATTATAACTCTCTTATGAATCAAACTAATGTTTTTCAATCATTTGAAAGATTAATTTGGAGTATTACTCATTTATACTACTATATAAAGGTCTTGAAGCATTTTAACTATCTTTTGTTCATAATTATTTTTTCCATTGTACTCTTATCCACTTTCTTAAACCTTCTATAATAATTCCTATAACTTCCCTTATTGACAATAACTCCTTTAACTTTCTTTTTAGTGCTAAATTTTTTTTTAAATAATTTTTTCTTTCTCAAATATTACATCCTTATTTTAAAAAATTAATAAATACAAGTCAATTTGCTAGTTTCAAATAAAGAATTTCAGCGCTGCTAGGCGTATGTTACAAATGCGGTGAATTACCTTCTGACCAATCACGCCTGGATTGCAGTACAGGAAGAGGACGGACCCAAAAACAAAAAAAAATCGCAACCCAATTTGCATTACAACTCTGCATTTGTACGTCGTTTTGGTTTTTTTTTTTTTTTTTTTAAGTACCATCTCGGATTTTCCAAAGAATTTTATCTATATTTAAATTTATCTTGAATATGTCGTTTCAAGGGTTTCTCAATCGTCATCCGGAAATGGTCAAATTAATAAAAACCAAAATTCACAATTTATACAAAACAAAAAGAAAAAAGAAAAAAATTCATTATAATAAAAATCAGCAATATGTTTTCTTTTTTAAATAATCAATTATATCATAAGACAAGAAATTATAAATCATTATTCTTTAAACACTTACTTTTTAAAATATCCATTTGGTCACAAAATATTTATATTCATTTTTTTGTTCAATTTTTATAAAATAAAAAACAAGCGCACAACATGCACTGATATTATTTATATCCTTATAAATTACAAATAAAGCCAAAAAAAAAAAAATCCCATCCATGCGAAGTTGGATTGGTTCGAACCCGAATCAAAACCGACCCACAAACCCGATTCCAGTTTTAAGCTGGAGCAAGTAACCCTAGCTTTTTGCTATATGCTTGTGCTTTTCTGAATCTCCATCATCCACACTGAACGTTCCCACCACGCGTCCTTCCCTCTCTCTCATCGGCACTCTCCGATCACTTCCTACCGAAGAAGGAATCTTCAATCGCCGCGATAACCTTCCCTCTTCTCTGCCCAAAAGAAAAAAGGGTTTTTTTTTGTTTGTTTGTATTTTGAGGCGGCGTGATGGCGGATCGATTGACGCGTATTGCGATCGTGAGCAACGACAGGTGCAAGCCCAAGAAGTGCCGCCAGGAGTGCAAGAAGAGTTGCCCTGTCGTCAGAACCGGTAATTAAATAAAATTAAGATCTCTTTTTCCTTTTTCGTTTTTTGGTTTTTTTTCCCCCTCGGGCTTTTGTGGCTCGATTCTGTGAGACACTTGATTTTTACCTTAATGTCCCAACAAGCTTCAAATTTGCAAACTTTTGCTCAACTGTGGATTTGGGTATTTCGTTTTTTTTTTTTTTCCTGGGAATTTGATGTTATCATAATTTATGTTTCTTAATTCTTATGGGGGTTTATAGTGACTGAAGAATTATGTGTGTCAGTCAGGTAGATTGTGTATTGAAGTTCAAATTTCCAAATTTTAGCTCAACCATAGCTTTTTTTTGGTTTGGGGGGGGGGGGAATTGATGTCATCATAATTTATGTTTCTTAGTTCTTATTGGGTTTATGGTGACCTGAGGAATTGTGTGTGTGAGTACAGTTAGATTGTGTATTGAGGCTCAAATTTCCACACTTTAGCTCAACCATAGATTTGGGTTTTTCTTTCTTTTTTTTTTTCTTGTTTGTTTTTTGGGTGATATTATCATAATTTATGTTTCTTAGGTCTTGCTGGGTTTATGGTGACTGAAGAATTATGTTTGTGAGTGCAGGTAGACTGTGTATTGAGGTTACTTCTTCTTCAAAGATTGCTTTCATATCTGAGGAATTGTGCATTGGATGCGGTATTTGTGTTAAGGTAGTTAAGATGCCATTGTTGTTATTAAGTTGTCTTTGGTTCTAGTTTGATGAGTTTGTGTGATGAGATGGTTTTGATATCCGGTGGTGTAGAAATGTCCTTTTGAAGCCATCCAGATTATCAACCTGCCCAAGGACTTGGACAAGGACACCACTCACAGATATGGTCCTAATACTTTTAAGCTGCATAGGTGAGTCATTTAGCTGCAGGTATCTGAAAAATTGGTGACCATATGTTTTCTTTAGTTTGTGACGAATGAACTTATAATCGCAGGTTGCCTGTGCCGAGGCCAGGGCAAGTGCTTGGGTTGGTTGGGACTAATGGAATTGGGAAGTCCACTGCACTTAAAGTTTTGGCTGGAAAATTGAAGCCAAACCTGGGTCGTTTCACTGTAATAATTAAAACTAGCCTTTTGATTTTACTGCAAACTTCTTTGAGGTTTTGTTTTATTCATTTGATTTTCCTCTTGCTTTTGCAGAATCCACCTGATTGGCAGGAGATTTTAACCTATTTTCGAGGATCTGAATTGCAGAATTATTTTACTCGTATTCTAGAGGATGATTTGAAGGTAATATCTATGTCCCTGTTTTAAATGTATGCAGTGATTTTATACTGATTTTCCTACACTGATTTTCCTATTGTGACAATCTCAAAACTGAGCAAATATTGTGGGCTTTCATACCTGTGTGCTTTTCTTCATTTTTCTTTTCCATTCTAATCTTCGTACTGGATCGAGGGTCAATTATGTGATGTTACAGGAATGGAGTCCATTAACTTACTTAGTTAAAATTGCTTCAAATGAGAAGGGATGCAATAATTTTGCAAGTAGAGTTAGGAAAACTTATTACTTATTAGTTTGCTGTCCCCTACAGATGATTAATTTACATCATGTCACATTGCTGTTAACTTAGCTGAAAATGTGTTAAGCCAGTTTGTGGTAATTAGTTTTAGCGCCCAAGTGTTAATAAATCACAAAATTACTTTGTTGGAGACCACATCAAACATTGGTACATTCAAATACCTTATTCATAAATAAACCATCTTAACATATCATGAAATGTTGTCTGGAGCTTGTGCACATATACATGTTACTTTACCACTAATTATATAGTCAAACTATTATTATGGTAATACAAAATTGGAAAACCTTTTAATATATTAATGTAAGTGTTTGCAGGCATTGTAAATTTTAGCTCTCATCATGCACCTAAAATAAATTATTTTGCATTGGAACATACTGCTTTTTATTTTTAATTATTATTATTTTATTTATTTATTTTTTATCCTATTAATTGTGCTTATTTTAATGTGTGTGTTTGACATAGGCTATCATCAAGCCTCAGTATGTTGACCACATTCCAAAAGCAGTGCAAGGGAATGTGGGGCAGGTGCTCGATCAGAAAGATGAGAGAGATAAGAAGGCAGAGCTTTGCGCTGATCTGGAGCTTAACCAGGTTATAGATCGTAATGTTGGCGATCTATCTGGTGGAGAGCTCCAAAGGTTTGCTATTGCAGTTGTTGCCATCCAGAATGCTGAGATATACATGTTTGATGAACCTTCTAGTTATCTTGATGTGAAACAGAGGCTGAAAGCTGCTCAAGTTATTCGATCATTGCTCAGGCCTAATAGGTTTGTGTCCTTTCCCCTCAGTAGTATCTGCTTGAAATCTTGTCTTTATCATAGTGTATGCCTTTGCTGATATATATTGAATTTGTTTGCAATTCTCTCTTTCCAGCTATGTAATTGTTGTGGAGCATGATCTTAGTGTCTTGGACTATTTATCCGACTTCATTTGCTGTTTGTATGGCAAACCTGGTGCATATGGAGTTGTAACACTTCCTTTCTCAGTCAGAGAAGGAATTAATATTTTCTTGTCTGGCTTTGTTCCAACAGAAAATCTTAGGTTCCGGGATGACTCTCTTACCTTCAAGGTAAAACTAACCCTTTTAGGCATCTCCTACCTCCAATATGCTGAATATAAAAACAGTTTGGGTGGTGAAAATGAAATGTGTTGGAACTGATAGCTGCGTTTGTTTAAAGATTCCAAAGATAAAATTTAGTGAAGTGTTGAAAATATTCAGCACATGGAAGGTCACTGAATATATTCAGCAGCAACTCTTTCCTTATTAAAATTATTACATGACAGTTATTCCCATTAGTGTTGCCTCATTTACATTATTATGTTAATATGTATAAAAGCTCGCACAATGAAAATATTGTCAAACATTATAAATCAATGCTTAATTGTTTGTTACTGTAAGTTTCAGTTTTGGATTTACAATGCTAAAATATCATACACACCTTACTCTTGTCCTGTCTAGGTTGCTGAGACTCCACAGGAAACTGCTGAGGAGGCTCAGTCATATGCACGATACAAGTATCCAACCATGACCAAAACTCAAGGCAATTTCAAGCTTCGTGTTGTTGAAGGAGAATTTACTGATTCTCAGATTATTGTGATGCTGGGTGAGAACGGGACTGGAAAGACAACATTTATTCGTATGCTGGTATTCTTTTATATTGTCATATTTGGTCTTTTATGGAACTAAGTAATTCTTACACATTCTAATTGCCATACTCCTTTGGATTATTCAGGCTGGTTTGTTGAAACCTGACATGATAGAAGGTGGATCTGAGGCAGAGATGCCTGAGTTTAATGTTTCATACAAGCCTCAGAAGATTAGCCCAAAGTTCCCGTCAACTGTTAGACACTTGCTGCATCAGAAGATACGTGATGCATATACTCATCCCCAGTTTGTATCAGATGTGATGAAGCCGCTTCTTATTGAACAATTGATGGACCAAGAAGTTGTGAATCTTTCTGGTGGAGAGTTGCAAAGAGTTGCACTATGTCTCTGTCTTGGAAAGGTATTAAAAACTTCATCCCTGAGAACTGCTCGAGATTGGTTATGCTTGTTAATAGCAATGTAAACCACCCCATTTCAACTTCGCCCTTTACATTCTTGAATAGCTTCATGGTTTCCTTTATGCCTGTGATGTCTTTATTTCCATATCATGAAAATTAGTTTAGTGCTAATCTCATTTTAAGTTTTTTGGAACTACACTACTTGATTTTGTCATGCGAGTTCTCTTCTTGTAGTGTGTACCTATATTTCAAACTATAGGTGCATTTGTTTCAGATTTTGAAAAAAGTGATTTTGAAACTTAAATTTTGGGTGTGTTTGTTGTGCTTTTTTAAGCAAAAAATCACTTTTTTCATTGAAAAAAATCAGTTTTCAGCTTTTTTGGAGAAGCTGAAAAGGGTAGCTTTTGAAAAAAATCAGTTTTCAGCTTTTTCTGATATATATAAAAAAATTTATGTTTCAAAATCACTTTTTTCAAAATCTAAAGCAAACGCACCTTTTATATATAACTGAAAAAGTTGAAAATTGATTTTTTTTCAGAAGCTACTCTTTTCAACTTTTCCAAAAAAGCTGAAAATAAATTTTTTTGAGAATCTGATTATTTTTAAAAAATTATCCAAATATATGAAAACTAATTTTTTCAGTGAAAAAGTGATTTTTTTACCCCAAAAAAGCAAAAACAAACGCACTCTAAATAGCAATTAACATGTTCTACCATTGCAGCCTGCTGACATATATTTGTGCTACTGCTAATGCTGTGGCAAGATTTTTAAAACTATATAACTTGGTTTTGTTGTGTGGTTTCTTGTCTCTTAAGATGTATGCCTCTGTTTCAAACTAATTAGCATATTAGGTTCTTCTGATCATTGCTATTTTACCATAACAGCCTGCAGACATCTATCTGATAGACGAGCCGAGTGCATATCTCGATTCTGAACAGCGTATTCATGCTGCCAAAGTCATCAAGAGGTTTATTCTTCATGCGAAGAAAACAGCTTTTGTAGTCGAGCACGATTTCATTATGGCAACTTATCTTGCTGATAGAGTTATTGTTTATGAGGGTAAACCATCAATTGATTGTACTGCAAATTCTCCACAATCACTGTTGACTGGGATGAACCTTTTCTTATCAGTAAGTAACATTATTTTCAATGGTTCCATTACTTTTTCCCCCTTTGATACTTTTGATTTAAAGTATCATGCATGCTAAAAATTTCGTTGTGCTCTATGCTGGTCTTGCATAACCGATATAATGTACATCATCACTGTTGCAGCATCTCGATATCACATTTAGAAGGGACCCAACTAATTATCGCCCACGAATCAACAAACTTGATTCAACCAAGGACAGGGAACAGAAGTCTGCTGGGTCTTACTATTACCTTGATGACTGAGTTTATACTAAAGGGCAGGTTTGTCCTTATGCATTTGCTATTCCTCTTAGATCACAATGCTTTTTATGGCAACTGGAATGGAAACTGACTCTATTCTTTGTAGTTGCAGTTGCTGTTGGCCAACTTAACGTTGCATCACTTTGAGGAGCTTTTCATGGGATATCTCAGCTTTAGTTCATTTGATGCCTTGACATATAAGACTGTCATTTTGTCCTTTGAAGGCATCTTTGGCAATGGATAGCAGAGTCTGCATGGAGGCCATAATGTTGGTTGGTGCATTTGTATATGTTTTTCCCTAGTATCTAGTGCAGTTGCTCATCACCAGTTTTGGTATGACTTAGGTTGGTGAATCTAAATATTAAATGAGTTCATATTGGTCGCGGTTTTACATTTGTTGCCCTAAATTTAGAGGAACAGCCATGATCTCAGATTGAGTTTATCCCTATTTTGGCGCTTATAATTTATGGGTTGAATATGTAACGGAGTATACGTTTCACTCCCATGTGACTTGATTTTGATAGATGACTCTATTTTGGAATATATTGCCACTGATGTGGTTAATTTTTTATTGGTTATTACTTCTTTAGATGAAATTGCGGTTGGCTGTTAACTATATGAAGCATCATTTTGTCTCCTCGATGTCGTTAAATAATTTTGCAAAATGGGTTACTACTCTTAAAAAGGTGATTCAAATAATCTGTGGTGGTTGAAATGGGCTGATTATGTATGAAGTATTTTGTGATTTTATAAAAATGAATTAATGTAGAAAAGTAGATAAATTATTAAAGAGAAAAACGAGTAGGCTTTTTTGTTTTTTTTTTTTTGTTTTTTGGATGTATATAAACGAGTAGACTTAAAAATATAATAATTAGGTTATTTTAGCTAGTAAAGTAAAATAATGCGTCTGTTTTAATTATTTTGACATTCTTCTTTTATGGTACTTTTTTCCTTTATCTTGATCAATGATCTGTCCGTGAAACTGAAAAAATATAACTAAATTTAACAACTAGAAATTTTGGTATGTTATACATGGAACTTTTTGGATTTTTTTTAAAATTTAATTATTAAAAGATTAATATATAATGTCAAAAAAAATTTTAAATATTTTTTTAACAGTTTTAAAATTTATATTTTAATTCATTAAATATTCATGAATATTTATAATCGTTCTCCTACAGAGATTATAAATCAATGCCCGCAAAGATAGTTAAAAGATCCTACACATGCCTATATACAAGTACGGGTTAAAAAATCTAGTAATTGCCAATTGCATTTTTTAAATCTATGTGTCGATGTCCAATCAAGTTTATTTTGCATCTTGCTAAATGAATATTTTCATTGCTAAGGGGTTGGTTCATATGATAAATATTAAAATACTGACTAATAAAATTTAGGTTTATATATGTACAAAATTGTTTATAGCAGCAACTTCTTTATAGCAGGGCTTGTACTAATATTGTTGGCCTTAGAATTAATAGTCTTCATTGTCCTTAAATTTTCTATAGGCACTCCTATCCCAAACCAGCATCAATAAGGCTATAACCTGCAGCCTTTTTTAATCCTTGGTCCTTGATATATTGCCTCAACTCAGTAGCATCTTTCCAGCTTCCTGCAGCAACATACATATTTGACAATGATATGTAATATCCAACATTTTGAGGTTCCACTTCAAAGAGATGTTGAGCAATTTGCTTTCCCAACTTGAGTTCTCCATGATAGTTGCATGCACTCAGGAGTGTTCCCCATACACCTGAGCTTGCCTTGGAATGTAACCCCTTTGCAAAGTCATAAGCCTCATCTAGCCTACCTGATCGACCTAGCATGTCAACCACATAAACTTGATGCTCAGTTTCAGGTTGTACCCCATATTCCTCCAACATGCAGTCATAGTACCAAAGACCTTGGTTGACAAGTCCTGAATGGCTGCATGCAGATAAAAGGCTAACAAAAGTGCTCTTTGTCACCTTGGTTCCTGAGTTCCACATTTCATGGAAGAGTTGGATTGCTTTCTCTCCATTTCCATGATATCCATATGCAGCAATCATTGAGTTCCAAGCTGATTCTGACTTGTCCTTTGAATGTTTGAATACTTGGACAGCAGTGTCCAGTCGTCCACAGCTGCTATACAAGTCTACCAGAGCTGCTGATATGAAAGAATTATCTTGAATATCGGACCTGAACACGTGTGCATGAACTTGTTTTCCATGTCTCAGGACACCAATTTGAGTGCAAGCAGAGAGAACACTAACAATGGTGAACTTATTTGGTTTGAACTGAAGATGGCGAAATAGCTCCAATGCTTCTCTACTTTCTTTATTATGGGATAAAGCTGAGATCATGCAGTTCCATGAGCATAGGTTGGGAATAAAGCAGAACTTGAACACTAATCTGGCACTGTTGATGTCCTTGCATCTGTCATACATGGTAATTAACGAGTTCTGAACACGGGTATCTGATCCCAAAGGAGATTTAAGGGTAAGGCCGTGGAGAGATTTTCCTTGGCTGAGTAGTTCCAGATTCGCACAGGCTGACAAGACACTTACAAGAGTTATGGAGTCATGGTTGAAAGAAGCTACTTGTCTCATCAAACTGAAAGTTTCTAGAGCCTCTTGAAAATGGTCACCTCTTACACAGCCCACAATTAGAGTGTTCCATGAAGCGATATCTGCAACAGCAGAATTCTCATGCAAAATCGAGAAACCAGCTGTCAGGTCTCCGCAGTTTATATACATGTGCATGAGAAAATTTACTAAAAGAATGTGGTTCAAAAATCCAGATTTTAACTGCCAGCAGTGAACTGATCTTCCAAAGTGGAGACTGTCAAGGGAGTTGCAGGAAGAGAGAATAGCAAAAACAGTTGATGAGCTGCAATTTGGACCCCGACTTAGCAACTCCCTGAACAAATTTCGAGCTTCTTCAGAATACTTGTTTTGGGAATAGCCAGATATCATTGCATTCCATGAGACCAAATCTCTCTCTGAAGCAGAATTGAACAAGAGCCTGGATTTCTCCACTAGGTTGCACTTTGAGTACATGTCTATCAGGCTGTTCAGCAAGGGAAGATGATCAGATACCATCTGTCTTCGAATTGCAAATGCATGGATAGTTCTTCCTTCTCTGGAGAGCATAAGCTCTGCACACAGTGGAAGTATGGTAGTTAATGTTACTGTATCAGGTTGGAAAGATCCTGTTATTTGCATTTCAAGCAGAAGATCAAATACTTCATTAACCTTTTCACTTGAAGCAAATCCTTCCATCATTGCATTCCAGGAAACAATATCTTTGTATGCTATTTCTCTGAATACCATCTCAGCGTCGCCGATGTCTCCACATTGTGAATACAATGAAATGAGAGAATTGGAAACTGAAACATGCAAACTGTCGCTGTAACCTAGCTTCATTTGCTACCCATGAATGGACTGGCCAAAAGCTAACTCTTCCAAACTTGAGGAAGCTGAAATAGCACAAGATAGACTGATGTTGTCTGCTGATTCTTCAGAACAAATCATCCTTTTAAAGTAATACAGTGATTTCTCTGGATCACCATTGTAAAGACTTCCTCTCATTATTGAATTCCATGAAACAACATCTTTATATTCCATTTCTTCAAATAGACTCTCAGAAGATATTAGATCACCACACTTTGCATACATGTCAGTAAGAGCATTACCTAAACTGATATCCGCAAGCATACCAGATTTTAAACTCAAACAATGAATTACCCGTCCTTGTTCAAAACTTCTCATGTGCAGTGAAGCTGATACCATAAGCAATAGAGTGGTGGAATCAAACCCAGTTTGGGCATTGATCATTTTCTGTAAGAAGTCCATTGCTACAATGTAGCAGTTATTTTCAAGACATGCTGCAACAATAGCATTCCAAGCAATCACATCTCTTTTGTGAATCTCATCAAACAAATCCCTTGAAGAGTTGCAGTCTCCAGCCTTAGAATAAACAGTGAGTAGGGATGTTGTAGAAGGGAGGTGAGCTAGAGCACCTATCTTCAAGGCTGCACAATGGGCAACAGTGGCAGTCACAATTCTAGGTTTTTTGAGGGACAACTTAATGCAATCAATAGCAAACTGAAAATTGATATCTCTTCCTTGAAGAGCCCTTTGTGGCATTTCCTCAAATGGTTGAATGGCGGTGCAAAAACAACGGCAACAACATGACAACAAGGGAGGAGCATTTGCTGGAATGGGAACTTTGAATCCCTGAACAATGCAGAATTTCCCATTTTGGTAGTTCTTTGAAGAAAATGAACGGGGTGATGATGATCTTCTTGGTGGAAGCAAGGCTAAATTTTCAGATGCCCATCTTGTAATGTGCCCAAGGGAATAATGGCTTGACGTTGATTTTAGGGACAATTGGAAAACCACCCATGTTCTCATTTTCGCTTCATTCTACATTTTAACTATGAAAAATCCTGTCTTTCAATGAAAATCGTGAATTTGAGAACTTTTGCAATTACGATGGCCGTGCAGAGCAGTAGAATTGCTCCCACATGTTAACACCCTATTCTTCGCAGAAAAGAATTGAGCAGTGTTTTAACGTTGCTACTTGCTAGAACTCTGATTATGTTTGCTTTAATGTCTTGTTGGGGCTGGCGTTGCAGATTAAGATCCTCTCATCTTGATGTTCTATCCTAACATCAGTGTCGTATTATGGAAGAGACCAATATATATATATATATATAACGATGAATTTTATTTTTTAACAAAATTTGTTTTTTTTTTCTCATAACATTGCACATAACTGCTGCATTTAAAGATAAAAAATTGAGGCGGAGAGTGGAGCCAATTGAACTTCAAAGCAGCCACATTTCTAAGCAGCATTGCCCAATCCTAACAAATTAACAATTGCATAATCAGAATATTTGTTTTTGGTACCAAAAAATTTGTTTTAAATTTAAAATTATTGAACTATTGAGCTTTTGGTGTTTTATTTCCAACATCTAATATGATAACAAAAAGTATCTCTTAATAAACAGTAGAACAGCCAACATCAGTTTTCTTGTTTGATGTCACCAGTAGCAATTCAATATCAACTAAGACATCAACGTCCAGAAGCTCACCCTCATCAAAGACATTGTAAGCTTCAATTTCTCTGGCTTGCAATGTTGAAAACTTGATAAAAGGCAAATTTTCTTACAATGGTTACACAAGAACCAGTCTCATCTCTATAGTAACTTACATCCTCAAAGTGATACAGATTCTTTAGCTTCTGTAAGTATACAATCTCGGTCTTGACCATGAGTCAAAAACTGAACCATCTTTGAAACTCTCTCTTCCATCATAGTGTTTTAACAAACATAATCCTGAAGTTGATCTCACCAAGGTGGATGATCATCTGCAGAAGTTTGAGGAGGGAGTGGAGTCCATCCAGGTTTCTCATCCCAGTACATATCATAATATATGTGACCAGGGGTGTGATCAAGAACGCAGCACCATATACCTACGTACTGTTTAACACGTTTTCGGAATCTATCTTCCCTTTCCTGATTAAAATGAAAAGCATGGCCATCAGGAGTACGATGAATTAATGTGAATTTCTTTGAATCTTTGATGCAAACAGTAAGCAAAACTTCAAATACAAAAAGCAAAATGGCCTTGCCTTGTCAGTGAAGCCCGTGAAAGCATCTTGCATTGAAGAAAACTGAATGACTTTTACATCCTTGAATGATGAGAATACTTTCATGAACTGCATATTCAAGTAGCAACAACACATTTCAAACAGAAAAACACTGAAAATAGTACATTTCACTCAGTATAACCGAAATGATCTGGCATTCTAAGGTAATCATATCAATGTACTTTATAGGATTGATTTAGAAAATCTTGAACTGAAGTAACCATTCAATTGATCAAAATTTCAAATACCGCCTCTTCACTGCTATGCTTTGGAAATCTAAGCACTCCCCCAACAGTGGTATTATTTGATGCATTACAATCTTGGGTTCCTTCTTTACAGAGCTGAACATCAAGCCATGATTTTTTAACCTGACAAAACCCAGGCATTAGTTTTCACTAAGTAAAATACAACAAGAAAGGAGAATTCATGGCTTAAAATTAGATGGAACTTGACATTCACCTCTGTGGGAAGAGAGGGATTATCAAGTATTGAGTACTCTCTAATATCTATTCCAGGGCCAAACTCTTCCTCTGGGAGTACTTTCAACATGACATTCACCTGAAATGGGGCCAATAATATAGTCATATAGTTATGAGATATCTAATAAATCAAAAGATTGTTGTTAGAGTTTTTTTTTTTTTTTTTTAAATGTATCCTTTACTCACAACTAAAAAATAAAGAGTGTTTACTATAATGTGAAATTTAAGTGTTCAACCATTCTCTGAGAGCTAATTCTCAAAAATTACCTGTGTTTTCAGAAGACATATGTTAGAGGCATGTTCAAAGATGTTTTTCAAACAGCAAAATTACATTTAGCTTTTCCTCAAAATTATGATATACCATTAAAATGCTTATTTGTTTTAATTTCTATCATTGACTTCCAGAACATCCCATGTTTATCGAATATTTCTTTCATCACTACAACTGCAATCATAGAAACAACCTTCTGTTTGCATATGCATGAGCTTACTTATTTCTGTTATCATCCCACCGATTGAAGAACAACCCAAAAACTTAAGGAATTGACTTTTTCCTTTTGGTCTTTGAAATCTGTTGCAATTCATTGTCCCCAATAGGTCTAAGGCCCCAATACTATGAATAGTATTGCTCATGTCTACAATTTTCACAACTAAAGCAAGT
The DNA here is from genome assembly GCA_031439585.1 of Pterocarpus macrocarpus. Classification (NCBI taxonomy): domain Eukaryota; kingdom Viridiplantae; phylum Streptophyta; class Magnoliopsida; order Fabales; family Fabaceae; genus Pterocarpus; species Pterocarpus macrocarpus. The sequence goes on along the minus strand of CM062520.1, from coordinate 65,522,195 downwards.
ACTACCATCACTTATGCCTTTATCATTCGGTTCACATGAATGTAATACGTACAACTTGTATTTCAAAATCGTTGCAGGGGACTAACCGACTAATTATTTTCACCCAAAATTTCTGAGACTGTTATTCAACGTTCTAGATGATCTAAAGCATAAATGAACAATAAGGAATCACTTAATCAAACAGGAAATACCTCAAATACATGATCCAAAGGACAGAGAAAAGGTTGTCTAGTCATAGACCCCTCCAAAACACCAGGATGGGGAAACCATAGCCTATCAAGCCTGCACCATAGTGGAGGCATGACCTAAACATATACGTAAAGAACCAAGTTTAAGATCGTTATATATAATTTATGAAGACAGAATGAACTAGAAAAGAGAAATCATCACAGTTAATCACTAAGCCATCCTCCTCCCAGTTGTGGGAGTTTTTGACTAGAGGCGTTTGCACCTCCTGATCAAAGAGTGTTCCTTGTTAGAGGCGTTTGCACCTCCTGATCACCAAAAACCATGTGATATAATAAGCAACTTTTATGATTCCCGAAAACAGTTCTCACCAGCGTTCTGTTCAGAATGGAAGCAATAGCAAGCGCTGTCCTAATCTGTTTTATCTGGACATATTCATTACAACATATATTACGAGATACAACATCAAAATTTCCATTCAAAATTTATAAGTGAAAAGGATCAGGTCTATACATGCATACTTGGTAATTAACAAGAGCAAAATGTGATCCAATGGTATGATTCCCACTTAGCAACAAGCTTTTTGGAATAGATGGCTTAAATGACAAGAAACCTCCTGAAAAAGTTCATTTAAAAGTTAGGTTGCAGTATTTTTGTGAAAAGGAGTCAACATATCAACCATAAGCAGACACTGCAACTAATGCATTAACCGATTAAGTGTCAACTTTTAGTTTTCAGTATGATGATATGAACGTACAAAGCCAGCTTAAAAGATGGACAGCGTAGAAATTTCTCAATGCATGATGTAAATAACAAGTAAAGACAAATTATCAAATTAGTATACTCGCACATATGCATCGGAAAATTAAATTAAGTGAATGATCTGCTCTATGAGATAGAGGGAGCAATAACTAATTACCAGGAGGATTATAGTATTCTGGTGGGTCATGGAAAAGCATGGCTTCTCGCAGTCGATGACGCTTTCCTTCAGTGCCTGCATATTGGAATGTTGTGTGCACTGCATATGGTTCCAGCCTGAGTTGCTGATACATAGCCTATACAATGATAACATGCAAATATATTCTTATGGAATCACAGGGTCCAACCGAAATTCCATCAGACAGGTACTTGCGTTAAAGAAAACAAAAAGGAGAGCATATGTAATTTTTTTTTTTTTTATAAAAAGAAAAAATTCAAATGGTTGAGAATTGTTAACTAGGTCTCCTACCTGGACAAAATATGTGTGTCCACTACAGAAGATACTAGCAGGTAAAAGTCCCAGCTTTAGATTTCCATCATAAGCATAAACGATTCCACTGTCCTCATCAACAGATGGTCCTAACTGTCTGTGTACAATATCATTAAACCCATTCTGATCCCATATCTTGTCATCAGCTAGAAGCAGTTCTTTCCATTCCTTTGCCAATTTCTTTGCAGACTCTGTAGGTCTCCAATGAAAAATTCCTATGTTGTAGGCAGCACCAACTATTCAAGTTGATAGACTATATCGTTAGTATATGATCAAAAAAAGGAGCCATGGGATGTATATCTCAGTAAGATTAATTTTTGTTTCTGAACACAGAGAAGAGCAATAATATAATAAAAAAACTTCAGACTCTGATTCAAAGGTTGCATACTGAAAATGTATTTTGCCAGCTTCATATCTTGAGTCATACCAAAAGGGTGGCAAGGAACTCTAAAATGATGCCTGAAAACTAAGTTTGTATAAGATGACATAAAAGGTGACTATCATTCATAGATGCCATTTGATTTTGACCTGCAAATGATAGCTTAAAAGTTCAACATGACTCATAACTATGGCACATGCAGAAAATAAGCCTGCTGAAAGAACCAATAACGCACAGTAAAACATTAAGTTCTGCTTATTGACAGTATATAATATTCACCTTCTTGCCAAACTTCCAGGCTATCATCAACAACTGTCGGTACAACTTGATCACTGGATGTTAAAACATCTGCTTCAGGATAACGAGCAAGATATGGAAGGGGGTTCTGTTTCACAATCACAAAATTGAATATATGTTTTAAAAATAACATATCTTAGAATAATCACATAATAGGCTTGGAAACATCCTAGATGAGCATAAAAGACTATCATGCATATTGAATATGAAAGATAAAAAATCATAATGGTGGCACACAAAAAATTTAGGAACAAGGGAAAAATGAAATCATACTAGATAAGATCAGTGAAAACACTATAACAAGCTGGAAAAGAAACTTCACAAAACATTTTATAGCTTTATTACGTACATGGTAGAGGAAAGGAAATAGGAATCATTGTAGTCAATACGCATTTTGCTAATCCTTTTGGTATCTGGATCATTCATAAAAATCTTAGCAAGCATATGAATCACCCTTATAGTTAAACAAAAATATTGAGAAAATGGAGGAAAGTACCTTCAACCAAACCATGTCAGTATCACACATCAACAGTTCATAACCCAAAGGCAGAATTGAGTTTATCAGAATAACTTTTTCTCTCCCCATCTTATGAAATGTTGGAGAACCCCAGCCAACATCTATTGTGCTCATATGGCTGCCCATGTCAAAAACTGGTACTCCTTTCAAATACAGTGCCTCCAACAATTTGGTGTCCATTGCACCTAAAAGTTAGATTTCAAGCTCATTTAACAAATTCTAATAACTGTACAAAATACCGGATACGCTTTACTAGCAAGGAGTCATTGCTAACTAAACAAAAAACAAGCTAGAAGAAGATTGAAGGCTTAAAATGGCAATGCTCACCAACAAGATAATTAGAAAGCCCCAGATCATCCAGCTGTTTAACCCAAGTCAGAATAAAGTCCATGAATGCATAATTTCCAAAGGTCACTATTATAATGTTATCTTTCACCCTTTGCTGAACAAGTTCTTTGGTCAGTCGGAAAGCCTTCAAAGGTGGCATCTTTTTATCGCGTGGTGGCGGTGGTGGAACATCCAAAAAAGGTCTTTTCCATACATTTTGTGGCTCTGTGGGAGGAAAGGGCACAGCATGCACAGTTTCTGACTGAGAAACGTTGAGTGTCTGATCTGTAGGACTAGGACCCTCATCTGAAAAAAAGCCAAAAGCATGCTTAATTAAGCCGAAACTGCCAAGTAACAAGAAAAGGCATGATTTTGACGCACTTAAGAGCAAGAAAAAACAGAACGCAACCGATAAATGTTATGAAACAACTAAGTCTTTTACCACTAAGTGAGGTATCCTAGATGGGTCAAACTACTTTATTACATTCTAATAGTGTTAAAAAGGGAGGATAGAGCTTTTGAGTGAGAGTGAGTGAGAAGTACTTGAGAGGTGAGAGGAAGGGGAAGACAAAGAGAACCATCCAGAGGCAGAGGGTTCAGCCGAATAAGGGTTGACGGAGTATATGGCGGAGAAGACATAGCACGTGGAAACCACGACGCCAACGATCACAACAGTGTAGATCGTCAGGAACAGAGGCCTCGAATGAGCCACTTCTTCACACCCTTTAATCCACGCCATCTGATTCTGATTCTGATTCCTGTTCGTCTGTTTCGCATTCAGGGAAGATCACAAACACACGGCCAGCTCCATCTTCCTCTTCATTCCTCAGAAGCAAGAAGAAGAAGAAGAAGAAGAAGGGAGATTCACGTTTTGAGGACTGTGAGATTGGAAGAGGGCAGTGGTTAGATTTCGGAAACGATTGCCATTTCCCAAATTTCACTCTGTTCTGTCGCTCTGCTCTGAGATGTTAAGGAAGGTCAACCATCACCACTCTGCTTCTTGCTTCTTCAGCGTTCAAAGACATGAATATTGAATGAAACTGTTCTAACACCAATCTTAGCAGCTCCGGGCTGGCTGTGCCTTTTTGCAGCCGCATAATTGTCAGGGTTCTATTCTCAAAAAATTATAATAATAATATTTGATAAAATAGTATAAAAATTATTTTTAAAATTTAAAATAATTATAATAAATATAAAATATTAAAAAAATAATTTTTATTATTAATATTATTAAAAAAAATGTAATAATTTTTAAAATTTTAAAAGACATAAATTAAATTTAAAAAATATTTTATGAAAATTTTTAAGAATGTTCTCTAATTTTAAAAAATAAAGAGTAAAAGTGTCCAAATTTTTTGATTTATTAAACAAAATAATTATCTTATATTTTTTATAAGTCAAAGCATTATTTCAGATAAAGCATTATCAAATTATATCTTAATATTTTCTTGATATTAAATTATTTAAAAAAATAATAGTGCAGTCAAACTACTCAATCTCTAATCATGATATAAAAAGATAAAAATAAAATATTTAATGTTTTTATCTAATGATGATTATGAAAGTTACCATCACTAAGAATTATTCTTTCATCAATATTATATTTTTTTAAGTCAAAATTGATAACCAAAGAAAAATAAAAATCGATATTGAAAAAGTAAGATTAATTTGTAATTTTTTTTAGAAATATTATTTATATATAATATTTGTAAAATATTATACCAACATACTTGATATAAAGTTTACACCACATCCAACAATAAATAAAAATATATTAATATAATATCCCATAAATATTATATATAAATATTATTCATTCCGTTTAGAGGATGTGCGATTACAATATCTGAAGGATATATATAAATTGTAAAATTAAAATGATTTGGACTTGCCTGTCAAAATAAAAAATAAAAGAGTGATTTGGACTCGCTGGAATGTAGCTTTTTATTTACATAGAATTTTCCATAGCTCAAGGGTTTGGTTTTGAAGACCCGGGAAAAAAATGTTGCTTTCTAGTTGTCTAGATATATAACAGAAAACCGTAGCATCAATCAGTTACGTATGCAATAATTTCTTTTGAGGAAAATAAATATATATCATCCAAGCAGATTTCTAAATCAAATGTTCGAGAACCATTTAACTCGTAAAAGCCAATTGTAGTTAATTGGTAATTAGTAATTTACGCTAACATTATATCCATAAGTATCACAAACTTGTTCCTATGCCTATTGGTTTTCTAAATCCAATGCTCACCACACCGTTGACCTCTTCCATTAACATCTACTACTAAGCAATCAAACGAGTAAACGTGTAAATGGATTGGTTCGAATCGAATTTTAGTAAAAAATATATCCGAATCAATCAAATTTAATTAGATTGGTTTGATTTGGATTTAAATTTTTTTTTCAACAAATTCGAACCAAACCAATCCGATTATAATCGGGTTGATTTGATTTGGGATATCGGATTGAAGTAAAAAATAAATAATTATATTTTTTTAAAAAAAATTTGATTATGATATACTTAATAATAGTATAAATAGATAAATTTCTTAAATAAAATAAATAGTGCTATGATGTTTTAGTTGTCTCTGTTTCTTGTTCTCTAATCTAGCTTATTTGTTGTGTCGTGTCCATGGAAGTAAGCGAAATGGGAAGTATTGCACAATGAATCGGCACCTGGTTGAGGTATCTCTCTATCTTTTGCTATGATATTTTAGTTGATCTCTATTTCCTATTCTCTAATCTAGCTCATTTGTTGTGCAGGATCATGGTTCTGTTCTCTGCAGCATTACAGCGCTACTAGATAAGGTGGATTCTGGAACATCTATCAAAATTTCTGGTAATTCATAGGAAGTTGTAATATACTCTAAATTGAAGAGAGATACAATACAAAGGATATACAATGTGAATATAATATATGCTACGTATGATACATCGTATGAATAGAATTTACATTTTACAGTCATCTATCTATGTTAATATGGAGTCATTCTACCGTACACTATAGAGGAAGAAATTTCTTCCTCTACCATATATTTTCAACACAAATTTTTGGAACAAAGTATAAATAGAGGTCCCATATTTAATTTGGTATGGTTATAATGAAGAATCACTCTTTCTCTATGAAGTATATAAGAATCTCTCGTTAATATGACCCTACACTCAACTGCACACAATTCAATCACATAAGTACATGTCCTATTGCCATATTTTCTTCCCTCCACTGAGTTTTATCAATCCAAATATTTATATTTCAATAATTCATGCAAATAGAAATTTTAAACAATCTTAAATAGACATAGATATATCTAGTTTCACTTTTCCCCATCCAAAAAAAGAGTTCCACTTAGTGCCTATTTGGATTACATTTTGGATCCACCAAAAGACCTTCCATAAGAAGGATAATAATTTTTTATAGAAATTGATAATGTTTGATTTAACTTCTTACCTTTTAGAAGGTTTTTTGAAATTTTAAAAGGCCTTTTGAGATAAATATCTTTGAGGTTACTTTTCATTCTAAAAAAAGACCTTTTGAAAATAAATTTTACTATTACTCTCATATCAACAACCAAAAGTAATTTTACTTTATCCTATCCAAGCAAAACTCATTTTCCTAAACTTACTTTTGATATATTCAAACCAAACAAAAATTATTTTTTTAAAAGTAATTCTTCTAAAAGGCCTTCTTTTAAAAGACCTTATTTCAAAATATCTTCTCCTAAAAGTTAAACCAAACAGACCCTTAATGTAACAACAATTTAAGTTCGGGACAAAAAATTGGCCAACATAATTTTTCTTTAATCAAGTTTGATAATAGAAACCCCATAATCATTACTTGTTTATTAGCTTAATCAACTGCAGTGAGCATCTTTTTCTGCTTTTGGGGGTTAGTTACTTCACAATTTTAGAATTCATATATTAACGCACCTGGATTCGTGGGTGAGGGTGTGTCTCTAATTTCAGCTAGCTATCAATTTGTATGAAAATTGAAAAGAGAGAGAGATCTCTATCAAAGGTCGAATCATACAAATAAAAAGTTTATCATAAAAAGAATTATATAGATAAAAAGGGTTGAAGTTTTAATTGTTGCCAATGAATTTTTCAAAAGGTTTTTTTTTAAAAAAAATTCAATAAGAAAACAAATAATGTCTTTGACGTTTTGAAATCAAATTTTATTATGTTTTAAGAATAATGATCAAACTAGAATTTCATAATTGATGTAAGTAGTTTAACTATCATTTTAATGACTCCGATATTTTCTTATTATTTTATAATAAGTATTTTTCTAATAACTTAAAATTTTATAAAGTAAATATCTCTACCTTTTTTTTTGTAATTTTTTGGTAAGAGTAATAAAGATATTTTAGATTATGAATAAAGATATTCACTTCCATTTCTTCAATCCGTTTCTGGGATTCCCCTTTTTGAATTCTAGACCCAAAAAGAATGATTTTGCCTTTATTGTGGATAAGTTGAGACATCGTTTGGCTTCATGGAATGGGAAATTGCTTAATAAAGCGGGAAAATTGACTTTGGCTAAATCGTTTTTGTCTTCTATACCAATTTATCCAATGCAAACTTTCCGTCTATCCATATCTATCTGTGATGATATTGATAAGACTACCAGGAGCTTTTTGTGGAGTACAAATAACATGGAGAGAGGGTTGCATCTTATTAACTGGGAAATTGTTACTACTTCTTTGTGTGCTGGTGGCTTGTGTCTTAGACAAGCAAGTCAAGTGAACATAGCTTTGTTGGGTAAACTAGTGTGGGGCCGGTTGCATGAAAATAATAAATTATGAGTTCAAATTTTGACTCAAACATTTGGGGAAGGCTAATATTTTTAATGCAGTTTGCCCAATTTCTTCTTCTTTATTTGGAAGGCAGTTAGCAAAATAGTTGCAAAATTGAAAGATGGCTTTCGCATTAGGATTGGTGATGGATCTTCTTCGCTTTGGTGATGAATCGATCAAGGATGGCCCTATTTGTTCCCTGGTAGATTATGTGCATGTTTGAGATTCTAATTTGCTTGTGAAGGATTGTTGGTCTAATGGAGCCTGGAATTTCAATCACTTATATACACCCCTTACTCAGTCCATCAAGAGCAAGATTGAAGAAGTGCCTATTCCAATCTTTTCAAAGATTGTTGACTATTGGGTGTGGGTTGGTTCTTTGTCTAATGCTTACTCGGCTTCTTCTTGCTATAGTTGGTTGCAATCTTCTCATGAGAATGGGGAACCCTGGAAGTGGATATGGAGAATTCATGCTCCTTTTAAAGTCTCTTTTCTTTTTTGGCTTGCTACCCACTAATCTCTTCGTACAAATTTGTTCCGCACCCAATGTCATCTTGCTACTTCAGGGATTTGCCCCAGGTGTGGTTCGGCTTCTGAATTAGTTATTCATTGTCTGAGGGATTACTAGTTTGCTAAGGAGGTGTGGAGGGTGCTAGGTTTTCATTTAGACTTGCAATTCTTTTCTTTGAACTTGATTAAGTGGCTCAAAAATTATGGGACATGGAACAAAGCTCATGTGTTTCTTGCGACCATTTGGAATATTTGGTGTGCTAGAAATGCTACTGTGTTTAATAATAATCCTCCTAGTTAGAATATTCAGGTTCGTCATATAAACCATTTGGCGGATGCTTCTTTTCGTGCTTTCATGGAGTCTAATAAGCACCGTATTGAGAGGTGGGTTAGGTGGACTCCTCCTAATTCGTATATTAAGCTCAATTCTGATGGGAGCTCTTTTGGTAATTCAGGTACAGCTAGCTCTAGAGGTCTCTTACGGAATGCCAATGGTGGTTGGATTGTAGGTTCTTTTGGTTATTGTGGTGTGGTGGATAATCTTTGTGTTGAGTTGTTGGCTCTTCGCACAGGCTTGAAGTTGGCTTAGGATTATGGCTATTGCCAACTTATCTGTGAGATTGATTGCCTTGAGATTATAAGGCTTGTCTGGAATAAGACTCCGACTCCTTTTCATATCTATGAAACCCTCATTAGAGATATCAGGCGACTCCTTCAAATGGATTGGTCTTGCTTGCTTTTCCATGTGTTAAGGGAAGGGAATCAAGCTGCAAAATTTTTAGCCAAGCTTAGGGCTTCCAGTTTTGATGCTGACGTGGTTTGGGATAGGCCTCCGGAGGGAATTGAGCTCATTCTTCTTGCGGACTCTTCTAGGGCCCTTCATTTGGGATAGCTTCCTTTTCTTGTTTTCTTGCTTAGCTTCTGCACCAAAAAAAAAAAAAAAACTTTAGCAAGACGGCCTTGACTTTAAAAAAGATACTAGATGCTACCTATGTTTTTAAAATTACTACTTAGTAGCCCATGCAAAAGACAAGCATTGCTTAGGTTTATTTATTTTTATTTTCTTATATTGAACAAAAGATTTGCATTAATTAATATACAACTATGAATTAAATGGATTATTTTAAATTTTCTATATCTAATCACATATTTTTAAAATAATAAATCTATGAAGAGTTTTATTTGAAAGAATGTATATATTGTGTAAAGATATAGTTCATTAAAAAAAAAATTCTAAAAATATATGTTATCAAACCGATGTGGGATGTAGCAATTAATCTTGTCAAAATCCACCTTGGATATTCGATAAGAGGTAGGTGTAATGAGTTCCCATTTTCCTTTGGTTATATGATCAATAATTTGGAGATTGTTAGGAGGTGGAGAAATAGGTAATGAGACTAAAGTGTCAAAAATATCGGCCCCTGTGAGTGTATCCACGGGTAATACCCTCAACGAGGTAAATATGGGGGGAGATTTTTGCCCCTGCGGATAATAGATGTGGGTATTTTAAATATCCATTTGTTAAACGGGGTAGGAGCAGGGGCAGGGGCGGGGGCGAGGGTTAGTGCCCCTATATCCACAAGTACCGGATATAAAATTATCATTTTGCCCTTATATTTTAAAAGCTCTAATTTAATTTGCATAGTACATTGTTGCCCCTCTTATAGACCCCTTACTTCCTACAACCTCAACTCAAATTAATTAGAACCATTCGTGTATACCCGATGTGAATATACTCTATGCATGTGTTTACTGGTTGATTGACGCTGCTTGATTCATTAAAATGACATGTTGTTGTTCAATCATGTGGATAATTTGGATTGGATGTTACTGCATGTATTTCTTGTCTTTTGGATATTATTTGATTGTTGTTTACATGGATTGAAATTTAAAGATTGTGTGAAGCACTCATTGGTTTGAAATTTTTGTCTGGGTTTTAATATTAGTTTGATTTTGTAGAGAACAAGCTGAAATGTTAGGTGTTTGATTGTTAAGACATGTATTCTTGATATATAGATGCAAACCTTTTTTTTTTACTTTTGCTAAATGCGTGTCTAGTTTCATGTTGATTAATTGATTGGAATTGTTGATTTATTGCACTATCTCAGAGTGAATCTACTTGCTTATAAGTAAATTGTGCTACCATTGTTTCTGCTTGATTAGCTATGTAAATTGGGGTAACCAGCTCATTGTTGGCATTTGGTTTTGACAATGACATTGCAAGATAATTTTTAAGAAGAGAAAAACTTTTCTCACATGAAAAACTTTCAAAGACCTATAGTTAGTGATATTCTGCAATGTGGCAAAGTTTTTATTTTATTTTTCTGAATTGTTCAATTTTTATATGGGTCTCCATGGACATCTATAGATTTGTGGGGGTTTTAACATGTGGGTACTCGTACGGGTATAGGGTGAAGGATAGGGATGGGTTTTTATCCACGGGGTGGGGGACAGGGGTCTATCCCCTGCCTTCGCTCCGCTTCACCCTATTGACATCCCTAAATGAGATTGGTGACGGGATAATACTGCAAGAAGAAGTGTTTTGTTGTATCGCAGACTTAGACTTCATGTCCTGAGTAGTTGGTCAATACAAAGAACATGACTAAATGGGAGGACGTTTTACTGTTTTAGTTTGTGTTTGGATTAGAGTTTGCAAACAGGGGTTTCCATCAAGAATTGATTTTGATCAAAATTGAGTTGATGTCAACATGATTTATGTTTGGAGACTTTTATATCAAATGTGATTATGATAGAATGAATGTTCTTTGGATAATATAAATTAAAATTATTTTTGGATGTATAATCACTAAAAAGGACATAAATTTTACAATACTTCCTAGGGGTGTGCACGGGTACGAGTCGACCCGCAAACCTGATCAACCCAACCCGACTCGTGGTCAAAAATCCTATTTGGATCGTGTAATGGGGTAAAACTTGATTAAGCCGTCTAGTGTTTGGTTCGGGTAACGGGTTCTGATGACCTAAACCCCTATTTATTTTATTTTATAATGAGTGACCACTTACTATCACGCAAACTCAAAATTAAAATTACACAAAATCACAAAACTCAATCACTTAAAACAAAACAACCCTAACTTATCTTTCTTTCCCCTTCCATTGCCATCGCTCCCTTCTCCTCCATCCCATCCTCGGTCTTCTCTCCATCTCCCTCCGCCGCATGCTACACACTGCCGAAGGAAGGAAGTTGTCCCTTGTTGCCAAGAATGCACCCCCATCGTCAGATTCAGCCCAGGAAGGAAGCCAATAGCCACCATCAACAACAAGAAGGAAGCCACCGCCCACCGTGGCACCGTCGGTTAGCCGCGAAGAAAGGAAGCCACCATCAGGAATCCCTTCACTAAGAATGAGAACAAGAACGAGAAGGGAAGCAACCATCGAGAACGAGAAAGGAAGCCATTAGCCGCCCTCCATAGCCACGAATCCCTCCGCTGCCAAGAAGCGAGAACGAGAAGGAAGCCACCCTTTGCCACTGCGAATCCCTTCGTTGCCGCGAATCCCTCTACCGCCAAGAAACCCTCATCAGTCTTTAGTCATTAGATGTGAGATTCTGACCTGAGGTTGAGATTTTCATTTTTCAGTGTGTGATTTTTATTTGTGTTAGTGTTGATTTTGATATGAGAATTTAGTGTGTGATTCTGACCTGATCTGAGAATTTAGTGTGTAATTTTTCCTTGTATCAGTGTGGATTCTGATTTGAGAATTTAGTATGTGATTCTAACTTAATATGAGTTGTTAGCATGCGATTTTTATTTCTATTAGTGTTGACCTATGTTCTGACCACGGTTTATTAGTGTTGTCCAAAATTTGTATTTTTCCTTTTTCAGACTTCAGAAGGTGTGTTTGTTGATTTATTTTTGTTGTTGATGTTTGGTTGAAATCTATTGAGATAGTTTTACTTCTAGAATTGGTTTAATTTGGTTGATGTTATTTGGTCGAAATGGAGTGTAGATCTCAGAACTAAGAAGTTGAGATAGTATGAATTCTGTGAGTCTATGTTTTGTTTTTCTTGTTTAAAGAAAAAAACCCAACCACCTGACCCGATTCAACCCGTTTGAGATCGGGTTGGGTTGGTTCGGGTACAGTGACAAAATTTCTGAAAATCGACCCAACCCAACTCAAGCTCATTTGATTAGGTTGGGTCTTTTTTTCCTCTAAACTCGATCCAACTCGACTCGTGCACACTCCTAATACTTCTAATATTACCTTTTTATTTTATTTTTATTTTAAAGATATTTGAATAAAATATATTAATATTGTTATATAGAAAATTATATAAATATTATTATGGATATTATAAATATTTTTTAAGATGATATATAAATATTATTTAAGATACTTAAATTAACTCTTGATAGCTAACAATCGATACGAATAAATTTGTGATAATTTAAAAGATACATAATTAAACTTTCATATTCAATTTTAAAAATGATTTAATTTTTTATTTTTGTATTTTATTTATTTATTTATTTAGACTCCCCTTTTTTATCCCTTTTTTTGGGCTCACTTATTTGATCATTTTTTAAAAAAAAAACAAATTGGGCTATACAAAAAATGGACACAAAGCACACATAAACAACAAAAAATGGCTCATTCCTCCATCCCCCAATGTAACCTTCCCCCTCCCCCCCCCCAAAAAACAAAAAAATAAAAAATAAAAAATGTCCTAAATGAAATCAGTTAACAAAATACACGCAAAGGAAAGGCAAAAAATTGGAACAGCCTAGAAGCTCAACACACGGGTGCCATTGAGGCGTGAATGACAGGCAAAGATTGGAGCAGTCCAAAAGCTCAAGCACACAGTTAGCTTAGCGACAGCAACAAGAAGGTTGTGGGCGACATTTTGGTGAAGGCTACAGATTGCTATGGTGTGGGTTGGCGGTATGGTAAACTTGGGTGTGGTTTCTGTTTATTCTATTGATCTTAGGCTGGTAGAAAGTAAGAGGTATCTAAGACTTTAGCCATTAGCGTCAATTCTGAACGTGAAAAAATTGAACGCGGAAGCAAGAAAGAGTTGCTTCAACATAAACATGGGTTGGAGATCAAAAACCCGGTGGAAGATGGGAAACGAGAGAGCACCCAAACATACTTGGACCTTCGTTTATGAACTATGAACGTGCGTTGGGTCTTTGAAACGCCAAAACAAACACACCCTTAGATTATGTGGTGGGGGCGTTTGTTTGTATGGTTCACATTAATCGTGTGTGATTAGTTGCAGCTTGTCCTTTGGATTTTTTTACAAACTGATGTATCAGGGCTTTCATGTCGAGGTCATTTAGGCCCAAGGCATGTAAACAAGTGCACTTGATGTCATAAAAACAACTTCATGGGCAGACCAAACACAAAAAGCCCACGTACATGGGCCTAAATGAAGGAAATCCTATTGAAATTTATCATGAGCTTCGTAGGAGGTTTAAAAAATGATGTGATAAACACACATTTTTTTGGTCTCACATCTGGAAGATCTTTCCATTGCCTGTTAACTGCAGTTGAGGCATTTTTTTTTCCTAAAGAAAAAACATTGTACACATTAGAAGTCTTTGAGGCTGAGGAAATATCCACTGTGGCAAGATCACATCCAAATTTAGTTTGGCTAATGCTTTTTCTCTGAGAGAAAAGTAAAGCCCAACACAGTTCTAACTTTTCCTCTCTCTCTCTCTCTCTCTCTTTTGAGCCTCAAAGCAGCTGCTACCTTAAACCCATTTCTATGCCCTTTTAATAGGCCTACGAACTGTACATGGTGTTTTCACATTCCCAACGTCAGAAATTAATCTTGACTCAGTCAAAGAAATCCAAAATTTGCTTGGTTCTCGACAATCAATAGCCATAATTTTGTACATGTAGAAGTGCAAAACATGCACAATGACAAGAGCCCTAAATGAGAAGCGGTAGACCTGTCGAAAGCGTGCTCAGAGTAGATGTTGACCAAAAAAAAAGGCTAATTGCCCAAAAAATGTTAAAGGCCCGATTAAGTACCCAAAATAGGCCCGGCATTGCCTTTGCTTTTCTTACTCGTTAATAATACCTAACAAAAGAAAAATGTTGAGTTAGAATTTTATTTTTCAAATTTATTTAATAGAATATTGTGGCATATATGATTCTTGCATAGGTAATTGAATCATATCACTTTATTTTATCTAACAACTACTATCATTTTCTTTCAAAATTTTTGACAAAATTTTTCTAGCAGCATGGGGTTGCTCATTATAAAAATGCACAAGATCATGTATAGTTATAGGATAACAACTTTTGTTGCCAACAAGGTTGACTTACATAATCGATCTTTTATTTATGCATACAGTCATGATTTGGATTCAATTATTGGGTTCTCTTGTTAGTAGATTTTTTGTAAGTACTCTTATAAATACTCTTTGAACTACATGCATGCAATTTTTGCAAGCACAAAAAAAAAAAAAAAGAAAAACAATAGCAACAAAGGGGATGACAACATCTATTACTTTTTTTTGGTAAACACAACATCTATTACTTGAATACGTACCAAAGAAGAGCATTTCTAAAAGGGTCCACAAATGAGAGTCAATGTTGAGGAGTAACTTCATATGCCAGTCGTTAGAGCATTACCTTAGACACAGCCATAGCCGACTCCAATCTGACCCACCCACCCATTACATACACATAGTGACACATACTAGTCTTTTGATTCATGACTTCCACACCAAGCTATTGCAAACTTTGGGCTCTGCAAATTGAGCTGAGTCCGTGATAATAATAATAGGTCACAGCTCCCAACTACAGTGGAAGAGCTTATTAGGCTTCGTTGGTACTCATTATCTTTTCACAATTATGTGTCAAATAACGCTATATGTATGTCTGACTAGAAGAAGTTCAGGTTAATAAAATAAGTTATTGCAATGCACGAGGAGTAGTCCTCCCATATGGACCTGACCATAATTTGAACATCATCAATTTATATTCAAAGAGAACACGTGGTTAGACAGAATTTAAAGGGGGGAAAATTTAAAAAAAAAAAAAAAAGAAAAGAAAAGAAGAAAGAGCTAGGTGTCCAACAACCGTGATGCTTTTAGTTTTGGGGTGCTATGTTTTTTGAGCTAAGAACAAGATTCAAATCCACAAAGGCCCTGTGCCTGAAGTATGACATTGAAGTTATGGCCAAAATGCTGGATTTCAAACCAAATGGTTCTGCAATTTTCAGTAACTCCGGTGTTGATTAGTGTAGCCAACACAGCTTTGCTTGAAAATTTTGAAGCAATACCAGGCACAGCTAGAACTTCAAGTTGTGTCTATGGGCCTCTATTTTCACCAAATTTACCTGTTCAGATCTTGTATTCTATATAAATCTTTTAATATTTTGAAAATGTTTCGTAAATGTTAGTTGTCACATTCATGATCACTCAAGTCAAAAGCCAACTAGCAAGTAGACCGGCAAGAGGGAGCTAGTAAACTCCAAGTGGCTAGAACATGCCTGGACCAATGCTATAAATGCAAGAAATGTGGTGCTAATTCAAAGTTTCCTCTCACGTGGCTTCCAAAGCAACCAGTTTTTCAATTCAAATAAAAAGGCCAAATTCAACCAGGGACTGAGTCTTGAGATAAATAAGGAATTTTATCGCTGGTAAGTTTTATAAATATAAAGAGTGAAATAATTCTTGCATAAAAGGTCTAATAAATAAAGCTCACAACTAAGGATGTGAGACGTTTAGGGTTTAGGGTAATGATAATAATCCTATATATGATGTTATTGAGGTTTATTGCATCTGTAAGCAAGATATTTCTTTTTAGTTTTTGATTAGGTATTCTCAGTTTTTCACATAGTTATAACACTAACTAGCGAGACTAAAGGTGGAATATTAGATTAAAAAAAATTAAAGTGATCGACAATTATTTATTTATTTATTTTGGCAAATAAGATAATTGTATAAAATGGAAGAAGATATCATTTGAGATGACTAAATATTTTTGTTTAATTGGTAGGTCAAAATCAAGCTAGTTGCCTCGACATGCATGAAGAGTATAAGTTATATAAACAAAATGTTTTCAATTGTATAATTTTTAAAATTTATGTTGTGTCATATTTTGAACAAATATCAATATATAAGTTAATAATTCTACACTTTAATTATCTCTTGTCATGATCTCTCTAACAAGTTTCCATATTAACATTTTTCACAATGCCCAGTAAGCAAGTAGTATTTATATATATAATGCATCAACTCAAGTCATTGAAATAAAATTCCTTTTCTGACCATTAAAACTTTTTTCTCACATAGTAAATCCAAAACTCAAACAATAAAATGCTACATAATAAAATAACGCAAAACAAAATGCACATGATCCTAGGCCATATTCTAGAACTAACATTATTAATAACGTAGCTACTAATTTCTCCGTAAAAAAGATAACGTAGCTACTAATTATAATTAATTCTTCTTATTAAAATAAGAAAGAAAACCTCCTTCTCAGTGCCACTGATTACGTAGCATTGATGTCGTTTGCAAGCAATACGGGACAATCTATGCACACACTAAGGTTTGTGCTTTGTTAAAGTGCTTTTTTTCGTTTGTTGAACAAGTGGTTTATTCTAAAACCCTGGCCTAGTCAGCAACTAATTAATCAGTTGATTGTGTTTAAGTGGCTGACAACTCTTAATAAACATTTAAATTAATGTTGTACATATATTTATGTAGAAAAATTCAAGTGTTCCGCACGATCGATCAACCAAAAATAAAATAAAATAAAAAACTGATTGATCGACGTTCTTAATGAGTTGGTGTCAAAGCATTAAATGCAATTCGCTTTGTGTCGCTTTGACTAAGTGCGTTAATTCGAATAAAGAATTGGCAATGGCATAACCTCAGTGTAAGCCTACACGGACTAAGAAGGATGCTTCCCCCAATTCAGTGGCATGGTATACTATGATCCAACGACTCAGTGTTATACGATTTTTTATATATTTATACCTATGTACAAATAATGTACTAATGTGTACGTCAAATTAAATGGAAGCACGTGTCTCTAGTTGCATGTTAATAAAAATTGATAGCATTCATTTAGAATTCATAATTTAAAGATAATTAGTAAATACTTAATGTAATCAAAATTCTTCATTAATTTAAAATTTCATTATAATGCCTATGGCAAAAAGGAAATTGACTTTGTTATGTTTTTCTTATATTCATTAGTCAAGGGCCTTTTTATCCTTTTTTTGTGAATTAAAAGGTTTTTTTTATTATCTACTTAACGGTTTTAAAAATGATATAAATATATACTATTTAAAAGATATCTTCAAGAATAATACAATATGCCTTTTTTTTTTCTCGTGAGCTGCGTCTCATAGATTAATACAATTTGTAAAAAATATTTTTACTGCATTAACGCAATACATGTGTTGTAATTCTCTTTTTTTTTTTTGCTATATATATGTAGTTCAGTTATTTAATTTTTCAAAATAATAAATCATATTAAAATATCCTAATTTGAAAATTTTATCATTTATAATATATTATGATATCAATAAAAATTAGTTAGCATGCCTAGTAATTTCGGAAGTATATGAACTAAGTTGGGTTAGGTTAAACTTAGTCGAATCTTGGTTAAAAGTTTTGATCAGATCAACTTTTATAACTAAGTCCCATATCACAGTAGGAATTATTTTCTTGTCATTAGGAGTAGGTTAATAGTTAAAGGTTTAAGTTGTTTGCATGAGATCATAAATTTAAATTTTATTGTTATTGATGTTTTAAAAATAAAAAAGTTTTTTTTTTCTCATTGTTGACTATTTTTCTGGTTGCTTATTTAAATATGTCCCTTATATATATAAATGTGCACGTACCTATTACTTTTTAATGCATTTAGCGATTGCATAATAAAGTGGAGGATATGATAAATACAACTAAAAAGTGTCAAAATACTTAATTGAAGTTTGATAATCGATAAAATGTTAACCCTAAGATTAATCCTACAAGTTCAGTTGTGAATGACTGCTAGTGCTTATTTTAATATCCGAACTTTTTAATCTTTGCCATTAAAACTATAACTCGTGACATCAATCTTACATTTTGTTTAATAGTCTCTCTTTCACAAATCAATAACTAAACCCATATTATTACTCTTTTTATACCAATTAATTTATGCATATTTGCTAAAAAATTAAGTCATAATCAAACGGCACAAAAATAGTATGAAAATTGGTATAAGAAACATTTATAATAATTTAAAGAAATATTTGCATATCAATAAGAATTTAGTACAGTAGCATGCGAGCAGGAAGAGGACACGAGAGTGCATAAGCCTTCCGTGTTTACGTATTAAGACAATTTAACACAATTTTTTTTACGAGCATTTAACACAAAATTTATTGTATAAAGGCTCACTATAATGTTATAAAATCCGTTAGCAATTTTTTAAAATTAACCCTTGCCTTTGTTACTCCTTCCTAATAACAAAATTCAGATCCTTTAAATAGTGGTTTTGCAAATTACTGACTAAACCATATCAGTGTGGGGTTAGGTAAGAGAATTTTATTTTGATATTGTCTCATTCACTCGTAAAGAATACAATTTATAAGGACAAGATAGAAAGCATTGACTACATTCTATTATATTGAAATGCCAAATGTAGGGCATGCATATATATTATATAATAATTATATGTGTCGCATTGGAGTCCAATTTGGTAAGCTGAGGAAATTGAGGATCTAAAGCCGAAAACGAGTGCTCTTTTATTGAGGAAAAGGCCATTTTTAAAAGTGGAAAGTTTGAACTTTGAACTTATCTGATTCCAAACATCACATTGATCACACAATACATACAAATGGCAACAAACTGGCATTGTCCCTGGTTTTAGTCCTTTGAGTGGTTTCGCTTCCCACAAATATTATTAGTTCTGGTTTTGTTTGGCCCATAGGAAATGATCACAGATTTGGCGTTGGTTACAGCTCAGTAGTTTCAGGCATGCAACGACATCGACAATTCGACAATAGCATTAATGAGAGATGATGACTATACTCTACGACTCGTATATACTCGTTTTACATGACCGCACCCCCCCCCCCCCCCAAAAAAAAAAAAGACATTAAATGCTGAATTTACGGATTGAGTTCAGTAGATTTCAGTCAAATTTGGTTGAATTTGGTCAATTTTCGTGTCAGTCAAATTTGGTTCATTGTGCGATGCATCTGGTTAATGATTGTATCAGTATATTGGATTGGACAACCATAGCTGGTGGCTGTGTTACCAGGATAGTACTAGCTATCTAGATTTACCGACTCCACTTCGATATCGTTATCTGCATTTCACAAGATGTCTTTTTCAATGTTGCGCATGTTATTTTTATCTCGAGCCGGCAAAGTGGGCCCAATCCAGGAATTAGGAAAATTTTATCTCAAATAAAAATGAATAAATTTGACCCAATCAATATAATTCGTGAATTAAATGGATTTGAGCCAGATTAAAAGTGGATTGGCTTTTTTTTTATAATTTTTTTTAAATATTAGTATTAATAAAAAGTGATAGATAATACTAACAAATAATAATTATGTTTTATGATATATAATATATAATACCTTATGAGAATATCTAATTATTATATTTAATCAATTTTAATCACTATATGAGAGAATTATAAATTATTAATTATTACTATTTTGATAAACTGTTACTTATTGTGTTGAATTATATATATTATTTTCTTTGTTTTACATAATTTCTTTTAGTTTTTATACAGCCAAAATTTTTGATATTAATGTATATATAATCTATTTTTTAACTTTTTTTTTGATATTTTTTAATTAATTTTAAGATTTTTTATTTCTTTTTTTTTAATTTTTTTATTATTTTTGGGTGAGTCAACCCCTTTAACCCACCAACTTAGATGGATTGAGTCTGACTGATATTTTTATAATTCACCAAAAAAGTGAACCTGCCCATATAATTAGTTTTGGCTAATAACCCGCCAAGTTGGTTTCACAACTCTATATCTATGTATTAACATTAATTACATCCTACTCCTAGCTGCTGGTGGTAACAAAAGTTGCTGGTTTTGGTAAATTAAGCGAACAATGTCAATTTTGCTACAAAAATAATGTGAGACCTGAATATTGTTCATTCCAGTGGATAAAGAATCTTGAACTAGTGATCATGCATAATCCGCGAGAAAGCACTTTTATGGTATAATAATAATAATATTAACAATAATAATAATAATAATATTATTATTATTATTATTATTATTATTATTTATGAAGCCTGATCCAACAAAACTTTCAGGGGATTGGGGTTAATTACATGATCTTCGTCATCATATCCTTGATGTGAATGTCCATTTTCATCAAGTGTCACAATTAAGTGGAGTACTAGCTAGTGGGAAGTGGGTTGTCTCTATTTCTATCTCTTTTCTAATTTACTTTACACACAAAAGATACAAAATGATAGCTGGAGCCAAGTTAGTATCCCAGAAAAGGAAAGGAGGGACAAACATTATTAAATTGGCTTTTTTTCTGGCCCAGTCTAGTCCAGAAGTGGGGTCCCATTCATTTTTCACATTATTATTAATTATCATTATTATTTTTAATTGTTAGGATATTAATTTAAATTGATCAAAACTTTTTTAATATGTTTTAAATACTGAATGTTTACGAAGTTAATTTACTCACACTGAATTAGTCATATCATCGGTAAGTCAAGACCTTCTTTTCACCTTTACAATGAAAGCTCATATCGTCGTATCTGTGGCCGCTATGCCATTACCTTTTGTGACTAATGGAAGTGAGAAAAAATGAAGTGAGGACTCAATGCTGAGTGCTCACCACTTCTAAAACCGCATTATCAACTTACATCTGTGCATAATATCTCTTCCATTTATTTAAATAATGGATTTATTCTATGAAGTGGATAATTGGGAAAGTAAGATATAGTATGTTTTCTTTTTCCTTTTTTTTATAACAATGGTATGCGCGACTTAGTTGCATTAGGTACGGTAATCTTTCTTTGTTGATTGCCATGCATGCCATGATGACAGCTATTAATTTGTTTGTCTTATTACGCTTATTGTTTTATTTGGTTCATGGTGGGATATTTCGAGTCATACTGAATGAAGTTTCTATGGTTTTGCGTCAGAATTAGAAAAAAGGTGGGGAAAAAAACTACATGGGAGATGATAAGCTTTTCTTGATGTCATTACTTGTTTTTAGTCTCATAGTCATGAATTGTTGGATTTATATCATCTACCGTTTTTCTTCAAAAAGAAAAAACTCCACCAAATCACAATTATATGAAATATAAACCATAGAAGTTGCAAAAACACATGTGAATAGATGAATGCTTAACCGTATCGAATATAGCTACTTTTACAATGGCAGATGATTCTTTCCCTGAATTATTTAATGCATAAAATATGACATGTTATTATAAGAAAATAAGAGAAGACGTAATAAAATAAAAAAAATAAATTGATAGTGTTTTGGATAATTAAAATTGATAAACTTTTGAACTATTCATTTTCGGGTGTATGATTATGTAATAGTAACGTTATATAGCCCCAAAAAACAAACAAGAAAAAGTAAATTGACAAATTTATCCCTATCAATTTTCATGTACGAGGGATTAAATTGTCTAATTTTAAAAAAATTAAATACCAATTTATCTATTTATTTTTGTTAAAATTAATTTGTCCAATATTTTAAAAGATTAGAGACCAATTTATCAATTTATTTTTATTATGGACTAATTTATCCTACATGAAAATTGATAGGGATAAATTTGTTACTTTACTCAAAAGGAAAAAAGAATTCAGTTAAAGATTGTTAAGATTAAAATTGTAGTTATATCAATTAAAATTATGAAAATATCTCGTGTGTATATATATATATATATATATAAGTCACTAGCAATGTAAGACCTGACAACAAAACTACTGAGTATTTTTAATTCCATAACAACTTGAACGACCAAATATTTACTTAAACAAAAAGTGCTATTCTTTTTTAGAATTGAAACCCAAAACAATAGTTAATACTGTCATGATGGTCAGGATAAATATGAAATCTAGTTCAAATACTATTGGAAGAGACAACTTTCATGCCTACTTAAAAATTATTTCCTGTAGTTAATTAACCACGTACCAAAAGGGAATCTAAACAGTACGTAAAGTTTAGTTTAATTACATATTCATTTTTATATTGAATAAGCCTTCCGTGTTTGTGCGCATTACGTACAAATACGAATAACACCAAACATGGCATGACCACTTGCGCCTTCATCACTCGTGGACATATATAAAACAGATCCATATGAAAATGACATTAATGAGCTCATGCACAATTCAGCAGACATTAACAAATACTTTTAATTTTTCAAAATACTGAATAAAAAACTACTAACTAATGTTGAAACATACGAACTTCGGACATTATTGATTATCAATTATTTTGAACAGTTAGTATTTATTTATCATATCTGCTCCATGACAACTAATACATCAAAATATATAAAGGGGAAAACAAAATAAAAAACTATACTTATCACAGCCATTGGTTAACTAGGCTGGTACTAGTCAGCATGTATCAATTGCACTTGGACATTTTGACTCTCCAAGAGTCATGTCTTTCACAGATCTATACAAGGCATCTTTGCATTCTGTTAGAATTCTTATAATTAAGTACAAATAATTCGATATGCCGTGTCTGTTTAATATTGCCCAGGTATACATATAAACTTAAAATTTTAAGTTAAAATCTTATTGAAATAGATATTTTTGTAAATAAGGACGCATTGAAATAAAAAAACAAGAGGAGTAAACATGTATTTTTTATCTTTGAAAAACTAGTGTGTCATTAATTTGTTGTTGAAAGATTTTTTATATCAAATAGGTTATTAAAAATTAGCATATGACATCATATTACTACTTAAAAATTATTTTGTATCAAATATATCTTTAAAATTAAAGTGTATCATTTGTTTGGTTCCTGAAAGATATATATGATATCAAATAGTTTTTTAAAAATATTTTTAGAAGTACAAAAGTGATATCACATTTTAATTTTTAGGTACTCTGTTTGATGATCGTATTTTAACTTTCAAGCACTTATTTAATGTTAAAATTTTTCAATGATTAATATAATATTATATTTGATCTTTTAAAAACTTATTTAATATAAAATTTTTTTAAAAAATTAAATTAATATCACATAAATCTTTCAAGGTTCAAAATACATATCTACTCAAACATGAGTACAGGAAACAAGCCATCTTCAAGAGTCATATCCATCTTTACTGTTTTTGCTGCTAAAATCATGCCGGTGTTGCAGCAAAATGATTATAGGTGAGCTCCACCAATAGGTTCAGGAGAGAGGACGTTTTTGCATCGCTATTTTCTTGTACGAGGTTGTAAAATGGCTCCTAAATTGTTCTCATCCTTTTTATTCCTTTTTATTTTGAGAATTGGCTTGCTCCGTAATTTCCTGCTCCTAAGTGGCCCGTTCTCGTCAAGATATGCTCGGCTTAAATGATGTATATTGAATGTATGTTACAGATATTTTATGAGAGAATGGGCCAATCCTGGTTTTGCATATGGAGTAATCCTTGGTTAGGCACTGCCCTATTATAAACACTCTATTCAATATTAAATATGTGTTAAGTCAAGTGAGCTATTAAAGAGGTTTAAAAATTAATTTTATGTTTGAATGCATTAATTGAAAACTGATTTTAAGATACTACTTCTATTTAGATTGTACGAAGAAATTTTTTTTTTTTTTATAAGTAAAAGTTCAGGTTTGATGCTGATCATCGTGCTAGGGTTAGGGCAAATCTCAAGGCTCAAAAAATACTTACAAAAACTTATAAGATCATATCAATCATGGGAATTAAACTAATGTCTTTGTGCAGTATAAAATTGCTCTCTACCATTTGCCTCAACCCTCATTGGCTATAAAAAAAATTATTGTTTGTATAGTAAATTACTTAAAAAAGGTATAAAGATGATTTGTTTATATTATATAATATTTGATATTTAATTAGGACCACTTTGGTATGAAAATATCACAACTCTAAAATAATCAAATTTTACTTATAATCAAAATATTCAACGTGGAACAAAATTCAACCAAATGAAATTTAAATGAACATTGATATATATATATATAAAGACTATATCAACGTTTTATCTTATTACAATGTAGTTAATCAGTTCAAATACCTATTACCCAAATTGGTTGTACCTAATAAATTGAAGCCTCAACTCAATCATTGTGCATGTATCCACTAAAAAATGTTGAAACAACATTCTGTCATTTGGAAAGTTGAAACAACCTTCTATCATCTAAGTCATTTCCACACAAAAAGTTTTCCCTTCAATACTTGACTCTTTCTATTCATGAAAGCTTTTATTTTATGAACTTAAAAAAAAAAGGACCCTTATAATTATTCCGATACCTATTTGTTACATCTCTTCCTTTTTCCCTAGGTATAATTAACACTGAGAAATTAAATTAATGGATTTTTTATTATTTCCTTTTATAAAAAAATAGAATTTGAATAAAACAATCAATTTTAATTACTTTTAGAAACGTGTGAGAAAAAAGCAACTTTCACTCAATTCTTTTTATGGATGAAGCAAATTATATATTCTTCCTTATCTATCTATAAACTTAATCCCATCTTAAATTTCAAATTTTTTTCTATGTCTTCTTTTGTGTTTCTCTCTGTATTTGTTTTTTATTCTAAATCCACTACATCCATCCCTTTTTCGTTGATTTCTCTTGATTCAAGCGATTCTATACAGTGAGTTTTGAATTCACATCTATATTCCATATAAGATATAATTCAGACTACATTATTTGGAAGGTCATTGTCACGTGTCTACTACTAGAAATTGTTGAAATAGCGATCAATAAAATCGGTCACAAAAATTTTGTATTTGCCACTGATTTTACGACCGATTTAAGTAATTTGAGATAAATGTGATGTTGTAAAATTCGGTTGAAAAATCGGCCGCAAAGTTTAATTTTGCGACCAATTTTGATTATATTACATTTAAAAAGATCAAAAAAATTTGGTCGCAAAATTAAACTTTGTGACTGATTTTGCGATTGCTTCCTCTTGGTCAACGATGATAAGAAATCGTTGCAAAATCGATTGCAAAAAATGGAATTTGCGACCGCTTTTGGATGTTCGGAATATTAATTTTGTTTGGCAAATCGGTTGCAAATTCTAGCATTTGCGTCCAATTTTGCGATCGATTTAAACACTTAGCCAAAATCAACATCTGCAACTCCATTTCTTTTCCGCTTTCCTCCATTTCTTTCTTTTCCTCTTTCCCAAATTTTTGCTCTCTCTTTTTGCTACCTCCCACCCCCTCCCCCACCACAAGTGCCATCCGCCGCCGCTAGCAAAAGCTTGGAAGCGCTGCCAGTAGTCTAGTCTGTTGTCCATCGCCATCTAGATCTATAACACGCCATCTGTCGCCGTGCAGCCTGCTAGTAGCTCCGCCTAGATCTGCACCGTTGCCACTCTGGTTCTTCTTCTCCACATTGGTTTTTTTCTTTTTCTGTCATATTTTTTTTTTGTTCTATTTTTTTCTGCTATGTTTATTTTTTTTCTGTTCTATTTCTTTTTTTTTTTTTTTGTCTAGTCTGTTTATATTTTATTTTTGTGGCCTGTTTCTTTTTTTTTTAGATTATGGGCTTTGGTTGTTAGTTTGTTAGTTTAATTTTTCAAATTACATTATGTAGATAATTATGTTGTTAAATTAGTTGACATGTTATTAAATTAGTTTGTTAGTTTAGTTTGATTTTGTTAGTTGACAGAGAATTTATTGGTGTCAAAGATTTTTGTATTATATTTTTGATATATGTTATTTTTTCTAATATAATGAGAGTTTTGGTATATTTAGTTATTTTGAATGGTTTGTTTATGTTGGTAAATTGGTTGATGATATTGATAGAGAGAGTTTGGTTAGATTAATTTTTGGGTTTTTACTTTTGTTGAATGAATGTTTGGGTTCAAAGCACTAATTTGTGAGTTAAAAGTGTTTATGCTTTGAATGATTCTATGCATGTCACAAAGTGGTTACAAACACTAACCTTACTTGATTATTGTGAATGCTAGGTTCATGATAGAAATAATTTGGTATCCAATCACAATTTGCATCATTTAGCATGGGGTCCTAAGAAGAAGGTTAATAGTTGGCATGTGTACTTTGTCAATGGTTATAAGTTCCATACAAAGGAATGGAGTATCGGCAAATAAACTATAAACTGTGGAGTTTGTGTTAAGGGTGATGACAATGGAAATGAGGATAATTATTATTATGGGATTATCAAAGAAATAGTACAATTAGAATACCCTGCAGAACCATCAAAACAAATTGTATTATCCAACTGTGAATGGTTTGATGCTATTCTTAATTGTGGTGTAAAGATCCACAAACAATATGATCTTGTCGAGGTTCGCCATACAAGAAGTTATTCTAAGTATGATCCATTCATATTTGCAGCTAATGCCATTCAAGTGTACTATGTCCCATATCCAGAAAATATTAAAGAAAAGAAAGATTGGGTTGTTATTAGAACAAAACCAAGAGCCACAGTCGATGATCGATATACATTGGAACTTGCTTATCAAGATACGTCGAAGTTTGTCAAATTTGTGGCAAATGATGATTTCCCTGAAACATTGAGAGATGAAGAAGGTGCATATGATGAAGTAGAGGTCAATATAGGACATGATCAAGATGAGTAAGAACATAGAGCAAACTGTAAATGAGGATGAGGAGGAAGAATTTGACATTGCCTATAATTCTGAAAATGATGATGAGAATGCTGAACTGGAGGCATTACTAGATGATGATAATGGTGATTAGTGCTTGTATTAACTTGTTATAAAAAGTATAATATTTACTTTACTTTATCTTGTCACAATTTTCTTGTTATTACTAATGTTGATTTTTCATTGAAGATGTCTGACAGGGGTAAAGGCAAAGGAAAGGGGTCGGGTTCTAGGCGTCCAAATAAACTTCCAATATTAGTCCGGCCTCCTCCTGAAACTGATTAGAGCCCATTCACATCTCCTGCAGCTACATCATCCTCTTCGGCAGACAATTCTTCATCAACACCAGCATTAATTAGAGGTGCAAACTCACCTAACCCACAAAACAATCCTGAGCTTACACCTGGATCAAGTAACTCTCATGATTCCTCAAATAACCAGTCAAGTACTAGGAAGAAAGATTTGCATCTTGATGGAGCTAGGTATGTGATGAAAAATTTTAATTATTTCATTATATTTGGTTTGATTTTACTAATGAATAAACCTTTTCTGTATAGATTTCTTCCTTCCAACATTGTAGCTCGTGTGATTACTAGCATTATCAAAAGCCATTATGTTGAACCATGGCTTTCTTGGAAAAAAAATACCGCCTAAAGTCAGAGAGTTGTTATTTGAAGAATTTATAGTAACTTAAAACCTCTTGAAATAATTAGTATTATTATCTATATACTTTATTGATGTACTTAATGTTTTTGTTGATTATAATAGAGGAAATTTGATGTTCATCCTCCTAATTACCACTGGGCAAAGAAGAATTTTGAAAGCCGAGGAGCTGCATTACTGAAGAATATGCTTTAAAGAGCTCGTACCTCCACAGATAGGCCAAGTTTTCTTGGAGACAGTATATGGGATGCATTTTGTGCACAATGGCAGGATAAAAGCTTCAAAAAGAAGAGTAGACAAGCAAAATTGAATCACTCTTTTGACTCATTAGGCTTTGGTGGTTCACTTCATACCGGTGGCTTTATTACTGCTTCACAATATAGAGCCAATTTGGTCAAGTTTTTCCACTATTAACGTTATTTGCAACCTAATTTTTACTGTAATATTTTACTTAAGGTATCTATTCTTATATTAATTTTAACTCACATTATTGTTATTATTTTGACAGACAAAATTGTTTGGTGGAGTTCCCACTCCATCAGAGTTATTTCGCCACACACACGTGTATAAGGATCAAACATGGGTGGATAGGAGAGCAAAGCATGTAGATGTAAGTAGTTAATGTTTTATTTTACATATTACATTAGTTTCTACATTAGAATATAGTTATAGGTCTATAATTATGTTAAATTCTAGTATGATGTCAATTTACACGTTGTAAGTACCCCTAAATTAAAATTCTTGTGTTAATTAACATAATATTCTAATTGGCAGGCTGAATTTATTCGTGCCATGGATGGGGCATCCCAGAAAGCCTCTCAGGATAGAAATCCTCCACCTACTAAGTTAGATGTGTGGTGTGAAATAGTTGAAGTTAAAATGGGAAGGATATATGGCCTTGGGTTAGAATCAACTGTTCTTGATGAAAGGCCATATTATCATTATTCTGGTTCACAGTCCAATGCATGGATATAAAGAACAGAGCATGAAGAGCTAATGAAGAAAATGACGGAAAAGAATAGGGCGCTGCTAACTAGATTAAAGACTAATAAGAAACAACTTCAGGCCACCAATCTATTTGTGTAATAGATGATGCAAAAGGATGAATTTTCAACCAACTGATTTCCAACCCACCATTGCAAACCAAGCTGAGAATGATGGATCAACTGATGATGAAGAAGAATCTAAATGAACTTAGTACTTCAGTTTCATGTTAGATGTAGTTTGGATTATAAACTACTGACTTTTATCTAACTTTGTCTGTCTTGAACTTTAAGTACTTGACTTTTATATTTTGGGATGTTGTACAATTAACTAGGAATATTTAATAAAATGCAATATTGACTTGTTTGCCTTCAGTTATTGGATATTGTTTTTTGGGTTGCTGCTAAATGCAGGTATAATAATTTTGGATTTTAGAAGATTCTGGTTATTCTGTTGTAGGTGTGAAATTTGCGACCGAAATCTAATAAAATCGGTGGAAAAACAAATTTTGCCACCGATTTTTGGTCGCAAATATGGGCTTTACGTAAAAACTTTGTGACCGATTTTTTCGTCGCAAAAATTTGCAACCAATATTTCAAGTTTTGATTTTGCGACCGATTTTCCGATCGCAAATTCTGATTTTGCGACCAAAAATCGGTTACAAAAATCAAAACTTGAAATCGAAATTTGCGAAATTTGCTACCGATTTTCGGTCGCAAATTTCCAACATTTGCAATTGATTTTACAGTCGCAAATCGTAATTTTGGACCGAAAAATCGGTCGCAAAATAGTCAACATACAACCAAATTTCAATTTCTTGAGGCTCCCAAAAAATCGGTCACAAAACTGAAAAAATTGGTCGCAAATGAATTTGCCACCTACCAATATGCGACAGACAGTTTCGGTCGCAATATCGGTTGCAAATAGACTTTGAGACCGATTTGCTTTATTTTGCGACCGAAAAATCGGTCGAAAACGGCCGATTTTCTAGTAGTGGTCGCTTTTACATAAACTTCTCCTCCTCCAATACTTGATTATTTCTATTAATGGGAACTTTTATTTTATTAGCTAAAAAAGTGAAAATAATTTTTTCCTTTATAATTATTCTGATACCGATTTGTGGCATTGCTTCCTCTTTGCCCAAGTATAATTAATGCTCAGAAATTGAATTAATTAATCACCTTTTTAATTACTTCATTTTCGTCAGATCTAATTAATTTTTAGAATTTGAATAAACCAATCAGTTTTAATTACTTATATAAACGGGTAAGAGAGAAGCAATTTTCACTCAACCCTTCTATATGGATGAAACAAATCATCTTTCCTTATCTATCTATAAACTTAATCCCATTTTAAATTTCGAACAACTTTTTTTTTATTTTTTGTCTTCATCTTTTTTTCTCTGTGTTTGTTTTTCATTGTCAAATTCTCTTATGCCCCTTCTCCATGGATTTTGCTTGCTTCCAGCGATTACACATGGAACATTACATGTTTTTATTCCAGTGAGATTTAGGTTTACATTTATATTCTATATAAGATATAATTCAACTTACAATCTTTGAAAATTCATTAGCGTGTCACTTCTACATGAAAAGTTTTTCCCTTCAATACTTATTTTTTTAAAAATTTTTTTGCGGATATTCCACTAGAAATAATCCTCTTCGAGACACAGTCAAACACTAAATATGAGCACCTTTTTTAATTACTTGCTGATTAAAGGCATACTTGGTAATTAAACAAAATGACTTCTTCCTAATTTGCATAACTAAACAGATTTACCTATTTCTTAAAAATAATAGGTTATATTTTCTATTACTAAAAGTTTTGAGATTCATTGCGAGCAACTTACTATAATCGACTACCTACGGCAATCTCTAACTCAGCAAAGATCACCACAAAAGTTGCCTTAGTAAATACTTACCTAGGCTAAGTTTCAAATACATAAAAGCCATATTTTATAATTTACTCCATTCTTTTTTCATTTTTGTTCATTATATCAATTTTTATCCCTTTGGTAAAGTGTATATATATACCCACACACCAGGAGATAAAAACAAACTGTAATTCAGGGAGGAAAAATCGATATCACTGCATGTTGGAAAGGATATTATAAAGGGTATCACGAATAAAACATTTTAAATAAAGAGAATGATTCACTTACTCTTACATCATCCGTGACAACACTTGAGAAAAATAAGTGTATGCTTAAATAGAATAATATTATTTATACTTATATTTTTAAAATTTATTGTAAATATATAATAATAAATATATATAAATTGGTTGGTCCATCAAAATTTACTTTTTTAACATCCTTTTAAATATTTTCTTTTTTATTGTGTGTCTACGATTTGTCTCCAAAATAAGTATAAATATTATTTTTCTTAAAAATATCTTTTATACTTTTGAGATTTAATAGATCACGCCAAGTGCTCTAATTCCTAGCGTTTGACATCGAAATGTCCACTTCCAGACTTTAATTTTGACTTAAAACCCTAATTCCACGTGACGTGTCGTTTGTAATGTTGGTATTGAAATTTTCAAATCGGAAATATGCATATACGAAGAAGTTGAAATTATAAGAAATCTTGAAGTTTCAGGAGGATGTAATATCAGAACGAGATCTACGTATATCTAATGAATAATGATAGATAATTTTTTTAAGAAAATATATATTTTTTCTAAGAATATAATACATGAACTTCTCTTAAAATTGTAGTCGATCACCTGCATAATTTTGACCCACGAGTAATTTCTTCTTTTTGACTTGTCAATACTCAATATTGCACAAAGTTTTACTGCGCTCGGTTCTCCTCAAATCCATTTTTACTTTATTTTATTTTATTTTTTGGACAAGAACTCATACATCTTTTAATCTATAAAATAAACATAAATTTGTGAAAAAATATGAATTAAGATTTATTAATAATACATAAAGGTATTAGGGTCAGACTCGGGAAAAAGAAATGGAGAAGATAATTGAGAGAGAGTGTTGAGCTCTGAAATTGAGATTTTCGCTGCTGAATGACATGATACATGTGATTGTCTTATATGCTGATACAATGACTTGCACACAAAGCTATAACACTTGAGCTAGAGTAACTAATCATAACTACCTTTCTCTAACAGACTAACGTCGTTACACTAGTGTCAGCTAAGCTAAGCCAACTGAAGCTTATCCTTTCTCCCTTTCATCCCTCCTCAAACTCAGCAATTTGGCATCACAAATGCTGAGTTTGTCACGAAATGAAGAGAAGAGAGATGAGGAGACAACCTTAGTAAGGATTACAGCAACTTGGAATTGAGCAGGGGGATATGACTAATCTTCACTCTGCCCTTTGCCAAATGATCCCTTGCAAAATGTAAATCAAGCTCAAAGTGTTTCGATTTAGAGTGTAAGACAGGATTGGTAGCAAGGAGAATTACACTCGGATTGTCACTAGACAACAGGAACCGAGGGTAGAGGAACCTGAAGCTCTGGCAAAATAGATCAAATCTAGAACAATTCAGCTACCAGGGAGGCCATGCTTCTATATTCAGCACCACAACTGCACCTGGAAATCACATGCTGCTTCTTAGAAGCCCAAGAGATCAAGTTCGACCAAAACAAACACAATAGCCACTTGTTATATTTCATCCTTCTATCAAATAATCAATAACTTCCATTATTATTCATTTTAGTTGCCATGTTAGTTTTGAGTTATATTACTTATTTGTCTCCCTTGAATGATTAGAGGGAACAATTTTCACCTCATTAACTTAAAAAATTAAAAAAAAAATTTTCAATTGACTAGTCAAATAGAGTACAGCAAGTGTGGCAAGATTAGCTTGTAAAGTTGATGAGGTAAAAATTATCTCCTTTCATCAATCAATAAAGATAAATAGGCAACATATCTTAAAACTAACTTGTCAATTAGGATAAATAATATCAGATGTTATTTAGGACTTGATAGAAGAATGAAATTGATATTAAAATTTAAAGTGTTAGGGTCCATCCATTATGCACTAGGTTAATCATGGTGCATCATGCACTTTGAGATCTAGTGATAAAGATTGTAGGCGTATTGATACAACCAATTACTTATGGTGTATCGTAAAATTTCTTTCTCTCTAACTCACAATTCTAATATTTGCCATCTCGACTTCCCCCCATCGCCGGCCCCAACCACTAGGATCCACCATGGCCAACAAGCCACCCGCCAGATCTAGACTTGAACTATGAACAAGGAAATGAATCAAACTAACTTTGTGGAGGTGCAAAGCACAATAGCTTCGGTGTCCCCAGAGGTCGCTCTTTGCCGGAGCAAAACCGCCGACAACGCGCAACAGTGGGATGCGAGGTTGAGGACGGTGTGGTGATGATTAGGGAAGTGGAGGAGCTATTGCAAGGCGAGATTGGGGGTTTGTTGTTAGTGTCGAAGAGGTCTTTTATCATCGGAGGCGGAGGCGGCGGTGGTGGTGCTAGGTGCTATGTAGTGCGCCAACGACACCTGCGGATCATGTGTGGTGCCGGCATTGAGGGGATTGAAGAGGAAGAAATAAGGAAGAAGCAGCTCGTGTGTAGTGCTTAAGTGTTGTGTGGTGTATGCATATTCTAGCTAAATATGGCACTGCCACATCCTTGATGCATAATGCACCATGATTAATGGGGTGCATAGCAAAACGCGCCTAGAAACTGATATTAACTTTAAAATTTTAGAATTAAAAATGATATTTACTCCAATTGATACATAGATTAGGATATTCTCATATTGGTTTTAAACATAACCATGTTATATTGAGACATAGGCACAACATATAAACTCATTGTTAAACTTAACGAGAAATCAAATTAATTAATTATACGACAAATGTCTTTGAACTTATTCTTTGGCTTATGCGACAAATGTCATCTTCAATACAGAGTTATTATTCCTTGATGTTATTTTTTTTTTTTAAATTTTACAGTCATAGTCAATATATTTAAGAGTTTAATTAAAATATTTCAATGTAAAAAAAATTACATAAACATTAATAATGTGTTATTATATCATTTAATAAATATAATATCTTATATTACCAAAATCACTAAATAATTTGATGATATATTATTAGACGATTATGGAAATTTTTTATACTGACAAAATATAATGATTATCAAACTCTATATTTAATTTTATAAAATTACACTCTTATTAAAATAATTTAATTTTGATCAAATGCAAAAAATTACACTGACTAAATTATTTATCATATCATTTAAACAAAAGTTTAATTATTATAACAATTAATTAAATGATTTAATTTTGATTAATTATTAATATAAAAAATTTAATCCTTTTAATGATGTATTAATGTCTTATTAAATAATATACTATAACCAATGAGTGTATAGATCGGCAGGTAAAGGTTGTTCTAACTTAATCAAAGGTCTTGATTTTGAGCCTAAGGCATGCAATTGAGTTGAAACTTGGAAGGAAAAATTTTTTCGTTCAAGTGGTTTTACCCAGCTCAAATAGAAGGATACATGTTGTTTCAACAAAAAAATATATATATTATAAAAATAAACTAAATAATAAATCTATATTCTTAAAATGTCAATTTTTTTAATGATGACAGGAAAGAAGCCAAAGAAGATCATATTTTTTAAAAAAGGAGACCAAATTAAATAGTAAATCACTTGGAATGATTAAATAGCAACCAAAAATTATTTTCTTTTTTTAGTAAAATAGGAATTAAATTATTTTTCGATATAGCACAGAGATAACGTGTGTTTGTTTGTAATTTTTTTTGTCAAAAAATTATTTTTTTATTTGAAAAAATTAATTTTTATATATTTAAATATTTTTTTAAAAATAATCAAAATCTTAAAAAAATTTATTTTTAATTTTTTTATAAAAATTAACAAAAATAACTTCTAAAAAAATTAATTTTAAATTTTTTTTAATTATATATAAAATTTAAATTTTATAATTATTTTTTAAAGCTCCGGAAGCAACACACGCGTAAGGTTTTGGTTCTGTCGGTAACATGCACGCAGATACGTGATTGCAGAATTCAAGTATTGATCCGTACAGCTTGGGGCCAAAAAAAATAAAATGTCATAAAGAAAGCAGCTTCTATTATGCACTTTGTAAGCTACGGTGCACCATATACTTTCAATTAACCACACTTCTTATATGTGGACAGATGTTTAGATTGCAGCTAACTATATTTAAACCACACTCTAAGTACATTTAACTGCATTTGATAAATGTGATTAATTGAAGATGCATGATACTTACTCCTTTACATGGTGCATTTCAGAATTAACCAAGAAGCCGCCTTCCGCGAAGAAAGTATGGAACAGATCAGATAAGATCCGGATCGAAATAGCAGAGGCAAATAACTTGAGTGCAGTGCCTGCATGGGAAGTCGGCACTTCGAAAATATCACTTGACAGTTGACACTAAATAAAAAATAAATAAACAAAACAAACTTTTAGGGTTTGCTACCACGCGGGTATTTAAAAGATAATTTAGGGTGTGTTTGTTTAAATTTTTATAAAAAGTAATTTTGAAGTTTAAATTTTATATTTAATTAAAAAAATTAAAAATTAATTTTTTCAGAAAAAACTCTTTTTAGTTTTTTTAAAAAATTTAAAAATAGATTTTTTTTATATTTAGTTGATTTTTAAAAAATTATTCAAAGATACAAAAATTAATTTTTTTAGTAAAAAAAATAATTACTTACCAAAATAATATCAAACAAATGCACCCTAAAAGTGTGTTTAGTTTATTATATTTTAATAAAAAAATGATTTTTTTAAATTAAAAAAATATTTTTTAGAAGTTATTCATTTTAATTTTTATTTAAAAGAAAAAAATTATTTTTAATTTTAATAAAAGTCAACAAGTAGTTTATATAAAAAGTAATTTTTTTTTTTTTTTGTAGTTGAAAGATTATCTTTTGTTAAAAAACCTGAAACAAATGCATCTTAAATGACAGTAAAGAGATTTTTTTATTTTTAAATTAAAAGAACTATAAAATATTAATAAAAATAAATTAATGAATGATAAAAATATATGATATTGAACCATTTTTATGATTCACATTTAAAAAATTGATTAAATAATGTTATTTAAAATAAAAATGTACTTTTTAATTAAAATCCTCCTTAATACTTTTAGCTTTTTGGTATAAGAGAAGTCTCTTATGTTGTATTATTGTTAATTATATGTGTTTAATAGTGTTTTTTATTATTATTGTATCTTATTTTAGTTATATTTTATAATTTTTTAATGAGTATTTCGAAATTATTGGTTAAAAAGTATTTAATATTTTTGTTAAATTTCTTTAAAATCTTAAGAAAAGTAATAAATATTTTTAGTTTTTCATACACATATTTTTTATTTTTAACTAGTAACCTAAAATATTTTTCAGAAAAAAATTAATTTTAAATGCCATAATTAGTCTTATATATGTATGTAAGAATTTAAAACAAGATATAATTGTCTCCAAATAGATTCATGTGTATGAAAAAAATACTGTTAGAAGGGATCTTTGCTTAAGTGCTTAATCGTGCCCCTTGAGATTAAGAAATATTGTTAGGTGAGGAAATACTCTAAGAAATATTTAAAAAAATACATCCAGAATTATTTAATAATTTATATTAAGATTATCTATAATTTTTAAAAACTACACACAATGTCAATAATTGAAAACATTATATCTGCAATAAAAAATTATAAACATAATTTAATAAATATAAGTTGTTGAGTAAAGAATTGCATCCATACCATTCCTTTTAGAGTGATAAGGAATTAATTCTAACAATTTCTCATCTTTGGATTCTCAAAATTTGTTTAAAATTACACGGGATATAGTCCTTTATCCTAGAGTTGAAATTTATAGATAATATGTAATAACACTTTTCATATAATATAATTTTTCATGCAATTCTAGCAAAATTGTAGAGGATGCCCTTTTAAGTTTCTCCTCTGAAAGACGTGTAGCAACAGCACCTAATGCCAATGCCGATACCCATCAAAATGGTCGGGCATGACTCCAGCATGGCAGGATAGATGGTAGCCATTTAAATATCAAAGGGCCACTTCCTGTTTCATTGGAACCTGCACCAAAATAATACCCATGATGTACTGATATATGAGAAATATTTTTCTAATGAGTAAACCCTCATAATGTGTTTACATTAAAGTTTAGAGAACTAATATAGGGACGTACGAATAGTGGATATATAGGTGACATATATTAAAAAGTGAAAAAATGATAAAAATATTTGTATGATGGGTCTTATATAATTATTATTATTTTTGTTTAAATTTTTTTTTAGAAACTTACCAGTATAAGCAGTGCACATGCTAGTAAGTTTTGAAAAAAAAAAACTTACTAGCGTGTACACTATTCATGCTGGTAAGTTTGTAAAAAAATAAAAAACCTTCCAGCATGTTTTGTAAAAAAAAAAACTTATCAGTATGAACAGTGTATACGCTGATAAATTTTGCATAAATACAGATAAGTTTTGTTAAAAAAAAATTTACCAGTATTTTTCAATAATATGCTGGTATGTTTTGCATAAATACTGATAAATTTTGCATAAAAAAACTTACCAGTATTTTTCAACAATACGTTGAAAAAATTTGTGTAATACGCTAATAAGTTTTGTATAAATGCTGGTAAGTTTTGTAAAAAAAAAAAGAAAAAAATTACCAGTATTTTTCAACAATATACTGGTAAGTTTTACATAAATGCTAGTAAATTTTGTATAAACATCGATAAGTTTTGCATAAATGCTAATAAGTTTTTGGATTAAAAAAATATCGAACAAAAGTAATAATGACTATATGGGACCTATTATCCAAGTTTTTTTATTATTTTGCTTACTTTTTTTGTATACGCCCCGTATTGCATCCCAAAAAATGCGTCCCCCAAACATTTTTCTATAGTTTATAAACGAGAATTTGTATCAATTTAATTCTACAAAATTGATTTTTATCAAATGTGAATTGGCGTTAATGTGATTTAAATTTGAAAACTTTTATATTAAAAGTGATTATAATAAAATAAATTTTATTTGGATGATATTAATCAAAATCACTTTTAGATTTGTAATTATTTAAAATGAATACTTTCAATATTTTTCTTTTATTTCATTTTTATTTTTTAGATATTTGAATAAATTGTATTAATATTATTATAAGGAAAATTATATAAATATTATTAGTAAAATATTATAAATATTTTAAATAAAATTATGTTAAAATTATAATAAATAAAATTATTTTAAAGATATTTAAATAACTTTTACTGTTAATATTAAATTATAAAATAAAAAATTCTTAATAAATAATTATATTATTTTTGTTAATAAAAAATTTAATAGCTCCACCAATTTTATTATTACTTGCCACTTATCTGTAGAGAGAAACAATTAATATAAAGTAGTTAAAGAAATAATTATAATGGAAGTGCTGGAATAGATGTAAGAAACGATGGTAAAATAGGCATAGAAAATATAAAGTTATAATGGATGTGATTTTGTGACCGGAGAAGCAACAATATTTTGTTTTCATGTCAACTGAGATTTGGGATGGTAATCACGTTGAAGTACAACCACCACAAAAATATCCAAACGAACTATTCTTACGTTCAAGGAGCTCCCACCTGGCGTTGGAGGTCCTGAATGCCAAAACATACACACGCTTAGTTTGGTATTCAAAGATAGATATAATGTTTATCATATTAGTTTTACAATATTCTTATCACCAAATTAGTCACTTAATGATTGAAAATGTCATCACGTTAGTCCTTCTAATAGTTACGATTAAAAAGAGTTTGTTTGGTTTTCAAATGAATGTGAAAACATGTTCCAAAGCACCAACACACGTTCCAAAGCACTCATGTGAAGAAAACCTCTCCTTTCTTTCATTAGACACCTGTTGGCATCAGATAAATTTAAACCAAACAAACCGAAAAGCCAATTGATAGAGGATGATGTGCACATCAAAGGCTGATGCCATTAAATAAATGCGGATGCCTTATGGAGTTAGCACAATTTTTCAATCAAATAATCTAACCTGCCCAATTTTTCCAATTTCTAAAATTCCTAAAATGCAAGACAGTAAGAAGCACAAGATAGAGAGAATGAGAGAATAAAAAATCATTAATTTCACTTTCACCTATAACTTATAGCAAATCCTTCATCTTCACTCATTTGATTTGTAAAAGAGGTTTGAAATCCCTATCTCCCTCACTATAGCAGCTTCAAATCACATTCCTTTCTCAGTTCCCTCATTGCTATTACCTTGAAAATTACCATGTTCATCCGAAAATTACCATGTTCATCAATTGTCAAGGTGATTCTTGTTGTCGTTCTCATGAGCAATTAATGCTCCTGTGTATCTGTAGAGGGAGAACCAAATTAGAACCCATCAACCTATTGTGATTGTGGAGGGAAAGCCAGGTTATACACTTCTATTCAGCCTACTATTATTATTATTATTTTATGGTTTCCTAATTGCATTATTATTTTCATCTTCTACTTGGGTGCATACTGCAAGTTCAGTGGGGGAAAGGGAGCTGGCATAGTTGTGAATTAAGTGGGATGGGGGGATATTGAAGATGAAGGTTTATAGTAAGAGTGAAATTAGGAATTTTTTTTGTCTTACTCTCTCATGGTTCTTAGTAAAATTGGGAGTAAAATTCTATTTTAGGGATTTTAGGATTTGGGAAAATTGGGTAGGTTAGATTATTTGATTGGGAAATGTTGCTAATCCAACATGGCATCACATATTCATTTAACAGAATACATCAACATTTAACGTGCCACAATATCATCCTTCGCTAGTTGACTTTTTTATTGTGGCTAATAGAAGTGGTGATATTTTAATTTCAATAATTAAGGGACTAATTTGATGACAAAAATCTTTAAAAGGTTAATGTGATAAGCGCTATATATTTTGATGACCAAAATGGGGTTTCACTCTTTTTAAATCTATTATTTAGATATTATTTAAACAATTAAGGATTAATATGTAAATCATAAAAATTTTCATTATATTTCTCGTTAGTATAGTAAATATATGATAAGATAATTACTAATGAATGTAAAATTTTTTTACTGAATTCATTACATGAGGCTGTAATTTTCTTTATGTACAATTTTTTTTAGATAAATTCCCCTTACGTGCAATTGTATGACTAATCTTATTTGGATTCAATTAAATGTTTAAACATGCAATCACCTAACAATTTTAGAATCTTTTTGTCTTTATCATCTAAATGATTGATTACCAATTTGCAATTGCGCTTGCGGCGTTGAACAATGGCTCCTCATTTTGGGTACTCCAAGTTCATGCACTTGGTAGCTTGGAAGGCCAACAATATATGTTTTATTTTGTGCCTTTTCTTATTTATTTATGAAAGAGAAAACGATGATGAGCAAGTTAACGTTGGTTCGCACAGGTGTCTCTCATGTTGTTGCCTTTGCTTAGTCATTGTCCATTGTTCTTTTCTCTATATAATGTATTAATTAATTATTCGAGTGCCCAAGCAATGGGTCCACTTACTCGTATGATTTGTGTTTTACCAGTATCATAAAACAGATTGTAAGTATAATTTTTTAATATTTTTATTTTAGTTGATATATTATTA
Organism: Pterocarpus macrocarpus; assembly: GCA_031439585.1. Lineage (NCBI taxonomy): Eukaryota > Viridiplantae > Streptophyta > Magnoliopsida > Fabales > Fabaceae > Pterocarpus > Pterocarpus macrocarpus. The sequence continues at coordinate 65,481,896 of CM062520.1, read as the reverse complement.
CATAATTTGATATTATAATTTTAAAATAATTATTATGAAAATTAAAATTTTAATTAAAAACAAATATTTAAGAAATTTAATTCTTTCAACAAGTGAGTTCTCTTGTTATATTTAGGAGGCCTCATTTAAGTCTCATTATTTTAATAAAAAACATATTTTTATTAAAAAAGTAACTTTTATGTTTTTTTATATATTTAGATAAATTTTTTTAAAAAGCAGATTCTTTAAGAAAGGAAAATATTTTTTTTAGAAGCTTAATCTTAATCTTCTAGAAAATATTTTTTTAAAATATAAAAAAATTATTTAAAAATAAAAAAGAGATCTTTTAATATTATATCTAAATATAAAATAAATTATTTTTTTTAAAGATTTTTTAAGAATTTCATCCCAACGGGCTCTCAGTGTTTATTTAGATCCCTTTTTTTGGATAAAAAAGATTTTTTTAAAAAAGTACTTTTTATGTTATTCAATGTGTTTGGATAATTTTTTTAAAAAAATATTTTTTCAATAGCTATAATTTTCATGTTATTCAATGTGTTTGGATAATTTTTTTAAAAAAATATTTTTTCAATAGCTATAATTTTCATCTTCTAAAAAGGGAATTTTCTGAAATCATAAAAAAGATGTTTTAAAATATTTTTTCAGACGAAAAAAAATCCCTACTTGATTTTCATAATGGCATCTCTTATATCCTTTATATTTTACATCTTGTTATTTCACCGGATTCACAAAAGCAAGTGTTTTAAACTACTCTCCGAAAATCAAATGAGAAACGGACAAGTAAAAGATGAGACTATTCCAATAAATAGGCAAACACAAATCAGCAAATGCAAAGTTAATTGATAAATCAAGACCTGAAAATTTCTAATCAGCGAGAGAATGAACCAAAATAATAATAGGGGAATGAAATAACCAAACTGGCAGCCACCCCCTTCTAGAGACTATTGGAACTTGATTTACCGAACACTCTGACATCACTATTTTTTTAATATACGATCATGTATCATGTTGAATGCATTAGTGAGAATTAGCCTATTGATACTTTGATAATTTTGACTTATGGTTTTATTCTTTTGAATATTTATTACAAATTGAACACTCCATAAAATATCATTTAAATTATTATTCTTGTTGTTGTTATTAATTCTTTTAACTATCTAAATTTTGATATAATTAACATAATATGTATGATTTAAAACTTTGAATAATGGGCATGTGATCACTTCAAAAGGCATAGATTTAACTTCATATAATTATTTATCATGATTTGATATTTTTTTCAAATTTTATTTACATTGTTAGTACATAGAAAGTAATCTCATTCTGTGTTATATTATTTATGAATTTTGGCAATCAAAATAAATCTATATCACAATTTTAATCTCTAATGTATGATATCTAATTTAACTTTGTTATATCGCTCTTTATACAAGTTCTTTATTTTTTTTACGATGACATTTCTTGTAACATTTTAATATGTTCTAAAATCTCATTTACAAAATTACTTTTGCAAATCTTTTTAAATAATTTTATGATTAAAAGAAGTAATTTTACATTTATTTCTAAAAATAAAAAATTGTAAAAATAATTTTAAATGTTATATTCAAATATAAAATATTTTTTATTTTTTAAATGATCTATTTAAAAAAGAATTCATATAATTGATTTGTTTTTATCAATAGTTATTCACTTTTTATCTCAATTTTTTTAAACTACTAGTATTTGAAGTCTATATGAACTTAGTTAATCTTGATCAAATTGAGTTGACCTACAATAAAAGTAAAGTGCTTAAGCATGAGCCACTTTTACTCAACACTAGAGCTGATTTTTTCCATGCGCTGTACAAATTTATTTATATTTTTTAATAATTTTTTAACCATAATATTTTTTGAAAAAAAATTATGATAGCGTTTAAAAGTTAGACATAATAATATGGACTTTTTTTAATTATTCTAAATAATGAAATACATCAAAACTTAAAAAGTAATTACATTGCAAGAGTTCATATTGAATAATTCATTGTAGATACTTATTTTTTAATGTTTTATGATAAAATATTCATTTTAGCAAATATAACCTCATATATTGGAAATTGTTTTCTTCTTAAAATAAGAGATCACTTTGAATCATTTTTTAGCAAAATTATTCGTGGATAAGAATTTTTGTACTAACATTGCTTCATGTAATTATTTTTGTTTCTATTATTTAGTGTGTGATTGCGAAAAAAGCCCTTTTTTTTTTTTTGAGAAAAAAAAGTTGTGACAAAATCAATCATGTTTGGATAAATATTGAAAATAGATTATAATTAAAAACTAATAATTGCAGACTAAAAAATAGTTTATAATCATAAGTAATATTTTAAAACTTTTAATTATAAACAGAAGATAATTATTTTTAAATTGCTATATTTTTACTAAATTGACCCTAAATATCAAATATTATATAATATAAATAATTATTCCATACCCTTTTTTGGTAATTTTACCATACAAAAATAATTTTTTTCGTACAATCCAAATAAAACAGATTATCTTAAAACTATTTTTCAACTAAAGTATCCAAACATAAATTAATTCTCATCTAATTGATTATATAAAAAAGTAATTATTTAAATAATTTTAATCTTATAACTTTTTTAAACACACCCTTACTCTCCTAGGTGTATGAATTCCTAGTGCCAAATTTAGTTCTCAAAGAGCATAATTGACATTCCTTTTTCTTATTGCAAGCAACACTTTTAGGAATCTAGTTTAAAGTATTAAAAATTCTCCTCAATATATAAAAATATTACATTAAAATATCTAATAAAATAATAAAAGTATTGTATTAATAAAATTATGTTGATAAAATTTATTATTTAATTAAATATAATAGCATAATAAATCTTTAATCATTTATATTATATTCATTAAAATCAATATGATTTATTCATATCAAACAATATTATATATTTAGTGTAATGTTATTGTGTTTACAACTTATTTTAATATTAGTCATCAAATAATATATTTTAAAATTTTATTATTAAATATCATTATTGTTTGAGAACTTAAGTAGTGAAACACTACATTACAATATTTAACATTATAAATACATATAACTAATAGTTATCCATAGCTATATATATAAATAAAGTGAACTAAACACTTTTAAAAAGATTTACCAAATACTTGGGTAGGAAAGCTGCATTGTGGGAGGAAAATTAAACCATCATATGAATGGAACTGCACATGTTAAGGTTTTTTTTTTTTTTCAAATAAAATGCTAGTAAGGGGAGGCACTCCCAATACCAGCGGGCAGATGCTGAGCCGGGGATCCATTCAGTAAAAAATGAGGGATATTTTCTGGGCTTAGTCTATGGTCAAAACTCACCCCCTCCCCCCAAGTCTAGGACAGTTCAAGGTTGCCAAGAGAATTATTTGTACATTATATTAAGCCTTAACAGTAAGTATATTCCCTTACGTTAACAGTGAACAAACTATAAATTGCGTTGTGAGATATATTTGTTGTGGAATGTGGATTGTCATTAGCTGTCAATAATGATGTTAAAAGACATTAGAAATGGTTACTGTTTCGAAATCTGGGTAAAAGAATTCAAACTTTTAAAGTTTGCTTAATTAGTTAGCAAAGCAGGTAAGTCACCGTAAACCAGCGGCTTAAAATTGCATAGAGCAGTGCTGTAAATTGCTTGGCAAACCAACACTCATGCACGGAATTAAAGCAGGAGAAGATCGTAGTGTTCGATTATAAAGCACCGTCTTTGACGGTCAACTCAGCTAATTTATGGTGACAAAAGATTTTCTCAATCTCGATCTCTAGAAAATTTTTAGATATTTATATAGCAGCACGCAGATTTGATCGATTCCAATAATAAAATGATATTTTAACATAAAATTTATTGATAATTTATATTTTAATATAAAATATTATCTTATTATTAACCGTAAGTATATCCAACATAGCATTTTAGAAGCACCCAAAAATTTCTACTCGATCTGAAGTAAATTATTTTCCATTACATCTGTATTTATAACAACTTAAAAAGTATCGCGGCAATGCAAAAAGCATATATAAAAATTCACAATTATGCGACAAAGTACACGCAGCAAACTTTTTGTTTTTATTATTTTTCTTTGGGGGGTTTTATAAATATAAAGGGAACGGCATAAAGATCTTAAGAATGTTAGCATTAAGCCATTACGTAACTGCGACAGGTAAGTAGCTGTAGCCACGAACCTTTTTATCGGTCCTTCAAATCATTACATATTCACACATTAACCACAAAACCTACAAGTTTATCTCTGTTTGGACCACTTGTATCCAATATAATGGGAGGGACAACAATAGACCTTTTTCGGGAAAAAATAAATTTTTTTTTATTGTTGTTATGCACTGTCCACATACAGACTAGCTGTGTCCATAGTGATATTGTGATTTTATAAAATAATTAAAAATACACAGAAGAAAAAGGTGAAGATCGTAGTGTTGTTGTCATCTTGTGTAATTGATGGCTATTTCTTTTGAATTTCTTAACTTTTTAATGTCGTGCAATTGTAAAGTATAACGTTGTGCGCATGCGGATGTGCCCACCAAAGCCGGACGATGGAGAAGACGCCAAATGCCATAGCATGTTTGAATTTCATGAAATTATAATAAACAAACATCTCATTCATACCTTACAAGGAGCTTTTAAGTAGAGAAATTGTGAGCGATTAAGGCAATTATATTCTGTTTGGTTTGGCCGGGCACATATTTTATGTTCGGGGCTTTTTAACCGTTTCAAACCCAGAAACCTTTCTTTTAACTTTCTTTGTTCTATTTTATCTTTGTTACTTCTCTTTTTTGGCCGTCCTGGTTCCTACCAAAAGAGACAAGAAATGATGTACTAATTGTATAAGCAAAACCACGTTAAAATAAGAAAAAAGAGAAGAAAGCAAGCCTAAACTACATATCTTACACTATATATCCTGATGATATCTTACCAATGCATATTTGATTGAACTTACTCATGGATATTTATAAACTTCTAGAAGCTTTCTTTTCCAATACGATAAGTTATGCAATATATGTATAGATATACTGTCCCAATACATAAAGGCAATGGGGAAGTTGAACCCTTTTTTTCAGAGAAATATGGGTAGTTACAACTTTACAGAGATCTTAATCTTCCTCACCGATTAAAACTTTTGAAAAAGAAAAAAATCTTATTTAAAATAAGATTCTCTTTAAACTGTGATGAACTATCTACGCTTAAATTAAAAGTATGCATAGTATGTCTCTTATTAAATGATCTAAGGGTGAATAATATCTTATTTTCTTACTTTAGAAAAAATCTCTCCCAACTCTTTACAATGTATTAAAATTAATTTTGTTTATTTATTAATGAAGACTATAACATATGATATAGTTTTACTCTTATTGAGAATACCCAAGTCCCAGGGTGAATGAATTTTTTCAATCGAACTGGGAAGGTGAATTAATTGGGCTGCATACCAAATGCCACCCAGCTGCAATATTTACCCTAACTCTATTTTGTACTAGTTCTTAATCATGAGTGATATGGGACATTCGCGTTAAGTAATTTTTTCCGTGAAGAAATCTTGAAAACAATCGTCATGAAAAGATTTCTGTACCCAAGAAAATCAATAAAAATGGTATACATACATAGTATATTAGTATCCTTCGTACAGAAAGAAAAATTATAAGGAAAGAAGAAAAGGTTCGTCGTATCATGTGCATATTTTATAGTTTAGATTATGGTTTTCTTTGACCAGGGAATTGATATTATAATTTATATAATACTGATTAATAAGGACCAACATGTAATTATCGACTCAATTAACCTAAGATTTTCAGGTAATTAAATGTAGAGAGAATAATCAATAACATAAATGTGAGATAAATCCCCTCTGCTTTCAAATTATGTAGCTTGTCCTTACCAGCTGAAAATGAAGTGAATGAATTTCAGAAGGAAGAGAGAGAGAGAGAGAGAGAGAGAGAGAGAGAGAGAAACAAGGAGTTAAAAAAATTAGAGCAAGTCAGCAAGGTATGGGTTTGCATTAATTGTGCCGGACAAGTGGGGAAAGAAGGATCCATTGAGGAGTAGACCATTTCGATGCTAATCAGCACCCCAAAAACAAGAGAAAGTCAAATTCGTTTTAAATTACTTGTTTGATGAATAATGCAATATGGTCTTAACTTGTGATTCTTGGCGCTTACTAATATTAATCTCCCTTTTTAGTGAAATATCTTTATTTTGTCTTCACTTCATTGAGGGGTTGTTCTCAAACAAAATTATGAATAAACCGAAACGTGTGCCAAAATTTGGATATATAGTTATATGGTAAGTTCTAATATCATCCTTAATAGGTTATGGATAAAAATAGTTATATATGTTTGACTCGTCGTGGAATGAGAAAAGCTAGAGGAAAGAATTACACATTTTCTTTTATTTAAGTATGTCTGCAATGGAAAGAGAACAGTACTAACAATATCAACTATTTAAATATTCTCCCCTCGTTTTCAATGAGAAAATTTTATTGCCAATTTTTCTTTCACATATATTTCAAGCCGTCTCCCTGGATAGCAGGCTTTTTAAAGTTTTTAAAATTAAAAAAATATATTATTTATGTATATACACGATTTTAAAGATTATTTTTCAAAATTTTTTTTACAAATTATAAGAAAATTAATTTAAGTTGGATTGATTTTATTATTAGCCAAATTTAAGATTAAGGTGTCAAACATGTATGAAAATATTCTATAAATTGGCTCGAATTTGTCACTATTCGGATGAATAGTATTGAATTTGATCTAAGTTAAATTAAATTCAATAATAATAAATTCAATTCAACTTGATTTTCATACATTTTTCGCACTCTAATCTTAATTTTGGCCAATAATAAAAATAATCTAATTTGAATCAATTTTTTTATAATTCAAAAAATAGAACATTTTAAAAACTAATCTTAAAAAATGTATATATGTAAGAATTTAATTTAAATGCATTCAATTTTACACTATCAATCAATAGAATTAATGAAAAGTACCAACTCACATAAATAACTATCCATTATAATGAGAGATCCACTATAATTTCTTGCTTTTCCTTATTTTTATTGATTAACAGTGTCAATATATATCAATTAAACTTTATATGTAAATAATATTTTTTTAATTTTAAAAACGTAAAACCGCCCTGGACAACACTTCATTCACGCGCGTACGTGCGAGCATACGTATGAATTCCTATTCAACAAGTAAAACATTGGCGATATATCTTCCGCATTATTGTATATAAAATAATATATTTGTTTGGTTGAAAATTATAGATTAGTATGTATTTATTTTTGTACGTACCTGCAGAACTGGGACATATATGGCAGCAACTTATTCGATCTTCCTATGTCACTTTGTTGTTTCTGATCTGTATGTGCTTGCTCACATGAAGTGTAAGGCCGCCCTGATAGAATAATTTGATTCACTCATGTCAAGAATTATTTTTTCTAAAAAATAAAATAACAAATTATATATGGTTTTTAATTATAATATAAATTGTTATTTGAAGAGCTTATAGCTATAATAACAATATATTATATCAGAGGCCAGACTTTTATAATTATATCTTAACAAAAGATTAAAAGATAATACAAAAAAATAAAATACAAAATATACTCATTTAATCATGTATAAAAGTTATTATTATGTACCATATAATATGGACAAATATCATAAATCCTATCTATAACAATAAACTATTTTTGGCATAGATAAGATATGCATATAATCGAAACAAAGATGCATTAATTGTGTTTTCTGAAATTCGTCTTCCTATGCTCACATTCTTACTCTGCGGACTAGTGATCTAGTAGATTTGTACATGCATGCATTCTGCGCAAATACATACATGAACAAAGATATAAAATGAAGCTGTTATTATCCTTATCCCTGTTTCTTTCTGCACTTACGTTGCTTCCAGGGTCATATTTGAATGGCATTTAACACATGTACGTCAGTAAGATATCAGAGCAGCTAGCCTCGTGTTTCCTAATTACTCGCGTTTGTTCTAAGACAGTGGGCAGGGAGAGAACCAAAGTGAAAGAAGAATAGAGATAAACGGGAGAATGACTTTTAAATTTGTGCTTATTGATTGAATTATATTTGATGAATGATTAATCAGATACGCGAACTAATGCAGGAAGTTTGTCAATTTGATAGATTAATTTTGATACATTATCATAGTAAAAGAATTTTATATTATCAATCAATCAATTATATGCCATCATATATGAAACTTTTGAAGTTATGGATACGAGAGTTAATCACTTCTGCTGATGTGATAATTTATGATTAAATATTGGTATAAAATTTTTTTATATTGAAAGTGTATCAAAATTAAAATTTTAATTTAAAATAATAATGATAGATATTTTTAGCAATAGTTCGGGAGAAATGTTTAATTTTCATATTCATTACCTCAAAAACCTCATATTTAATAGTATATAATTGGATAATAATATAAAATTTTTTTATATTGATAGTTTATAAAAATTAATATCTATAAATATGTTTAATGTAAAATCCTTCGTGTTATCAATAATTTTACTCTCAATTTAAACTCGTGAGAGATGAGGTTTAATTCCAAGTCTTTTCAATCAATTCTGTCATTTATGCATGTAATCATCTTAATCTCGAATAAATCATCATCCTTAGGAGTTCACTTTGTGATTTGCAAAGATGAGATATTATAGAAGAGGTCCTCCTATAGAACTATCTTACTCAAAGTCAAACGATCGGTGATAAGATCGACCTTATTTATTCTATTTAAGATGTAAATCTGCAATTCAGTTTTGAAGAAGTTCTTTGTTATACTTTTGTTAATATATAGCATCATGTGACGTTCAAGTTATATCTACAGGCACATTTGAAAAATATTTGTCCAATTCTTAAGTACTGAAGTCAAATTCAAATAATTTTGCTTGAAATTCTAAGTGCTTCAACAAGCTAGCAGTTGACATTTAATTAATTAATTTATTGGTTATTCTTTTTTTTTTATGTGATAATTTTTGGTATTACTCCTGCCTTGTGATTGAATATATTTGCCATTGCAGATGAAGAAAACAATATGATCAAAAACCTAATTTTGACATTGACACGTAGTGGGTGATCAACTACGCCACATGCATGTGTCATGTGCAGCATGCAAACGTGTCAAATATCCGTCTGTAATGCATAGGTTTTCAAAATCTATGTGGGGATATGCCTATAGAAGAATTTAATTTAAATGTGTTGGTAGTGTAAAATAGTTTTATATTATTTGTCAATATAAATAGTAAAAAATGTTTACTCATATAAATAATTACCTCTTATAATGAAAGATCTATCATGATTTTTTTTTTTCTCCTATTTCTATTGATTAACAATATAAAATTATTTTATATTATCAATATATACCAATTAAACTCTGTATAAAATTGACAAGGTAACATAATTCTAAAATACCGTCTATATATATATATATATAGGTTGGGGAGAAGATAGCAACTCAGTTCAATTACAGTCTTTGTAATCAATATCTTTAAAAAGCCTACCTACTAAGAGTGCTTCATATGATGACACCCCATATTATTATTCAACCCAACTAAGTCAAAATTCTTTATTCGAATATATAGTGGTTTATCTATGGACTAAATCAAATTTAAATTTGCTTTCTTGAAATGTTGGAGACTCGGCCAAAATTCAATTAATTTTAACCCGAGAACAAGCCCGAGGGAGTGACAGGAGAATAATTATCAATACAAGTAGGAAAAACCAAGAAGTTAGCTGCTGAATACAAAATTCTATGTCAAATTTTTGTAAGTGAAAAGATATATATACTATTAATCAATAAAATGACAAGAAAATATCACATTATAGTAGGTAATTATCTACTATTATAATTATTCATTATAATTTGGTATTTTTTTATAATTTTATTAGTTAACAGTATAAAATTATTTTATACTAACAATATATAGAAATTAATCTCATATATTTATATATGTTAGTTTTTTAAAAGCTTTGTATGATTTATAGTAATTTACTTTTAAAGAGTGAAACCAACCGTATGAACCAAAGCAAACTGTGTATTCATATATTATACAAAAAATAAATAAAATATATTTTACAGACAATATTTTATAAACATTTTTTCTATTATGAATTTTGTTTAATTTGAGTATAAAATATTTAACATTATGATCTAGTTTTGTTTTATTTTATATTTTTATCATTAAAAAGCATAGTTGTTCATAATTTCGGTGTAATTGTTTTAATTTTTTTTATCACCAACTCTGCTTGTCAGAATTAGTTTGAATGGAAGTGACCAAAATTTTATTTTATTGAGGAAAAGAAATTATTTGCTACGGCTAGTTACTTCTCCTTAATTTCCGGCTATGATAGATTCTTAATTTCATGCATGGAAGGAGGCATTAGTTTCTTTCACACATGAACTGGGGATTGAGGACAGTATAACCAAACTGGAAATTGGTGAGCAAAAACCAAAACAATTACTGCAACAAATATTGGCAACGTTCCTTCTAGCAGTCCAATAGTACTTATTTTCTTTATTCAAGGTTTGGCTTCAAATTTTATAAATAAAAAAAAATAAAATCTTAGAAAAATTTAACTTATATAATAAGTTAACTCGACTCAAATTAAATTAATTAAAATTTAGTAAATTTTAAATATTAATAATTTAAAACAATGGAACAGAAATTATTACTGAAAAGGGTCATATTAGTTGGCATCAGTATCATCAGTTACAATATTAATAAAGGAAATTTTAAAGTAATAATTTTTTTTTGGACTGTAAAAAAATAGAAATTTATACATTTACTAAGAGAAAACAGAAATTTATGATTTGGGGACCATTACCTTTAGAGTTGAAGACTTTTTCTGCTTTACATTCTTGTTGAATGAAGCTGTTTGTTTAAGGTGGGTGCCAGCCTCATTAATGTAAAGGCTCAGCTTACACCATCAAACCTACTCCATACATTGTTTGAAATGTCCAAACAATACATCTCCAAGACTCAGAAAATTCTATCTCTCTATATCTGTCTCCCTAAATTGTCACTAACAGTCCATATTGACCCAAACCTCATATTAATTAAAACACATGAATGGAACTTCCTGTTTCTGTGTCCTGAAATGAGTTGCTGCTTCAACTTTCATGTAGCAAGAGAGGCTAGGCAGAGAGTTGAGTGAGGAAAAAAGGGAAAAGAGAGAAAGATAGAAAGATGGCAAGGAAAATAAAGAATTAGCACTCCAACATAATTGCATCATAACTTAAAAAAGAGAGTAATATTATTTTGACATAGTTCAATAGCATTTCAATATAATTATATCTTATACTTATTCAATAACAGATAAATGATATATTGACTCAAAATATGAGATGGATCATATCAAAATAATATTTCTCGTCAAAAAAATAAAAAATAAGAGAATCACATGGTACCGAAAATTGAAGCAACACAGAAAGGTTTCTGCTCAAGTTCCCTTTTGGCTTTGGCTTTTGTCTTGATTAAGGGTCATTAGAGTGTTCATATATCCACTCTCTCTCTCTCTCTCTCTCTCTCTCTCTCTCTCTCTGTATGCCAATTAATAAATCAAATTACGGTCCCATTTTTTCCCAACAAGCAGATACACCACCCCATCATACATACATACACATACGGTCAACTGAACTCTAACTCTTAACATGTATTAGTGTATACTCTTGTGACACGTGCTCACTGTTCCTCTCTCTCTCTCTCTCTCTCCAGATTCCGAGAGAAATAAATTAGACCAAAGACTTGAATGAGCTGGAGGGAGATTCCGTGTGTGGAAATCGAGCTGTAATTGAAAGCCTCCCTTCTTTTTCCCTCCTTCCCCCTCTCTTCCTAGTTCGTATTCTTTCACTCTCATTTAACTCAAAACCTTCCTATAAATACCTCAAATGTTTCAACCTGTTTCGTCACACACCCTTCATCTCCTTCTTCATTTACACTTCTTCTTCACCCTATAACAAGCTACTCAAAGTAACACAAACATGGAACTAAGCACCATATTTTGCTTCTTTGCTTGTTTTCTCTCCATTGTTCTGTTTAGGACACTCATCAAACCCTATGTCTCCAAACGCAAGGACTTGCCACTCCCACCTGGTTCCATGGGTTGGCCTTACATAGGAGAAACCTTTCAAATGTACTCTCAAGACCCAAATGTCTTCTTTGCCACAAAAATCAAGAGGTTCATGTCAATTCTCTAAACTTCCAATTCTCTATCTTCAACAACCATTTTGAGACTAGTTACATGGACAATTTGACTTACACGCATGTGCACTTATATGGTTCATGTCTTTTCTTCTTACATAGGTATGGCTCCATGTTCAAGTCCCACATTTTGGGTTGTCCATGTGTGATGATTTCGAGCCCTGAAGCTGCAAAATTTGTGCTGAACAAAGCTCAATTGTTCAAGCCGACTTTCCCGGCAAGCAAAGAGAGGATGTTGGGAAAACAAGCCATATTCTTCCACCAAGGAGAGTACCATGCTAACTTGAGGAGGCTTGTGCTTCGCACCTTCATGCCTGAATCCATCAAGAACATCGTCCCTGACGTTGAATCCATTGCTGAAGACTGCCTCAAGTCATGGGAAGGCCGTTTAATCACCACTTTCCTTGAAATGAAAACGGTGAGCACTTCAATTCACCAAAAAACAGAGCACATAAAACAGAGCAAAAACAGAGTTCCTCTGTATCCTCCGTTCATTAACACCGACTATAACAATTATAAGAAAAAGGGTCAAACCACTCATTAGTTTAAACCACCATTCCCCAAAGCAATAGACCCCAACTAATTTATCTCAAACCGAGTTGATTTATCATAGAATAAAACTCTTTTAACATTAATTTTATCAAACTTTAAACATAAAATCTAGTTTAATAAATATTGAACCAATTAAATCAATCAAAAGGGTAATTACTTTTTAATTGCTAGTGTATTTGTACAAAAATAAATAATGGGACTTTTCTTAATTTCTGATTTTTCTCTTTTTTTTGCTTTTTTTTTTTTTTTTTTTTTTTGGGTCTATTGCAGTTCACGTTCAATGTTGCCCTGCTTTCAATTTTCGGCAAGGACGAAATCCTCTACAGGGAGGATCTGAAGCGGTGCTACTACACTCTTGAAAAAGGGTACAACTCAATGCCAATTAACCTTCCAGGGACACTGTTCCACAAGGCCATGAAGGCGAGGAAGGAGCTAGCACAGATCCTGGCACACATAATCTCAAGCCGGAGGCAGAGGAAACAGGACTACAAGGACCTGCTTGGTTCATTCATGGGGGAGAAAGCTGGCCTCACCGACGAGCAGATAGCAGATAACATAATTGGCGTCATATTTGCAGCTCGTGACACCACAGCCAGCGTGCTTACGTGGATTGTCAAGTACCTTGGTGAAAACCCCACTGTCCTGGAAGCTGTCACAGTAAGTGTCATGGGTCCTACCTTTTATCCTATGCAATCATTGTTTGGCTTTAGCAATTCTCTATATCTTGATGGCATAAAAATAGGATGGTGGTTTTGTGTCTTAAGCTTAAACTTTTATTTTTTATTTATTTATTGATTTATTTTTTGTGGCTTTACAGGAGGAGCAAGAGTCCATATTGAAGGGTAAGGTAGAAAGTGGTGAGGGGAAGGGTCTGAATTGGGAAGATGCCAAAAGGATGCCAATAACTTCAAGGGTCATACAGGAGACTCTAAGGGTTGCATCAATCTTGTCTTTTACTTTCAGAGAAGCAGTGGAAGATGTTGAGTATCAAGGTCAGTAACGACACTTGATATGGTACCTTATTTTTTAATTTTTACACACCCAAGATTTCCTTTCCTTTTTCTCATTTACGCTCACAGATTCTGTGTAATTATCTTCCTTCAGGGTATCTTATACCAAAAGGGTGGAAAGTGTTGCCACTCTTCAGAAACATACACCACAGTCCCGAGAACTTCAAGGACCCAGAGAAGTTCGATCCCTCTAGATTTGAGGTAATTAAAATCGTGCATTATTCATTTACCAACCATTTTTTAAAATTTTTTTGGTCCTATTCATGAGTGATACCAATTCCAGACCTTAAAAGATTCTCGTTAATTATTTGCCAGGTTGCTCCAAAAGCCAATACCTTTATGCCATTTGGCAGTGGGATCCACGCGTGTCCTGGGAATGAATTGGCTAAGTTGGAGATCTTGGTGCTTCTTCATCATCTGACCACAAAGTACAGGTTGGTAAACTTGTTGATTACTAGTAACTCTCAACAATGCAACCTTTTTTATTCAATTATGGGCATTGAGTGGAGACATATTCCAAAGTTAGAAGGTTTTACAATGTTTCTAAAGTGTGTTTTTGCTATTATATTTTGGTGCAGGTGGTCTGTTGTGGGTGCAAAGAATGGGATTCAGTATGGCCCTTTTGCTCTTCCCCAAAATGGCTTGCCCATCACACTATATCCCAAGAAGTAGATATCATTGAATCAAGACACAGATCCAAGCCAATACCTGGTTTTATGGCAACGTTCAAGAGTGGCTACATATCTCTCGAAATTTGGTTTCAACTTTCTCTAGAAGATGATAAAGACCAAGACCATATTGCAAGTCTATAACCAAAACAAGGGAGATCAACCCTTCCTTTCTTTTTGGCCTAGAGACACCCAAAGGGGCTGTCTTGAGGATCGCATACAAATAGGGATGTCAAGTGTAAATAGGAGGTTTCATAGCCAGAGCAGATCTATAGTATTAAGTTCTTTTCATTCTTCACTTTTTTTTTTTCTTTTTTTTCTTTTTTTTCTTTTTTTTTTTCCCAAATATTTGGAGGAAAAGTCCTTGTAAGATTGTATTGATGCATTCAACTAACAAGTTTGTATCCATAAGCATGCCGCAAGGCCAAAATACGAACCAAGAATTGTGTGGTTAAAGCTAAGTTCACATAATTTAGTCCTATTTTATATTCAAATGGTTCGATGACACTTCATATATCTTATAAAAGGGAAAAATAGAACGGAGGAGAAAGGAAAGAGGGAATGCCAATGAATCACGACGCTGGAGAATTTCAGAATAGTAGTGGTGATTATACGTGCTTCCCATCTTTCAAACATACATTCAATGCTTCAAATTTTGACTAATACACATTTTCACGTATTGCATCCATCAATCAAACTCAAGTATCCTATAATCTCAACGCATGTCGTTTCAAGAATAGCAGTAATACTCAGCAGATACTACCCCCCTATGCATGGTCGCAGTTGCTCTTCTGTCGTTTTTCTTTTATCAATTATTCTTTTTTCTCCTTAATTATTAGGTCTTTCAGTATATAAATCAAAACTGTAGGTCTTTGAATATATAAATCGAAACTATCAATTTTTCCCAGGTCATTTTGAGCTGTAAAAAAACTTGATTTCGTTGAACTTTTGAATCATGCAGAGTAGTTACAGCATGTTGGTGAACATATTTCTAAGTAGCATGTCATTAATATTATATTCACTCAAAAACAATATAACGAGAAAAGAAATACGAAATTGTGAGTGTTGTGCAATATGATTTCCAATCTTCTGTACTAATTCCACTCATACATAAAAAGATAAACATGCTTTACAATCATGTCTTCTTCTTATTGACCCTTTCAACTAAGCACAACCAATTAAGATCAAAACTAGCTTCCACACAACTAATAACTTGGTATTTTAGTAACCTTTGCTTCGTACTCATAGAGTCCTATACACCTGCTTCATGTCTAAATTCTGATATTTATGGCCTTCGTCGGTGCTACCATCCATATATATCCAAAGATGAGAACTCGTGGCTCCTACTTGTGCGTATTTGTAACAAGACAAACTGGCCTTTATATGGTTTCAGAATTTTATGCAGTTGGCGTTTCCAAAGTTGCTCATGAGCATGTCATAGTTATCTGATTCCAACATCCACATGTTGAAGAATTAGCTGTAATGTGAAACTAAGTGGGAAAGCCAATACAGATATGCCTTTTTCCGACCAGAACTTTCCTGGCAAAATATCTTGAATTTAATTAATTTCATGGATATTTCTTCTTTCTTTGAACTTTGAAGCTCAGAAAAAATTGGTAGGTTGTGGGGACCTTGAATTGTACCGCTTAGCTGTTACTTAATATAGTTTGAAACTCTAGAATCACAAGTTTATTCTGTATAATCAAACTACGGCACCGCAAGAAGAATACATGTTATAATATCTTATCATAATTAATTAATTAATTAAAATACGTGTAAGATAACTTGAATGTTATTCAGAGCCGAACTCAGAAATTTTCTATGGGAGGCCAAATTGAATATAAGGCAGGAGATTTTTAAAATATCAGATAAAATATTTTTCTACTAAAAATTTGTATATACAAATTTAGAAATTAACATTTTATATATGTAGTTCAATTTTTCTTTGAGAAGATGTAGTTCAAATATTTTAGAGTTTTGGAATTATATCAATACTTAATTGGCTTAAATGATGTAACACTTAACCTGCTTAAATAAAATCTTTAGGATTTGAATATTTGACTTTCATATCATAAGTTAGCAACCTTATAGTTTTGCGAAGCAACTTTTATAAAACTTTTCTTTTATAAAGTCAACAAATTAGAAATGTGCGAAAATGTTGTAATTTCCTTAAAAGTTGCTTATGAAAATGAAAAAAATGACCATGGTATAGAACATACCATTTGATGATGAAAATTTAGCAGAAATGAATAGGTTTGACTATATTCTATTGTAATATTCTTTTTTGTGAAAGACTATTACAATTTTTTTGGGTATATGATTACTATACTATTCTGTTATATGAAATTTAACTTTTGGGGTTCGTATTTTTTTTCTTCCTTCTAATTGTAAGCAGGGACGGTCTCAACAATTAACCAATGAAAGGACTATAATTATTTAAAAAAAAATCAACAAATTTCAATAATTTAAAAATTTAACTGATATTTTTTAATTAAAGGTGAGCAAGAAAAATCTTGAATTTTAATATTAATCTAATTAAACAAATCAAAACTTTCGGCAATCTCTTTTCATTTACTATAAGTGACTAGCTAGTCAGTCAAAGTCTCATCTTCTAATTTTATTTGTAAACTTGTTCTTGACAACGTTTTTTTTTTTTTTTTTCTGATGAAATGTTCTTGATAACGTTTACAATTTGAAAATGATCATTCGCTTAATGTTTCAAATAATAAGAATAGGTACCAAGTAAAGCAAAAGAAGAATAAAATAATGAGTGACATTTTTATTATTCTAATTAAATCCTGACATAAAAACTAAATTTAAAGTATATTAAATTCTTTTCCTAGAAAAAATGGTAGTAAATATAAATTACTCCAAAATCCTTAATTGTTATACAAGACAAGATTAACAAGCCTTTACTTCTTCTTTCAGAACAAATTCTTTCCTTTTTCTTTCCTTCATGAAGCAAACAAATCTTAGAAATTGAAGAAGAGAAAGAAAAGAATAAAAACAGAATATTATAAATAAAATGTTTGAAAAGAAGAAATAATAGCTTAGCTAGCTTAATTAATAACTACACTGCAAGAGCCAAGAAATCAGTCGTAACTAATCACGTACAGCCCACAGCCAATTCATCTTTCTTCCCATTTCACTCTTTTGTTTGATGTGTGCAATCTAAAGTTACTTTACTTCGTTCTCTTTCTTGTACTCTCTCTTTATCTTCTTTTCTTTCTTTCTTTCTCTTTCTTTCTTTCTTATATATATTTAGTTGAAGATCTCCCTAATCTTATTGAATAGTTGAATGAATGCATGTCTATAATTTTTTTCACTTAAAAAATATGATAACGTGATATTAAGAGAGAATAAAGATACAAAATAATTTAAGCACCAAAAAAGATACAAAATAATCCATGAGCAGAACCCTTATCATTCTCACACGTATAGAGAAGTTGTTCTGTGTATATTTGCATTTTTTTTCTCCAATAAACCATTATCATCATATTCTTAAAAAAAATAAAGTTATTTATACCCAAAAAATAAACACTAAAAGTAAATATTATAGAAAGATGCAAAATTTTTTCGTATCATTATTATCAAATAATTTATATTAATTTTTTTTTTATAGTATCCACTTTCAATATTTACTTTTCATGTCCAAATGACATTTAATCTTAAACTAAATGATTGTTTAGTATGAAGCTAATGGCTTACAGACCAACAGCCCACAATAGAATTAATGATAAAAGGCAAAAAGAAGGAGCAATTAACTACAGCTTCATGAAGTGGTCGAATTCCAATCATCTGTCGTTTTCCTAGAAGTCATCTTTTCAAGAGCTGAAAAAAAGTGTGTACATTAGGACTTTGCCATAAATTCTAAAATCTTAGCCAAAATTGCTGACTCACAGCCCCATATCTCTCATAACAAGAGCACAAGTGGCAAATATGTGCTCTTTGATGTTGTTGTGACTTAATTGGATGACGTTGATAGATCTCCCTAAGGTAAATTTCAAATCCATGACAGCTATACAGAATGCCTCTTTTCTAGTTTGTCCACATCTTAGTCCTACCATGGAGCCTGTTTGGTGCTCTATTTGCAGTGGATTGAAGATTTTTTAAGAGAAAGAAAATAATTTTATATAATAAATAATAATATTTAATTTAATTTTTTTAAAAAAAATATTTTTGAGATTATTTTTTATTTTAAAAAAAAAAATTTGAAAAAAAATTTTATTATTATTCTCACATCAATAATTAAAAGTAATTTTATTTTATTCTATCCAAACAAAATTCATTCTTCTAAAAGGCTTTTTGATATATTTAAATCAAATAAAAATTATTCTTTTAAAAGTACTTCTTCTAAAAATTTTTTTTTTAAAAGACCTTCTTTTAAAAGATCTTCTCCCAAAAATTAAATTAAACAGACTCATATCTAGGATGGATATATACGCAGCAGCATGTGTTTAGTTCTTCAGGCGAGAGTTTTCACGGATAAATATTAAATGGACAAGCGGTGTATCAATATTTTCTTATCTTTTTGATTTTGGAGATTAAATGAATCCAAGTAACTAACTGTTTGAGCTCATTGTACTTATAATTTAGGTGAGAATCCAAAGTTTAAAACATATGTAACTTTTTTATAAAGTCAACTCCAATAATTTTCATAAGAAAAAAGTTTTAAGATTTTCGTCAAGTTGAACATTCAATTTAAATGCCAAAGAATTAGAGGAGCATAAAGAAAATGACCAAATTTCCAAGAATGAAAGGTGGAAAATTTTATTAGTTCAAATAGTTTAATATTTATACGTCTTTAAGTAAAAGTTTGAGGGTGATTTTTTTTAATATGGGATTTTGAGAGTAAAATTGAGAATATATGAAATTTTTGATAAAATTGGAGAAATATGAGATTTTAAAATAAATTCAGTAGAGAAAGAATTGGATTCTATTTTTTTATTATTTAAAAAAAAACAAAAATAAATCTGATAGAAAGGTAACCAGAGTCTATTTTTCATTATTTTTAAAAAATAAATCCGTTGGAGAGAACTGGATTTGCATTTTTTTAAAAAATAAAAAGAGTGGATGTGTGTGAGAGAGAGTGTGAAAAGTATTTTTTCAAAAATATCATATTTTAAAAATTTTTTTACACAAAAATTATATGAAAAGTAAATAATTCAAAGTTCAACTTTAAGTCAATTCCAATAGAGTTTAGTTACTAATGGTTTAAACCAAAAAATATTTTTATATTTTCTTAAATTAAAATTTGCAATTTTACATCTTTTCTTAGTTGCATAGTTTAAGTATATAAACTAGCAATATTATTTCAAAACGGAAGTGTGAAATGAATCTAAATCATTAACTATTTGTATACCTTTTGTAACTATCTATTTGACAAAATAGTGTGACTTACTCATTAATCTCTAGATGGACAAGTAAATCATAGTATTTTATTTCATCTTATAACTACTCTTGTTTCTCTCTCTCTCTCTCTCTCTCTCTCTCTCTCTCTCTATATATATATATATATATATTGCTATGCAGCATTTCTCCTATTAACTTTGGTGCAATTATGGTGAAGGTGGTGGGGTTTAAATCATGATGGAACTGTAGAACAAATCCAAGTTTAGTATTTTCCATGGAGAACATGGCTTATGAGTAACCCGAAAAAAATGATTTTTCTTTTCTTTATTTCTTCCAAACATAGGTATTTTATGGCCAAAAACGGAAAATCAGAGACATCGACCAAGATCAATACCAAAAGGATGCGGTAATTGAAAGAACAAATAGCATAAGGCTCGAGAGGGAAGGGGAGTAAAGTAAAGAACACACAAATTAAACTATCTCTTTACAAGTTTGAACGCCGATGACAATTAACATCAAGGTTGCTGCTAACATTCTTGGCTTGGAAATAGTCTCTTTCTTGGATGTCCACATCCCTCACATGGTGAAAGCCTATTGAGTTAACTAACAACTTCTTGTCATTACTAAGTTGTTTGAAATTTCAATTATTTGAATTTCATCAAATTAGAGAACTAAAATGAAAGTGACTCGGCATCTACGCACAACGTTGAAGAGTCTTTCATGATTAACATTCAAAACTTATGTTTCTACTTTCTAGATTAATTCTATTGCAGAAGTATCCACCCTTTGACCAATTCTAGACACAGATGCTCTGAAGTTTCACTAGACGTATGGCCAATAAACAGGTTTAAATGTTCTTCGCTAATAATGACTATGCTCATGACGTTGGAGTGTCTTCAGTGATTAAATTTGCACGCCTGCAATTCAATTATATCAATAACCATTTTTTTTAACAAAGTGGATCACAATTAAATCATTTCTATTTTATTATATTTTTTTCGCATATATTCAATTATAGTTTGATATTAAATATAGACACCTCTTTCACCATAAATTTGCACAAAACTGTGGTTCGATGAATGTGGCGGGACTAACCCCTCTCCCCTAATCTTGTTGGTATTTATCACATTTTTTAAATGATATGGTAATGAAAGATACAGTATACATTATGTGTGTGCAGCAATGTTACATGCACATGACGAGAGGTCAGAAATTAGGGAAGAAAGATTTGCATAATCTGCAGCATGGTCCTAAGTTATGGTGGTGGAATCCGAAATGGGCGGTGGAGTGATCGTACGCTGTACTACCGAAGCAATGATGCTAATATAACGTGGTGTAGCCGCAACAGTGATGTCTGGCACTAACAGTTAAAGGCAGGGGAAAGGTTGATGCATTGAGTGGTCGAAGAAACAAGAGACACGTATAGGCTTCCACTTACAGCCACAACACCAAAGGCGGGAAAAGAAAACTAACAGGGAGACGCACAAATATTGAATGTATACCTAGTGTATACTGAAAATTGAAAAAATAATAAAAATATTTACATAATAAATTTTATATAATTATTATTATTTTTACTCATTTTTTTTTTCAAAAATTTACCAACATGAGCAGTGTACACACTGGTAAATTTTATATAATATACATAAAATTTATCGACATATGCATAGTTTATATTGGTAAGTTTTATTAAAAAAAAAAAACTTTCAGCATGTTTTGTAAAAAAAAAAAAACTTACAAGCATGAATAATATACACATTGGTAAGTTTTGTATAATATATTAGTAAGTTTTGCATAAATACGGGTAAGTTTTGCATAAAAGCTGGTAAGTTTTATATGCATAAAAAAAATTTATTAGTATTTGTCAACAATATGCTGGTAAATTTTGCATAAACACCGGTAAGTTTTGCATTTTGAACGCAAAATTTATCAGCGTATTGTTGACAAACACTGGTAAGTTTTTGGATTAAAAAAATTGAATAAAAGTAATAATGATTATGTAGAACCCATTATCCAAGCCTTTTTATCATTTTACTCATTTTTTCCATATACGTCCCGTATTACGTCTCAAAAGATGCGTCCCCCAAATATTTTTCTCTAAAAAAATCTTAGGTATTTCTAGAATAAGAAAAAAAATATTTTATATTATTTATTGTTTAATATTTTAATTTTGAATGAGTTACGTTGATCTCCCCTAAAGTTTAATATAATTATATTTGATATTTCTTTAATTTATTTTACTTAATGTATTATCTATAAATAGAGGGATGCTGAATATAATTATATTGAATATCACGAGAAATTGATATAATTCATCATTTAATTTTATGAGTTATTATTATTTCTTATTTTAATTATGTTTTTAATACAATTGATTCTTTTTGTCATATTATTTTTTTTAGTTATAATTTTCTCTGAAAGTTAAAGAGAAAAAAAAAAAAAAAGCTGTCATATGGTAATCTTGGATGGATATCACCCCATTTTTTAATATTTAATTTTTTTTTACAAATTTTCTTATATTTATTTCCCATTTTACTTATATAGTGTCTTTAAAGTTGTTTAAAATTAACGTACAGATGATTATTTTTAAAAAGAAATCATAATCTTCTGTTTCCGCTATGCCCCAACATGCACATTATGGGGACAAATGTCTAGCAACATTTTGAAATGTTGCCAATGATGTGAATGGGGAACATTTTCAGTGGATTTATGTTGTGACTCAAGCAACAGCTCAACATAGGACTGTCAATTCAACTTGGATCACGATATAGAGCAACAGCACATTGTCATGTCCATTTAGCAGCAGTAAGTTGGCACTGTTTGGTCAAGTCAGATCATCGACATACTTTTCTGGTGGGCTATGTTCATGCAAAGCAATGAAGTACATATTGTCAGTGCATTTCAGATTATGGATTACGATAAAAGATTTTTAGGTGTTATTAGGTTTAAAAAGAGTTATTATTATTATATATTATTTAATATTTAATATTTCAAAGTTGTAGACTATCATTATTTTTAACTGTATTATATTTTTAACGATCGTTGAGATGTTAAATATTGAATATTACATGATTAGTTAATAACTATTTTTTTCCCCTCTAACAGCATGTAAGAAATTCTCGAAGTAGGAATCCATCATATCATACACTCTGGCACAATTACAAAAGGCAATCGATTGTCAGTGTCACGTAACATAAGTAGAGGTTTACAAAGACAATACTCAAGCAACAACTGAGAATGACAAAAGCTCCATTGCTTTTTCACTGCATTTTAAGCCACAGAAAGTGATGGAGCCTTAAGCATGATCCCATATAGAAATGTTTCTTTGATAAGATTGGCTTGTGAATATTTATTCGGGAGCTTTGCAACAACATGAAAGCTGATAGTTAGATTTGGGTCTTTTTTTTTTCCATTTTTTTTATCAAAAGATATGAGTTTTTATTTTATTTTTTTTATCAAAAGATTTAGGTTTTTATTGATTGATAAATATTTTATTTTATAAAATGAGTTGAATAGATAATTTGATAGTTCCTTAAAAACTAATATTTATTATTATGTAATTTGTTATGAGTTTCAGGTTCACTTAGTCATTGGGTTTGGATTCAAGGTTAGTGTGCTAAATTATATTATAAAATGTACCAGGTAATCTAAGTTTTTTATGGACATAATTAGATTACTATACACTCATACTATAACTAGGATTTCCATTCTATTCTTCGCATCTCTTGATGATTTACTGCTCCATTGATATAGCCTCTAGAAGGAGAAAGAGAAGTGGAAGAACTTGTTCTTGGTGTATGCAAAGTGCGTATGCTTATCTTTTGTAACATGATTCATGGATTGAGTTCTTCGATTATATGAAACTAAGAGGTTCACAATATTACTGATCTATATATTCAATTTATTGGTATTCTAAATCCTATTATAGATCAATTTAACTCCTATATATGGCATCAAAGTAGGTTATTTGAATTCACTTTAAGAAAACTATCAAGTTATTTTGAATTTGGAGTTGCTTTGAAATTTAACTTGAGAAAATTCCCAAATTAATTTTAAGCATTTAAGATTTGCAAAATTCCTTTTCTATCTTGTATCTAGTTTTTGCTTAGATCTAAAATAATTTTAAATTGGATTTGAGCCCCAGTTGAGAGTTGTGGGCATCTGATACTTGATTTGAACTTCATGGACCCCTCTATGATAGTTAGGATTTTTGATATATTGACTAACTCACATTTAGTTTGTTGGCTATCTTTTTGTGCTTAATTAATTGATATTGGACATATTTTTATAAGTTTGGGATCCAATTAGGCTTAATTATTTTGATTTTATAGTATTTCTATATTTTGAGCATATATTGAGTTATAGATTTTTAAATTTTACCTTGTAGAAAAGCTAAGAAAAGCTCTATAACTTTGTTAGAGATCTTGAAGATTGGATCTGATGTCTAGTGAGTCAAACTGAGCCTCAAAGTCAAAATAGAGATGTTGTTGTTGGAATCTAACCAAGATGCACTAATTGGGGTATAACATAGGCTATAGAAGTCAGATGGAGATGAAACCAGTGCTGTTCAGAACATAAGGCATAAAGCTTAGATTCCTACGAGGACCACTTGTCAAAAAGATGATGTCCTGAATGAGTTATTGGCTGTCGAAGTTGGCTGATGAGTTTAGAGGGTTGTAAAGACTGATTTGAGAATAACTCTCTTATCCACAGCCCAAATTACATGTTCAATTAAAGTTAAGAGGCCAAAGGTTACTTAGGCTAGGTTGACATTTAGACTATGATAGATGGAGCTGACTATTCAGGCTTAAAGTTGTGAGTTTCATAGGAAGTTTTTCAATTGATATAGTTTTAGGGTTTTAAAAGTTTTAATTTTTCTTTAATCAATCCAAGAATTCTTGAAGAGATTGCAATTTGATCTTGAGGCCTTGTTTTTGTTGAATTTGAATTTTTATTGATGTTGCTCTTTTTTTTCTTTTAATCTTGGATAGCATGAATGGAGATTTCTATTTGTGTGTGGAGCTAATTGAATCCTTGTTTCTTATTAATATTTATGATGAGATTTTGATCAGTTGATTAATTAATCTTGACTTTATCGCATGAGTTTAAGATATTAGATTTGACAAATCTGTGAATCTAGGTTGACTAAACTTAAACTAAAATATGTCAAAATAGATTGTGTGATTGCAAATCTTTTATTTCGTTCATTAGTTGCATTCTAGGTGATTATCTAGTAGTGAATGCAAGATTCGATGTAGAGATCTCAATCAAATTCAAATTAACCACATCAATTGAGATTTAATATTTGTTTACTGGTCTTTGTAGGTCAAATGCAATTTCTAATAGATTTCTTGAACTGATTGTTTTGATCATTGGTTTTTTTTTTCTATTTTTAATTATTTAATTTATATTCTTGATCATTAAACCTTCCTCTTTCTTCTTGATTTGATTGAATTTGCATTTGAGATTCTTTAGAGATGACTAAGTTTATTCCTTGTACTGCAAGTTATTATAATAATCGGATTTTATTTTAATTTGCATCTTACTATCTTGATGGATCACTACTCCATCAATGTGGCATCTGGAAGAAAAAGAAAACGGGTGGAAGAACCTGTTCTTAACGTATACAAGTGTGTACATTTATTTTCTGTAAGAGGATTTATGGATTGTGTTTCTTGATTATATAAAACCAAGAGACACACAATATTGTTGATATATATGCTTATTATAGTGGTGTTCTAAACCCTATTATATATCCATTCAACTCAGATAAAAATAATTAACTAGAAGATGAATCTTCATCAATTTACAAGAGAAATGTGCTCTATGCTATACACATGCATCCCATCACTAGTATTAACCACATAAATTTAAATTCTAAGGTTTGGTTTAGTATTATTATAATTTTTTTAGAGTCTGGACTCTGTAAAAATTGCTCTTAAAATATCATAGTAGTACTATTTAGTAAAATAATATAAAAATTACTTTCAATAAATAAAAATCACAAAAAGTAGTATTTGATAAAATTATTCTTAAAATATAAAATAATTATAATGAATATAAATATTTTAAAAAATAAATTTTATTTTTACTGTCATTAAAAAAAATAATATTATATTTCCATAAGGACTCTTAAGAGCACTCTTAGCTTTTAAGGACCAAGAACAAAAGCACCTCACCCTTTTTTTTAATCAAACAAAAAATATTAACTTATATTTTTAATAAGGAAAAATATCCCCTTAAAGAATATTACTAAATCAGGGCTAAATGAGTTGTAACTACTTAATTTAATCACCTTACTTCTAGACTTCTAGTCACATCATTCACACATATGCTGGTATTTTGATTGATTAATATCAATGGTTTTCTTTAAAGTCGTGGATAGCAACTTTTTTAAGCCGTCTGCATTTTTTAAAAAATATTACAACCTGTATCTCCCTGCCGTGTTAGCAAGAATTTGTATGCGGTCAGATTCAATAAATGAGTTTAAAAACTGGGTGTAATGTTATGTCAAAGACTTGATTGTCAACTAAGTTCTTTTTCTTCTCTATTCAAGTTATTATTATTATTTTTTTACGTGCTCTACTCAGGTTCTTTCACCTTTCTAATATTAAAAATAAGGAAAAGAAAAGAAACAAGCTTAATATAAAATTCATTTGGATTTCATTCCATAATTGAAGTCCCAAATACACTCAATGGAATTTCCAAATATATAGCATCTACCATTATATCATCAATTAGTATTCTGTTTTGATTTTTCTTCCATTTTGGTCACACCCATTCGAGTATGCCTTCTAGTTTTAAATCAACGAATATGATTTTGGAGTTTAGAAACCATGCCTTCGGCCGAAGTCCTGATTATAAGCACTCAATTAAAGTCAGGCCCAACGGGCCTCTGGCTTCCAAAAGCATAAATTTCCAATATTTACAAATAGATAATTTAAAGCCTGCATTGTCCTACTCGTGTGAAAATAGAGAGTCGTGCAATAACACGAGAACGTTACATTATCATTTATTGTTGCACCCTTGAAAAGAAATCAACCACTGATGTAATCTTTATCATTATGCAATAAAACTGTTAAAATGACAATAACAACACATGGTAATGTGAAGTTTTACTAAAGTGAATCAAAGCCAATAGAATGACAATAACAACACATGATAATGTTAAGTTTTACCAAAGTGAATCAAAGCCAGTAGAATGACAATAACAACACATGATAGTGTGATGTTCTACTAAAGTAAATCAAAGCCAATGGAATTTCATGGTAGCATGGACAGCATAAACAAGACTCAAAAGTGAAGTGATAACAAAAGAAATGCAACTGGGTAATCGGCACAACGATATTCCACAAAGGAATAGACGAACCTATCCTCATTATCACTTACAAATGTCATACACATCAAACTGATATTATTAACCGCATTATCAAGCATCTAATTGTTGGGAAACCATCATATGGACATAGAAAAATGCACAAAAATATTTCTTAAGAAGTACAGCTTTTGTATAAAAACAAAGATGACCCGGAACTTCCAATGAAGTGTAAACGGCAATGGAATGACCGTGCACAGCAGTACCCTTCCTTCAAAGTCCAAAGTGGACCAAAACCAGGATGCAGTGAGGCAAACCTCGCGCATTCAATTGCGACAAAAACTACTCTTCAATGTGTACAAAGTCTTTACCTGGTTCTGCCATCATTTTTGGATGTGTATCCTCAAGCAGCATGATTTAGAATTGGATTTGTAAACACGTTACCCAAGCAAGTCCCTGAACAAGTTGGGATTCTGACTTGTGGGTTTCACACCCATCTGCCTCACTAATGCATCCTTCTCCAAGGAATCTTTAGCATTTGGACCCTTCACAGATTGTAGCAAAGTTGTCACATTTGTTTCTCCACTAGTAGTTCTGACAGATGCATTCGACAGCTCAGATAAAAGATTTCCACTATCCCCACTCACAGGGATAGAATAGCCACCACTGCCACTCTGTCCACTTGCAGTAGTCCCTCCATAGAGTGCCATAATATCAGGTGCATTTGTAGTAGCACCTGCATTATGATTTGTTGTAGAACTCATGCTTGGGTCAAGAAGTCCTTCCAATTGCTTGAAGGGATCCACAGAGGGAGGGGCAGTAGTAACAGTTGGTTCGCCCAAGTCAAGCAAATCCGGAGGAGGAGGTTGATGAATTGTTTTCTCTGCAGCGGCTTCATTAGGCACTCCTGCAGCCTTTGGTCCCTGGGGGGATCCATCTGCAGCACCAGCACTAGCTTTCAGAACCTTATGACCAGCGGATGATCTTTTCTCAGGTTTGGATGAACCACCAAACAATGAAGCAGCAAGCTTCTGCTTTTCTGGATCAACCTGTGTCTTCTTTGAATCATGACTATCACGTGCTTTTGAATAGACAGATGTTGCACTATCCACCTGAGCAGTACCATTTGCAGGTTTTTGGGAAGAAGAATATGGGGTAGATGATGTTGGAGACGAATAAGTTGGCCTGCCCCACTTCTTCTGAACACCATCAAGACGGAGCTTAAGCTCTGATGATCCAGCCTCTGATGCTGATCCCACCGACAAGATCTGGTGGGTCTCCCTATAAGACAATGCCTCAGGTACTGCAACAATGTCTGTTGAGGAAGCAAATGAAACTGGAGCAGGTTTTGATTGCATTGGAGGCTTTGGAAGTTCATAAGCTTCAAATCTCAGACCATGCTGCAAAGATTCATGCTGGTCTTGGCTTCTGAAGTTGCTCACATTACCCATCCCATTGCGCTCATCCTCATGAATGTAGGGCTGAGCACCACTTTCTAGAGCTTGCTGTACATAACCATTGAGGAAAGAAAGGTCCTTATCAACCTGCATACAAGATTCAGTGTGTCAATAACCCTGGAGCAGGAAAAAAAAATAATTTTACATGCATAGCACCCCAGCACATTATATTACAATTTAGCAAAAAGACATGAGTATATGTACAATACAAATGTATATTGCTATGCAACGTGAATATGTCAAGGAGATAAACTGCTTTTTGACAACTGACAACCAAGCTGCATTACATATTGCTTCTAATCTGGTTTTTTAAAAGGACAAAGCACATAGAGATTAATTGCAATTTTGTTCAAGCAAAGGTTCTCTTAGGCAAAATCACAATTGGTTTTGTTTATTCCAACAACCAGCTAGCTGATATATTCAGCTGGTCCCTAAGAAGACCTCAGGTTGAATCTATTTGTAACAAGCCTGACATATATGGAGAGAGTTAGAATTAACACATGTTGATCATGTGGCTTTTACATATTCCTAGACTAGCTAATTATAGCAACATATTTTCAAGTTGCATAGGATCCTACATCAGCTACGATTATGGAATAGTTATAAATGGTAGGAACTGTTGCAGTTACAGAAAACATAACTTGTAGAAAATGTAGATAATCTTATCAACAAGTACCAATGGATACTGAAATTTGATTCTTAACAAGGCTTTTCTTTACTGCTTTTACTTCATGCACTAAACACCGAAAAGTGTACAAATCATTCTAGATGAAAACAGATGAAATATTATAATCTCAAACAGATATAGAAGATTATAGAATTAGCAATAACCTCAATGTCTTCACAACTTGCATCTTGTGGCAATATTGCTTCAACAGCTTGTGCATCCAAACCAATAAGGGCTTGCAATTCATAAGCACGTTGCTGCAAATCTGTCGAGTGTGATGCTAATAATTCTTCAATAAAAGATTGACACTGCAAGCAGACAAGAATAAGTTACTCATCTTGCCATCAGTATATCAGCCAAATTTCAGCAACATGTAGTAATCGAAAACAGGATTTTGATCGAGACTTGAAAGAAATCTGTCAATTACATTAGTGAAAAACAATTAACTTTAGTCAGAGTCGTTAATTGAGCTTGACTGTCTCACGGACTATATTTCATCATAGAAAACATGCTCACAAATTCATAAACATATATAACTTGAGAAGAAAAATTATCTCCAGGAAATTTAAAGAAATATCAAATTTTAAGATCCAATCTCAGTGTCAACTCTATAATGTCAAATTATCAACCAAAGAAAATAAACATTTTAGGGATCAAAATAGATATGTAAATGGAAACATCATTCATGCAATAGACAGCACCATTCATGCAATTGGAAAACACCTAAGGACTTACAATAGGCAGTATCATTGGGTCGGGATTCTTTTGCATGATCACTAAGCTGGAGTACCATAACATACATTACAGGGGAAGGGAAGGGATAGTCAAAAGTTAGGTTGCACTCCAAATTCAACCATTTCATTTTTACCATAGAAAGCCCATCAGATTAAAAAATATATATCATATTTTTGACTTGAAAGTCTATCCACATGTACCTCAGGTAGCATATCCACTTTGCTCCCAGCTGGTACTTCAAAAGCATAAATTTTCATCAACGCTGAAATTGCATATGCCTTCACAAAAGCAATAAGTTAATCCCAATTCAAACTTGTGCAAGCAGGCAGATTTAATACACTGATGTATATTAGTGAAAGACATAGGATGGGTCCAATGGAACTAACATGATAAAACATAGTTGTATGATACACCAAAGTTCATGCGAAAAACTTATTATCATCAACAAATAAACTAATGCTGGAGTACCATGACATGGGCACATGTCAAGGGCCAGTCATAATAGATGCTAAACCACTGTCACCAGTGTCAAAACATCCCATCTTATCAACAAACTCAACATAACAATGAAACAGCTAGCAAATATTTAATAAAAATAAGTTTCCATGTAAGTTCGCATGTCCACGGGAAAATTACTGCATGCTAGCCTAACTCTACACAATGCCTGTCTATGTATGTATTTTTTAATAATTATGCTAAATAACATGCTACTCATTAACATAAACCATATGTAGATTTGAACAGACAAGCATTTAAGCTATCATAAAGCAAATACTTGATTCTTGAGAATCAAATTAGTTGGAGTAGAGACAGAAAGAGATAGGATTTAAGGCAGAAGTGGGGCAAAGACAGGAGGAAAAGACTAACAATCCTAATGTAATTTGACTAATTTCTCGACAAAACTAGGAATAGGATGCATGTTTTAAATAGAAAGGGAAGTTAGATTAAGCTTCAAAACAAGTAGCATTATTATGCTTAATTTCAAATTGATAGCACATGACTATGATATTGATGTCAATATTAAAAGCAACCATAAGATAGAAAGAAAATATTCATTGAGAATCAAAAGTTCCCTGAATAAAAAACATTTTGATTTCTCCCGCCTTATTAGCAAAAAGCTGATTTTTAATAAATACCTTGACAGTTTCATCATTTGAATATGCCTCCGCAATGTCACATAGCTTCCCACTGATATAAGAAGCAGAATACTTTCCATCAGCTGTGCCATATTCCCCCAGAACCCAACAGATGACCTGTGATCAGTACTTAACATTATTCTAACAAACGAGGGAAATTAAAATGAGGGAAAACTCAGAACATAAGTGGGAAAGAAAGTACCTGAAGAAACACAGATGGAAGCTTTGGCTCTCCAATAATGCGCAAATATGATTCAACCTGCACAAAACAGCTTTCATTCAGTAATATGCACATCTGCAATTTTGTGATGGACGTACTAAATAAACTGGTGCAACTATCAAAATAAACATACAGCAGATGATCTCAACTGGCTATCTGCAGCATCATCATCCTCTCCAAATCCTTCGGCAATCAACCGCATTAAATTATGCGCCACTTTAATATTCACAAGATCTCCGGCATGCTCAAAAACTTTATTCATGGTCTGCATAATCAAAGTACCAGATATAATCAGTTAGATAGTAAAAAATAAAATGAGCAAAATCAAGAATATGAAAGCAAAAATTTCAATTACCTGTATAAACCAATGATTACTTGGTGCAAATTGCTCAGCAAGTTCTACACATCGAGATGCTATATATGTTTTATAATGGTCATCACTTATGCTAATCATGTAGTCAACCATACGGTCAACAATCACTTCCACATTGGAGGACTTAGTCATTTTGTATAGCAGTTCAAAAGTCTTTCGCTTCAAAGTATCATCAGGGTCCTGCATCACATACATCAAATTTTAATCCAAACTCAAAATTTGAGCATGAACATGACAAATTGTGCATAGAGATATAACTATGTGAGAAACAGGGAGCACTGTGATTTTTGGTGACAAACATAATCTGGGGTTAATTGCATACAACTTCACGTTATTCCAAAATACCAATTGAAATTAATTACTTATTCGCTAGCTAGAATTTGTTAGCAAATCCTTCATCAGGAACTTCTAAGACATGACATTCATGGTCAATGGTGTTGAATACTACTCCAATATTAAGCCTTGATAGACAAGATACAGACAGTGCACTGCATTGTCAAGGACAATTATTCTTCAGCAAATGCATTATGCAAGAATTAACTTTAATTTCAGTGTTTGTTTAGCGTCGCAAAATCGCAGCAAACAGGTGATCATCTAGACAGGTTGCAACACTACATATTTCGATTCCAAATGCTTACTTTTTAGACATCTAAGCCCCATGTGTCCATAAACATACACATGCTTGTTGCATGTACATACTGCTCAACAAATTTACACCCAAAAAAGCTATTCATTACCCTCACATAAGTGGGATATATAAAAGATTCAAGAAATTCTTTTATACCTCCACTAGAAAAAGAAGGAAAAAAAGGGGAAAAAAATTCTCAATCTATAGTAAAATATGATAAGCTCAGCAGCATCCAACATCATATGGTTTGCCAACTACATATGAAGACAAACAAGTGTAGAGTGGTCTGTGAGACCAGAGCTAAATGATTTCAACATCTCATTGAATACTCAAAACTGAGTCATCTTAAATCTTAGGCATTTACGAGGAATATCGTCACCTCTAAGCAGTCGATCACAGCCAGTTGGTGTTGTTCTGCAATCTGGGGACTCAACTTTATCAGCCGACCAAGTGCATCAATGCCCATGTATTTGAGATTATGACTGTCACTCTGTCCACACAACAACAACAACAACAACACACATGTAACACACAACAGCCAAATCTACCAACACAGCACAAAATCCAAAACACATTTCACCAAAAACAAACCTTCAAGAATTTTGCAATAACATCTGCGGCAGATTCTAACAACTTCGGATTGGGGTATATGGAAGCCACACAGCATATGCACTCATAGAGAACAGCATTCCCAATATTCGTCGTGGAATCGCTCTTCCTGATTATATCACCAAGAACTGTATACATGCTCTCACTAGCTTGCTTGTCCCCACTCCCCAACAATGCCAGTATCTTCAGCAACTTAACCTGCACACTCACAATAACACCTCACCTAAGCAACCAATAACATTAAGCATAGGCACAATAAGCAATAACAACTAATCCAAGCATGAGCATAAGAACATGCACACTCAACATTACACTTAATCTAAGCAATAACACATAACATACACACTCACAATAACACATAGTCTAAGGCTCTAGGCATAAGCATAATAAGATGCACACTCACAATTACACCTGATCTAAGCATAAGCATAATAACCTGCACACACTCACAATTACACCTAATCTAAGCAATAACACCTAATCTAGGCATAGGCATAGGCATAGGCATAATAACTTGCACACACTCACAATTACACCTAATATGAGCAATAGCACTTAATTTGAGCATAAGCACAATAACCTGCACACACTCACAATTACACCTAATCTAAGCAATTAACAACATAACCATCACAATGCCACATCTCTCGAGTCTCAAATCAACCAAAACCGAACCTGAATGAACGGCGCGGGCATCTGATGATAATCATAGCTCTTCGGCAGCCTCCTTTCGGCAACCTGCTTCAAAATACTAACGAAGCTACTCACAAGATCCTTATAAGAGTTGGCATCAATCGTTATGAGATCAAAGAGGGGGCAAAGCGACGCCCCCATCACCCCCGGATCATTATCGCACAACCTCTTCCTAAAATTCGACACCAAATGCGAAACCGCCCCGGGGGACTTCTGGTAAAACCGGTGCAACGCCATAACGGCCTTCTTCCTAACGGCCTCCTTAGAATGCCCCAAGAGCTCAACAACCTGCGGCAAAACGGCGGGGATCGTCTCGTCGTTTATGAGCTTACAGACGGCATTGAGCGCGGCGCAAACGACGAGGTAGTTGTCGGAGCGGAGATCCTTCTGGATGGTGTTGACGATGAGGATGATGAGGTCGTGGTCGTCGCTGAGGAAGAGCGTGACGGCGAGGTAGCCGGTGCGCTTGAGGGGGAGGGCGTCGTCGTGGGTCATCTTGACTGCGTGGATGTAGCCGAAGGAGGCGTCGTGGCCGAGCATCTCCACGTAGAGGAGGCGGATGATGTACTCCTTCATCTTGCGCTTGGGGATGTCGGGCTCCAAGAGGCGCCGCTTGAGGGTTTCGATCTCGCGGAGGACGATGCGGTCCTCCTCCGCCTTGGATCGGGCCTCGCCGATGGACTTCACGAGATCTAGGAACTCCTTCGATTGCCCGAACCCCCCCTGGGAGCCCATCGCCAGCTCCCGCCCGATGGTCTTCAACTGCTCCATGGGATGGGAGCATCAACTGGGGATCTGCAAGGAGGTTGGGGTTTTGAGGAGTGAGAGAGAGAGAGAGAGAGTGAGTGAGTGAGGAGAGAGAAAGGGGAGAGTGAGGAGTGAAGGGAAGGTAATGATGCAGAGAGGAGAGAAAGGGGGTGTGTGTGTGGGGTTGTGGAAGGAGGATAGAGGAGGCACAGCAGTGTCTGTAATTTCTGTGTGTGAAAAAACAGGAAAAGAAATTAATTAATTAATTATTGGCGCTATTAACTGAGGTCCCCGGTCGTTAAAAACGAAAATGGAAAATGGACAGCATTCGCATTGGGTCCTTGCTTGTCTTGCACTGCTGGGGAACTACTCAGATGCTAATGCAAACTGTTCTTGTTGGATTGAGTACTTTGATGCTTGTGTGCCTTTTAAAGTAAATTATTAGGTTTAACTACAAGCTATGGATTAAATCGTGTGAAATTATTTAATGAATTTTGAATACGACTGGTTTAGATTAAAGAAAAAAGAGTGTAAAATGAATTTTAACATGTTTGATAAAATTATGTTAAATTATATTTCAATATAATTTATAGTAGATAAGATTAAAGAAAAAATACTTTTCAATTGAATCACTTATTTGTAAACTATAAACCAAACCCCTATTAAGTTTGGACAAAGCTAATTTTGAGTAAGAATAAACTAATGGTTGAAGACTACTAAATTACAAGCTAACATAAATTGCCATGTTATTTTCGACTTACTCATTGAGCTTGATATATTTTAATTTAGAAATTGATCAACTTACATCAATTTAAGTTAAATATAAATCTTACGTTATTAAATAAAATTTTGACAAAATACATCATTAGTTTGAAAAGTTGATATATTATATATTATATTTATAAATTTTTATATTAATTTAAAATTATTTAATATGCTTTTTGAATATATTAAAATTAACATAATTAATATTTCTTAAATATATATAAAATAAATTTATTTGATCATATTCTTATTAATACTTAATTTTTTTTTGAATTAAGTATAAATAATTAATATCATAGATAGTTATAATAAAATGGTTAAATTGATAAGAAGTATATTATATAAAAAGCTATTCAAAATATAAGAATATCAAGTCTCATGTCAGTGTTAATTGATCCCACCCTTTTTAGTATTCAAATCCTTCGTAACGTATTATTAATAATAGTTCAAATCATAGGGTCAAATTTTAAAAATTCATAGGGCATGTTAATGTTGGGACTCCAATTTCACTTCTATGGAAAAATTTTGGTTTAGCGATTCAACTGATAAGTGTAAAAGTTTTAGAATCGGGTAGCTTTCACCATCTAGTTATTGTTTTGTACATATGTTTGAGGAAAAAAAAGGATTTGAGGTGGAGAAGTAAGAGCAAATCATCGATCTCAATTATAAGTTGATGCAAGACAAAGATTATTGATTAGCTACGGAGTTACCTAACCCGCTTCACAAAATTTGTTGATTCTGCATTCGAAAGAAATGCCATATGTTTCTCGTGTGGACAAAAAAAAAAATTCAAATGTGCTTTATTTCAATAACGTGTACCATAGATGACAAAAATGTTACCCAATCTGAAATAAAAAAATAAATATTTGATAATATAAAAAAAAATTTATATTATTATTTAATTAAATATTTATATTTATAAAATTTTTAAAATAATAAATTATTAAATGAAATATTTTTATTAATAAAATAATATATAATTAAATGTTAGTATAAATTTTTTTATATGCATAGTTGTATACAAATTAAATATAAAAAAAAAAGGAAGAAATGCACGTGTTTCGCGAGTTATACGAAGTAGACAATTAATGGACCACTTAACGATGTGCCTCGAAAAGCGCCAGTATTACTTGTTTTTATTATTTTTTTAACAATTATTATTAGAATATTTTGTCCTGCCGCTGCTAAAGAAAAAACAATATCTTGTTTTAAAATTTGTTTTATGAGAACATCTTTATTATAAAATATAGGTAACTATAATTAAATTTTAGTACTTTACTAATGTGATATCTAGAATTTTTTTAATATTTTTGAAAAGAGAAATGATATTTGAACATATGAAAATCAACGCATATAGTAAAAATGATAAATGACAAATTTGTTGTATTTAGTGAGTGAGTTATAATAGACTAATGTATAATAGGTGTAGGGTGGGATAGTATGTGATTTTATTTTAAAAAACACAAATACTTCAATTCCTAATTTCTCATTCTTGTTTCTCTCACTTAGAGAAGTTCATATCTACTGCTATTATCATTCTCCACAGTACACTCAATCCACTCATTATCCCTAAACTTCAACCTCGTCTCTTGTCACTACACAAGGCCACCCACAGCTATGTTGATCCCACTTCCACTAGCCATCGCTTACGCACATCCACCACCTCATCAGCGACAGCATCCTAATGGCAGAACTCACATGTCACTCGTACTAATGGAGCAACTTAACAGAGCATCGCACTATAAGGTAGCCTCTATCAGTCACCACCGCACTGGCCTCGACATCCCAATGGCTATTGTAGTCAACCTAGACCCACCACAACAATAGGTTGTTATTCCCCCTTCCATTGGGCTAGTTCCTCTTCCCTTCTTTATGAGATTAGGTTTCATTTATGTTTCTGTATTGATTTATTTTAATTTTTCAATTCAAACTAGATTGATTGAGTCGAGAATGTAGATAATAATTTGGTTGTGAGTTATGGTGGCCTGATATT
The DNA here is from genome assembly GCA_031439585.1 of Pterocarpus macrocarpus. Lineage (NCBI taxonomy): Eukaryota > Viridiplantae > Streptophyta > Magnoliopsida > Fabales > Fabaceae > Pterocarpus > Pterocarpus macrocarpus. The sequence goes on along the minus strand of CM062520.1, from coordinate 65,444,686 downwards.
TGGGTGTGTTTATTTTTGTTTTGGGGTTCTTATTTTTTGGGGTGTTTGAGAAATTTTGACTATAGATTGTTTACTGAGAGTGTGTCCCAAGTTCTTTGGTTAGATATTCGATTCTCCACTATTACTAACATCGGCTTTTATTTTATTTTATTTTGAACTATTTGCGCTCTTCACTCATCCTACTAACAAGCAATCTTCTCAATTCTAACCAGTTCTACTTCACAAATTTCTGAAACTTGGACGAAGTAATTTTGCAAACACAATATAACTAAGTTGTTGTTTCTTTTATTATCTATTGAAAATTGATCTGAATGTTTTAATCTTTTCTTTCATTTTGTTTTTTCTCATGTTACAAAGAAATAGAATATGTTAGTCACATACATAGCTTAGTGATACACATTTAGAGTTTTAACAAGTGTAGTTGCTAGCCAAGGAAGTTAATTGGCTTTCTTACTTGTTAAATGAGTTTAAAGTTCATATTGAACCTGCCATAGTATTTTTGTGAAAATTAGGCAATGATTAACACTAAGAGAACGAAATATATCGATGTTGATTGGCACCTTGTTCTTGGCCTAGGTTCTTTGAAATTGTAGTGCTTGTCTTTGTATGATGTTAAAGTACACACAATTCTATAAACAGGTTGTCTAAGTTGGATATCCCTACATAGTTGCACTTGATTGACTTCATAAAATTAGCAATTAGTTATATCAATAGACATGTTTTTCCTTTGTTTGATTTCCTTTTGTTCAAGATGGATTTATCAATAACCAAGTTATTGCATTTTAACTCACTAATCACAATTTTTTAAATTAATTCTTAAAATTTTTACCTATGAAAAAAAAATCTTGAAATGAAGGCTCCTAAATAACCATGGGTTTTAAATTACATATTTTGTTTAGAGTTTAATTAAATGGATAGTTTCTTTTGAATATAGTATGCACATATAATTTAATATGCTAACTTTTAAACTCTAAATATTTGTAGACTTGGCTAACTTATTTTTGGAGAAAAGCTTTATTCTATGGTGTGAAAGATGATATTGCAAAAGAACTTCTTCAGTTTTGAATTAGCCGGAACGGGCAATCACGTAAAGATTGCATGAGAGCTTTATTCTATAGTATGAAGCAAAGATTCAAAGAAATGGTATCAAGTAAAGATTGCATGAAGCTCTATGCTAGCCTCTAATTCTAGGCCAAAGAGTCAAGATTTTTTTGTAATTGTAATTCCTTGTAGTAGCAGGAGTGCTTTATGATAGTTTCTTTAACTGGACAGATCTGATATAATTTGTAGCCACAACTCAAATTTGAAAAGCTTGAGTCATTAAATCATGTTTTATACATGTTAGTATCTAGTACAAAATTGTTGATAACTTTTAGTCAATTTGCATGTAACTATTTAGTTTTGTTGGTAACTTGGCAGATTTGTATAAATAATTGAGGAATAATAGTCATGGCTATATTTTTGTGAAACACAACTTATGATAATTCATTTAGAACAAGTCCAAGGCTAGTGAGAGCTAAGGAAAATTTGAAAACTAATGCTTTTTTACTTGAGTAATAAAATCATGTTTTGTATGTGTTAGTAACTAGTACAAAGTTGTCAGTAATTTTTAGCCAATTTGCAAGTAACTTTTTAATTTGTTGGTAACTTGACAATTTGATCAAATGCATCTTAATATAATATACAACTAATGCTAGAAAGGCTAAGCCACATCATCGTGTCCTATATGGGTTGGTAACATTTTGAAATTCATTGGTAAACCTTTTTTTAGAAATAGCACTTAAGTCTTATTTGTGTATTTGAGAAAAAAACTTATAGTAACTCAGTGAAACAAAAAAAGATTTTAAAAAAAATTCGTAGTTGAAATGTACAAGTTAATAATTTGACTCCATTTATTAGTAACTTTCCTTTCGTATATTAGTGATAGGTTCAATTTTATTGGTAAACCAATAAAAACTTAAATTTTTTTAGGATTAAATTTTTTAGGAATAACACTTAAGTTTACATCCAATTGTCCTATATTCAGTTGATAATTTCTCACAAATATTGGTGATTTTATTTTGAAATATTGCAAATCGATTAAGGATGTTAAACTTTTCAGGTTTTAGTAACTTCGAAAGTATTAGTATTCTTAACTAAATTTATGTTAGAAAACAAATTAAGACAACTCTTTTGGGGAAAAACAATGACACCCAGTCTGCAAGAGTTAATAATCTATCTCAAATTGTGGATAACTTTCTCACAAATGTTGGTAATTTTAATTCAAAATATTGGCAACTGATTCATGATGTTGATAACTTTTCAGGTTTTGAAAATTTTTTAAGCATTATGTTTCTTAACTAAATTTGAGTTAGGAAATAAGTTAAGAAAACTTCTTGATGCTAAAAATTAAGTTAACCTAAATACAAGATGAAATTAGTGAAAAATTGGTTAATAAACATCCAATTGTCCCCCACCTGGTTGGTAACTTTCTTATAAATGTTGATAATTTTAGTTCAAAATATTGGTAACTGGTTCAAGATGTTGATAACTTTTTAGGTTCTCAAAATTTTGAAAGTACTATGATTCTTATGTAAATTTGTGTTAAAGAACAAGTGCAAAGAACTCCTTGACACTACAAATTGATAAAGTGGGCTTTAATATAACATCGAATTAGTGTTACTACAGTGGCTAAGTAACTTTTAATTTGATTCTGCACTAAGTTGGTAACTTTAGTTCAAGATGTTGCTAACTTCTTAAAGATGTTGGTAACTTTTTAAGTTTTCCAAATATTTAAAGTATTAGGATTCTTATGTAAATTTGTTTTAGGCAACAAGTGAAGAGAACTCCATGGCTAAGATAAATCGACGAAGTGAGCCTCAATATATCATGGAATTAGTGCCACAATAGCTAAATAACTTCTAATCTGATTCTGCAGTTGGTTGGTAACTTACCATCAAATATTGTTAACTTTAGTTCAAAATGTTGGTAATTTGTTAAAAATATTGGTAACTTTTTAGGTTTTCGAGATTTTGAAAGTATTAGGATTCTTGTATAAATTTGTATTAGGGAATAAGTGAAGAGAACTTCTTGACACTATAAGTTGATGAAGTGGGCATCAATACAATATAGAATTAATGCTACAACGATTAAGTAACTTTTAATTTATTTCTGCACTAGGTTTGTTCTCGCTACCAAATATTAGTAACTTTAATCCAAAATGTTGGTAACTTGTTAAGGATGTTGGTAACTTTTCATGTTTTCAAATTTTTCAAAATGTTAGGATTCTTAAGTAAATTTATGTTAGAAAACAAGTAGAGAGAACTCCTTGACACTATAAATTGATGAAGTGAGCCTCAATATAACATGAAAGTAGTGCTACAATGACTAAGTAACTTTTGATTTATTTCTACATTACGTTGATAACTTGCTATTAAATGTTGAGAACTTTAAGTCAATATATTGGTAACTTGTTAAGGATGTTAATAACTTTTCAGGTTTTCAAGATTTAGAAGGTGTGAGGATGCCAACTAGTTGTTGCCTCTTGTGGTTTTTTTTTTCATGATTTTAGTCCTAAATAGTTACTATAAGTTACTAATATTCTTAACAAATTACTAACACACTAAAGTTGCCAATATTTAATAGTGAGTTACCAACCTAGCGCATAGGCAAATTAGATGCTACTTAGCCGTTATAGCCCTGATTTCATGTTATATTGAGACCCAATTCACTAATTTATCCTAACTAAGGAGTTTTCTCCGCATGTTTCCCAACACAAATTTATATAAGAATTTTAATAATTTAAAAATCTAAAAAGTTATCAACATTCTTAATAAGTTACCAACATTTTGAACTAAAGTTATCAACATTTAATTGTAAGTTGCCAACTTAGTATAGAAACAAATTAGAAGCTACTTAGCCATTGTAGCACTAATTTCATGTTGTATTAAGGTCCACTTCATCAATTTATAGTGCCAAGGAGTTATCTCCACTTATTTCCTAACACAAATTTACATATTCAAAATTTTAAAAACATAAAAGTTATCAACATCCTTGACAATTTATCAATATCTTGACTTAAAGTATCCAACATTTGATAGCAAGTTACCAACCTAATGTAGAAATAAATCAGAAGTTACTTAGTCATTGTAGCAATAATTCTATGTTATATTGAGATCCATTTCTTCAATTTATAGTGTCGAGGAGTTCTCTCTACTTGTTCTTTAACTCAAATTTACATCAGAATCCTAACACTTTAAAAATTTTGAAAATATAAAAAGTTACCAACATCCTTAATAAATTACCAACATTTGGGATTAAAATTACCAACATTTGATAGCAAATTACCAATCTAGTGTAAAAACAAATTAGAAGTTACTTAACTGTTGTAGCACTAATTCCATATTATATTGAGGCCCACTTTATCAATTTATAGTGCCAAGGAGTTATCTCTACTTGTTCCTTAACACAAATTTATATAAGAATTTTAATACTTTCCAAATCTTAAAAACCTGAAAAGTTACCAATATTTTTAACAAGTTATCAACATCTTGAACTAAAGTTACCAATATTTGATAGTAAGTTATCAACCAACTGCAGAATCAAATTAGAAATTACTCAGCCATTATGGCACTGATTCCATGATATATTTAGGCCCACTTCATCGATTTGCTTTAGCCATGGAGTTCTTTTCACTTGTTCCCTAAAACAAACTTATATAAGAATCCTAATACTTTAAAAATTTTGAAAAGCTAAAAAGTTACCAACATCTTAAACTAAAGTTACCAATATTTGATAGCGAGTTACCAACCTAGTGTAGAATCAAATTAGAAGTTACTTAGCCATTGTAGTAGCACTAATTCGAAGTTATATTGAGGCTCGCTTTATCAATTTTTAGTGCCAGGGAGTTCTCTGCACTTGTTCTTTAACACAAATTTATGTAAGAATCTTAAACAAACATTTGTAAGAAAGTTATCGACAAGGTGTAGGACAATTGGATGTTTATTAACTAATTTTTCACTAATTTCATCTTGTGTTTAGGTTTACTTGATCAATTTTTAGTGTGAAGAAGTTCTCTTAACTTATTCTCTAACTCAAATTTAGTTAAGAAACCTAATGCTCAAAAAATTTTCAAAACCTGAAATGTTGCCAACATCCTGAATCAGTTACCAACATTTTTGATCTAAAGTTATCAATATTTGTGAGAAAGTTACCAATAATTTGAGAGAAGTTATTAACTCTTGTAGATTAATTGGGTAGGGTGTCATTTTTTTTCCCCAAAAAAGTTGTCTTAACTTGTTCTCTAATATAAATTTAGTTACGAATCTAATACTTTCGAAGTTACTAAAACCTGAAAAGTTTAGCATCTTTTATCGGTTAGCAATATTTCAAAATAAAGTCACCAACACTTGTGAGAAAGTTATCAACTGAATGTAGGACAATCGGATGTGAACTCCGTGTTATTCCTAAAAAATTTGAAGTTTTACTAGTTTACCAATAAATTGAATCTATCACTAATATACAAAAGGAAAGTTCCTAACAAATGGAGTCAGATTATTAATTTGTACATATCAACTAGGAATTTTTTTTTTTTTAAAAGAACTTTATTTCATTGAGTTCCTATAAGCTTTTTTCTCAAATATACAAATAAGACTTAAGTGTTATTTCTAAAAAAAGGTTTACTAACAAATTTCAAAATGTTACCAACCCTAGGACACGATGATGTGGGTTAGCCTTTCTAGCATTAATTGTATATTATATTAAAATGCATTTGATCAAACTACTAAGTTACCAACAAATTAAAAAGTTACTTGCAAATTGGCTTAAAATTACCAGCAACTTTGTACTAGTTAACATATACAAAACATGATTTTATTACTCAGGTAACAAAGTATTAGTTTTCAAATTTTCCTTAGCTCTCACTAACCTTGGATCTTGTTCTAAAAGAATTATCATAAGTTTTGTGTCTCATAAAAATATAGCCATGACTATTATTCCTTAACTATTTATACAAATCTGCCAAGTTACCAACAAAGCTAAAAAGTTACATGCAAATTGACTAAAAGTTACTAGTAATTTTGTACTAGTTATTAACACATATAGAACATGATTTAAGGGCTCAAGCAAAAAAGCATTAGTTTTTAAATTTGAGTTGTGGCTACAAATTATATTAGATCTATCCAATTGTAGAAACTATCATAAAGCACTCCTGCTGCTACTAGGAAGTACAATTACAAAAAAAATCTTGGCTCTTTGGCCTAGAATTTGTGGCTAGTATAGAGCTTGATGCAATCTTTACTTGACATCATTTCTTTGAATCTTTGCTCCATAGCATAGAATAAAGCTCTTATGCAACTTTTACGTGATTGCCTATTGTGGCTAATCCAAAACTGAAGAAGCTCTTCTGCAATATCATCTTCCACACCATAGAATAAAGCCCTTCTTCTCCAAAGATAAGTTAGCCAAGTCTACAAATATTTAGAGTTTAAAAGTTAGGATATTAAATTATATGTGCATACTATATTCAAAAGAAACTATCCATTTAATTAAACTCTAAACAAAACAAGTCATTCAAAACCCATGGTTATTTAGGAGCCTTCATTTCAAGATGTTTTTTTTCATGGGTAAAAATTTTAAGAATTAATTTAAAAAATTATGATTAGTGAGATAAAATGCAATAACTTGGTTACTGATAAATCTATCTTGAACAACAAGAAATCAAACAAAGCAAAAACATGTTTATTGATATAACTGATTGCTAATTTTGTGAAGTCAATCACCTACAACTATGTAGGGATATCCAACTTAGACAACTTGTTCATAGAAATGAGTGTGCTTTAACATCATTCGAGAACAGGCACTACAATTTCAAAGAACCTAGGCCAAGAACAAGGTGCCAATCAACATTGATATGTTTCATTCTCTTAGTGTTAGTCATTGCTTAATTATCACAAAGATACTATAGCAAGTTCAATTTGAACTTTACTCATTTAACAAGAAAGAAAGCCAATTAACTTCCTTGGCTAGCAACTACACTTGCTAAAGCTCTAAATGTGTATCACTATGCTACGTATGGGACTAACATATTCTATTTCTTTGTAATATGGGAAAAAACAAGATGAAAGAAAAGATTGAACCATTTAGATCAATTTTCAATAGATAATAAAAGAAATAACAACTTAGTTATATTGTGTTTGCAAAATTACTTTGTCTAGAAAATATTTCAAAAATTTGTGAAGTAGAACTAGATAGGATTGAGAAGATTGCTTGCTAGTAGGACGAGTGAAAGGAGCAAATCTATGTTGCACTGATATGGCGCCACCCTGTCTATTCTATTATCCAGGATGTGTCATGTCTGATACTAACACTGACACAATTGGATTCATCTTCATGCTGTTTTCGTTTTTGTTTTTTTAGATAAACCGTAGTCAAATATTGCAAAAAGATGGTAGAGACATGGTGGAAGATGGTAGTGAAACGGTGGAGACACATGACTATGTTCTTTCTCCCCAACCTTTGCCATCTCTGCTAGTTTCAAGCTCACCTTTGGTACTTTTCATTGCTTCTCTTGTGCGTCACTTCGCATAACACATACTCAAACTGATAAAACTTTTGGGAAAAGACTAGAAGGGTGGGTGTTTCTACTAGGTAATAATTATCTACGGTGTTTTGTGGGTTTTGGGGAAGAAAGATATGACTAATGAAGCTTTAGGAAAAGATGGGAAGGATGGGTATTTTCCAGTGGGTAATAACAATATCTATAATGTTATGTGGGTTTGGGCCTTTGGGAGTTTGGGTGAGCAAAAATGTGGTTTTTTTTTTTTTTAAAAACATTTCTTTGGGAGATGCCGTGTTATAGTTCAAGAACAAACTTTTCTTCATAAGATATATTTAGGTTTGTATATTTTACTTACGAAGGATTACAAGATTCAATAATATATATTTATATATGTAAAACGTATCCCTGCATCATACAATTTTAAGATTTTACTACATCCCTATATCAATGTCGGATAGTATCAGTATTGTATTATATGTTGGTGCTTCATAGGAGCAAATAATCCAAAATAAAATAACATAAAAGCCAATGTTAGTAATAGTGTGGAATCGAATATCTAACCAAAGAACTTAGGATATACTCTCAGCAAACAATCTATAACCAAAATTTCTCAAACACCCCAAAAAATAAGAACCCCAAAATAGAAAGAAACACATCCAAATATTAGACCACCATAACTCACAGCTAAATTATTATTTACATTCTTAACTCAATCCATCTAGTTTGAACTAAAAACTAAAAATAAATCAACATAGAAACATAAATAAAACCTAATCTCAAAGAGAAGAAAAGGGGAGCTAACCCAATAGAAAGGGAATAACAACGTGTGGTTGTGGTGGGACTGGGCAGACTACAATAGTCGTTGGGATGTTGAGGCCAATGCGATGGTGGCTAGTGAAGGTTATTTTGTGGTGCGGTGCTTTGTCAAGTTGCTCCACTAGTACGAGTGACATGTGGGTTCTACCATCAGGATGTTGTCGCTGATAAGGTGGTGGACATGCGTGAGCGGTGGCTAATGGAAGTGGGATTGACGTAGCTGTGAGGTGGCCTTATGCAGTGACAAGAGAGGGGGTTGAAGTTTGGGGATAGAGAGTGGATTGAATGTGCTGTGGAGAATGATGGTAGCAGTAGATTCAACTTCTCTGAGTGAAATGAGAAATTGGGGATTGAAGTATTTTTGTTTTTTAAAATAAAATCATATATATCTCACCCTACACCCTCCATATATTAGTCTACTGTAACTTACTGTGCGTCCTATATGCGTCGATTTTCACACGTTCAAATATCATTTCTCCTTAGAAAAATTAATCACCATCTAGCACAACATAGTTACATTTTTGAATCCGGATAAAATAAGTTGAATCTCAGTATCTGCACTGTAATAAAAAAAGATATCTCAGTATTTGGACTTTGTTGGACTTGGTGTTAATCATTATCTAGCATAACATAAGTTAAGTTTGGTTCTTTTTTTTTTTTTGACAAAAAGTTATTTTTCAATTACTAATTTTTATTCAAAAAATAATTTTTTTTCAATTTTTGAGTAAAAACCAAAATAAGTAACTTCTATAGAAGCAATCTTTTTAACTAAAAAATTATTTTTCTATCAAAATAAACTCAATCAAACACACTCATAGTTTCATTTCAGATTTTGTTGGACTAAACAAAAATAAAACTAAAGCCCAAAGCAGATAGGCCTGGCGCATATTTAATTCCCCAAAACAAAATATACGTTGTTTCATTGACCAAAAAACCTTGTCTATTGTTCCTATTACTCCACGCCCAGGCTGATTGGACTAGTGACCAAAAAAAGTGCTCATTGGAATGATTGGCTCCTTTTTTGGATTTAAAGGGTTTAAGGGAGGATTTGATAAGAGGATTGAATTTTCATTTTTAAGAATCCCATTTTTGAAAATATTATTTTTGAGATTAGTTTTATAAAGCATATATTTTTTAAAATATTTAATAGATAAATTGAATTCACGTTAATATTTTGTATGTTTTCGAAAATACCTTGGTACAGAGAATGACGATTGGCAGTGGATGGTAATAGAGATAATTTAATATTTTTATATGGGGAAACATTCTTTTTCTATGAGAAAATTATAATCCTATGTGAAAGATGAGATTATTTTAAGGGGAATGTTGGAAGAAAATCAATTTCGAAATTACAATATTCTTAGAAATATTTTTCTAAATCTTTTAAGAAATATGAGAATATTTTCACATTCCTAACTTGTGAAAGCATTCTTTGCTATCAAATGCCCCTTAAGAGCCTTGGCCAAAATGTTAATTTTGATATACTATTAATATAAAAGAATTTTATATTATTATTTAATCAGATACTTTTAATTAAAAGATTTAGATATTGAATCGTTAAGTCAAACATTTTTATTGATATGACAATACATAATTAATATATATATAATAATATATCAAAATTAAATTCTAAAAATAATTTTATATAAAATGAATTACACACAAACTTAATCAATAAATTATTTTTTACACAATAACTTTATCGACATCAATAATAGTGTAAAATAATTTTATAATGTCATGTAGTAAATATTAAAAAAATTATCAACATAATCCATTTTTATGTAATTATCTATTATGACAATTTTCATGATTTTTATTAAATAATAGTATAAAATTTGAATTTAATTTTGATACATTATTAATATAAATTTTTTTTATATAAATATCTAATCATGTATTATCATATTAATAAAAATATTGATTTAACTATCCATTACTAAAAAATCTTATAAAGAGAATAATCTAATTAGATAATAATATAAAATTCCTTTATTCTGATAACACATAAAAATTAATCTCATAAAATTGTTTTATTCAGATAGTACATAAAAACTGAACTCATTTTTTTTTTTTTTTACAGTTACAAACTAATTCAAAAACGCCGTGTTAGGTAAAATTGAAAAATAATAGAAGGATATGGATAGACGAGGGAATTAAACTTGAGGGGGCAATGCTGTTAACAATAGCTGATACCTTGTTGTACAAGTATGAAGCGAAAGCCCGCTTTTTAGTTAGTTACTTATTTGTCCCTCACGTAGTTTCTCTCTGTTTGTAAGCTTCAGAGCACATTACAAATAAATGGCGATCCATGCTCTCGCTCCCCTCAACTTTTTCACAAACACGCAAACACACACCCCATTGATCAAACCCTAATCTCCCAACCTAACATCACAAAAAAAATTTCCTTCCTTTTCCCTCACTTTCCTTCATTTTCCCTTCCCTCAAAACTTTTCTTTCTTCCACCTCCAATTCCGATCTTGGAGACGCCGCTATGGCGAATGCATCCGCCGTGAAAGGAACTCCGACTTCAAATCCCGCGGATTCCTACATTGGCTGCTACATAAGCTTGGTTTCCAAGTGCGAGATTCGTTACGAGGGCGTTCTTTACTTCCTCAACGTCCACGATTCCACCGTCGGCTTGAAGAACGGTACGTCGACGCAACGCAACGCAAACGTTCTTGTTGAATGCGTGCGTGCACCGCGTTTGAGTGATTTGGAATGATTTAGAGCTTCGCATTCTTACACTGGCTTTGATTTTGGATGAGGAATGTTTTGATAAAATGTTATCTGAATTGAAAAAAAAAAAAGATAAATGATTATTGTTCAAAATGAAATGTAGAATATATCCATGGCTAAAAACTTTGAAATGCTAAGATTATTAGAAGAGAGGAAAATGTCATTGAGTGAGTATGTTTGAGTGGATAATGGAAATTTAGAACCCAAGGTAATACAGAATATGGTGCTCTATAGACTCAGTTTGCTGGTGATACTGTTTGGGTTGTGGAATTACTTAGAAAAAGATTTGCTTAGGTTATTACTGGCTGTATGAATAGAATGCTTATGATGGATGGAGATTGGAGAATTAATAGGCTTGCAATGACATGGATGGACTTATATTTTTCATGCAGTTTGGAAAGGAGCAACTATTGTTGTCCTAGGATAGCAATGTAGCGATGTAGTACATATTCGTGTTAATTTGTACTTTTATATTATGAGAATTTGACTTTAGTCTGAATTGTATAACATTTTAGATTGATGATATTCATCATTTTGTCTACAGTCTGCACCTCCTTTTGTAGGGCTGGCATGCTAGAATTCCAACCTCTCTTCATTTTTTTTTCCTTCTAACTTGGAAGGATAAGGGCCTATGCTGATTTCTTGTCCTGATGATAAACTTTACTTAAACATCCCCCCCCCCCTCTTCTTCCATTTCCCTCTTTCCACTTGTGTTGACTAAATTTCTCAGGTGCCAGAGAATAAATTCTATATTACAAATCATGATGATAGATTCATGTGTCATGGCCTCTTGGGCAATTATTGATATAATCAGGATTCTGCATTTGGAATAGATAGCAAAGTTTTAAAGTATGTTTCATTTAAATAGGCATTAATTCAATACTTCAAGTATGCTATAGTATGAGCATACTTGGCTGCATGAAGTAATTAACTGTTTGGATTTGGTGTATATATGCTAAAAATCTTATTTAGAATTGATAATTTGATATCAGATATTCAGCTAATTGGTTTGTAACTTTTAGATGGTTTTATGAGGCAATCTTACTCCTAGTCCCATTCCCTTGGAAAGTTGTAGTTGTTTATTGTAAGAGACTAAGAGTTTCTATCTAACATGGACATCTTTGTGATATGAGATTACAGTTAGATCCTATGGAACAGAGGGGAGAAGAAAAGATGGTCCACAAGTTCCTCCAAGTGATAAGGTTTATGAATACATTCTTTTCCGAGGAAATGACATTAAGGTAACTATAGTATTATTTAATTGATTTGCATTCTGGTACTAGCTAGAGAAATAAACATACGGTGGAATATTTCTGATTTATTGCTGTGAAGTATCTCAGCCCACCTAGTGGAAAAAGGTTTTGATTGATGTTGTTGTATTTCTATGAATATATTGGTTTTGGGGTTTCTAAAATACCAATATAATTTATGAATAATTTGTGTTTGGGGTTTAATATTTTTTGTCCTTACATTCATTCATCAGAAAGTTTTTGTTGATTATAATCTTTTACATAATAGATAATAGATGACATTTTTGTTGATGTGCATTGTTTTTAGTTGCATTATTGCTCATAGTTCTTTGAGTCATTGATGGATTTGGGGATCCTTCAATTTATATGATTTTCCCTTTTTATTTGTAGAGTTCTCTTCTTTAGGTTGATCAAATTCCTTTTGGTCAGTGATGTGCCATGTAAAACCCTCAACATGTTTTTGTTTTCCTCTCATTGTTTCTCATAAACATTATTCTGCTTGGTTTTGAACTAATGGCTTACCTGGCATAATTGTTCTTTCTGGGGGGATGACGGCTAAGGTTTGTTGGAGAAATTATAATGAAATTTTACCAAGGAAAGCCAGATGACTGCAGGTTTGATCAAACCTTTCTTCTGAGTTTTGCTAGACATATAAATTCTACCACAGCAGATGAACCTCAGCTCTTATATGGAGTGGAGTTTCATGAACTGAGGAGTAGCAAAAGATAAAATGAAAGTCTAGAGCAACCAAGAATAAGGCCAAATGGACTGCACTCCATGAAACAATCATCTGAAAGTTCTCTGAAATTGCTGACTTATTTTGCCTTGAATGAATGTAATTATTGTAGGGTGGATATGTATAGGTGAATCCCCATCAATAGCAGTCAAGGAGCTATTTGGTCACAAGAACTTGGGCTGTATGCATATCAAATATGCTTATCTAAGCTGTGCATGTCCTTATGAATTTTACCATTTCAGAATTTGCAGATCAAGCCTCCCCCATCATCTGCCAAATCAGAAGAGCAGATATTTAGTGACCCAGCTATTATTCAGGTACCGGTGTTTAATGACAATTGAAAAAAAAAATATTTTGCACACATCTACTTTTTATTGAATTTGTTATTTGTTCTAAATCATGTAATTTTGTTTTTCCGTTCCCAGTCACAATATTCTGGGGTGCTAAATTCTCCAGTGGCCTCAGTTGGTGGGAGACGTTTGACAGAATCAATTCAAAGGCAAGACAGTCTTGCTATGTCCAGTAAAGCCCTTCCTGTTGGGTTGCCTTCTCATCAATCTGCAACTCAGCTGGGCCCTTCAAATCAATCTGCTGTTACTCAGGTTGCTGGCCATCCATCTTTTTCTACACCAACGTATTGGAAAGGACACGGTGGAATATCAAGCAATAGCTCTAATTCTTTGCTACAATCTAGTTCTCTTCAATCCCCATCAACGGTATCACCCTTATCTTTCCAGGATTGGATGCAAACTCCAGAAACTCAGGCACCTATAAAAGTGGGATGGACAGCTGTATCAGAGTGTGGTCTACCTGTATCTTCTGCTGCTGCTTCTTCTCTTGTAAATCTGACTCGGTCACCTTCTCCTACCTCTTTACAAATTTCTGGTTTGCTTGATGTTCCATCCCTCTTGCCTGCTAAGACACCCATGCCATATTCTACATCCATGACTTTTAATGGATCAAACATGCCCTCATTTTCTTCACCTCTCCAAGACATAAATTCTATTGATGGTCAAATATCTGAAAAAATTTGTCCTGACCTGAGGCCAATTTATCCTGGACATGTTGTACATCATCCTGCTTCTTCATTTGTAGGTTCTACTTCAGTTCCTTTTCCAACACCTCCATCTTTGTTAACTCCAGATCAATTTGCATATCCCGAAGAACATTTATCTCCTTTAACAGAGAATTTGACCCCTAAACAGAAGGATATGGGCTCTTTGATTCCAACATCCTCTGGTTCCTCTGTATTGATGCCTTCTCCAAGGTCTCAAGCACCATTACTGCCACTACCAACTTTGGTGCAAAAGGTTAGAAAATTTCATCTTTCGCTCTTAGGGGGGTGGTGCAGGTGGGATAGGGTGAGGCTGGATATTAGAGTTCAATATGTTATGAGTTTGATTGGTATGCATTGACAGTGTAAAATAGTTTTACACTATCAACCAATAGAAATACTGGAAAGTGAGAAATCATGGTGTGCCCTTTGTTATAATAGGTGTTATTTGTATGAGTTGATATTTTCTACTATTTTTATTGGTTGACAATGTAAAATTGTTTTACACTGTCAATGCATTTAAATTAAATTCTTATATTATTGCATGGTTTCTTATTGTTTGTCTGTTTTTTGAGTCACGATTGCATGCAAATAATTGTGTACAATGAGTTTCTTAATGCTTACCAGAGTTTTAAAAATACTTTATCAGGAATGGCTCAACCTCAAGTGCTGTTCTGTTCATTTGTAATTTTCATGTTGTTTGGACTGAATTGAGGATCTTACAGGATGTGGAAGGGGGACTTGGGAGAGAAGGATATTCTTCCCATTTAACCTGCAACCCTGCACTTATGAGTAAAAAGTGAAAATTTAATAAAGAGATTTGAAACTTAATGTCTTACCATAATACCAAATTAACAGACTAACATAGCTTTGCCTGCTGGTTAGTGCTTGTGAAACTTTAGAAAACTTTGTCATTATTCAATGGTCAGAAGGTAAGGAGAAATCTGCTCAAAAATACCAATTGCAAAGTTGCCACAAATAGTGTTAAAATTTTGTACCCAAATATAAATGTGTTATCAATTTTTGAAGAATGTTTTTTAGAGTGTATAGAAAGATTATTTCTTGTTTCCCAAATCCCACCTGTTGTAGGTCTATTGACCAATTTGAAGCTACTGGATGTTATTTTTCTTTTCCCTTCCCCTAAATCGGGCATTAAAATAGGTATGCTAACTAAAATTTTGTGGGTTGTATGCATCTTTGTCCACCAAGGTTTTGCATATCCTATTCAGTGCATGTTTGGAAACCTACTAAAACAGCTTTTATTTTGAAAAAAAGCTGTTTTGCAAAAATAATCATGTTTGGTTAAATTTTGTAGAATAAATTATAATCAAAAGCTGATAATTTTAAGTTGAAAAATAGCTTATAAGTATAAGCAAATTTTTGGAGCTTATAATTATAAACAAAAACTAATTATTTCAGAATTATTCTGTTTTTACCAAATTGACCCTAAGTATTACATATTATATAATATAAACAATCATTTCATACCTTTTTTAGTAATTTCACTATGCAAAAACAATTTTTCTCATACAACCCAAACAAAACAGATTATCTTAAAACCACTTTTCAGCTAAAGTATCCAAGCATAAATTGATTCTCATATAAGTGATTATATAAAAAAGCGATTATTGAAATAATTTTAATCTTTCAGTTTTCCCAAATAGACACTTACCTATTAGGACAACAAGCACAAATAACTTTGTAATTACTACTTGTTTACATTTCACCATTTCTGGACCTAAATTTGTTTTTTGTTGTACTGTACTATTAGAATCAAGATTTAGAAAGTTGAGGTTGTTTTTACCAATTTGGATTAAGTTCATTTCATTACTTGGATAACTAAAAGAGGGTGACTCAATGCATGAGGCTCCCACTAATGTGGAGTTTGAGGGGTTAGATCATCTATACCTGATTCCATTACTAGAAAAATGCGATCACTAGGTCACAGGACAACAACTTGTGAGCATACAACTAATATATTTAAATATTATAACATATTATTATTACATGAGTAAATAATAAATTCTATTCTAATTATATTTATTTATTTATTTACATACATGTGTTAATATTCTAATATTGGTGTTTTGTTGGCTTTTTCAACCTCAGTCAGCAGCTTCACAGTTCACTGAAGAGTTTGATTTTGAGGCCATGAATGAAAAGTTCAAAAAGGATGAAGTATGGGGTTCTCTTGGAAAGGCAACCATGAAAATAGAGGGAGTGGATGACAATGCTTCTCCTATTGGTGACAGAGAAGTTCATGGGATGATACCAAATCCTAAGGTAGGGCTTGGAAATTGGAATCTTTCCAATTTGATAAGAATTTGCTGCTCTGGTTTGTTTAATGGCAAATACCTAAGCTGTGGAGCATGTGGCTTTTGGCAGTGTATTAGCATGTTTGAACTTGAATGTAAACTTCTGTTCTTGTTTTTCTTGCAGCCTGCATACAAGAAAGATGACTTTTTTGACACAATTTCTTGTAACTCTATGACTCGTGGAAGGAATGGACAAAATCGTTTATCTGAGTGGATGAAACTGGATACTGAGGTCTGCCAACACATTAAAAACTTAAATTGCTTAGTATGAAACTATCACTAAAATGCAAAGCGATATTGATGTATTGCTTATCTCTTTTCCTTCCAGACATTCGGCAATTTCCAACAGAGGCCTAATGTTGGTTATGGTGGCTATGTTGCTGGACGGGGTACGGGTTTCAGGGGCTCACATAACTGGGGAAGAGGTTATGGTTATGGTGGGAGAGGCCGCGGCCCAAACTTTCCTTTCTAGTGAGTAGTGGTATCCATGCTTTCCGCTGAACTCTTGTCTGCCAAAGCTGCCTGCTAATTTCACTTGCGCCTTCTGTGTGATCTTCGGCTTTATGTCAATGATGTTAACATGTTTTTGGAACTTTCATGCTTGGTTGTTTGAATGTCAACCTTGCAAATCACCGCCAGGTTCATGTTTTTTTTTGGGCTCATGAGCTGGTGTTTGAAGTCTACTTTCAAGTAAAATTACCGTTTATAATACATGGCAATCAGTAGCCAGAGGAACTTTTTACTCCCGCTAAGGATCAGTTTTCTCTGTGCCCGCCGCCCCCATCCTTTTCAAAAGGGGAAAAAGAAAGAAAAAACTAGGGGGTTATCTTTTCCAGGTTCAAATGTTGACCTATTGAAGCGGACATATCCATTGGTCATTAGTTCAAGCGACCTTAGCAGAGGACGTATTCATACTATATAGATAGATTTATGCTAACGATAGCTTTTAAATGCTGAGGTTGCTTTATTCTTTTCTTTTTTGCATAATTACAATTCAATGTACATCCCATGGTGATGTTTCTTTTGCACTACTTTTGGAATCAAGTCAACAAGCTCTCTGAACTTTATTATTTGCTTAATTTTGTAGCGATTTGGAGCAGGCCCATATTTGTATTTTCCTATTTTCATCCTTTTCTTGGGTACAACTCGTTTTAATATATGTATTCGCAGTGTCATTTTTTCTAATCTTTTTACTTTGTAAGCACCGACGGCCAGGTTTCCTTCCTTGTCACAGTAAATCAAACTAGCGTCTATACAAGGGGCTAGAATTTCTATTCAACCCTTTTATTTGGTCTGAACTCCTTTTCTTTTTTATTTTTTTTTTGTGGGTCCAAATTTGGTCTGAATTCTAAATTCAGGGATGAACAAGGTGCCACAGGGTAATTGATAACAGCATGGATCAGGTGGTGGCACTGCTCACGGTTATTGGAAATGTGTTGCTTGGGCTTCGAAGACACAGTCTGTGATGGTCTGCTGGCATTTTTCTGCACCTGATCCGAAAGTTTATCACTATTGGTGTATAATCAATATTCTCTCCGTAGTGTCTTCCACTAAGCAGCCAGGATAGTGCTAAATTTTTCCTTATTCAAATGTAGGGATGTCAAAAATCCCCACTTTGTGAAAATCCTCGCAGGGACTGCCTTATTCGAGGTCCCGCTATTTTTCTCTCGCGGGAACGGAGACGGGGATAGAAATCCCCTCCTGGGAGGTTCGGGGACGAGGGCGGGGATCACCTTCCTTGCCTTGCAGGAATCCTGCATATAGGATAGTATCATATTGCCCTTATTAGATATTTATTATATTTATACATATTTATACTTTTATGTCATTTCACCTCTATTTATTTAATTTAATAATTAAAAATATTATTAACTCTACCCTAACTCTGGCTTATTTCAGTTACTTAGATTCTCATTCCCAATTTTGAATCGTTTGGCCGTTCCCCACTTCCCCACTTCCCCTTTTTTTCTTCTTTTTCTTTAGCCTTGCAGCAATGTTTTCCGTCGTCGCCCTCTCAGCCCAACAGCACCGTCGCCTTCTCAGCCCCACAGCACAGTCAGTTTTTTCTTCTTCTTCTCCGCAGCCACAGATCGTGTTCCTTCTTCTTCTTTGTGACTCTGCAACCACAACGCTGTTGCCTCTTAGCCCTTAGTCGTCGCATTTCCAGTAGTGGACAGCGGACCTTCTCCTTCTGAGTCTAGTCGTTGCAACTCTTGTTGTTGATACTGTTGTTGTTCCGCTGCTCACCGTCCTCAGATCTATTTTACTGTTGTTGTAGATCTGTTGATCTGTTTTGTTGTTGCTATTTTTTTTTCTGCAAAAGTGTTGTTGTTGTATTGTTCTCAATATGAAAGTTGTAGCTATTGTTCTTCTTCTTCAGTTTTTTGTTGTTCTTTTAACAAAAAAAAAAAATTACTACAGGCCCCAACAGGGACCGACGGGGAAGTGGGGAACGGGGATAGGAGGAAAAAGATCCCACAGCGGGGATCGGAGACGGGGATGGAGAGCATTTGGGGTGGTGGGAATAGGGATGGGGGAGGCACTTCCCACCCCGCGCGAGTGACATCCCTATTCAAGTGAGAGCTATATAAAGAAAACTGGTTAGTTATTAGCGTTAGCTCCATGATGATTTGCTTTTTGGGAGGGATGTTGAATGAGAACAAGTAATGGAGTCTAAAAGAAATAAATTAAAAAAAAGTATTGGAGTCTAAATTGTTTACGCTATATACATGTGATTCCATTTAATTTAATTACTTAAAAACTTTCCTATTAATTCAGTCTGTGCATATTTGTCGCTGCAATTGTTTGACAATGCTCGGTTACTATATAAATACCTTGTGTGCCGGAAGGCTCTTTTTTTTTTTTTTAATTATATGGATCGAATCGTGTTCTTGAAATGCTGATTAATGCCCAGGCTATCAGGAACACTTCAGGAAAGATATAAAATCTGGCCTAGTTCCTAGAATCATGTCTTTTTGTGGGCATAAATATCATTCCCTGCGTTGCCGCGCGACTTGTAGAATTGGATAAATAAAACAATGGCTGCAAATAAGCAGTCCAAAAATAGAAATAAAAAAAAATACAAAGCAATTATTAATCTATGCAACCAGATATATATATATATATATATATATATATATATATATATATATATATATATATATATATATATATATATATATATATATGCAGATGGTATCCAATATCCAAAATGAATTCCTACGTGAGGCAATGGCTACCTCGCAGAGGATGTGTACAAAAGAAGTGTCTCTTTCGTGTAAGGCGAAAAATAAAGTTATTCCTTAGGACAATGGATAAGCAAGTTAATAAATTTAATTGGCTACGGCACCCTTTTTGTATACTTAACAAACTCTAAAAGATAAGTATTCCTTTGGAAGCCTCTCTTTGGTCTGAGATTGTCGTTGGCCTTGGATTTTTCCCCTCAGCAACTTGCGAGTCTTCTTTCTTGGTGCAGTTGATTAATTCTTCCTCATCCGCGACCCCTTTTATTGCTTATTGTTTTGCATCAAAATATTGACTCCGTTGACCTCTTACTGTATGGTTTCCAAGTAAATCCGTTAATCACAGTTGTTTCACCCCATTTGTGCATGTATTTTGCGACCTTGGTCTGCTTGATTGGCCTTCATTGTTGACAAAGCTGAACCATTTACCGAACTTACTGTTACTAGGACCAATATGCCTGAGCCGGCATAAGTCCACCCTTTGACTAGGTAGCACTCACCATTCAACCACCCTATACCATAAGGCTGTCTTTTACTCATGCTTGTGGCTGCTATCAATAAAATAACTGCAATTCCAAAGCTAAGCCTGCCAAGCATGACACAGCACCAATTTGAGACTACTGCTTGTTACATTTCAAAGGCAAAAACCATAATCTCAAGATTTATGATTTGCTTATTGGAAAAATGTTTCTGGGTGTTTGGAGGATGGACCGGCTGTCCCATGTTCACACACAGACACACCAAAGGGAAAATACAAAGCCATGCGGTCTCCCTCCTAAACATTATTCAACTTGCCAACATGTGGCCAATAAATGGCAAGACACATGGCACACATTTCACGAAATGATCCAGCCTCCATTTCATTTTCAAAACCAATAAATATCACGGGAAAGAAAATTCAAATTGACAACTAGATGGATGGTGGTGTGTCCGCTTCCTAGAGCATGGTTCCAGAAATCAAACTTCCTTCTAAAGCAAATAGTATGTCAATTCTAACATGTAAACGATTATCATGTAAGAGGCAATAATTAAGCAATCTGGTTTGTTTCCTCTATCTGTAATTTGTTAAAAGTGAAACAACTAACAACAGATATGCTATAGATTGATAAGTTACCAAGATATCAAAAGCAGAATCCTTGCAATGAGAGATATCTTATACTGGGCATTTCTTTTCCCTCCTGAACAAGAATTCTTGAACGATATACAATTCCCAATGATCTGGGCCAAAAGTAAACAAACCAAAGCTGCTATACCCAATCCAAATGCTTGGCTTGGTGGCAAATAACATAGTTTGCCATTCCATCTGAGATCCTCCTCCTGCAAAATAGAACAAATGCATCAGAACCCGTTTCTAGAAAAAGCACAAACTCCTAATTGCATGACTTAATAAATTCAAATGAATAACTCTTAATGCACTACCTTGTTCCTCTTAATCTCGGAGGCTATACACAAGAAGAAGGAAACCAAGCCAAGTGTGAGGGAGATGATGATGGAGAAAATCAATGTCAATTTACATCTAGTAGGACTTTCCATGGAGGAATGGCTGTTTATGTGAAGAGACTTGAGAAGAGAGAATAAGGAATACATCTTGGAAGCTACTCAAGAAATAGAAAGATGACTTGGTGCCTTGAAGGTGTTGGCCATCCCCTTCTCCTTTGAGTTCCTTCCTTTGTGGTAGTTGAGACTTCCTTCCCAACAAGTCTATCATTTTTTTGAAGGAGATACCATTCCTAACTGCAAGTAGCTTGTATTGGGAAAAACCTACTAAAACTGTCCATTCTTGATTTGGAGCTAGTCAACTGCTGCAAATAGTTTATTACCAGGATAGACACACAAGCATGAGAATCTCCCCAAACCAGTGACAAAAAATTATGCACAAAATTATATAAATTATATATATAAAGTTATAAACAACAGTTATCTAGTGGTCACTTTTGTACGATGATGATGCAAAGGTAGAGGCGGAAGTTTCCAATTTTCTCTCCTCTATCTATTTTGGTAATGATCAATATTAGTAATTAAGCATATTTAATTACTTGCCAGTTGCCACCTTTATAGGTAGGCTTCTAGCGGTTCATGCGGTGCAGGTTCTCTTTATGCCACTTCTCATGACAAAAGAAAAGTCCATTATTCAAAGTTAAAACTCAAATGACAGATAGAAGACTCTTATCTCTTTGTCGAGTTGTGTGGGGCCATTGACATGAATTGCAAAACTAAAAACTAGTTTCCTCACCTTGGTAATTGGCATTACCCTCCTTCTGATTTGAGGTTATTTCTCTGATGTTTCCTTAAAGATTCACTCTTTTAATAACTCTGATTCGATTCCACTGGAGGCATGTGGGCTAGTGAGAGAAAGCATCAATGGCATCTACATATTCTTCACATTGTAAGTTTCAAATTGACCCCATTGACTTGGATTTGTTTAATTGTTGAAACCCGATTACCAACTCAAAATGCTTCAGAGTGCTGGGGGTGGATTCTTAATGTTAAATAATTGCAGCTTTCTTCAGATTTTGAGTATTTTTCACATTTAAATATTCAACAAGGCTTGCAAATGGGTGCTGCAAGAATATTATTTTATGGCTTCTTTTTCTTCCCTCTTCATGTGGATCACGCTACGCTTCTCTTCTCTTCTTACTGCACCTTCCCACACAAGAAAATTAACTGAAAGCTTTTGTTGCTGATAACGATTGCAGGGGTAGTAACAACCACTAGTAATGCTATCCCATTAGTAAGAGCCATATCAAATTTCAATGACAGTGAGTCTTTACCAATCGCCAATCACCACTCACCAGAAACAGATAGGGTACTCCTTCTGTGACTGCTACCCAGTTAGGATAGCTTACCTTATTTGTTTATTGTAATCTCAAAAGGTTAAAAAGACGGTTTCCCATTTTAACTGGCTGGTAAATAACGACTTTTTCGTTCCTGGTTTGCAAAATTTTTGGGGTTGAAGATTATAAATTTGCATGTCTGACAGTGTCTTTAACACTTTATGAACTTTTGAGGCTTTGGGCTTTAGCTGTAAAAACAATAGAAGAATATCTTATCCTAGTGAGCCATTTGTCATCTTTTGATCTGGATTCTGGGGTGCTTTGATGCAGGTAACTAGTTCCTATTTCTTGACAAGGTGTCTGTCTCATTGTTTTGGGAACTGTCACCCAAGAAATGGCAGGTTGCCGTGAAACATACACACACATCAATGTTTACTTTCTGTTGATTTAATTCCCTCAGCTCCACCAACGAGCAATGATTCCATCATTCTGGGAAGTAGATGCAATTGTGAAGTAGTCCCTTTATGATGAGAGTAGTAACTCAAACCGCCATTCCACTCTAAGTGGTGTTGGTTTTGTGCTGCACGATTTCTGGTTTACCGAAAATGGATATGTTTTCGGACTCACCGGATACAGATGAAAAATTTATAAAGACACAAAAATTTACCCCTTTGTGTATGCCACTTAGACATGTAGACTCAAAAATATATCCAGCGTTATGTGAGGACATGAAGGTTGTCTTAATCTCCTTTCCACTCCTTGAAAGGAGTCCTAGATGTAGTCGAGATGACTATTAAAGCCTTAGAAGTGTCAACTAAAATACTGCTATGGCAAGAGAAACACTAGAGTACTGGTACTCTTTATGAATTAGGATATATACAATGTAACTATATACAATGTTCGGTAACATCCATTTTAGGAATTTGTTGTATACAAAAGAATAGTTTATCCATCTTAGGAATATGGTGTATAGTATGTTTCATACATTTCTTGGTTGAGATATACTGTGAATAAGATATATACAATGTATACTGTTTCATGCATAATCTGAAATTCTGACGTGATACCATTATTCATGACAATTGAATTTTGATATGTGCTTAACATCTTATCTTATGGAAATTACGTATATATGCTATTTTTCTGTCATGTAATATTTGTTTTAGACATTAATAATAAAAAAAATTAGTAAATCTAGATAATTTTTTTCATATGAAAATGAGAAAAGAACTCAACATTTTCTTCTACAAAAGATGTAAATGAACATTCAATACCACTGGAGATACAAAAGCCAACAAAAGATTTTTCTGTTTGTTTGTCATTATTCATCTACGTCTTTTCCTTCTAAGAACTTCAAGAACAGATTGTGCTGTGCAATAAGCTATAGCTTGAACGGTGATCATTGGATTCACACCCAAAGCTGTAGGGAAGACACTTGCATCAGCCACATAAAGGCCCTCCACTTCCCATGTCTCCCCCATTTGATTCACCACTGATTCCTTTGGACTAGAACCCATCCTACAACTTCCCATCTGATGTGCTGAGCACAATGGTGTTGAAAGGCCTGTTAATGGCCTTGAACTTTCCTCCTTAACAAATTTATCAAATTCATGATAGCTCACCTGCTTTACATTTAAGGTCCTTCCCTTGCAATAATGGGTCCCAATTTCTTCAGCTCCAGCTGCTGCCAGAATTCTCAGTACCTTATCAATTCCCTTCTTTAAATTCTCTTCATCTACATCTTCCATTTGATAACTGATGCTTCTTGGTGAATCCACAGTCCCTGATCCTTGATCCCTTGCCAGTGCAAATATATGAGCTGTTCTAGAAAACTTCTGCATTCGATCTTTTATATCAGTTCCAGAAACCCATGGCATGACAATTGAGAACATACCAGGATGCAATGAAGGTGTTTGGATCACTGCACCATATCCAGATTTTTCAAACTCTGCAACAACAGGGGACATTGCTGTCATTATCCCTCCTTCATAGCTCTTTTTATGTGCCTCTGGCCAAGCCTCAGATCCAGGTGCATCTGGGAAGTATCCCCAAGCCATTGTCACTGGATGAAGATGCAAGTGCTTCCCTATGTTATCATTCTTTAAGCCACTTCTTTTAAGTAATTCCGGAGTATTGAGTGCTCCACATGCTACAATTGTGACCTTGGACTCTACCACACAAATGTCTTTAGCTCCCTTGTAATCAAATTCAAAAGCCACCCCGCTTGCTATTTTTCGGTCTCTTCCTTCCTTTTTCTTATGCAAGACTTTTATTGCCTCACAACCTGGAAGAATTGCTCCATGACCAGATTTCACCAAGTCCACCAACCATGTTTCTGATGTACCTCTCTTCTTTCCATCCTTGCAACCCATACAGCACCAGCCACAGTAGTGATCTGGTGGAGAATTCCTAGGAATGTTACTCACAGGATACCCCAGTTCTTGACACCCTCTTCTTAGGATTGCATTATTAAATCCTTCATCTTCAATCTGAGATTGAACTCCCATCCTCTCACAGACAACATCCATTGCTTGCCTATACAGCTCACTTTCAAATAGTTCTAGGTGATGCCTATCACACCACTCCTTGCATACATGCTCAGGGGTCTTAATGCAAGCTGACCAATTGATTGCAGAACCTCCACCAACAGTGGACCCTGATAGTATGAATACACTCATATCATTAGTTGCAACCAAACCACCAGAGAGGTACATTTGATCCATGGTTGGCCCTTCAAGAAGGGAAAGATTGTTCCTGGCAGAATAGCCTCCTTTCTCCAAGACCAGCACTTTGTAACCAGCTTTTGCAAGAACACCAGCTACCACACCACCTCCTGAGCCGGAACCAACCACCACTGCATCACATTGGATAACCAATGAAGGAGATGACAAGGTGGCAGCAACTTTAGGCTTTCTACGGATAACAGAAACTGGGAATCCTAGTCTTCTTAGAGCATCTGCAGTGATGTCTCGTGGGTTATTCAGATGGACTAGCCCTTTGTAAAGTGGTCCTATGACCTCTTCAGCATCATCATCTTCCTTGGGCTCTTGTCCTCCTCTCGATGTTCCATGCAAGAAATGGTCCTTTAACTGTGCTTTGAATTCTGGATCAGGTCCACAGTATCCAATTGCCTTCCATGATAAATTGTCTTCGGATTCATCTACCTGAAAATAATGTCTTGCCATGATGAGTACAAGATTCCAAGCATGTAATAATAATAATAATAATACGTCAAATGTTATGTCAGATTATGTGATCTTCTAATTTAGTCATGATTTAGCAAATAGCAAAGTGGCACATAATTTTTTTCTGGGGCCAAAGAAACATTCGTTTGACATAATGTATATAAAACAAAAAAAAAATATTGAATTTGGACTCTTATAATAACTAACTATTAAGTCAAACGTACGGGTGGTAATATATGATTAGTTGATAATATAAAATTTTTTGCACTTAAAGCGTACTAATATTATCTCATAAAAAAAATGCTAAAGACACGTAACTTTTACATCTCTTTATATAATAAAATTGAAGTGTAAATATGTAAAAGAATGATGTGAACTTAATTATAATTAAATGGTAAACATGTGATTGTGCAAGAGTTCTGCTGTTGTTTGTGGAAGGAATGATTTGGGCCAGCAGCCCAAAAGTAGAAGAGCTTATTTGAATGTAAACACTGGCAAGAGCTTAAACCCTAAACACTGACAAGAGATCCATTTTATTGTTTTCAACGGAGAGTTGTGTTATTTGGACGTATAAAAATGGACCCATTTGATGCATTATCAACTTCTTTTTTTAGTTATTAATTTTTTAAATTAAAATTAGTAATTTATTCGACTGAATTACTAACTGATTGTAATATAACATTACAAGATATTTTGTATGCAATTAGTCAGTAATTTAGTCAAAAAAATTGGTAACTTTAATTCAAAAAATTGGTAACTGAAAAAAAAAAAAGTTGGTAACACGACGTAAATGTGTCCCAATTATATGTACAAATAAACTTTCTCTTCGATGGGTGGTGGGTTTGTTGGATTGTATTCACGGCAACTTGAGCGAGCTCAAGGTGTCACCTTTCGTTTTCAGGAAATAGATGGTAGTGGTTATGGGCCCAAGGGGGTGGCTCATATATCCTCAGTTTTATAGGGGACTATGGGGTATTATATGGGCCTGAAATACACTGACCAATTATGTTCTGTCAATATTTGGGCCAAGCTTCTGGTCTATTGGGCTTACTTTGTTGGCACATATGGTGAAAGAATAGTGGAATATGGAAACTTGGATACAACTTCTTTTGTAGGTAACCAACACAGCCCAATTTTTACAATGGAAAGCGTGGGACTTAAAAGACTTATTCACGACTCTGACCAAAAAAAAAAAAAAAAGTTGCTCACGACCGAAACAAAAAAATGGTTGCTTGTGGTCACTACCAAAATAAAAGAGTAAATATCCTTTTTATTTTTAATATTTTAAAATTGACATCATTTTAATTTTAAAAATTTTTTTGATATTAATTTAATCCTAAAATTTTTAATTTTGATATCAATTTAGTTCTATATTAATAATTTAATAAATAATTTAATTTACAAAAAAAATTGTCAGGACTAAATTGATATCAAAATTCAAAAATATGAGAATTGAATTGATATCAAAATTTAAAGTGTTAGGACTAAATAGATGTTAAAAATTTTTTAAGACCAAATTGATGTTAAAATATAAAATATTAGGACTAAATTAGAGTGTGTTTGTTTGTGCTTTTTTCAGAAAAAAATCACTTTTTTTATTTAAAAATATCAGTTTTCATATATTTGGATAAATGTTAAAAATAATCAAATTTTTAAAAAAATTAGTTTTTAGCTTTTTTTTGATAAGTTGAAAACAGTAATTTATAAAAAAAAAATCAGTTTTCAACTTTTTCTATTATATATAAAGGGTGCGTTTGTTTCAGATTTTGAGAAAAGTAATTTTGAAATTTAAATTTTATATATAACAGAAAAAGTTGAAAACTATTTTTTTTAGAAGCTACTCTTTTTAGTTTCTCTAAAAAAGTTAAAAACTGATTTTTTTGATAATCTGATTATTTTTTAAAATTTGTCTAAATATATAAAAACTGATTTTTTAATAAAAAATAATTTTTTACTGAAAAAAACACAAACAAACATACCCAAAATTTAAATTTCGAAATCATTATTTTTAAAATCTAAAATAAACTACCTTAATGTCAAAACTTTTTCTAGAATTAAACTTATGTCAATTTTAAAATATTAAAAACTAAAAAAATTATTTACTCAAATAAAAAAAGTGGCTGCGGTTAAGGACAAGGGCTATTGCAGCTACTGTCAGTATTAGAAATGAGGGTGGCAATCTTGATACTGGTGTCGTGCAAAAAAAAAACTTAATGCCTCTTCGGCTCTAGTAGCAGGAGCCCTTTATTATGCTCACAAAAAGAGGTGGAAGCATCCCAATCCCATGCTCAGAGACAAGTTATCTGTAAATGCCACTAATGAGGGGTCCACAAAAGTTGTTTTTGGTACAGTTGTTTACTGGAAAAACATATGTTAAAATCTTGAGATTTCTCTTGAAAGGTTAAAATCGATTTAACCTTTTAAAAATGAGAATAATTTTTTTTTTTTTGGGCAATCCTGAAACTTTCAACTGTCCAGTAATTAAACTAACTTTTCCATATTTTAACACATTGTTCATTAATAATTGCATGTACAGAAAACGCTTGTTTATGTGTGTGAGATGCCCCCTTGTGAGCACGTTAAAAGTTTTTCCAGCAACAGAAACGCTAGCTATCAGAAAAGCTACAACCCTTACATCAAAAATCAAACTGCAAAATTCTTGAATTGCTGCACTACTTTTTAATTTTTTTTTTTGGGGGTTGTGCATATATATCATGTTTCGGTCGGTATACTTATTAGAATTTCCATTGTTTGCTCAACTATTTGAGTTTGACACAAGAAGATGTAAATTAAAACTTCATCATTTTCATGTACCCCAGAAAAAGAGTCATCTTATTGGAATCCATGTGAATTAGTTTCCACAGTTAATGCCTTCCCCTTCTAGCACTACTGTCATTAGGTTTTGTCATTTTTGTGGGACAGTCTTCGGTTCCAACTTTAGGTAATGCTACTTGCATATTTGTTTTATTTAAAACTAGTATATAACAACAAATGCACGTCTATGAATTTAACAAGGAAACAAAAAAGGTACAACCGCTTAAGTTGTACGGATACCTAGAGCTCAACTGTATCCAGTTATAAAGGTAATAATTGTGGAAGTGAAGTTAGTCCTTTGAACTCATGAGAAGAAGAACATGAATGGTCATTATCTATGGACATTGTCCCTAGATAAGGTAAAATTAGAGAGTGAATGCAAGTGAGTTGCGTTAGTACTATGAGATATAGCCAGCCACCAGGACACAAGACTTGGATGCAAGTCACAATTTAGGGTGTCTTTCAAGAATTTTTTTCAAAAAATTATTTTATGATATTTTTTTTAGTTCTTTTTGAAGCTACCCAGTTTTAGAAAAACCAAAATAGTTAAATAATTTTTAAAAATAAATTTAGCAATTTTGAAAAAATTCGGTCATGACTCTTTCTTTTATTAGAAGAGTACTTTAAAAAAAACACGCACACAAAAATAAATGGCCCCAAATCTCGTGCCATTGCAGGACCGTTTGAATGAAAGTCTGTGGCCAGGAACCCCCTGGTATCAGGTCCCAATTGGGCCACTTTTGTCTTTCGCTGTGATTTGACTCTTTCAAAGATGCTGCTAGTTGCTATACTCTGCCTATTCTAATATGACCCTACACTCAAGTTGCACACACACACAATGACATAAATACGGGGTCCTATTAGTATTGTTTTCTCCCGAGATTTATTAATGTAAATATTTATATTTCAACAATTCATTCAAACAGGACTACAATTTTAAGTATTCTTAAATAGACATAATTATAATTAATTTCACTTAATCTATCATTAGTTTGAAAAAAAAATTGACCAACATAATTTTTCTTTAATTAAGTTCTAATATCAGAAATCTTATAATTTAACCTTTTTTTTTTCCTTTTGAATAGTAAAAGAGCTCCGACTCTATACAAGTGAGGGGCTAAAACAAAAGAATAAAAATTCAAAAAATGGATTAACAAAAAGACGAATGCCAAATCTTCAAAATAAGCAAAGCTAGCCACCACTCCTACGAACCAAAACCAAAGAAACACCACGAAACAACGCACAAAAATGCTCCAAAAAGAAAGTCCCTTCACCAAAAAGTGTGCATCTTAATTCTTCCGCTCTTGGGGTGGTTAGTTATCCACTATTTTAGGATTTATATATTTACGCACGTGGATACGTGCATGTGCGTGTCTTTCAGCCCATGCACACCTCCTCCAAAGGTCGAATTTATACAGATAAAAGGAGTTGAGTTTTTAAATGTTGCCATTGAATTTTTTAAAGGGGTTTTAAAATGATTTCAACCAGAAAATAATAAATAATGTATTTCTGTTTTGAAATCAAATTTTATTATAGTTTAAGAATAATGATTAAACTAGAATTTCATAATTGTAATAACTAGTTTACTATCATTTTAAAGACTAAGATCTTTTCTTAAAGTAAATATCTACATTTTTGTAATAAAGATTTTTTTCGGTAACAGTAATAAAGATATTTTAGAGTACGAATATGCAAAAATCTCCATTAATTTTCCTGGTAGATAGGGTAGCCTTGGCTTTAAGAGGATGTATGAGATTGTACCAATAAAAAAAAGAAGGTACCAGAGATTGTGTGTAGTGATTTGGTGAAATCGGTCACATCCAATTTGATGCATGTGAGTATGTATGAGTACCCTATGGCTTGACGTAACACGAAACGCTCCTAGGAAATGGATAGGATCATTTCCCTCACCAACCCTCATTCAACTACTGTGTGCATGTTTGGGAAAGTACAGCAAAAAGAAAAACCTGTTTTTGTTTCGGGAAAAAAAATTATTTGAGTAAATTTTGTTGAATTAAATTATAATCAAACTTAAAAAAATTAAAACTATTTTAAGAAAATAAAATTAAATTAAATTTTAGACATTTCAAAAAAAAATTTATACGGTATATATAATATTATATTTTATCAAATTAATCTTAAATATAAAATATTATATAATATAAATAATTATTTTATATATTTTTTAATAATTTGATCCCAAAAAATAATTTTTTTATACAATCTAAATAAAATAAATTATATTAAAACAAATTTTTAACCAAAAAATTTAAATATAAATTAATTTTTATATAATTAATTATAAATAAATAATTATTAAAATAATTTTAATCTTATAATTCCCCCACAACACATATGCACTGCGGTATCATTTTCAACTTTCAACCCTTCCTACTTTAAATTTGCTTCAAAGCAAACAGTATCAAAATCTTCTGCTTTTATGTAAAGCATATGAAGTCAACGAAAATATTAATGTTACCTCTTAAATTAAATCACCTACATACAATTATTTTTTTTTATTTGGTCGTGACCTACATACAAATTAAATATCGTAAAATATCGATCTCCATCGCTGGCAAAACAAGGAAAAGTGGCAAAAGCAGGTACATGAGAAAATTAGAAAGGTTGGTCACCGGTATCATATTTACTTAGTGCCGACAATTAATATCTCATTTTCATAGCCATTAACAAACGAAGTAGACACCGTGTATAACAGCGACAACCATGTATATTTCATTCATATAAATTGCAATTTCAGTACATAAAAAAGTGATATACGTGGCTTTTTCTCCTATCATATGCCTAAAAAATATTGGTTAATACATGTCATAATATTATCAATTGTTATTAATTATGCCTATGTATATAAAATATGGCTGTGTATCATAATTGGAGACGCATTTAGCATGTCCAAAAAAGCAAGTTACTATTGGCCAAGTGGCAAGAAAGAAGCAGATCAAAGCAATTAATCCATCAAAGAAAAGGAAAAGGAAAGAAGCTTGTAGAAGACATTAAATGCTAGCTTTTGTATATCTATTCATACATGTATAGTCTGCTTCTGCTAAAGTCCGAGATGAATGAGCTTATATTATTATTTACCTGAGTGAAGAAGACCAGGAGAGTGAGAATTTTGATGGTCCTGAGCAACATTCTAAGATGTCGAAAGTAACTAAGAGACCATGACTGCATAATCTCTTGGCGCTTTTGGGGAGGCAGATCAGGAAAGCTGTGGATGAAGGGGAACTTTGTTGAGAGGCATGCCATCCCACATATTATAAATGTACCAAACCATGTAGACAGCAGCCATAATACGAACTTCAGTAACCCTGTTGATGGGTGTTCCAATCTCTCACTTATCACACCTCCAAGCTGCACATTTACCAAAGCAACCAAAATATTTATAAATTAATATACTTCTATATATATATATATATATATATATATGCAATGGCACAACGGAAGCGTTTACAGTGGTCCATGGACCACTGTAAATTATAATGTATCAAATATTTATAACCATCAGATATTAATTAAAATAATATAAATGATTTAAATTTATTTAAATAAATTTTATCCACCATGGACCACTTTTACCGCTGATCCATCATAGTTACTCACTTGGTGAGTAGCAAAATTTTTTGGAGAAACAGTTAGGGTGTATCGATGGACTTCTAGGAGAAAATTACACAGACATCATTGAGAAAAAAAAATTGAAGCATTGGTGGTCCATGGACCACTGTAAACTCTTCCTGGAACAACAGTTATAAGAAAAAGTAAAGATAAAAATTAGAATAATTTTACTTCCAAAATAATTTTTGAACCCTATTAATTCCTTCTTCTAGCTGTTTTTTTCAAGCAAACTACAAATTTTTTAATAGCCAGTAATAGTCAATACTGAGGAATTAGTCTATAATCCACTATACTACCCCCTTTTTGATAATCATTTACATCACAAAGTTGCAGTCATCATCCTGCTTGACACCAAACCAAAAAAAAAAAAAATCATATATAGGTTATAACTGCTATTGCAAATAATATAACATACAAAAAGTCATTTAGAGATTTCGGTATTAATAAATCTTACATTAAACAATTTATATAAAAATTATATGCATAAAAAATGGTGAAAAATACTGCAAATCCATTTTACAAAACCTATATATATATATATATATATATATATATATATAAAAGCAAATTAGGGCTTCAGGATATAATATTATAAAGAAATTTAAAGGGAACAACAAGAATGAAAGATAAAAGTTTTAGGAGCTTTTGGCTAGCAAGGTAGCCCTACACGGTCAGGTGTTCCGGCCATGGAAGCTGAAGTCCGGTAGAACTGGGCAACAGATTCATCCGAGATGCCAACGGGGTCGTTGACAGTGACAGTTGGCAAGATAGTGTCACAGAGGGCAGTGAGGGATTTCATCTGCCTGTGAGAGAGAGAGTTGGTGAGAGGCTTTTGTCTCTCTCTCTCTCCACCACCTAGAAGGAGCCTCTGTGTGTCGATGCTACCAAGCTCAACCACAGTGTGATCTTTTGCTCCAATATTCACTGATCCCAACCCCAACCTAAAGCTACCCTTTCTAGAGCTACCACTTCTGCTATTGCTAATTCCCCCATTATCCTCCATGGTTTAATCTTTCTTAGTGTCAAAATATCAAACCAAGATGACTAGTTATCTCATATGGTAGTGCCAACCCTTTGGAGTTTATATAGTACCCGTATGAGGGATAACCATCCCCAATTTTTTCCTTTTTCTTTTTCTTTTTTAGAAAAAAAGGAGAGAGATATACATATAGAATAAAAGGACAAATGGGGTAATTAATTAAAAAGTAATTGTTTTGTTCATTAAAAAAAAAAAGATTTAATTATTTTGAAGATCCTATAATTTCATTTAATTTTTAATTTAATTTTTATATTTTAAAATTTTTTAATTAGATCCTTATATTAGATAAATTATTATAATTAGGTCCTTAAAGTGATCTAAAATTATAAAAAAATTTTAAATTTTATATAATTTAATAGGTCCTAACTTAATTTTATAAATTTAACCGTAAAAATTTATTCAATTTAATTAGCAATTTTGTAATAATAGATTACTCCAGAGACTTGATTACAAAAATTTATTTAATATAAAAATCTGATTAAAAATTTTTAAATTATAGGGACTTAATTAAAAATTGGATCAAAATATAAGAACTTACAGATTAATTAAATAAAAAAAAAGGTTTGTGAGAGAGAAAATAACAGGAAAAGAGGAGGGTTAAAATTAAGAATCACACAAATAAAAGACTATCAAATTAAAGCATTTGAGAGAGAACCCTAAGAAATACACGAGTGAAATAAGTTAGATTTTTTTTGAAAATATACGTATATGTTGAAAAAGATTCTTACGGATTTGAGAGAGAGGAACACGATGTGAAGATAGCGAACCAAAATCATAACTAAATAAATTAAAATAGCAAGAAGGAAGAAGTTAAAAGAAGAAAAAAGGGGGAAAAAAAAAAGCTTTGAAATAAATGCAACGAATAACGGTACGTATTGACTCTTATCTACCACCATTTAATTTCCTGTGTTTGATTTTGATTGAGCATATGTCTTAAAATACTAATATTATTGCCAAATTGCTGTAGGGTGTAGTGAACCATTTCGTTGGTGTAGCTTTGCCGAAGCAAGCACTGGCCCAAGAGAATTTTATATATACTTAACTATTTATAGATCAATTGAATTCGTTAATTCATTCATGGAGGGTGTGGATGTATATACTTCTATATTATAGTTGTAGGTTTGTTTTACCGAATTTTTTTTTTCATTTTTTGGAGAGAAAATTTTCATTCAATTTTTGAAATATTTTTAAATTCTTCACTTTATACTTTACTTTTTGAGAAATTTTTAGTACTTAACCTTTTCTTTTTCCATTATCTTTGTTATGTGGTGTTATAATTCTATCCTATAACTTAAATAAATCATAAATGTTAAGTTATTGAGTCAGGATTCAATTTATATCTTAAATAATACATATTTTTATTTTTATTTTTTTGGGTTTACACTGAGATGATTGGATTAATGATCTTTTTCGAAACTTTCACTATATTAACCAGGAAGAAGATAGTGCTGCAAATGTTGAAGCTTAAGAGTATCTGAAATGGGAACTATTGGAGACTATTGTACATATATGAGTTCACACTTGTTAGTTATGTTGGTTAGAGTTTGTTACGGTTGTATCAGTTGGAGTTGGTTACCTCATACCCTGTATATAAGATGACTAATCGACATGTATACTTCAACTTTTCAATACACAATCGATTCTCTCTTCCACCCAGGATTTCATACTCTTTTATGGTATCAGAGCCCTCTGTGTAAGAGGGGGGCTCTGCTGCGTCTCTGATCTTAGTTCAAGGTTTCTTGCGCAAGAAGTCAGCGCTATGGCACAAAGTGTTCCAGAAGCCACAGTCCCTTCAACAAATGGAGGTCAAGCTCCACAAGATTATGCCATTCCCATGGTGAACGAAGAGCACCTACGAGCAGCTATGGCAACTTTGAGCAATGTTCGGTTTCAAAATGCAAATGCCATGGGCGATCTGATGAGTCCATTCTTCCTACATCCTAGCGAGAATCTAGGGTTAGCACTGGTTTCCACACCACTCATCGAGGGTAATTACCATTACTAGTCTCAAGCCATGATCATGGCATTAGATTCCAAGAACAAAATGGGCTTCGTTGATGGTTCTCTCCCAGAACCCCCACTCGGTGATCCTATGAAGCCAATCTAGGAGAGGAACAATACATTTGTGAGAAGCTGGATTATTCGAAGCCTGAGCACCAAAATTGCTCAGAGCATGTTGTTCGTCAAGAAAGCCGTAGATCTTTGGGTCGAGTTAAGACAACGTTTCTCTCAGGGGAACCATATGAGATTGGCTGATCTCAACGAGGAACTATACTCACTCAAATAAGGTACATTCACTGTGACTGCTTTCTTTACTCAGTTGAAGAAGCTTTGGGGAGAATTTGAAAACTTTAGGCCCATTAATCCTTGTGTTTGTGGTTTGCAATGTATGTGCAAAGTTTATCGAGAACAGGATTTCATTATGAGATTCTTGAAGGGTTTGACTGATAGGTATTCTAATGTTCGATCCCAAATATTGTTAATGGATCCCTTGCCTGATATGAACAGAGTGTTTAGTCTTGTAGTTCAACAAGAAAGACAATTAACCAGTGAGAATGTGGAAGAACCAAGGGTGTTAGCTGTTGGTGGAGGCTCCTTCGGGTCCAATACTGGATCTGCTGTAGGGCCCCAAAAGAAGTTCACCAAGAATAAGAATTCAGGCAAGGGTGGCTCCAAGATGTGTAGTTTCTGTGGGAAACCTGGTCACATAGTAGACACATGTTTCAAGAAGCATGGATTCCCACCAAATTTCAAGAAGGGACATGGTGTGGCTGCCAATTGTGTTTCCTCAATTGATGATAATGATGAGGATCAGCCCAATGAGGAGGTTCAATCAGTTTCCGGATTCAATCTGACCAAAGAGCAATATCATGGTTTGCTGGCTCTCCTCCAGCAGTCTCAGATCTCCACTGCTACAACCCTAAGCCACTCTTCTCAGCCCCGCACCATTAGTCAAATTTCTTCCTTACCGTCGACCACCCAACCTATAGGTACAACAATGGCACTAAATCTAAAATCCAATACTTGCTCTTGGATTCTAGATTCAGGAGCAACTGATCACATATGTAGTGATTTATCTCTATTTCATGATTACAAGTCAATTTCCCCAATCTTTATTCAATTGCCGGATGGTTCACAAGTCATTGCCAAATATTCAGGAACTATAATTTTCTCAGCTAGCCTTTCTCTGACAAATGTTCTTTACCTTCTTGGTTTTTCTTTTAACTGCCTCATTAATTTGTTACAAAATTGAAGAAATTAATTGCCTCATTAAATTGTTCTCTCACCTTTACTAATGCGACTTGTGTCATTCAGGATTCCAACACATTGAAGAAGATTGGATATGCTAAAGCAAGAGATGGTCTATATGTGCTAGATAGTTCCACTCTCCCTGTCATCAATTCCCTTACAAATGATGCTACCATCAGTTGGCACGCTAGGTTAGGACACTTGTCCCATGACAAGCTCTCTTTGTTACACAAATTGTTTCCATACATTGTAATTCCCAAATGTAACAATGGTTGTGAGATTTGTCCTCTTGCCAAATAGAAAAGGCTTTCCTTTCCAATTAGTCACATTAAATCTACTGTTGCATTTGATTTACTGCATATTGACATTTAGGGGCCAAATTCAATTGTTTCCATTAATGGTCACAGATACTATCTTACTATAGTTGATGATTTTACGAGACATGCTTGGATATTTTTTTTAAAACACAAATCTGAAGCCACAAGCTGCCTACTCTTTTTCATCACAATGGTTGAAACCCAATTTAATACTAAAATCAAGTCTGTGAGATCGGACAATGGGCCTGAGTTTAATTTGGTCCCATTCTTCCTTTCAAAAGGCATCCTTCACCAAAAATCTTGTGTTGAGACACCCCAACAAAATGGGGTGGTGGAACACAAGCACCAACACATCATGAACGTAGCTAGGGCCCTGCTATTCTAATCTGGTTTGCCCAAACAGCTTTGGACCTATGCAATGGCTCATGCAGTTTTCTTGATCAATAGATTACCTAGTAAAGCACTTGATGGTCAGATTCCTTTTGAAAGACTACATGGCAAATTGCCTGATCTGAGTTTTCTGAAAACCTTTGGTTGCTAATGTTTCATTTCCACTCTCCTTGCCAACCGTAAAATGTTGGATCCTAGGGCCAAGAAAGGAGTATATCTAGGCCTTAGTAATGGAGTTAAAGGATACTTAGTATATGATTTACAGAATAGAAACATCATTGTTACTAGAAATATTATTTTTCATGAGCACATTTTTCCTTTCAAAATTGATTATGACAAAAGTAATTCCCACATCACACCCCAACATGATCAATCTGTCAGTGTTTTTGAACCAGCTCTAGATTTCTGTGATACCCTTTCCTACTATCCCACACTTGTTAGCCTGGATTCATCGCACACTGCTACTGCCCCTGCCTCTGCCCACCCTGATTTACCTTTGATCCATGCTGATTCACCAATAAACATTCTTGATAACCCTTAACCTCTTGTGAGCCAATCGATGTCACCAGCAGCCATCAGAAGACCCATTAGAAATAGGAAACCTCCTTCATATCTCAGGGACTATCACTGCACATTGGCCTCTACTTCTTCAACAGTTCAAACTTCCTCCAAGGTGCTATATCCAATAAGTAAACACTTGTCATATGAGAAACTTTCATCTCAACACCGAAACTACATTCTAAATCTATTCCTCACTGAAGAACCAAACTCCTATAGCTAAGCAGTGTTATCTGAGGACTGGAGGAAAGCTATGGAAGCTGAGATCTCAGCTCTTATTCAGATTGGTACCTAGGAACTTATTGATCTCCCACCTGGCAAGCAAATAGTGGGTTGTAGGTGGGTATATAAGGTTAAGCGCTAGGCAGATGGGAGCATTGAGAGATACAAGGCCAGGCTGGTAGCTAAAAGGTTCACTCAAATAGAAAGTATAGACTTCTTGGAAACTTTTTCACTCATAGCTAAGTTCACCACAGTCAGATTATTATTAGCTCTAGCTGCAAAACATAATTGGTTGCTTGAACAACTTGATGTAAATAATGCCTTCTTACATGGGGATTTGTATGAGGAAGTCTACATGGACCTTCCTCAAGGTGTCAACCCCCCAAAACCTGGTCAGGTGTGGAAATTGAAGAAATCCTTGTATGGCCTTAGACAAGCTAGTCGCCAATGGAATGCCAAGTTAACAGAGGTTCTCTTTTCGGTTGGCTACAAACAATCACAGGCTGACCACTCCCTTTTTGTTAAGGCTGCCTCTCCCTCCTCTTTTACTGCCCTCTTGGTTTATGTTGATGACATGATTTTGCCAGGCAATGATCCTACTGAGATAGCTGCTGTAAAACAGAAACTTGATGATCTGTTTCGGATCAAAGACCTTGGTTCACTCAAGTTCTTTTTGGGATTGGAAGTTGCTAGAAGTTCCAAGGGGATCTCTCTGTGTCAAAGAAAGTATGTACTAGAATTACTGCAGAATGCAGGCCTTCTAGCATGCAAACCTGCTCCCACACCAATGAGCAATTCTACCAAACTGGTGAAAGAAGATGGTAAACCCCTTGAGGTCTTTTAGGAACAACAAGACCAACACTTGGTCTTATGGCTGTTGGCTTCAATGGATTCAAGCTTCACAAACCGCATGGTTGGCTGTGATTTCGCACACAAAATTTTGAGCAAACTTGAACAATATTTTGCCGCTCACACAAAATCCAAGATAAAATAGTTAAAGACTCAGCTCAAGTCAATCAAGAAGCAAGGTTCAACACCTGACTATTTACCTGAAGATAAAGGTTAGAGATTCTCTAGATGCACTTGGCTCCTCATTGTTTAATGATGATTATGTTGAGGTAATTTTAGATGGTTTGAATGAGGATTATAGTGCTTTTATTACAATGGTAATGTCTCAAGCAAAAACATTTGCCATCAGTGAGTTAGGAGCTTTGCTTGTGGCACAAGAAGATATAATTGAAAGATTTAGAAAGACTGAACTTGGTTTGATTCAAGCAAATGTGGCTCGAGGTATAGGACAAGAGCCAAAAGATGGGATGCAACCGAATGGTAAAGGCAATGGTGGTTGAAGGAGCAGGGTGTTAGATATAGAGAAAAGAGAGAGTAGTGCAAAGAAAGTGTTTGTGATCTAAATGAAGATGAGAAAATGATTTCTTAAGTTGTATTAGTGAGTACAAGCATTATATATATAGCATACATTATGAGCCATTAACTTGCTCATCAAGTAACTACTTGTAACTACCTGCAACTAACTGATAACAGCCTATAGCTAGCACTAACTGTCATAAACTAACCTCTAGCTATGTACACTAATAACCCCCCTCAAACTCACAGTGGAATCTTCAACTCTGAGTTTGGATCGATAGAAAAGGAAGTTGGTTGAGGAAATTGCCTTTGTGAGGATGTCAACAACATGTTTCTATGCTGGAATGTGACTTACACTAATTTATTGAGCAGCCACCGTTTCCCTGACAAAGTGGAGATCCAATTCGAAGTGCTTTGATCTCTTGTGAAGAATGGGGTTCGCTGTGAGTAGAACAATACTCTAGTTGTCATAGTAAATGGATGGAATCATGGAGGGAGGAAGCTGCAACTTAGAGAGAAGGGCCTTCAACCATATTAGTTCAGTGATTGTGGAAGTTAACCTATGATACTCAGCTTTAGTTGTGGATCAAGAGACAACAACTTGCTTCTTTGAGGACCAATTGATGAGGTTCTAACCAAAGAAAATGCACTACCAGAAGTAGAGCGTTAATCATCCAAATCACAGCCCCGATCAGCATCATAGAAGGCATAAAAATTAAAGTTGGATGAAGGGCACAAATGCATAAACTGGCATACCTTATTGACAGAAAAGACAATCTCGGGTCTAGTTATGGTGATATATTGTAGTGCTCCCACAATTGACCTGTATAGTGTAAAGTCTTCAAAGGCTTCAAAACCCTTCTTTGATAGTTTGAGGCCACTAGTCATAGGAGTAGCAGCAAGCTACACTACAAGAAAATCAGTAAATAGCGGCCGATTTTTCAGTCGTTAAATAAAGGAAATCAGTGGCTCAACCAAATATCAACCGATTTAGTGACCGAAGATTCAGTTGTTAAAATGCTGGTTGCTAAACATTTTAGCGACTGAAAAATCGATCACTAAAAGTAGAGGCCGATTTAGCGATCGATTTTGGAAGAATCTGAAACTGATTTCAATCAGTGGCTTGTTAAGAGTTAGCAACCGAAAAATCGGTCACTAAATTAGAGACCAAAAAATTAGTTTCTAAATCAGTCGCTAATTTGTAACGGATATATTTCAATTATTAATTCGGTCTCTATCTTAGAGACTGATATTTCGGTCACTAAATCGATCGCTAAATCGGTCACTAATTGGTGATTGAACTTTTTCCCGTCACAAAATTGGTTTCTAATTAGTGACTGATTTATCAGTCACAAAATCGGTCAGTAGAGCGGTCACTAATATCTGACTGAGTTTTGCCCATCATAAGCTGGTCTCAATTTCGGTCGCTAGTTGCAAAATCGATCACTAAATCGGTTTCTAATTTCTAAATCAGTCACTAAATTGGTTGCTAATTCCTGATGATGTTAAAATGAATGATTTTGAATTTTTTGAATCCCCAGTTTTATCACCTAAAATTCAGATAATTTAACGAGCAAAGAGACATAAATTTTATATATCAGTCCAACTAGATAAACTCCTAACACCAAACAAGTGTTAAACATCATACAAAGAAGTAATATTCATTAAATTACAAAATAGAAAGCTAGATAATATCTAATCCTACTCAAGTCTCAATAACTAGTCTTATTCAAGTCTAAATAACTAGTGCTATTCAAGTCTAATTAACTAGTCCTACTTTAATTCTCAATAACTCAAGTCCTCTTCATCATTTCCCTCTTCCTCCTTTTCCTCCTTCTGATATGTGTCTCCTGCTTGTAGTGGAAACTGAGGAAGCTAAAAATTCATCCGCTTCATCATTTCTTGTAGAAGCTTGTTATTAAATTGAACTTGACTCTAAGTACTCTCCAACCTTGCCATAAGTGCACTGTTTTCATGTTGCATTTTTTTCAGCCATTCTTCATGCTCTACTCTTCGCATCCAGTCAGTTGATTGAGAGTTAGAGCTACGATTATAAGGTCTTCTGTCAACCATAGTAGACTCCAAACCAAGATCATAAATTCTCCTCTTATTGATTCCAGCAGTATCACGCCACACATCTAACTCACTGGCTCATAACATCCTTTCTCAAATGCCTTTTGGGTTGCCTCATCTATAGCACATATAAATTCAGCCTGTCAATACCAATATGATGTCAATATATATATTAAATAACTTAGCCATGCTCATGACATATTAATAGAGCATGCATTAAAATTTAACACAATATGTAGCTATACATTATATTCTAACATAAGATACACATGGAATAGAAATTAAACATTTAAGAGAAAACCAAAACCAAAAGAAAAAAAAATGGCTCTCTTAAAAGAAAAGGAAAACGTGATTAGGAAGCAACTATAATTTAATGAGGTTTTTAACTTTAATAAAGATAGGGTTAAACCCCGACGATTATTTATAGACTACAGCCAATGAAATATTATGAAATGATATACCGAGTGCTTGCAAATATATATATATATATATATATATATATATATATATATATATATATATATATATATATATATATATATATATATATATATTTGACAACCTTAGAGGTCCTAGTAAGAGGATGGTCACGTAAATAGAATTTTTTGCATAATTGTTTGTTATAGTTACTATGTCGATATAAAATAGTGATTTAACCCTTTAACAGCAGAATTAGTTTGGACATTTCCCTTTTTCTTTTATTTGTTTTTTGTGTTTATTTCTGGTGTGAGTTATTAATGTTTTCTATTACTTAAATGACAGAATTGATAGTGTCTATAGTTGCAGTCGTATTTCAAATCTAGG
This sequence comes from Pterocarpus macrocarpus, assembly GCA_031439585.1. Taxonomy (NCBI): domain Eukaryota; kingdom Viridiplantae; phylum Streptophyta; class Magnoliopsida; order Fabales; family Fabaceae; genus Pterocarpus; species Pterocarpus macrocarpus. The sequence goes on along the minus strand of CM062520.1, from coordinate 65,402,577 downwards.
ACTACAATCTATGGCATAAAACCGTGTGAACTCAGCAAGAGACAAAATAAAGCCATATCATACACCTAATAATTAAAAATTCAAACCATTGATTTAGGTAGTAATATACCTCAGATTATTTACGATAACAGATGACACTTGTTTCCCACTATCACCATCACTAAGTAGAAATTCGGAAGCATGCGTAGAATCACCAAAAGATTTTCCTTTTATTTTTTTTCACCAAAACAAAGACGCCAAATCAATCTCAATATAAAATACAATAAATAATTGAAAAATACCCTTTCTCACTTCCCAAAAACCAGTTCCCCCATCCTCCTTATCCTCTTTTTGCAGTAATTGTCTAAATTCTCAAGACCCAGAAAACATACGACTGGTCACGCAAATCAGAGAGACACAGAAGCACAAGACAGCAGACAAAGAAGAAAACAAAAAACAGTTAAATTACTCCCATAATAACAAAATAATTTTTTTCCCTATTGAGAGAGAAAGATAAAAATGAAGGAGCTAGGAGGCTGCCAAAAGACCTGAGTGAGCAATGCCAGCTGTTCAATGCCAAAGTATCTAACAGCAGTGAGGGTGTTGAGGGAGAGATCAACGGCTAAGGTGCAACATGCGTGCTAGTACCCTCGCTCACTGCAATTGGGTCTAGCCAAAAAATGCAGCACCACCGCAGCTCCTGCACACGGCGTAGCCCACACGTGGCGGCTGGAACATTATCTGCTGCTGTAGCGGCAGATGATAGCTGGACTGCGTGAGGCGGACGACGGTTGGACATCATTGGGTGGGTGGTGGAGGCAGAGCCAGGAGGAAGGGGGAAAGGTAGGAGGGAGAAGAAGATGAAAAAAAAGGGAAGAGGGAAGATTAAAATGGGTATGGGGCATCTGATGCTTAGGTTAAAATTTTGGGGGCACATGAGGTTTAGGTTAAAATTTTGGGAAAGTTTAAAATTTAGTGACTGAAAAAATCAGTCACTAAATTGGTATCTAATTATTCTATTAGAGACCGATTTATATATGAAAAAGCAAAAGCTTGTTAAGAAAAATCGGTTCCAAATTGAAAATTTAGATATTGATTTAGTGACCAATTTATCAATAGTAGAAGTGAGTCTTGATTAACAAAATCAGTCATAAAATTAGTCTCTAAATTTCATTTAGAGACCATAAAATTAGTCTCTAAATTTCATTTAGAGACCGATTTAGTGACCGATTTAGAGTTTGCCGAAGTGAGTATTGATTTGAAAAAATAGTAACTAAATCGGTCTCTAAATTTTCTATTAGAGACCGATTTATTTATGGTAGTGGAAAATCTTGTTAATGAAAATCGGTCACTAAATCGATCTCTAAATGAAAATTTAGAGACCAATTTAGTGACCGATTCATTCATGGTGCAAGTAACTCTTGATTTATAAAATCGGTCACTAAATTTCCAATTAGAGACCGATTTAGTGGCTAATTTACTTATGGGAAAGGAAAATCTTGTTAAGGAAAATCGGTCACTAAATCAGTTTCTAATTGAAATTTTAGTGACCGATTTATATATCTTAGAGGGAATTCTTGTTTGGCAAAATCGATCACTAACTCGGTCTCTAAATTTTCATTTAGAGACCGATTTACTTATGGGAAAGGAAAATCTTGTTTAGGAAAATCGGTCACTAAATTGGTCTCTAATTGAAATTTTAGTGACAGATTTATATATCTTAGAGGGAATCCTTATTTGGCAAAATCGGTCACTAACTTGGTCTCTAAACTTTTATTTAGAGACCGATTTAGTGATCGATTCATTCATGGTACAAGTAACTCTTGATTTACAAAATCGGTCACTAAATCGGTCTCTAAATTTCCAATTAGAAACTGATTTAGTGACCGATTTACTTATAAGAAAGGAAAATCTTGTTAAGGAAAATTGGTCACTAAATCGGTTTCTAATTGAAAATTTAGTGACCAATTTAATATCTTAGAGGGAATTCTTTTTTAGTGAAATCAGTCACTAAATCGGTCTCTAATTGAATAATTGGAGACCGATTTAGTAACTGATTATGCTTAATTTATGTGTGTGACTCCTCTTACCATATCGGTCACTAACCATGATTTAGTGACCGAATTTCCAACCCAATATTCATTATAGAAATTGGTTTGTAAAGCAGTCGCTAAAATATTTAGAGACCGATTTAGCGATCGATTTTTTTTCTATCAAGATCGTCCCTCGGATTTCTCTTATCGATCGCTAAATCGGTCACAAATTCTAAACCTTAGCGACCGAAAAATTTTAGTTGCTAAATCCGTCTCTATTCAAGTTAATTCTAGTAGTGCTAGCAATCTACCATTTTTGCTTTGGCAAGAAGATCAGTAATGTATTTTGACTGGCATAAGAGTAAACCACCCTCCTTGGTGTTTTTGGCTTCAATTGCAAGAAAATAGTGTAAGGACTCAAGATCCTTGAGGGAAAACTTGGTGTTCAGAGAAGAGATTAAAGCTGAGATAGCATGCTGAGAATTGCCAGTTATGAGGACATCATCAACATAAACCAAAACATAAAGGTTGTAGCGAGTGTTGACCTTTACAAAGAGAGAAGAGTCATATTTGGCAGAGGTGAAACCCAAAGAAATGAGAGAAGCTTGCAACTTGCTGAACCAAGCCCATGGAGCCTACTTGAGGCCATAGAGTACCTTGTTGAGTTTGCAGGCTATATGGGAACCACCCTGAGAAAACCCTTTAGGTTGAGACATAAATATAGATTCTTCTAGATCATTATTCAAAAAGGTATTATTGAAATCTATTTGCCTAATTGGCCACTTGTTGGAGAGAGTAATAGTGAGAACAATTCTAATTATTTGTTGTTTAACAATAGGGCTGAAAGTTTCTTGAAAATCAAAACCTTCCTGCTGGTGAAACCCCTTGGCGACCAACCTAGCTTTGTGTTTGTCGAGGGTGCCATTCGAGTTATATTTGATTCCGAATACCCATTTGCAGCCGATTGCAGACTTGCTAGAAGCCAAAGGCATGAGAGTCCAATATTGTTTCTGATAAGAGCATTAAATTCCTTTTGCATAGCAGTAAGCCAATTTGGATCTGATAGAGCCTTTTTTACTGAACTTGGCAATAAGGAGACAGTGTAAACTTTCGGTTTGAAGATGCCTGCCTTGGCCCTTATTGTCATTGCATGATGAGGAACCGGAGCTGGATGTGCCCTGGGAGCTTGAGCCTGAGGAAGAGGAGCTGGGCTGGGAGTTGTGGTAGGAGCTGACGTAAAAGAACTCTCAGCAACATGGGACCTATCATGGTTAGTAGAACTTACAGCAAATAAAGGCAATAAAGTGGCAGATTGAGAATTAGCAGATGAATGGTCTATATGTGTCATATAGATGAAGGTACAACTTTAGGAATTAGAGGAATGCAAGGAATGGAAGGAGGCAGTGATGTGGAGGGTAGGGAAATAGGAGCAAATTAAAGAGATTCATCAAACACAACTTTCATTGAAATATAAATTTTACCATTTTTGCTCAAGCATTTGTACCTTTGTACTGTGAAGAGTAGCCAAGGAATAGGCAAAGGTCTAACCAAAAATCAATTTTATAGGTATAGCCTAAGTAGAGGATAGTAGGCACATCCAAAAGATTTTAGGAAATTGTAATCTGGCTTTTTGTTAAGCAATTGGTCGAAAGGTGAGGAAAACTTCAAAGCAACAATAGGGAGGAGGTTAATGATGTAAGTAACAATTTCAATTGCTTCACCCCAAAAAGAAATAGGCAAAAAAGCATTTGCTGACAGGGTTAAACCGGTTTCCACTATGTGTCTATGCTTCCTCTCAGCACTCCCATTTTGCTCATGTGAATAGGGGTAGGATAATCGATGAACAATGCCATGGTTTTGCAAAAATTTGGTAAAAACTAAAAATCCCTTAGTGTTATCAGTTTGAATGGCTTTGTGCTTCTTGCCAAGTTGTAACTCAACAAGGTTTTTAAATTCACAAAGACTGAAAATGCTTGTGATTTTTTATTAAGGAGATAAATCCAAGTGAACTTTGTACATGCATCAATGAAGCTAATGTAGTATCGAGCACCAAAGGAGGATGAGATTGGTGCAGGTCTCCGATATCATAGTAAATCAATTGTAATGGTTCAGAATAAATAGTAGCAGAAGTTGTGAAGGGTAGTTTGCGTGACTTGCCAAGACAACAAGAGTTGCAAACAAAGGAAATTTTATTCATATCAGTTGGTATTTTACACATATTCAAAACACAATGCACAATTCTACTAGAAGAATGCCCCAGTCGGGCATGCCATAAGCCAAAATTGGCAAAACTTTTATGCAAGTAAGATGCTGTAAAACTAGAAGATGGATTAATAGCAGAACAAATTGAACAGGAGCATTTGAAGCAGAGTCAAGATCTAGAAAAACATATAAGCCTCCTCTGAGGATGCCTTGGAGAATTGTCTCCTTGGTAACCTGAGATTTTACACAACATGAGTCATAGTGAAATTCAAAGTACACGCCATTATCTTTGCAAAATTGAGAGACACTCAAAAGATTTTTGGTTAAACCAGGCACATGAAGTAAATTATTTAAGGAAAAAGAAGAGTGTGAAGTATGACACAATAAATTTGAATGTCCAACATGCTAAATTCTCATCCTTGCTCTATTGCCAACTTGGACAAGATCTGCTCCATCATATGTGGATTTGGAGCTGAAGTGTGAGAGATCAGGTGTCAAATGGTGTGAGGCTCTTGAGTTAGGATACCATAAGGGATCATAGACAATGCTAGAAGTTGCTACCAACGCTTGTGACATGTCAGAGCTCTGAGATGCAGGAGCTGCAACATACGCCTGAAGACCTTGAGAAGTTGACGTAGGATTCACATTTGGCTTATGAAAATGAGGGTCGAAGCAATGGTAGCAATCCCAGGCAGAATAACCATATTTTCCACACAATTGACAATGTGGTTTGTTGCCAGATCTACCTCCACGTCCAAATTTGCCTCTTCCCCAAAAATTAGAGCCAACTCGACCTCTATAGCCATTATTCTGAGGTCCATTCTGAAAAGATCGATTACTCCAACTAGTATTGGAGTTGTACTGAGCAACCTGAGCTTGCACCGGAGTAAAGAGATTGGGAGATACGAGATCAATGTTACACTTTTTAATGCATGCCTCAACAACAAGAAGCAAGGCCTCCATTTCATCAATGGAATATGGATCCAGTCTCAAGATAATTGAAGTGATAAGAGGATTGTAATCAGCAGGTAAGCCATCAAGAATGATTTCGATATACTCTTCAATTAAGACAGGTGCACCAACAACAACGAGTTGATCAATGATTTTCTTGAGATCAAGAAGATAGGAGTTCATGGATCTGGTTCTTTGTACCTTTGAGTTGAACTTTCAATTGACGGACCTTGGCACGTGTTTGTGATGTGAAGAACTTCTCAATCTTCTCCCAAACTTGGTCGGAGAAGACACAACCAACCATTCTGATGTGAATTGATCCACTGATCGAGGCAAGAAGCCATGAAAGAAGGTGATTATCTTATCGCTCCCATTGAGCAAATTCAACACTAACCTTGCCAGATTTAGCATCTTCAGTGGAGGCATACATCTAAGGAATTGCGGCTTTGCAAAGGTGATTTTGAATATCGTGACCTCTGATTGAAGCAATGGCTTCTTGTTGCTATAGCAGAAAATTGTCATCGGTGAGTTTGAAAGATACTGGATTCGAGAAGGTGTATGGAGAAAATGCAGGGGAAGAAGATGTAGATGAAGCTGGTGAAGGTGGCCGGGAAGGAGGTGGAGCCATGGTTGAGTTAGAATTAGCCATGGATCGAAAAACTTGATCTAGATACCATGTTAGATATAGAGAAAAGAGAGAGTAGTGCAAAGAAAGTGTTTGTGATCTGAATGAAGATAAGAAAATGATTTCTTAAGTTATATCAATGAGTTCAAGCATTACATATATAAGATACATTGTGAGCCATTAACTTGCTCATCAAGTAACTACTTGTAACTACCTGTAACTAACTGATAACAGCCTATAACTAGCATTAACTGCACTAACTATCATAAACTAACCTCTAGCTATGTATACTAACACAGGGGAAGAGGCTTTCAAGGAGGTTGTTCTTGGAATAATGGCACTTGCCCTTAGTGTCAATTGTGTGTAGGATTAGTCGCACAATGTCACAATGTTATCATCGGTTTGACCAAAATTTTTAGAATCTGATTCAAACAACAGTTAATCCTCCTCTTCCTCCTTCAGTTGCTTTTTCATAATCTTGCTCCATTTATCCAAACTCCAAAAGCTTATATATTTAGCTAAACGAAAAACCTTGACAAATTCAACAAATTTTGCTTATGGTTTTATATTTCATTTTCTATTGTTTATAATGTTTAAAAATGAGCATTTAACCTTTTTGGTTTTTGTGATTTTGTATTTTGTTAAATGATGATAGTTAGACATGACAAAATGAGTTGAATATGACCAATCAACCTATTCAACTCACCAAAAATAATAGGTTAAGTTGCATTCTGCAACACATTTTTTTCAATTGGTTATTTTATCGGTGCAATAGAGTAATTAAGTTGACCTATTGAGTTGTTAATTTTATTTCTTTAATTTTTTACTTTTCTATTATTGGTAGGTTAACCTACGGGTTAATCCACTTAACCCCTTCTTTTATCTATTTTTAAGTTAAGTTAGGTTGGTTAGCAAGTTAACCTATAGATTAACCTGCTTAATTCATCATTTTTCTTTATTTTTAAGTGTGTTGACCAACTAACCTACCAATTTGTTTATTTATTTTATTATTTGACGGGTTAACTCATCAACTCACCATAAAATCTAACTAATGTTTAAATTTATCAATAAACGTAACTGAAACGTTCACCAACAATTTAATAAAAATACAAATTTTTGGCGCCCTTACTAAAAAAATACGAAATTTGATTGTATACAATAAAAAAGTTGAATTTGCTCAAAGAACATTGAGTTTATTAATTACTAATGATAATATCTAACAATTAACAAGTAATATATTACTAAAATACTTAAATAATTGAATATCAAATTTTTTGTATATTAATATATTTATTTATGAATTTATAGGATATTGACATCATTAAGCAAAAATATAATCCTTAATCAATTTGTATAAAAAATAAAATAATTTATAAATAGAAAATTAATCTTAATACATTGTTATTATAAAGTGTTTTAAACTGTTAGCTAATTATATAATATTATATATATAACTTTTAAGATTTTTATTGAAAGTATAAAATACGTCTAATGTCATAACAATATATAATTAAATATCTATTTAAAAAAATTATGCTAAGATATAATATATCAAAATTAAATCATACAAAAAACCTCATAAACGGTTACACCCTGCATGTTGACACACTTAATGAGAACGTTTTGAATGAAAGACTAGTTGAACTCAAATATAAGTTATATTAGAAAGCTTATTATATAATAAAAGGAGTTATAAGGATAACTTATTAGATAAGAAAAAAGATAAAGATAGCCTAAAATCTAATAATAAGATAAAATAAACTAAATTTAAACACTAACAAACTTAATCTAAATCCTAACTAATATAGATTATTATCTTATCACCTCTTTTAAATTTGACGTTGCCATGCAAAAGGCTATATTTGGGTCATGATGACAGCAGAAATAAGTGGTGAGTCCGAATCATCGTGAAGGTGAATAAATCGATCTTGTTTAGAAGACATCTCGCCAACAACTACAAAATTATCACATATGGTCTTGAAATACTAGATGTAGATATAAAAAATATATTGAAATATCAATCAAACCATTTGAATAAATCTTAGGTATTTGACGAGATAGCGGAGTTATTCAATAAGATGACTTAGGAGTCATGCTTAAACAAAATGAAAAGAGATGTGCTAGTGGCAAAAATTAAAGATAAGATGATCAAACCTTTTGTCTGATTACATTCATATCTGAAGAGAAGGATCATTGGGAGGGCCGCTGAAATTTCTCCGATAGAGCCATCAAAGGCTGAAGGGCATTAAAGTTTCTCTATTGAAAAAAATATCAAATATTCTGGTATTTGATTTAATGTTAACCATAGAAAGACTCTATACCATAAAGACGTTTAGAATGAATGAAAAGTTAGTTAAATTCAAGTATGACTCATACTAAAAAGTTTATGCAAAATAATTACAAGGATAGATAAAAAAAAAAAATTAAAGATAAACTTAAAATTAATAATAAGATGAAACAAGCTAAATTTAAATTGTAGCAAACATAAATTGTCATGCTTGCTTTATCACTTAATTGTTAATACATCAATCTTTTTCATAAGTAGACGTACTCCTTTTTTTTTTTATGGACATCAATGCACGTACTCCTTGTTAGTCAACTATTTGCTTGAATTCATTATCAACCAAAAGGTACCTATCTAATAATTGCCTAGATGAGTGCTTAATCAGTCGAAACTTCCCAGTTTTTTCCTTTGTGTTATATACTCTTTTTATTCTCTCTTTTGGACGTTGTAACATCATATAATAATAATTATAAATCAAGGCTAATTTAGCTGATAGAAATCAAAATATTCCTCTTCAAAGACTTATTTTTTATTTTTTATCGTCAACAGTATTTAATAATAATAGGGAACTTAATTTGTATTGTTAACGCTTAATAAGACTAATGGCATATATTTGTTTTGAAACATATATAGTAGTATCGCTTCCATGAAGCTTTTAATAGTTACAAGAGCTCTATATATAAAACATATAAAGAAATTACTTTAGGCCAAAAGAGTTACAGAACTCTTTTTTCTGGTCATCAACATTTGCTTGAGCTGCTATAAGTGATTGACACTTCAGCTTCAATGTACAAAAGCATACACAAGCAACGCATCTTACAGCAATACCAGCTGTAGACATTTATGGCATTTGCCGATAAGGGAAAGTGATGTTCAAAAATCGAACAGACGTTATATGAATCTGATTGCTATTAGAATAGTATTTATGTGTCCTATACACTATTAATCTAGTTAGTTGTGAGTTCTGTTAGTAAGTAGTTACTTTCAACGGAATAATAGTAGTTAGTTATAAGTAGCTTTTCTTACTTTTATGTCTTGACTCTTGCGTATAAATAAGTCTTCAGTGTAATGAAGTTCAATTTTCGATTGATCAATACAGAAAGAAGATTCTTCTTCTCCCAGTAATTGCAATTGCTTGAAATTATGAACGTGGTTTTCACGGACTTGACTCGCCATAATAGGATGGTTGGATCGCAATTCCTTGAAATTATGGATCTGCTTTTCAGGGTTTAACTTGCCATCGTGTGATTTGGTGGCAGTTGCGCCTTGTATTTCCTACGGCGTTAGTGTGGAATATGTCACCAACTAAAACGTCCCATTTTTATATGTAGTTTTCCATTACACTTGGTCTTTTGGCCCCATCTCTTTCAGAAACTATATCTTTCTTTATTTATTTTTTGAATCACCAATTTCTTGTCTAAAGTTGAATTGACCTATTATAGAAATAAAATTTTTTCAGTGTTAGTTTTTTTTGTTTTTTTGTTTTCTATCTATAAGATTCAAATTCAAAACTTAATTTAAGTAAAATAAATATCAAATCGCTTAAATCAACCAAGTTGGTAAACTACATCTTAATTTAATTATACGCCATATCTTTTGGGATTTAATTTGAATAAACTGTCAGTGTAAAAAACTTTTACACAGACATCCAATAATATAGTGCCACATCAGCAAAAATCTTTGACATAACCACCCACTACTTGAATAGTCATGCAAATAGAATATTTTGATTGAATGACAGTGTAAATTTTTTTTACACTGTCAATGCACTTTAATTAAACTCTATCTTTTGACTGTATATTAACAATAAAGTGATGCTACTTGTGTGTTTTAGATTTATCCCATTGGTCATGTTTGAGAGAATTGAAGAGAGAAAAAGAAATTAAAAAACAAAAAAATTGAAGGAGCCGAAAAAGAAAACGAAGTTGGAAAACTCAATATTAAGTTTTCTTTCTTTCTGGATGTTTAGTTCTTTGAAATCCTCTACATTAACTTTTAAAATGATTTTGAAAATAAAGAGAGAATTCTAGATAGCTCTCAATATTTAGAAACTCCTCAAGAGAAGGACAGTGTTTACTTAAAACCACCTCTTTTCCTCTATATATCTAGAGAGTGTTTTGTGCACCATTTGAAATTTTAATTTTCTTCTTGTTGTTCCTGAAGTTCACCTCATCGCCGTTTTCTCACATGTCACCTTTGTCTTAGCTAGGTTATGTTTGGATGTTTTATGATAATAAAGTGGAATGAGGTATAATAATATAGAGTGGAATGAAATGAAATAAAATAAAAGTTTTGTTCCATTCTAAAATCATTCCATCACTCCGTCAATACAACAAATCTTAGTAATGGCTTCGGAATTACCATATTTTTAGGTCTCGAAAATCATACTTGATAATTGGATGTTAGTTCCAATGGAAAAGAACGTGTTTTATAACTTTGTTTGGTGTTGAATTTTAGTTTGTTTGGAAGTTCACAGAAGTTGAGTTCCCATAAGTTAATAATCTTGTCATAGAAATTTTTTTTTAAAGCAATCCAAAGAGGACTAGCAGTACAACTTTAAGGACTTATTTTACGGCAATTTAAAAAGAGAGTAAATATGTATGAATATGACTCTATACATGGACAATTTTAAGATCGATAACATGCTAGTAGCGTGGTGGCTGCGAGGCAAGAAAAGAAAGGCACAATTTTTTTTAAAAAAAAAAAAGCAAAAAGGAAAATAAAAGACAAAAATTCAACTTGGTCTATTACCCATTAGGCTATCCTTTGGTTGATTAATTTCCCTTCGTTGTCAGAATCACTAAGAAAGGTACCTTAATACATACGAAAAACATGCATGGACAGTTGCAAAGAAGTGCTTACACATCACAGATCACAGTTCACCGTTCACTGTTTTGCCGACATGCAATGCACACCATATGATTGTTCCTAGGCTGAATTAAATTAGCTGTACTACGAAAAGATCCAAAAATATATATTTGCTTTCCTAATCTTGGACCGTATATATCATAATCCCATAAATTCATAACATATCTAGCTAGAGGAAAAAAAATATTTTAAGGTATTCCTTTGGACTGTATTAACTGATAGCTAGTTGGTTAGCCTAATTAAATGTAACTTAGTTATAGCAGTTAGCAGTAGCCAAAGTTCAGTTAGTTAGTTCTTCCTTTCTGTTAGTAGTTAGTTAATTGACGCAGCTAGCATTAATCCATCTCTGGTTATCCCCACTCTTGTATATATACACTGAAATATATCAGAAGATACACGATTGTATTCATTCTCCTTAATACTACTGAATGAATCAAGCTCTAAGTTTTGCATCTCAGTTCTCATCTACACTCTTTCTCGTTTGTATATTTCTGCTAGCTTCATCACTTATTCTACATTTATGATAGACACGCCTTACCAAGATTCCATAAATGTTTGTTAACGTATAAAATTATTCATATATCTCTACCCAATAGCTTAAGCTTTTAGGAGAAATGGTTGATAATATGATATTAGAGCTTTTATGACCAAGTGATCTAAAATTTGATTATTATTTATTCTTATTCTTCTACATAAAAGTTAAGTTTTAGGATAAGGTATGATTTGCTTATTTATTATTTATACTTCAAGTTTAAAAGAGACTCTTTTGTAAAGGAATGTGTTAAAGTATAAAATTATTTATGTATCCTACCTAATATCTTAAACTTTTTAGAGAGATAATTTATGAAAATGCTATAAATGCCTTGAACGGTAGTTAATTTATATTAAAATAAATTACTTTTACTATTATTTTTGTTTTCCAAAATATTCATCATAACTAATATGAAGAATATTTCTTTTTTTATTTTCCAAATGTATCTTCTCATCGACACAATCCTATTCGAATATTTAACATCCCATATATAGAGGGTATGACTCTCCTAATGCTGGTTAATCCATATTTAAGATTGGAAACCGGCCCACTAGTTAAGGTGAAACAGTATCTACCATTCCAATTGACCATATATTGATAATATAAAAATTATTTTTAATTAGGTACAATTTAGTTTTGGCAAATTTTTCCTCAAAGCACTTTGTGAGTTAGTGTGCATTTTTTTTAAAGCTATCAGTATTTAAAATTTATTATATTTTAATTAATTTGACTCAAATTAAATTGACTTTCAACTTAAGTAAAGTTATCTTAGTGTTTATTTTTTTTTATCTACAAAATTTGAATTTAAAATTTTACTTAAAAAAATAAGTATCAAATGATCTAAATCAAGGTAAGTTTTAAAATAGTTCTTGATGAGTTATGGATCAAAATAGTTTTTAAATTCTATCTATAAAAAAATTAATTAATAATTATTTTATTATATAAAAAATATTATATAAAAAATTTAATAGACAAGATTTAAGGACTATTTTGATCCAGTGACCATTTTAAAAACATCCTCTAAACCAATCAAGCTATGGTTTACTATTTTTGAAAAAACAAATGTATGTCTTTTATTAATTGAAAATGCGAAGTACATGTCCGATAAAAAATAACTAAGAACACATGTGCAGAGCCGAATTGGCAATGTAAGCATTAAAAAATTCAATTTTCATCCCTTTTTAAATTTTTTTTGGGTGAAAAATATAACTTTAATCCCTCTAAAGTTTTCATTTAGTCCCTTAATTTTTTTTATTCCAATTCAGGCCGTACATATAAAAATCATTTCGTAGAACTTTCTTTTGTACGTTTTCTTTGTACATCTCGGTCTTTTTATCAAATACGGAATGATTTGCCTTGCGATATTTTCGCATTTTACTAATTAATGAATGTCATAAAACGTTCGTACGTTACTGTTACTGTATGGTGAACACAATTGTCTAATATTGAAAACAAGTTTTGTGAATGAAAAAGATAAAAGTACGGGCACCTTTCAAAACCAGTCCTTAGGTTAAAACTAGACTTGTACTTTTGTGTGTCCAACCTAAAACTGATGTAACTAAAAAATATGATTAAACTTGAAAATATATTTTACATATATATACTCTTTTATGTTTTTTCAAAAGACAATATAGGCAAAACTTTCATAAAACCTTATAAAATCCCGCCGTGAAAAAATAAACTGACGTGTGGAAGCAAACACCTTAAAACCACCTAAAAGAAACTAGACATGCCAATGGTTTTCAGAAACCTAATCTCTAAAATTTTCAATTATATTTTTATGCACGAACCAAACGTTAACTCACCCTAAGAAGTAGTTGTGCGGATATAACTGGCTCAGATGGGTCTCGCTCTCCATTCCCCATTTTTTATATATGCTTATCTGGTTCACCTTAGCTTCTTGTTCTTCTTAATTTAGACCTAGCTAATGGTGTAAATGCTGCTTTGTTTGTATCCTTAATCCCTGTAGCCTTCTTGTTTCTTTCTTCTGAGAGGGAAAAAAAAAAAAAGATGCAAATATTTACTTACCGTCAGAAGGAGTATATATTATACCAGTGGATACTATTTTATATTAGAAAAAGCTAGTAGTTAAAATTTAAGGAAAATTTGAAGTTCTTAAGGTAGTTCATAGTTTTTGACGCCCTTGTGCTGTTTCTATAAAATTTTCCAGAGCACCAAAGACTTCATTTAACAAATTCATGGTTCTATACGCACCAATATATACTAGGTATAATTCCCAAATAGAAAAGTTATTTATAAAGTTAACCAAATAATCTTTGAACATCAACTCCTGTAATGAATTGAAGCCACACATATAAAATAGATTAAAAAAAGTGTAAGCAGATTTGGAGTAGGTTTGTTTAAATTTGAAAGTTAATTTATGCTATAGTTTTTAAATATTTCTAGAAATTAATCTTTTTAACTTATAACAAAAATTGAAATATTTAAATTTTAATTTTAAAAATTATTTAATTATATTAAATTATTTTATACATATTTTTAATAAAATAATACTGTTTTTGAGAAAAAAAAAATCTCAAACAACTGTGCCCTTAATTATAGATTAAATTGATCTGGTATTGTACAATTTGTAGCCTAATACATGTCCCGCGTATTTATCATACACATGGATGTTGAGGTTGAGGTTATCTTCATCAAGCTGTCTTCCAATTTGTGTTTTGTTTCTAAGGATTTCACATTCAAATCTCAAATACTGACAGCGCATAAGCTCGTACGTGCGACACATTTCATTAGTAGGCCTTTCTTCCGAGTTCATGTGTTTTTAGCTACTAGCGCCCTAACTACTAGCTGATACTTGACAATAAATTATGCAGTGCTGAGAACCACGAAGTTTGAATGAGAAATTAATGTTGAAGACAGCATCTCATATCACTATTTCAAGCTTAATTGATCCCCGGAAAACCATGAAATCTTGGTCCCAGTCAGGTTTTCCTCTTGCTAAATATAGTTGTCCCTAACTGTAACGCCATGGTCTTTATTACAATTGGGACCTTTTGATAATGGCACCGAAAGCGTCTTAAAACCAATTCAATTTTCCTTCTTTAATGTGCTAATGGTGATTCATATGCTTTGGGTATTAAGATTCAATTCCTATTGCACTGTATGGACCACGTTCAAGGATTTAGTGGAGATGAATGTATACCAATCAAAGTCAATTTTTCAAAGAATGAAGTATAATTGGCACGGACCAAAAAACAAGAGGAGCATAATTGGCTGCAAAACGAGCCCTTTGTTTTGTGGCTAACAACAAGCTTGGGCAACTCATTCCAATCTATCACACGAATTTATTCAATTTTGTTTGCCCAGAAATATATGGACCCTACTTAAATAATAAAATTTATAACATTTCTGCAAAACAAAGTATTTCTTGGGATGAATTTCCCGTTAACAATTTCAAATTACCAACTGTTGGGCGTGTCTATATGTATGTGTCTGTTCATTTATTGTTTGTTCCTAATGGTTTCTTATCATTTTAGTTCTAGTATTTTTTTTCTGAAAAAAAAAATAGTGTACGTCTTACATATGATTTTTTTTAACTTTTTAATAAAAATTGTGATAAATATTTGTATATTATTATTTCTTATTACTTTGCCATCACTTTCATAATTAAGAAAGAGATAACAAAAGTGAAAAAAGAATCCAACATTATTAAATGAGCGTCGAATAGAAATTAATCCCTTGTTTAAAATTAGAGTAAAACATGATGTAACATCAATAAAAATGGCATAAAACTAACATTCCCCAACCCCTCAAGATACATGACGCAAAGGAATTAAGATTTTATAACTCAATTCTTTTCCTCAAAATAATCAATAAACTTGAATATGATGGATTTGAATCCTCTAAAGTGAGAATAGTTATAAAGTAAAAAAGTGATGGATTATTTATTTTTAAATCATTTTAATGGGACCTATACATAATAGAAGTTGTTGAATAAAGGGTAAATAATCCCTCATTTTCTCACTTTATCACCATCCTTACTTTAAAGGACCCTAATTTAAATAGAATATATAACAATACATTTTGTTGTGATTATGTTGTAGTCAAGAGTCGTTATATATTCTAAAGGCGATTTAAACAAAATACTACCTCTATCTTGAAATAACTATTCAATTTTAAATGTACACATGAATTAAGAAAATGATTAAAAAATTATCAATATTAAAAAAATTTAAGTATATTTTATAAAATTATTCTTATTTAATATTTTCTCTTTTTTATTCTCTTTATTCTATTTAATAAGAATATAATTAAAAAAATAATTAATATTATCTAAATTTTTAAATAGATAATTATTTATAAATAAATAAAATTTTAAAAATAGACAGCTATTTTGAGACAGAAAGATTAGAATACTAAATTGACTTAAATATAAGAGCACGCGTATCAACAAAAAAAATCTCCAAATAATATAATTAAGATAGTCACTAAACTTTTGTGTGCGCGCGTTCTTGCATGCGAGTGCGTATGCGTGTTTGTTTTACCTGGCCTAACTAGGCTTAGCTTGAATATAGCTAATTAGCTGCTCTTGCATGTACTATTTAAAGGGTTTATTTCAATTAAATTTCCTTTTGAGCTTGCTCAAAATTAAGAAAGAGAAAAAGTGTTTGGTCATTACTTTATTGAAAAATTGGTGATTTGTCAAAACATTTAGCGATTAATTTTGATTTTTTAGAGAGCATTCCTTTTGTCCTTTTTTTTTTTCGTTACTCTCATTATTTTTTAATTAAATGCTAATAACTTAAAGCGAAAACTAACGATCGAGTAAAAATGAGTTTTTTGTGGAACCTGTAAAAGTGAAATTATAGTGTCAATTAAAAAAAATATTTTTTTATTGAATCATCAAGCTCTAATTAAAAAGAAATTAAAGGATACAAGAAACAAGAACATAAGATCTGATTTCCTGCCTGGAAGACTTGGCTCAGGTGGAAGAGGACAGGAAGCATCTTTCAACTTATTACAAGTTGCATGCAGGCGACAATCTCTTGATGCGCACACTAAATGTGATTACGAAGCTTAAAGAAAAAGGGTCTTAGTCACTTTTATCAATGATTACTGATTAATTAGTCAAGAGCTTTATTGTTTAGTCTACCACTCTACCTAGTATACTTGCTTCCTCTATATATAATGAGATCGGGGAAGCATTTGCAAGTGGCCGGGCAGTTAATGGCGATCACTTGACGTCTATTGCACGCACAATAAATAAGTATTGATTAAATACATTTTTTTCATAATTTTTTGCATTATAACACAATTACAATTGCTATCGCAACCACATTTTGAAATACTGGGAAACATAAAAAACTGTTCGACGAGAACAACTAGAACCAAAACCATAAAACTAGCGTATAGACGCACTACTGCTTCAACCCTAAACATATTCCCCCCCCCCCCCCCCCAACAACAACCCAAACCAAAACACACACAGAAACACCAAACAAGACATACGAGAAGATACACAACAATACTACAAAGACAAAAGAAAAAAAGCAAGCCAGCAAGACACGACAGAAACCAGCAAAAACATCAACCGCCTATTATGCTATATTCAAGTCTCTAAGACTTCACCCGAATTTCATCCCCAAACGTCCACGGCCAGCCTTCTGCACAAACTCGCACCGGTTCCAAAAGGCTCTATCAGTAATTTTCTGGTTTCAGTTAGAATTTAATGTTGATATAGTGTCAATATAAAATTTTTATATAATTATTTTATAAGTTATATAAAATAAAATTAGATTACTTGACAATAGAAGATACTTTATCTTAATAATTTATTAAAGTTAGTATCTTTTAATTAGCGTTTTCTTATTCAAATGAAAAGAATTTAACTCCTTCATTTTAACTCAATATTCAATAGCCAATCCTGACCGATCATTTTTTGTAGAGTAACTATTTACTTTGGTTTCCGACAAAAATTTTAGGGGATAAATTAATCTATCAAAATTTAAAAATCTGAAAATAGTTTTCTACTATTCAAAAAAATGAATAAATTAGTTCTTCTGTATAATTTCGTATCATTTAAAAATTCTATACATAAGGATTAATATATCTTTTTTTTTTAAATAGTAAAATGTTTAAATTTTGATAAATTAATTTATTTTCTGAAATTTTTCTCAATGACCTAAATAGGTATTTATTTTTTTTAATAAAAAAATCACTGTACAACATTACCCGCATTAATTAGAAGAAAAATTCTTGTATGATTTATTCGTAGAGAGAAATATTTTAGAAGGGACTCTAACTTAATGTGACAAATAATTATGGACCACGACTTTAAAAACTTATTGATTAAGGACCTTAACTTTATAAAACTTACCAATTAAGAATCTCAACATTTTTTATTATCGATTGAGGATCTTAACTTGAATAAAAACTATTAATATTGTTTAATTAAAAAAAGAAATTTAGAGGACAAATATGCCATGAATTTGGTCATATATCATAAATTACTTTTTAGTTATTATTAGGGTAAAGCCTCATTTAAGTCTTTCATGTTTTACAATGATTTTAACTTAGTTTCAATTTTTGTTTGTTCTATTTATGTTTCTATCATTTTCAAAATATCTTAATATTATAATTTTGGTATTCAAATTATAAATAAAAAAAAGATATGAAAGTCAAGTTATAATGTTAGTGATTATGTATTTATTACTTATGTGAATAAGATAATATCATTTACCATCATTTTTCTCAATATTTTTGTAAGACATAAAGGTTTTTTTTTTTTAATTTAAAACCCCTTAACGCTCAATTAATATTTTTCTTACTAACACCTATATTCAAAACTTTTCTTTAGAGAATTGAAGGCAAATAATTTTTATTAGTGGTGTTTAAATATTGGTAACATCATAATTTGACCTTAATATCAATATTTTTCATTTATAATTTGGATATTGTCTATCAAACTAGTAAGATTGAAATGTTTATGAAATGTTACGGACATAAATAGAGCAAATAAAAATTTTAGGGATAAAATTAAAATATTCGCTAAATATAAGGGATACAAATAAGACTTTATCCTTATTATTAAGTTGGATATTTTGCTTTTTCACCATTTTTGTTAATAAAAAATATATTTTTAAGTAGTTGAAATCCTTAATTGATAACCATAAATCCTTAACTGATTTATAATTGACAAAAAAAGCTTACAGTCTCAAACTATACTTGACTGTTTATATTATATGTATATAGAGTCTTCTTAATTATCCACAAAATTCTCTCCTTTCTCCATTTTTCTTTATAATAAAAAATCACTTACGCAACACACTACTTTAAAATTATTTCTAAGTTAATATAAATTTTTACATAATTAATTATAAATAAAATTAATTATATTTATAATCAATTATTGAAATAACTTTAATCTCGTAACTAATTCAAACACATTGACAGATGGCAAGCCAGAATTAATCTCTTGGACCTTTCCAATAATTCAAAAGCTCCAGTGTTTTGTTTAAAGCTGTACGAGAGAGAACAGAAAGTACAGGTAGGAAACATAGATTTTCCAGAAATACATATTTTCTTAAATGGCCTATGCTATATAAATTTACAATATAATCTTGTATATATGTTTTCTATGTATGTAATCTATAAAAGATTTATGTTAATATCCTTTTTTCAGTTTGAGACATTGAAACAAGCATGAAAGGCGAAGGTGAATACGAAGATCAAGATGGTAAATCCTCTTAGGAATTTGTTTTTTTTCTTTTTAATTATAAATTATTCTCATAAGTTCTACCCATTTTAGCCATTCGTGAGGTTAATATTTATTCCATTGCAAGAGTATAAAAATTATTTAATCCTGAACAATTGAGGTTTAGTTTGGGATTAGTCCACCACAAAGTCTGATGAATTACAGTTCAACTAAACCGGCTGAAAACTGGTAAATCGGCCAAATTGGACCGGTTGACCGGTTTTTTTTTATTTTGAAAAAAAAGGTAAAAATTTTTTTTGTTATCAATAAATTAACTATTTTAGTATGATGAAAAAGGGTCAAAAATACATTTTGTTTAGCCAAACCAAAAATTATTACATTTCTTACTTTTTAGAAAAGAGCTTAGAGATAATAAATATATTAAATATAAAAAAAATGATACATAGATACTATTTATAAAAGTCTTAAGAGTAAAATATTTTTATTTTAAATAATATGAAACTTCTTGAATGTTTTATAGTAATTTTAAGAATAAAAAATTTAAAATCTAAATAATATGAGACTTAATACTTTATTTGTATTAGTTATATTAATATGACTTAATATAGTAATTTTGATTTCTAAAACTATTTTTATCATATTAAAAGTTTTTAATCATTTTTATTTATCTCATAACATATTATTAACCATATTTATATATAAATATATATATTTTATTATATCTCAATTAAACTTTTGGTTAAACCATTGAACCTCTGAATTAGTAACTTATTCGGTTCAATATCCGATCCCGTCTTTAGAACTTTGACTCCAACCAACACGTTCAAGTTGGAAAAATTAAAAAATAAAAACAATGACTTTGATGTCGTGCATCATATTATTGCCCCTGGATAAGTGTTTCTGGCTATAGAGAAGCCAGGTATTACTATAATTAACTGCAGTCGTGAACTAGAAGGAAGATGAGCGAAATTTTGCAATCGTAAAAATGGATAAAAAATTAGTACAAAAAACGATTCTTGATGTACAAAATAAATAACTAAAAAGGATTCTTGAGATTCAGACACTCACCTGGGCAGTGATTAAGCTGCTGACTGAATAATGATTATTGTTGGGCGTTGTCGAAACACCAAACTCATGCATAGTGCACTAAATGTGGAAGCTTTTCAAGCAGAACAAAGTCTGTCTGTGTTCACCAAATTCATCCACGTTTTCCCCAATTTTAAACTCATCTCATCACCACGTCTTCATTTCTATAATATCCTACTCTGCATTTATTGAGCCCGCAAACCACACTTGATATGCTACGCAAACCCGAGCTCTAAGTACAAGGATCATACATAGTCGGAGAGATTTCTTCTCTAGAATGTATGCTGTGCTCAATTGATCAGGAACTTTCGTTTTTTGTTTAATAAGTTGCATTCTTGCATACACTTGCTTACACGTATCGTACATAGATATATGTACACATCGGCTTTTTGCAATTATTTTTTGATATATTTTTTGTTATTAGGGTTATCATCAATGCTATAATCTTCGCGAAGATTTTTGTAATATCTACTATTGATGTTTCTGGCCAACCACTTATGCAGGCTCTTTAATCACATGTCAGAATGAGCCATATCTGCATGGCATATAGATATATTGTACACTTAGTAAATATTCCTTTTGATCGTTCACTTATATCTTTTCCTGGGAGCGATCTTATTTAAAGTATAATTGGACACTAAATATAAATATATTTCTTAATTAGGATTCAAACCGTAATATTTCATTTTGCGAGGAACCAACCTCTTTCACCAGATCTAATATTTTATTGATTAAAAATAAACATTCTCAATAGATACTATAAAAAAAGAGATAAAATACTTGGTGGTAATAATTACGGTGAGTATTTTCTCTTTTTCTCTTTTGTGTCTAACGGTATATTTGTTTAAGTTTTTTTTTAAAAAAATAAAATTTTAACTACTTAAAAATATTACTTTTCACATAACTTACTTATTTTAACTTCTATTTAAAAGTAAAAATCTGATTTTTTTTTTACTTGTAATTATAAATTAAAATAAATAGTTTCTATAAAAAAATAATTTTTTGTTAATTTTTTTTTTGGTCAAAATAATAGACACACCCTAAATTAAATATACAGATAACATTACTTTATTTGCATGTGTGGCTCTTGTTTGATAGACATAGGATATATTTTATTTTTGTAATATTTTATTTTATTTTATAACTTTATTTTTTAATATGCGGGAGATAATAGGAGGCAAATTAATTACTTATATATTTTCAAGAAAACAAAAATGTTTCAACTCAAAAGTAGTTAATTATAATGTAAGTGGACTGTAATGGTGGACGAATTTTACTTGCAATAAATAAGTGTTCAAAATTTTGAAGTCGTTACTTTAAAGAGAGTTTCATATAACCATTACTCTGGCTCAAAATTATGAGAACAATTTTAAAGATAAAAAAGAAACAAGAAAATATTTCAAATTAAAATAAATTTGGTGACTGATGAGTACGTATTTACAGCTGGACAGTAAGAAGATCAGCTTAGGAGATCTATAATATCCATGGTACTTTACCAGTCGCAAAGTCTTGGCTTCAGAATGAAAGGTTCAGAATCCCGTGCGCTAAGCATTTTGAGCACCTTTCTATTAAGGCTATGAAGAAGATACCAACTTTGTTATTGATATTATCAATTTTCTAAATATCATTGTAACGAGTCAGCGTTTTTATCATTAGATTTCTAATTATTATACTTGCAAATGGGCATCATATCATCATCCAAGGATGACTATACATTGTGGAGGATGAAAAAAATTTCCTCTAAGAGTGTATTATAATTTTCCCATTGCAACACCTGAGAATTAGGTATAAATAATTAAAAATTTCAGTTAATTGAGGATTTTAGTTATTTTACAGATAGATTTGGTAAAATGATTTTAAGTTTAGTAATTATTAGTTACCTTAACATATCTATCACATTTTCTATAAACATATTTGAAATCTCCAACTATTTATATGTTGATCTACATATGGCTAAAATAATGTCTAAAATATAGGTTAAAAAATATTTCCGCAGATATAATTATCAAAAGTTGTGTGTAGGCAGGGTACTGAGGAGTGGGAGGAACATTGTCGAGAGTGTTTCTCCAAATGTACATGGTAGTGTTCAAGGCCTAATAATAGATTTATATATATTTTTAGTTTTTACAAATATAAATTATTTTGATTTTAATTTTAATTTTTTTTTATTATCGGTCATTCTTTTTTGCAGTGGTAGATTTTTTGTCTCTGCTGTTAGTCCAACACTATTAAAAGGTGATATTTAAAAGGATTAAAATAATAATCTTAAAATATTTATAAGAATGAAAAATAAAATTTTCAATATTTATAACGACTAAATGTTTTATAGAGATTAAAATTTGAAACAGCAGGGACAAAGATTGGAAAAAAGAGGGACCAAGAGCATACTAAAACAAATTTTGAGAAATTAAAATCAAAGCAATTTATATTTATAAAAATTAAAAAATATTTGAACCATTAATGGTATTATTGTGAGCATGTGACGCCATCACACCAGTGGCTTCGGCTGAGTGTTCCTTTTGGACCTTTGGTGTGTGTTGAATGATGAGTTAGTTATAGGTTGAAAGTATTCAGTGTGATTGGGCTAATCAAATTGGGGATCCAGGGTACTAAACATTCCTTTTGGACCTTTGGTGTGTGTTGAATGATGAGTTAGTTATAGGTTGAAAGCATTGATTGGGCTAATCAAATTGGGAATCCAAGATACTAAACAGTTAAGGTGTAGGCTTATTAATGATCCAATACAGAAAGGGGGAATGGTCAATGTTTCCTTTTAGAAAAGAACTTATCCTAGTGGCCGAGGCCTTGGCGCAATGGCATATCTTGGGCCTCAAAAGAATAGCCACACACTCAAGGGCGCAAGTTCAACTCGTCAAATGGGACAGAGCCCCAAATACCCTCAAAACTTCCTCCCTCTCTGACCAAAAAGAGAATAAGAACTTATCCTAGGACACGCAAGAAAAAAGACAAATGCTTATCCCATGACCCAAAAATTAAAAAACGTTTCAACTTGCACTTTAAATAGTATTGATAAAATGGATTGGTCCACCCCAGCCAATCAAAAGGAGAGCAGGGCAAGCTACTCTAGTAAAATAGGGTCAACATCCAAATCCGCCCCATTTAATGGCGGGTTAGTGAATTGATCCGTCAAAAATATTTTAAAAAAATATATAAATAAATTTATTTTAATATTTTTAATAAATTAAATTATCTTAAAAAATTTAAAAGTTAAAACATAGATCTAATAAAAAATTTATTTAAATATAATAGAATAATATTTATATAAATTTTAAAAAATATATAAATTACGTAATTTATATACAAACTTAATTCAAATACAAACACAATTAATTCTGTGTGTGCAGGGTAAAACTGCAACCAATAGGGATGCGTTGAGTTATGTGGTGAGGTCCTTTCAGTTGCATTTCCTTTGTGGGTGACGTTTAGGTGCGTGTTGGGTTTGCTGAGACCCATTCCTTCAAATAGGTCACTCCCAGATTGAATATTGTGGGCCTCACCATCATCATGCTTGGTATGGGTATGACTCACTCTCGATGATCTATTGGTGCGCTTGCTACGCCTATCCAATTTCTCTTGGCTTCGTGCTTCAATTAACTAGCCTTTCTAAAAAAAAAAAATAATCCCAGCTCGCGAATTCAACCTGGGGCTCAAATATTTTGACAGGTTCAATATATCAATCCAGTTCATTATTTTTGACAGATTTGATAGATTAACTGAGTAAACTGAGTCTGTTTTGCCATTTCTTACTTTGAACTATGCATACTTATTATAGAATGGAGTTTTTAAGATGGCTTTTGTTAGTTAAAGATTATCATGATACTTGAATCTTAACCATTAATAATTATAATGAAAAGCTGAGATTAATTTAAATTAATTTTTTGATAATGTAAAAATAATTCAAAAGATTTTTGTAATTTATTTTAATAATTATATGATTATCTAAAAAAATTAATTGTAATTTTTAAACACAATCTTCTCATCCTACCCTTTCTCACCAACCTCATCTTCCCCACACAATTCCCTTGGCTTTTTTTTTTTTTTTTTTTTAATCAAAGTAGTATGTACTTTAGAAGCAATTTACTAAAATAGGATGGTTTAATACCATTTACCTGTCGGGGGTTCTTTTGGCTACATTGGCGGCTGATCTCCCCTCATTCTTTTTGTCCACATTAACCAAAGTTGCTACTCAACTTGACGCCTTACAAGCAGGCGGCTTGTGTGACCAAAGTGGGGCGGTCGTCCCTGATAGAATTTTTAAGGTTTTGGGGGTCTATTGATTAGTAGATTCTTTTAATTTTATAAAAATGATTTGAATGAATAGCTTACTATTTTTTTTTTTGAGACTTATGTTATTATTATGTGATCTATTATGGGTTTAGGATTCACCATGTCTTATTAGGTTTAGGCTCAATGGTGAATATATTGGATTATGGTATAATGGCCCTCGATAACCTAGGTTATTGATAGACAAAATTAGATTGTTTTACATATATATATATATATATATATATATATATATATATATATATATACACACTATTGATGTGGCCATATATAAGGAGAAGGAGTTGGAAATCCTATTCTTGCCATACACAAGTGTGTATGTATTTCCTTTTACAACAATAGGTGACGTTCATTGAATCTAACATATAGATAATATTATTAATCTATATTCCTATTATTATTGGTATTTTAAATTCTTAATATAGATTCGATAAAATTCTAACAT
Organism: Pterocarpus macrocarpus; assembly: GCA_031439585.1. Classification (NCBI taxonomy): domain Eukaryota; kingdom Viridiplantae; phylum Streptophyta; class Magnoliopsida; order Fabales; family Fabaceae; genus Pterocarpus; species Pterocarpus macrocarpus. Next base: position 65,377,592 of record CM062520.1, on the reverse strand, counting down.
GGGGTATTAAAGCGGGTTATATTGGGTTTAGAATCTTTGAATTAATTGATAAGACTTCTTAATTAATTTAAATAGGAATTTGGGATTGACAAAATTCCTTTTTCGATCTTGAATATTTGTTCCAGTTGGATGGATTAAATTTTTGAATTGTAAGATATTCTTGAATCGGATATGTGGACATGTATTATCTGATGCTTTTTTAATACTAATCTTTTGAATTCGAACCAGAGTTATTCTGGTCCTCAATTGAAATTTGCTATGAGTATATTTTTGTTATGGTATTCTGAGAACCCAAGCAACATTTTTTTTTCGAGCAACAAAAATTTGGGGGATTTGAGTTTTTAGTCTCCTTTATATTTCATCATATTTTTGTTTGCTTTGAAAGTTTTCTGGATGCGACTTTATGTCTGTGTTTGGATTAGTATTTGCAAACTGAGATTTGTGTCAAAACTTGATTTTGAGTAAAAGTGGGTTGATATCAAAGTGATTTATATTTAAATATTTTTATTTAAAAATGATTATAATAAAATAAATATTATTTGAATATTGTTAGTTAAAATTATTTTTTGATACATAATTACTAAAAAGTATATAAAATAAAATAAAAAATAAAAAAATAAAGAAATTTTAAGGATAAAAAAGTAAAATGAATTTTACAGATGGATTGAACGTTGAGCTTTAGGGTAGCAAAAAATTGTTGCTTCGGTGCTAACTGAGGTTTCGTGATCAAAACCCGTTGACACAACCATGGTCCAAAAAACCCAAACATAATGGCACGACATTCAAGGGCAACTCAACCTACTTTCGGCATGCGGAACGCCAAACCAAAGACACGCTATGTCTGTAGTTGAGTTGAGAGATTTGGGTGATATTTTCGTTCTATTTGAAATTATTATTTTTTTTTATGACTCCCTGCATCAAGAACGGTAAGAAAATAATCCCAGGTCTAGTATTAAGTTAAGCAACATCGAGCAAGAAACAAGGAAGAATCCAAGCTTCTCCGTTCCGTGCTGTTTGACGTCCATGTGACGAGGACCGATGGAGAAGAAGAACACTCCACCGCCCTGGATTGAAGACGCACAGCTCCACCGCAGTGAGTCCAGGAGTGTGCGTTGAAAGGGGATGCGATGCTGTGCGTGTGTTCACCCGTACAAGGAAGATGGGTGCGCCGCTGCCATCGCCTCCCATGCTTGCAGATCCGAGTTCGCGGGAGGAGAGCCATTGCTGCTGCGCTGCCGCTGCCGCTGCCGCATGGCATGGAGAACAGTCTCAACGCTGCTGGGCAAAGGCGTGCACGACGCGGAAGGAACATGGGGGGCCAACCATGGATACACCGCTGCATCGTTCCCCTATGCGCGTGACAAATAAAAAGGGGCGGGAGAAAGATGGAAATTAAAAAAGGGGATTTTTATTTCTTTCTTTTTGATAAAATTTATAATCATAAAATATTGGTTAATTTAAAATTCTTTCAATTATAGGATTTGAAATATTTTATGATTGTTGAAAATTGATTTGAATTCTATAAAAATTTAGAATTGAAAAATACCTATTTATGGTTATCGATATTTATTATTGTCTTGTTAAAAGTGTTTGGAAAATTGGAGTTGAGTTAAAAGTTGATTATTTTAATAATTATTTGTCTTTATTAAGTGTTCTATTGGTCGAGTGAGTTTTTACATTATAGTGGGTTATTTGCAAAACTGATAGAGTTACTTGTTTATTTTTGAGATGTTTTATCACTTGAATTCGTTATAGGTTGACTCATCCATAGATAGTTGGCTCAATAATTGATCTTGATGTAGCACATTTTATCACATGAATAAGCTGTGAATTGACTCACCTACATGTAGTTAGTTCATTGATTGATTTAGTGGTGGCATGGTATTTGGGACAACTTTGATAGTAAAAATCTTTCTACCCATAGGTATTGGATTTTTATGACTATTGTTTTATATAGTATATTCTCTACTCATATGTGAGTTTATATTGTATATTTTGGGTCCTTACTTATGGTAATGCATATTGTTGTTGATTGCCCATTTAAATAATCAAATTCTTGGTATTTTTTCAATTCTTGTGAATTTTTCTATGAATAATACTGACAACCAAATTGAGCTTTTAATTGAAATTGTTATATATATATATATATACACCTTTTGGTAATTGTAGATGTTGCTTTGTGGAACCAACCTTATGAGACAATTAAACATTTTCTTTGTTTTGATTTTAATTTTGTAAGTCGTGATTTGTTTATTGAATAATAAATATGTTTCCATCTTTGGAAAAATTTTAACCATTTTAAGATAGAGAAAGAAAGTTAATGGGTTGGAAAATTCAAATTTGTTAGGTTGAGATAGTAAATTTTCTTTAGAATAGGCATGGTAATAATAGATAATATTGCTAAATGTCATGGGATTTAGAAGGATTATTTGTAATGCCCAAAAAATTTTAATCTAATTAAGTGTGATTTAAGGTGATTAGTTATGATGAAATTAGATTAATAACATAAGAAACCTCACAGAAAATTTTTAAACTGGTTTGCCGATTTAAGAGAAATCGGTAAGATTTCGGTATTTAAGACTGTCGGAACCGGATCAATAAAAGTTATACTATGTGAACCCTAGAATGGATGGCCAAGATTTAGCCAAGATACCCCCACATGTGGCACCACTTTCAGCCATGTAGAGTGGGAAGCCAAGCCAAATTGGAAGGCAAGATGAGATCCACTAATCAACATGAAGCTTGCTACAAAAAAATCTTCACCTTTTTTTTCCTTCTCTTCTTATAACTTTCGGCTAGCATAATGAGCTGACCACTCTCCATTTCTCTTCTCCTCACACTCATCCTTTTTCAAATTTCATCAAGAGTTGCTTCCATCCAAGCCACCAAATCAACTCAAATTCAACTAGACAAGGTAGGAATCCTAATCCTCTTCTTATTTTCTTTGGTTTGGAGTTGTGTGGGTCTTGTATATCTTGTAATACTGATGTTATGTGAAGTGATGATGATGAATTATAGTTGATTATATATGTATATTATGATTAGACTTAGAATTGGTATAAAAGAACTTGAAGGAAGGAGAAAACTCATGAAGCTGGTAGGGGTTTTTCTTGGTAGTCCATACGGCGGAGTGTACGGCTCCGTCTACAGGGTAGTTCAGGAAGGTCGAGTTTCAGGGCTTATATCTCAAAATATACTTATCCAAATAATATGCAACTTCCTTCAATCGAAAGCTTGTTCTGTTAGCTTTATAGAGATATAAATTTCGTATGATTCCACCGAAATTTCTATTTTTGGTGAATTTTCTCTTATAAGAGTGTAATTCGGACTAGAGGCATTTGTTAAATCTAGATCAAGTTTAATCCGTGTCAGAACTCGGAGATGTTGAACTCGAAAATCTAGTAGATAGAGAACTAGGTACGATATACTTTAGGTTGACCTTGGAACTTAGCAGATAGAGAACTAAGTCGGGAATATTTAAGGTTAAACTCTTAAGGATGAACTCGAAGGGGTGACTTAACGTTGGACTCAGGACTTAGTAAGTAGCAAACCCGATCAGGTATAACTAATGCCGGAACTCGGGAATGAGCATATAAAATAGTCGAACAAAGTTAAATTTTGAACTCAGAAATTACAGAAGACGGGGTATGGTTAAGGTCGGATGTCGGAAATCACTTGAACTCTAGAGTCAAGGACGAGAATATAAGACCTAAGATACTTAAACCCAAAAGTCTAGTGTTTTCAATACAACCCCAGAAATCGGGAATCAAGCCATTGAATACATGACCCCGGAAGTCGGGAATCATGACATAGACTTCAGAACCCGGAAGTCGGGAAACAATATGACTTCGGAACTCGATCCTGAGCTCAAACTCGGGAACATCAGTAGAAGATAAAAGTTTGCGAGATAGATTAAGACTAAGGATCTTAAACCTTGCACCTATGAAAATTATTATATTCTTGGGATTACTATAACGTTCTATCTCGAGTGTGCTGTTTGATTTAAGTTTCCTGGCTGTCGGACACTATTCATAGGGAAGCGGACATGATCCGATATGCTACTGAAATATTCGGTAGAAATGTAAAGAGGGTATCAGTATTAATGTGTTAAGAATGATTTAAGTATGATATGAAGTATAATAATAATATTATGATAGTTTCTGTTATGAATGCTCATGATATAAATATATAGAATGTGAATCCTTTCACCTGGAGGTATTTATGAGATCTCTCCTTGTGAAAGCAGTTAAAAAGATATACTGAAAGTCCCATATTCCTAAGGAATGTGACATGGTGATCACACCCCAACGGAGTATGACATGGCGATCGTACTTTGGAATAGGTAATGCTGCACTTGAGGACGGCGATACGTAACACTCAAGTGTAGGCAGATGCAAGCACCCTAGGGATGGCGATACATAACGCCTAAGTGTGTTGAACTTGAGGACGGCGATATGTAATGCTCAAGTGTAGCCAAATGAAGACACCCTAGGGACGGCGATATGTAACGCCTAGGTGTGTTGAACTTGAGGATGGCGATACATAACGCTCAAGTATAGGCAAATGAAGCCACCCTAGGGACGGCGATACATAACGCCTAGGTGTGTTGAATGAAAAAAAAGTAAATTTTATATGATTGCATAAACTCAAAGGCATGTGTAGAGGTTATAGTTCCAGTATAATAATGCTTTCGTATGTTAACATGTTGCAGTTATTATTATTCATCGAATAATTCATGAATTGAATTTCTATAGACTCTCCCAAATGCCAAGTATATGAGCAAAATGAACTTTGCTTCGTAGAGTATGTTTTCGAACTATAAAGTTAAACAGTTTACATAACATATTCACCTTTTTCATAATAAATTGAAGCAAATTGGAGATGACAGCGATGACAGTATGTATGATATTTAAGGAATCCTATTGAGAATTTAGAATTCTCACATCCTATTTCCGTGTTATCTCCAGATAGTTTGAGGAGTTGCAAAGACGGCTGAAGTTGCTGTTAGTTAAGATCCACTCAAGTAATCATAACAACTCCTGAGTATGGTACTATGACTTAAGCATAGTACTGTATGAAGGAGGATGTTATATTATTTCCCAATTTAGCATGTCAAGAACTCCAAATTAAATAGGATGGTTGAGTAGAGAAATTAGCCCCTGTTAAGTCATGTTGACTTTCCTAAATCCCATTGCAAAAAAAAATCTTAAAATACTTGTTTATATCTTAAATAGAATACTCTCCTAATATGATGTTTAAACTATTTAAGAGTTAGAATTTCAGCCTTAACCTGGTTCTGTATGTGCAGCAAGCCAGTGAGATAAAAGCTTGTGGTCCCACTTTATCAATAAGAATTCTAGGGTCATCTGCTATCCCATGAATGCCAAAGGTTACAAACCTTGTGGTCTTAATCATAGAGCAAAGATAGTTGTGCATAGGTTTGTTGAGTTCTTGAAAAGGACATAGGTAGCTTTGTTATCTTTGTTTGGTAATGACTGAAGGCATAGAAAATTTATTTGAGTTGCAATGGGATATGGAGGCTCATGGAAGCTCTTAATGTTTTTAAGTCTATTGGTGCAAATAGGTATTTGAGAGGAATACTCCAATGAAACTATGGAGTGGTTAAAGTGGTTGTTATGGCTAAAAGAAAAAAAAATATTAGAACCAATGAGAATCCATACATAATAGCATGGAATGATCACATGTAATGCTACGGTATGTATATTTACACTTTATGCACTCATGTTTTGGATCATTGTTGATGAGATTATTTGGTCATGTGGTTATACGTGAATTAAACTCTTCATAGTTTATTATTCGCGTATAGCTTAGTTGATAACCTTGTTAACTGGAGAGCTCTAGTTTTGTGATGATTATTCAAAGGCTATGATTTGTGACCACAATTATTCAACCCGAGAGTCGTTTTCAATTTTTTTTTTAAATTAAATAAAACCTAACCAATATTGCCAAAAGTAAAAATAGGAGAGAGAAAATTAGACAAGGGAGGAAATCACGTTAAAACAACCAATCGTGGGTATTTGTAAAGGAAGTACCACAAATCATTTCTCATAGAGATGTATTATTTGAACACCCAAAAGTGGGTGTCCCATCAACACCTTTTCACATCCAACCATTCAATTTATTTAATTTTATATTTTAGATTTTTTATTTTAACTTTTTCTAAAATCCTAGTGGGGTGTCTTTAGGAGTGTTGAGGTTTACAATTTAAAAAAAAATATTTCCCTTTCTCGTAAGTGTATTGTTTCAAAACCGCCCTACTTTGGTAAATAGCTTCCAAAGATACCATCTCCCTTCTCCGCCACTAACTTGCCAGCCCCCCTTTCCCCACTTTACCACAAGTAACATCTCACCCTCCCTAAATCTGTATTGTCATCAACATTTAGGTTATTCACTCAAAAGAATTTGATAGGAAACATTCAATAAAGTAAATGATAGCATGATAGAACTATCTTCGAGCCTAGTTCCCAAGCTCCAAGAATTCCAACGAATTCACTAATCTGATTATTCACAATATCATTTATAATGAGTATTAACTCTTATTTATATCCTAAGTAACTACTAATACAGGCCTAAGCTACTAACCAATAAGATTGAGTTGTAACATTACCCTCCCCTTCAAATCAACCTTGTCCTTAAGGTTGAGAAAGTTAGAATTTATTTCTAATTACAACGATCTAATACGAACAAGTAAACTCTCTCTTTTTTTCTTTTTTTGAACCTGTATAATTAATTATCCTCCTAGGTCCCATTGCTTGATTGGATTGACAAGAATTAGAACCAGATCTCTTGGCATCAGTAAACGATTTTTTTCGGCCTTTCTAGGAGATTGGGTTGGCTCATGACTTTTACTAAAGCAGCCAACCTTCCACAGTCTTGAAAGTGGCCCAATAATCCATCCCTCAGCTCAGATTCAAGCATTAGGCCGGGTTGGGTTTGGCCCAACAGGATCCCCAGCCATTGGTGCGCTGTTGGCCTAGCCTCCATCTTGCTGCTAATCCTTTCCTAGAGAACAAGAAAAGTCGCTGCCACCTCTGCTTGGAGAACCTTCTCGCCAGCCGTCGTACAGGGATCACCATCGCACGCCGATGTTGGCACAAGCTTTGCCGTCGATGCCTCACCAAATGCTGCTACTGAGACTGTCGCGTCGAGAAGCTTAATAGCCATGATGCTTACTGCCCTAGTGATCTCCGCCTCTGCCAGCTTTGAAGGTGTCGTGTCAGCTGCTACAGGATGACTCTTGCCGATGGTGCGTTCTTGCTCTCCACTGTGACGTCCATCGTTCGCCGTTCGCAAATCTGCTCTATCGTCGGTTGTCGCACTTGGATATGGTTTCGGCGTGTGGACGAAAAGCCTCGAAAGACGCTGTTGATCTTGGAAGAATGACTGTGTGATTTGCCAATCTTGATGGTGATGGCGGATCTGGTCGCTGAATGCTGCACGAGGTTCTGTTGTCACCGTCGCAGCCTCCACCTGCTCCTCTGCTTCTTCTCTGCCACCAGTGTCTTTGCCGCTACGAGTTGCTGTCTTCACCATGAAAAGGTTCGTCACGGCTTCTGTTTCCACTGTGAAAGGGAAGGTCTTGGTCTGTTGTTGTTGTTGTCGTTGATTTATGATTTCTGATTCTTCTTGTTTTGGCTTTGTTGTTGGTGAACCTTTTGATTTTTGAGGTGCTATTGATTCTTGAACTGTTCTCCCATTTCTTCCTTGCTGGCACCCTAGCTTGGAACCAATTTCTTGAAATCCTACATCAACACACATACCCTTAGGTTTTCCAATCGAAGACGAAGCCGAATTGCCCTCTTTCAGTGAATTTTTCAAACCCAAACGATTTCGCTCATGCAAAAGCGCTAATGCAATGGCCTCAGAATATGATGCAGGCCTGGCTAAGTGTAGTTGACACTTGAAATAATTCTCTGAGCCAGAAATGAAAAAATACGCCAACCATCTTTCAGGTACACCATGAATCTTGGTTGAAAGTGCTTCAAACTATTGTTGATAATCTACAATGGATCCTATTTGTTTCAACCCTTTCAAAGATTCTTGAAATTGATGAGTTGCTTCTATGTTCTCCATGGAAGGCTATCAACGAAAACACTAATGATAGAACTATCTTCAAGCCTAGTTCCCAAACTACAAGAATTTCAATGAATTCACTAATTTGATTATTCACAATATCATTTACAATGAGTATTAACTCTTATTTATACCCTAAGTAACTACTAATACAGGCTTAAGTTACTAACCAATAGGATTGAGTTGTAACATAGCACCTGGTTGCAGACCTTGTTGTAAGAAACTCATGAAGATATGAAGAAGAAAATGACAACTTTGAAACAAGACAAAAGTGAAAAGAAAGGAAGCAAAAAAAATTTGCATAAGAGAGGTTATAACATACAAGGTCTCAATGGCGGGTCTGGTTCGTGCATTTAGGGGTGAAGGGACCCTCTACTTCTCCAAGATGCTTTGTGTCCTCGTCGTGGTGCCCCTGACTTGACAAGCTCACCTCGCTAGCTTCATGATGAGATCTTGAGCCTTTGTGATAACCGTTGGAAGGAGGAGGAGGCACATGAGTAGAGGATGAGGTAGAGGAAGTGCTGGGTGGAGTGGAAGAGGGAGTGGGTTCACTATCAGCAATTTTGGTTTTGGTGCTGATGCTGATATATATGGCCAAGCAAGCAGGAGAAGAAGCAAGTGGCACAACAGAAGATAGCGTTAGAGAGGTGTTGGCATGTTGAACATTAGGGGTTTTGTGGTTTGGTTTGATACAATTTTGAAACAAAATTCAACAGATTTAAATAATAAATTTCGTTTCAGTTTGTATTTTATAGATCGTCTCTATAAAATTTTATATTAATCTAAAATTATTTGATATACATTTTATATACATTAAAATTAATATAATATATATATTTAAAATGTATATAAATAAGAGTTATTTGATTACATTTTTATTAATATTCGATTTTAATAAAATGTGGTATAAAGGATCTTTATGATAGGTAATTGTAATTCAATAATTGTATCGATAGAAAAAAACATATTTTATATGAAATTATTAAGTGATATAACGATATTTAAATCTATACTAGTGTAATTTGATCCTGATCCTATAATTAATTTTTAAATAGGAATTAATAAAGTATTATATTGAAAAACAAAAATTAAATGTTTCTCTATTATTTTTTGTAAGTAAAATATTATATTGTTAATCTTTTAAAAAAAACAGAAAAATTAGTATTGTGTAATTTTTTAAAAGAGTAGTGAAATAATTTTTTTAAATGAATTTTATTAGAAAATTAATAGTAGTATTAATTTTTAAAGAAATTTTTAGAAAAATATTTATGATATTAGTAATTATTAGGAGAGGTAAATACATATACATATATATATATATATATATATATATATATATATATATATATATATATATATATATATATATATATATATATATATATGTGTGTGTGTGTGTGTGTGTGTGTGTGTGTGTGTGTATATGTATATATGTATGTATATCTTCGATTAATGACATATTTAATTATTAAAATGGACACCAACACTTAAATTGATTAAGAAAAGACAAAATAAATATCTCAATCTAACTAAAATCTAAAAGAGTGAAAATTGCTAACCTTTATCCATTTCAGCCAAATGGGTGAAGGTTAGCATTCCAATATACACCAAAAAATAATAACTTTACTTAATATTGATTTAAAAATAATAAATAAGGAATTTCTCAAGAGATTAATTTATAAAAATAATAAATAAGAAATTTCTCAAAAGATTAATTTATATGCATAAAATTGTAAAATAATTTTATATTATTAATTAATAAAATTATAAAAAAATGATAAATTATAGTAGATAATTATTATAATAGATAGTTATTCATCATAATTTGTCATTTTCTTACAATTTCATTAGCTAAACTTTACATTATGAATGTATGTTATTTTATACTGTTAATACCTAGAAATTATTCTCAATTCTCAATTAGTATATTATCTCAGTCAACGCAAACAAATTTAGGATTGTTGTTTTATTCAACAGGATGAAATTAATTTGTATTAATTGCCATTTGACAACATTTATTACAATTTTGTTATTATATATACTAAAGTGATATGCATTATATTAATCATTAATTAATATAAATATAGAAATATAATAATTTTCATGCCTCCTTATTGTTATTTTCTAAAATATTTTCTTAATTCAAATAACTATGTATGCATATCAACTTCTTTTGTGCAATTCAAATGTTTTTACATTAACTTGATGATATACATCAGGAACTTTTTTTTTTGATGAAATAATCACTCGAATATTGAAAACAAAACTCTTATATAATATCATTTTCAATTCAAAACATACTTTCAAAATATAATTTAAAGATCATAATTATATAGGATGTCGGTTAATATGCAAGTCAAAGTTTGTTTTATTCCAAACAATCTAAGTAACACGCTTCCGTATTTATATAAATAAATACAAATTCAGTTTTACAGTGTAAATAAAGAAAAAGAATGTTAAAAAGGTTGGGCAGCTAATGCTGTCACGCATTACAGCAGCGTATATCAATTAAATAGCATATTTCCGGTAGACTGTTAACCGAATTTTTTCCTGGGTAATTAAGTGTATGGTTGGTAATAGATTATTTCATAGAAATAATATTCGGTAATGGATTATTTTAAAAATATTTCTGAAAAAAAAACTGTTTTAAAGACTTTTAATTATAAACTATTTTATATAAATTTAAAATAAACAAATTAATCCAAACATACTAATCATTATCAGTTACAATATAATCATAAAGATGCTAGATAATTGGAATTTTTATCATAATTTTATTACCAAAATGACTTGACATTATTGTTGATTATTTGATTAATAAGTGGATTCATTTCTTCATATCATCCAACTATCACCATAATTACTGTAAAAAATTCTGATTATATTTATTTGACTGTGTAACATTTTTCTATTATTATTTTTGAGAAGTACCGATCCAAAACAAAGTCCAGAATGCACACGTTTTGCTTTATCCTGAATAATCGGTGTCAAACGCTACTTGACATACAGGCTTCAAAACGGAACCAGAAACACTACTTGACATACAAAAAGATTTTGCTCATCCAAAGTGAAATGATATAAGATAAAGTACTGAGTTTAAATCGTTGATAAGAAAATTAATAATTTAAAATTTTATAAAATATAAATACTAACATGATAAATAAGGTAATAATCTTTGCCATTATCTTTTTCTTATCAACAATTGAGACTGTACACTTTACTTTTTAAAGTACAACTCATAGTTTAGATGAGCTAAATTCAATAGAAAGAAATTATATAACTCCAATATTCTATGCACACTAGATATCACCCCCAGTGAGTCCAACCTTGTAACGCAGCCCCCACAAGAGCGTCTGTGTCCCTCCAAACTGTCATCATCACATTGCTCTTCTTCTTCTTCGATAATGACCTCCATGGACAACGTTGTATCCTCCGTTAAACAACTTAAGATTTCTTCCGGTGACAACGTGATGGAGATGGACACAAAAAATCCTACTACCACCACCGTGCAACCTGCTCATGGTGACGTGGCCAATGGAAAGTTGCCGGAGACCACCGCTGCTGAGCTGGACATGGACGACGAGGATGACGGTTACAAGACACCGACGTCGGAGGATAGCAAGATTCCGGCGACCCGACAGTGCCCTCCACCACCGCGGCCTAGGTCATCTTCTTCCAAAAAGATACGTGTGCAAAGGGTTTTGGTTTTTAAGATGTGATGGTTGCATTGGTAATTAAGCTCTTATTACATAACAAGATTGATGTGCCCTCTCTTTTTTTTTTTTTTTTTGAAATCGGTGAACCTAACAAATTTTATGGTTTTGCTTTGAGTGGTGGTTTTTCTCTTTTTTTCTTTTTTGTTTTTTTTGGGGGGTTTGGTAATTTGACTAGTATCAATGATTGATTTTCTCACCCTCCGGAAAAGTATCGAGTACTGATTATGATGTATTTTGTGTTGATTTAGCGAACTCAGAGAGACATCGTAGCTTTAAATTTTATTATAGATTCGTATGGTATTTCGTATCTGTGGATAGGAAAATGTTTTATGGATGCTTGATCGATAGATAATTAGATATTATGTAGAGATATGCTGATCTGTGAGAATAGATAGATATTGAAGAACAGCGCATATGTTAAAGTTGAATGCACACACCGTATAGCGAGAAAAATATCGTGTTTTAATGTTCAATCTTAATCTATTAACAACAAAAGTATCATTATTCATATTTACAAGTTTTCTTGATGTTCAATAAAGTTAACTATTTTCATAGAGAAAAATAGTTTTTTTTTTTATTCACATATATTTTTGTCTGCTGATTTTATGTGTTAGCGGCTCAAATAATAAGTTCTTCAAATTTTCTTTTTGAATTAAATCTCATAATTACAAAACTTGAAAAATCCTTAAAAAAAAAATTGCACAAGTAGCTAAAGAGTTATCCTCGTCCGTATCCTACTGTTTGGATGTGGGTGAATAGTGGGAATATATAGGTATAGTCAAAGGGAAAGTAAAAAATTGTTTACTTCTATTTAAATAATTTTCAATGAGGAATAAAGAAGGGGAAGGAGGAATTTTATTTCAAAATTTTTTCTTTGTATTTGATATATGAATAAAAATTGAATATAATCTAGTCCATGAAATTTTTACCCTCATTTTATTTTCATACCAAACACACTTCAATCAGAGTAAATACTTATTAAACTTAATATGAAATTGGCGCTTATTTTTTTATTAAAATTTTGATGTTAGAAAATTTGGCCTTAGAGCGGATGTTTCAGCATGGCAAAAAAGTACAACGTATACTGGATGGAACATTTGACCAAGAAGCTACTTCAAATGTCCTGATCTGTCCAAGCTTATAAACAACTCCAATTCTTCTTCTAATGTGGGACTTGGTTCCCAATTCACATATATATACCAAACATCACATGTCCTGCATCCAGATCTCCTTCTTGCACGTGAGTGTCTTTTTCTTCCATTTTAACACTTATGTTGTCTCATTTTTCACCTTAAATTGAAGGATCTTTAGTCTATACTAAAGCTACAATCGTATTCTCTATATTTCATAGGCCAATGTCTCTTTCTCTTTTTTATTAAACCAGTCATTGATATTCGTATGAGTTTTTGTGGGAATCCCATTCAATCTTCTTGCTTATGTACCTATCTAACATCATTGAAGCTTTAACACCACGTTGGCATGTTGCACTGGGCTCGAACGACTGTTTTGGAATGGCTAGAAGTACGGACTCATACTTTAATGGGAAATCAATTTGATTCAAACCTATCTCAAGGATATTGACCTACCCAAGCTTATTATATACAGGTATAAAAGTTGTAGGATATGTCCGCTAGCGCGACACAGAAAAATAATGTGCCCCCTGTTCCTTCAAATTTAATTTTAGCAATTAAGGCCTCGTTTGTAGCGTTTACAATAAGGTTTTAAGCAAAATTGTTTCATGAAAATCTACTTCATGGACCTTTTTTCTCCCTTTCACGGGCATTTTGATCACAAATTGGACTTCCGTATATGGATCCCTCATACTTGGCGATTTTCCTGGGGATTTCCACCAATTGTAACATGCTTACTGTTAGAGGGTGAGTGGGTCAGCCCAATTCAGAGCCTAGTTCAGGAATTTAGCAAACTCAGCATAGCTCACACAGCCTTCAGCTCATGCAGGAGAGGAGATGGTTTATCAGATTTGCCTTGATTCTCTATTAGACTCATAGCATAGTTCTAGTATGTATGCTTTCAGCTCCATAGGGTGTAGCTATGAACCAACACTCTTTTATATATATTTTTCATATCAGAATAATAAATATGAGTCTGAACCTTCTTCTAGAGTAAAATGTCTAAGACTTACAATAGCAACAAAATTCCAAGGACAAATAAATATTGAAATTGGGCTATTTTTATCCCCTTGGCAAATATAAATGTTGAAATTTCCATGCATACTTCATTTCTCGCCAAATTTTCCTGGTGATTCACTATCATGAAAGCCACCTAATGTCATGGAGGAGAACGTTGACACGATCTCTGGTTGCTGCTTGATTTGTGACAGTTTTTGGGGCTATTTAGTAATAGAAGTAGTAATAATATTGGTTACAACTTTTTTTTTTTTTGACGTGAATATTGATTACAACTTAGGTAGACTATGAAAGAATTAGTTAACCCAACTCTTAACCATGGTAAGCAATGGAACATATTCCTGTAGCATTTGTTATTTTATTTTTTAGCCCATCCCTAGTTGTTGGGCAGGCAATGAAAATGGGGTGGAACGTTGAAATATAAGCTCAAGTTTAAAATTATGTCATTAATTTGAAGAAATCTCTCACTGGATTGAAGGGCAATTAACATTTAAAGTTGTTCTCTTGGAGATGCCTTACTATCTGAATTACAAATATTCCATTTTGAAAAGAATTCTCAAATTAATATATCACCATTTAATAGGAGCGTGTTTGATTGCCTTTGATCACCTTTCGTATTAATCAAGTGGACTTGAATATCACTCAGCTTTCAATAAATATTAACTAATAAACTGTGAAAAATAAGTCATGTGCGTGAAATGTATTAGATTTCACTATGTGTATGGAAAGTTAAACACTAATGAAAAACTTTCAATTTCTTGCATTAACAATAAAAAGCATTTATTTAAAAAAAATGTAGATGGCTATAACAATTCTCAATATAAGAAGTTCAATCCTTTTACTGATATATTAGCACCTGCACCTTCAAACTCGTAAAGAATTCATCGTAGGAAAAGAAAGGGACAATAAAGAAATATATAATGTGGCCTAGGAAAAAAGGGAAGCAAATAAAAATTGCAAAATCAAAATAATCTACCATTCAATTCCATACTATGATGTTGCTCATAAGACTTTCTCCTGCAAATTTAATACAAAAAGAAATTGTCGTTTTCGAGACTGATGATTCGGTAAGCAAAAACTCTTGCTAGTAAAGAAACACTTAAGCACCGCAATGACTTACTACCGGTGTGGTCTCTGTATTAAGAAGGCTAGCTGCGAAAATTAGAACTCAAATGAGACCATAAGATACTGACGCGCTTAATCTTTGGTGGGGTAGCAAATAACAAGTAGGTCATCTCTAACACTTATTTTTTTTAGTTATCCAGGCAAGCCACTTTGGCGTAAATTATGAATATATGATCTAGGAAAGGGATTGTGACTATCAAGATCATATTTGGACTAAGAATCTATCTCATAACTTGGAAAGTAATGTAAAAAAAATAACAGACTCAAAGTGGTCCACTAATTCTTGATAACAATTACATATTAAATGGCCCTAATTATAATAATGTTTTGCGCGTTTATCTTTTGTATTAAGAATATGTATATCCAGAATCAACCGTCTCTAAGAAGACTATGATTACTAATAATCACCTGTTTTATAATTAAGAGTGGCGGAACCAAAGTGCTCTTTAGTACATATGATGATTGAAAAAAGGACAAAATGCTTAATACCGTATGTCAAAAGAGGCTCATATTACGTTACTTCCTATTATTTTTGGGAGTTATGTTTCTACCCATTAAAAGCAGATGCATTATTTATGCTCTTAACCGTTGGATCGGTTTTGTTTTAAATTGGAGGGTAGATATTGAACGTCTGATTTTTAATTGAGAAAATAATATAAAATATTGAAAGTGTCAATATTTGTAGATAAGTCCCTAGGCTTTGTTGGGCAGTAGTCGACTACCTATAGGAACAGTGTAGTTGGAATGGCTGGGGGCATCAAGGCGAGGAAGCCAAATTGTTAACGACACATGAGTTCAGATGTGTTCAATGGATTAAGCATAAGAGTGGGGCAACCACCTTATTGTTTGGAAAGTCACTGGATGGAAGTTGAGAAGGTTCATAGATGTGATGGCAAGGAGATGTGTGAGCATGGCGATGAACGGCGGTGCTGGATGGTGGTGTCGGTGCGATGGAGATGGCTGGGTGGCTATTGCTATTATGTTATTATTACTCTTTTTTTCTTTTTCTTTTTTCATTTTGATGGTTTATGATTTTGGAGCCCTAGTTTTGATGGGTTATGAGTTTGGAGTCTCGGTTTGAGCTTTCTTTTGATTCATGAGTGGTTAGCTTTGTTTTCCAACTTGGCTTGGATTTGGTTTTAGTTTTAGTAATGGTAGAAGGTGTGAACTTGGAGATTTTTGTTTGGGTTCTGAGATAGGGGACTACTAGTGTTTGGTGATAGTGTTTTTTGTTTATGTTGATTCTTTGGTTTGGTTTGGCTTCTAAGGATAGGTTCTGGTGTCTCTGTTTAAAATGGAAAGGTTTTGGTGTTCTGATCTTGGTTTTGATTTGGAGTTCTGGTGTTTAGGGAAGCTTGAACAATTGGAAAGGATGATGAGTGGGGCATTTGGTTATGCTTAGGGAGGTTTGAGTTGGTAAGTGGTGGTTAGCATTATTTCTTGGGTTTTTAGAAGAATGAAAGAGCTACAAAATATAGAAGCTGCTTGTTGTTAGAAGAAAAATCATAGAATATCAAAGTCTTCTAAATTAACAATTTGGCTTTATCTGAATCCATTGATGCATTATTATTGTTGGTGCCTCTAGTTACTTTGGTGAGCAACAAGATCTGAAAGTGTTTAACAAAGAACTGTTTTTAAGAAAAGCCTACATTTGCAAAGAAAATAGCATAAGACCTATATTGCAATAAATTTTTGAGGTGATTTTAAAATTTTAGAAAATGTAGTAACTTCCAAACATAATGTGGAGTAATGTAACACGGGCCATCAAAAGAAACAAATAAGCTGCGCATTTTGTTAAGGATGATTTGACATCTAGACCACAGCAAGCTTAGGATTTTTGCTCTACATTCCATGGCCGAATATGTTGAGAATTTTATGTGTAAATTGAATTGTGAGTGAAATGTGAATAAAAAGGTCTCACATTGAAAATGAATTTAAAGTAAAAAGTATGGTTATATAAGTCAAAAATAAATAAATTTAATTCTATAAGTTGGTTGCTTTATCAGTGAACCTTACACAAAATGGTTTATTGATGGATCACTTGCAAAAGATCTTAAAAATTACAAATTAATTTTTGAAAAATATAAATTATAATTTTGAATTTAAAAATTCCTATAAAAGAACTATTTATAATTAAAAATTAAGGCTTGTTTGATTTCTGTTTTTATTTTTTGTTTTCATATTTTCAAAATTTTATGAAAGAAAAAGTAAAAATTAGAAATAAAAATAGAAAACAAGATTTTAGGATTTGTTTGGCTTCTATTTTCTTGTCATGTGTTTCCTATTTTTAAGATTTTGTAAAAAAAATAATGAAAATAGTTAAAATAATAAAATTCTATTTTCTGTTTTTGTTTTTTTATTATCACTATTTCTTTTATAAAATTTTGCAAATAGGAAATACAGAAAATAAGAATAGAAAATAAAAAGAAAAACCAAATAGGTCATTGTTTTTACTACTTTCTTCACCAGCAAAATAGGAAATGAAAACAAAAATCAAACAAGGTATATATATTTCATTTCTCTCTCTCTCTCTCTCCCTCCCTGCTCCACTCTCCGATTCTTATCTTCCTCTTCCACCACCACCATGCACGCATTCCACCCCACGATCGATCACCACTTCCACCTCCAAAGTTTACACATAAAACATAACCTATATGTAGATCTATAAATTACGGAACGGTAAAACCAAGACCCATGGAATGCCGCGAAACTAGAAGCATATCAACACCATGAACAAACGAAGTAAATGTAATTCGCAAATGTAGTTTAAGTTTGACGAAAATTAGAAGGAAAGTTCTAGATCCGAAGAGATATTTAGAGGATCGACATTAATTAAATGCCATGCTCAAGGCAATAAAGCTCTTAACAAGCATTTCTGACCTGAATGTCAGCTTGATCGATATGGTGTTCGAGGATGTCATGGACCCAGTGAAAGCGCTTGGCAGAGTTGAGGCGGGGACGATGTCCTCGTGGATGTTGAAACTTGGTGCTGAAGTGTTCCAAGTCGGAGGCTTTCTTGAACTTTTCTACCAGAAGCACTTGAAGTTTGCTTCCTTGTAAAGTTCCTAAGAAATTGCCTCGATGCTTGTGCTAGTGGTTGTTGTGGTACTGGATTGTGTAGAGACACAAAGCTTGCAGTGGAGAATGCGATTCATGGCGGAGGTGGTAGTGGAGGATGGGCTTGGACAAACTTGTTTGCTTCTCATATGTGAATTTTTATGCGTATGTGATGTTTTGATTGCTGTTCAATTGTGATGCATTTGATTGCCAGTAGTGGTTATAAAGTGGGGTTGTGGCGGAGGTTAGGATGGGTGGCAAATGGTGATGGTGTCGAGTGGGTGGCAGTGCGTGGTGGGATGGGGTGGTGATGGTGGAGTAAGAGAGGGGTGAGTGGAGATAGATTATTTTATAATTTGATTGTTTTTGAGGGATTACTTTGCAAAGTGGTCCATGGATAAATCACTTCTTCAATAGTTCATTTTAATTGTATCAAGATTTGATGGGAGATAATTTCATAGATCAGGTGTACTTTTGACACAACTTATAATCATATCATGAGAAGCATATAAATATCATTAATTTTTTACACCATATTTAACTTTTAGTAACATTTATTAACAAAAGCTACTGTTAAAAATACAAAAAGTATTACATATAAACTATATCACTAAAGAGTTTTATCAACACTTTTATATAATTTAGTAATATTTTTCGAATGGTACTAAATCTCAATTATGTTGCCAGCGAGGGATGCCACCAACAGAAAGACAGTAAAATTATACAGAAAAGAATAAGAAAGAGGGCCAATTCAATTTACGTATAAAATTGCACTAAAACACCTTACTATGCATGCATCTACTCTCACGTTGAAGTATACTGCTTGAAATATCGATGCAGTAGAGCTAACCTATGAAAACATTAAGAGTACCATTATTTGACCATTAAAATAGGACATCAAAATAGAAAAATTAAATAACGAAATAAAAATATGAGAAAAGCTAAATTCAAAGTAATATATACTTATCAATACTTATGAAACAATCACGATGTTCTTATATATATATATATAACAAATGAGTAAAAGAAAAAAAATAGCTTTCTCAAACATTAAACATCGTAAGTAGATATTTATTTCCTTTCCCAAAACACTCCAAGCTATTATAACAACAGTAATTTAAACCATAACCCTCTTTCATCAGCAGGAGGAGGAGAAAAAAGATGATAAAAAAGAGGAAAAAAAAAATAATAACAACACAATGCAATCCCAAAATATCTAGCTATAGCATCTTCAAGCCCAAAATATGTATAGGTCATGGACTCCTCTTTGGAGGTGTTTCATGTCCCACACCAGGGCTATGACCGGGAGTTGTTGGGCGAAAGGCATCCCCTTCACCACCCTTCTCATCGTTTATGGTATACCAAAGGGAAGGAGGATGTGGATTCTTCAATAAGGCTCTAGGGATAGGGATAGCTGGTGCTGGTGGTGAGTGAAGGTTTAGAAGCCTTGAACCTACTACTGAACCAAAGTTGTGCTGGAGAATAAGGAAGAGAAGAAAGGTTAAGATGATGGTTTTCTTCCCCATGAAACTCACTAATGGGGTTTCAAAAAGAAAGTGAAAAAAACAAGGTGATCTTAAACCAAACACTACTGGATCAGTACTCAGCGGCTTCTTGCTGCTTCAAGAGCTACTAACTGATGCCTGTGATCGGTTGAGACTGCTATTTAACATGACTGCTACGGTCCCACGTGCGGTCATGATATTCACGAGTCACGACCCTTCAACATGTGAATAAAATAAGAGCTTGATGCACATGGTAATGTCTATTAAATATTAATGGCATTGCATAAATGGAAGGAAATAGGCAATGGAATATTTTCCATATGAAGCAAGTCCAGCACAATATCTTGATTCCTCACAACCATTCATTAGAATGCTCACTAATGTTTTTAAAATTAAAGGGCATTGATCGTGATTAGACAACACTAAGAAAAATTGGCTTTGACAGCTACTTTCTGTTTTGCTAAATTATTAGTCTAGATTAAAATCTAAAAGTGGTTGATTGAAATAATAATGTATTTTAATTTCAAGCAAAATTTTCTTCCAATTTCGATATTTGGATCCTAAAATCATCACTTTGTACAAGATTTAACTAATTATCATAATTGGCTCAAAAGGTTAGTCTCAAAGTCATGTTTAGAGCAAATTTGTGCAATATGATTTAAGTTAAATAAGTTTTATAAAGAAAATGGTTCTTCCACTAAGAAAATTATCGCTTTCTCGATAGTTGATACTGATATTTTCTCCCCCATCCCCTATATGTTGGGTTATAATTCTTGAAAATGAGTGTGAAATGAAAATTTGTCGAGCTGTTGCGCATTTCATGATTCTCCATTGCCACTTTGCTTGAAGTGCAATATCATTTACTCCATTTTGGTTCAAGGTAGGATTACAATTACTCAATTTGGAGAAGGAGAGAATGACCAAAGATATAATCTTTGAACTTCTATGATAAAGAAATGAGAGGCGGGTCAATAGAATTTATTCTCATAATATTTTTTTGTACACATGCATTCAAGACAAGTAAAAGTGGCTATTTATCAGAAACGAAATCCGCCAACGCTCAGAATGCTGTCATTCTGTGTATTGCTTTTTGCTGAAAAACTCCATACTTCAATTGTGTTATTATTGAATCATCATCAGTCTAGTGGCCTAGCAGAACCGTACTTTTGTCCTTTAGGTTTCCTCTTTTACTCTCGTACCTGATTACTAGTGTGGTTGTTTTAGTTTCTTTTTGGATTTGAAACGGATTATAATTAAAATTTTCTAAGGGCGGAGTTTTTAAGAAACAAGCAATTTATTTCTCATGAAATAAGCAAATCTAAAATGCTATTTTAGAAAGTTTTCGTTTGAACTTGAGCTAAGACTATTCGAGGTACGTAAATGGTCAACCACTACGTCCTATATTTTCTAGGTTTAACGGGCTTCCCCTACCCTCTCCTCCCTTAAGGCCTCAATACAAGATCAACTGCACAAAATTCTGCAGAAAACACAAGATGCATGCTGGGGTTTCCTTGCTCTAGAACGTTTTCTCTTCAATCTATTTTCACTCACACGGGCACTTAAGCAGCAAGTTACTTGAACATTAGTAATATATCACAAATACATGCAATCTTTTAAGGACAAGTAGATAGCAACTGACAAAATTATCTTATAATTAGCTGTAACAACGTTAAATTAACTCTAAAATGAAAGCACGGTACCACAAAACAATGAGATGTAAGGAAGTTATGGAAGTCAATGTGTCTGCATTCTGGAGTTACTATTTCTTCTACTGTCCAATATTACTAAATCACTTAGTAGCAGCACCAAATCTGTGAGCCTCTATCACATTGGCTCCAAACTTCTCAGGTCATGCCTTTTTTGAGTAAGAGAACCCATTCTCACAAAGGGATCAAACCTTGCTTTCACGCACTTGTCTGCTATATAAAAAAAACACATTAGCCATCCTTTCTCATGCTTGCATTAAAGATTGTAATTTGTCTGTTATGGGTAGGTTAATACTTAATATCCTAGGTTCCTAGCCTAACCCATCATTGGGAAGGACACCTTTTCTACTTTCTTAATTGCATGGCCAATCCCATGCCTTGAAGTACTGCACATTCAGAACCTTGTGATCCTATATATATATATATATATATATATATATATATATATATATATGTTCCTTTAGCCTTTGGCCTTATACTATATCTTCACACCATTTCATACACGTTATTTGTACTTATATTATATGGCAGCATTTGGTTTCTACCTACCCATGGTTCAGATTTTATGCTGGAAAAATAAAATAGTGCCTCAGTATATGTATAACACAATCCGTTAAATTGAAGGAAATCAGTAGCGAGTAGGATCTTTAGGCCGCTATTAAACCTACGTTTCCCCAACTTCGCTTTACAACAAGGCGTCTGATTCTTCCAAGAGTAATATAATATACTTGAAATCAATTTGTAAATATCATGAAGTGGGTGACTTTAACATACGGTTAGCTGGGTTGACATTTGGCAATGTTTCCATCCATTTTTTGGATGTGTAAGTACTGCAGCAAAGAAAAGGAAATCACGATTTATTTGTGAGGAGCAAAACCAAGTTTGGTTGCCCAGAGTAAATGATGATTTTGGATTGTGTCCATGACTACTGGTTGCTTGCTATTCAACTTTTCATACTCACTCATCACTTGTGTATTTGACATCAAATACTGAGCTGAGATACTTACCTCTTCATTTTTAAGTTTCTCGTTATTATAACTATGGTATAAGGCTTCTATAATTATAATATATAGAGGTGCAAGATTTAAATAAAAATTTTCATATTATTAGAATTAAATGTAACGTTTCTTTAATTTTTCCTTTTCTAATGAAGCTTTAAAGAGATGACTTAAAGTAATACTATTACGTGACCTACCAATGAATGACCGCTAACTGGATTTGTCGACATGCTTGATCTAATTAGTTCAGCCAATTCTTATTGGCAAACAGAAGTATTTATTTAATAACATTTAATAATTCATTACAAATCTTTGCAGTTTTATTATTTTTTTTATACTCCATCCCTATAAGAAAGCCTTTTTATCATAAAAAAAAAAAAGAAATAATTTTTTGGCTCCAATGTGGTATATTTAAAGTTTTGATAATCTAACAAAATATGATAGCTAAGCTGCTCAATCTTTTTTGAAAAAAAGAAAAAGATTCTCTGCAATACTTTTTCTTTTCATATGAAATTAATTATCCTCTGATTCCTAAATTTAGTGGCCCGTTTTTCGCACATAAATCTAAGATAATAATAGGAGACCTCCATCTTCCAAAACAAAAGTTTATTTGTATTACCAACTATTTTTTCCCCTGTCAAAGCACAAAACTCAGGAACCATATCCTTTCTTCTCTTATCTCTCTTTGGAGTCATTCTCAGTTTTTTCACCACTGAGATATGAGTATGACAATTAACATATTTTTTTACTCTACAAAGGAGAGCTAGCTTGCTGGACTTAATTAGGCGCAGAAGTTAATGGTTTTTATTTTTTAGGAGATGATAAGACGCATAAGTTTTGTTTCTATTATTTGCAAAACCATGTGTAACACAGCTGAGTGCATAAAAAGAAAAGTAACACAACAGAAATTGAGACAATCTGTAATGATACAAATGAAGTCCCACGTTGAATATGTCCCCATCAAGAGCTTGACAGCATGAAGAGCACAAAACTTCGGTCTAATAAAGAGAGAAATCGTATCTGATGATATCCTTCGACAATTTTCAACCTAGTGTCTAGTAGTGACAACTGACAAGTGGCATATGATTGCTGGTATTTAGTGGGTGGCGGTCCACCGCTGCATACAAACATACAATACAAGCAGACATATGCAGATGTACAAAGTTGAAATAGCCGCCATAATTTATTTGTTTCTTGAGCAGCTTAAATTTAGAGGGAGTTTCAACTTTTAAGAGGATTTTTCTTTTTTTTTTTTAACAATTGAATATAAATTAATTTTTTTTAATTAAAAACTAGATTAATTAAATATTTTATTCTATTAATTGAGGTCGGCATCTTATCATGGGCAAACGTGGAGCAACTTGCTCTTAAATTGATTCCTTTTTTACAAATAGATCAAATAGAAAGCTTTGCATGAATTGCAAAGTTGTACCTGGAAAGAATCTACTCAACATATTCTCTTGGTTGTGAATGTATGAGTTATGAGGAGAGTGAAGAGAAACAACTGAGATAGGGTATAAAAGATTAAGTGGTGGCAGTTGAAGGATGCAAGACTCTCATGAACTTTAGTAGGCTAAACACTAAAGAGGATGAGCAAAATTATATCTTTCATCAAGGATTTAGGAGTTTGTGATTAAAAAAAAAAAAGGTGGACAATGGCAAACTAGTTAAACATGATAATACTCCAATATAGCTATAGAAGTGTCTAAGAGAGAAAAACATAAGTTGGCTCACAAAATTATTTGACAAGATTATGATATCTAAGAAAATGTTAGATGAATGGAGGAGTACTTTGATTCCTATTTATGAAAATAATGGAGACATACAAAACTGTATCAATCATAAGGGGAATATGCTCATAAGCCATATTATAAAGTTATGGAAGAGAGTGACTAAGCAAAGATTAAGACAGTAGACTTACATAACAAAAAATTAATTTGGTTTTATGGCTATAAGGTCTCCCATGGAATGATTTACATTGCTACCAAGATTGATAGAGAAATATCAGAGGAATCAAAGAGATTTACACATAGTTTTTATCAGTTTAAAAAAGGTGCATGATAAGGTGCTTATGGAAGGCTACAAAGATTAAAGGACTAGTACGTATTATCTATATTTGAGTAATCAAAGATATGTATAAGTAGAACACAACCAGTATAAGTATATAGGATGGAATCATAGAAGATTTTCCTATAACTCTATGATTGCACCAAGAGTCAACTCAAATCCCTATATTTTTACTCTAATCTTGAATATATTTATTGACCATATAATTAATATACAAGAATTAGTGCCATAATACATGCTTTTGGCATATGATAAATTCTTAGTAGGATAATCGAGATACAAAACAAATGTGAAGTTGGAGTTGTGGAAACAAGCATTAGAAACACGAGTTTCATTTAAGTAGAAGTAAAACAAAGTGTATTGAGTACTACGGATTTAGCAGGAGGCATACTAGTTCTAGCTTGAAGGAAAAAGTAGAGATAATATCATACCTCAAATCCCATTAATTAAGTTTCTTAGGTCCATCATACAAAAATGACAGAGGAGATTGAGGGTGATATAAATTATAGAATTCAAGCTGGGTGGATGAAATAAACGAGTGTGTCGAGTGTTATTTATAATTTCAAAAAAAGTATCACTCAAGTTTTAAGGAAAGTTTAATTTACTGCACAATTATATGACTGACAATGTTGTCTGCAACTTAATATGGCATGGTAAAAGCTCCACAAGAAAATAACTTCAATGTTGCAACAAAGAGAATGTTGTGTTGGATAAGCAGTTACACTAAAAAAGATAGAACTAGGAGCAAATGGATTAGATAGAACATTATGATATCTATCATCTATTTTAAAAATATGGTAGAATCTCACCTTAGTTGGTTTGGTTTGTGTGTGGAAAAGATCTATAAGAACCCCAGTAAGAAGAATAGATTATATGAAGGGTAACTCAAAATCTAGAAATAGAGGGAAACCAAGAAAAAATTATAGGGGAAGAAAGATTTAGATATTAATAGTTCAACTATAGACATGAGTTAGGATAGAATGCTATGATTATCTACATAGCTGACCACGTTTGGTGTGACAAGGTCTGGTTATTGTTGTAATAAAAGGTTGCCTTGGGTTCGAGTTAATTATAATGCTCGTCCAAAGATGAACAGAACGATCCACCAAAGAAATAATAATAATAATAATAAAATGAACATTGACACTTTTGTCGGTGAAGCGAGTAAAACCGGGGTGCAACTTTTTCGGCCTGAAATGATGAATGATCATCTTGATCCCCACGACTGTTGTTGAGGGGCATTACTTGAGAGCATTACACTTACGACTAATCAAAATTTTGTTTTTCATTGGACTTTGTGGTAGATGAAATTGCGGCGGGGGTCCAAGTATGTTCGGACAGCATGGTGATTTTTAAGGCTGATGCAAGAATAATGATTATGATCTAAAGGTTGAGAAGCGAAAGACCAAAAAGCACAGAACCGAAATGGAATTGACTACAAACAGAGAAAGTTGATGGAAATTGAAACATGTGTGATACCAAAGGTGTAACGCATTTGAGGTAAGAGGATAATGTTGTTATTCATGGGATTGTAAAATGGTCTGCATAATACAGTATGATGGCTACCATGATTTATATGATTAGGATTTAGGAGTGTGCATGAGTTGGATTAGGTCCAAATCTGACCTCATGGCATCAATTTTAACTCAAGCTTGATACTTTTCATATGTTTGTTTTGATTTTTGGGTATGTTTTTTGTGGTTTTTTGTTTTTTTCGGGGGGTGGGGGGTGGGGGGGACTTACCTTTCTTGCAAGGTGCAACTGCAACTGTGCAAGCATTTGATGAGCTAGTTCTAGCATACTAAAACTTCTTCATATCTTTGGGCTTGTGGTAATTATTAATTAACTAGCTGAGAATTCAAGAACTGCAAGACATAGTTAGAGTTCTACTGTTGTTTGACCAACCTCCTGCTCGTCCTTCACATATTACCTCCTCTTCTTTCCTTTTGCATTTGTATCAGGCATGATGGTGAATTTTCTTCAACCTCTCATCTCATGTATGTTGCTCGCAACTCATCTTTTTGTATTATTATGGTATTTATATCGCCCTAAGGACTTGCAAATGACCTAGTGATGAACAGAATATTCCTCATGTGTCCTTATATCTCCAGGTACTGAGGCAGACTCTCTTGACTTTGAATTCGACAGTATTTTTTGCGCACCACAATTACCGATGATAGCTAGAAACTCATGCTTTACTGACTAGTAATTTATTACACGTTAGGGCCATGCTGCCGAATATGGGTTTTCCATATACATGTGAAGACATGATGTGGGTGTCACAAATAAGTGATATATGGTAGAGGTGTATTGATACACCAATCATCTATGATGTACTTTAGTAATATCTAATTTTAAGAAAATTTAAAAATATAATTAAATATATTTTAAAAATTAAAATTATATTGATAATATAAAATAATTTTACATTATCAGTGTAATCAAAAAATTTTATCAGTGTAATTTCACGTAAAATTATACTGGCAATATAAACTAATTTTACACTGTCAGTGTAATCAAAAAATTTTATCAGTATAATTTTAATTATCATATACTGACAATGTAAAATTACACTGGTAATATAAAATAATTTTACACTGAATACATTGATAAAATTTTTTGATTACACTAACAGTATAAAATTATTTTATACTGCCAATGTAATTTTACACTGTCAGTGTATGATAATTAAAATTACACTGATAAAATTTTTTTATTACACTGACAATGTAAAATTATTTTATATTATCAGTATAATTTTATACTGTCAGTGTATGATAATTAATTTTTAAAATATATTTAATTATATTTTTAAATTTTCTTAAAATTAGATATTACTACAGTACATCATAGGTGATTGGTGTATCAATACACCTTTACCACATGTCACCTATTTGTGACATCCACATCATATCTTCACATGAAGATGGAAAACCATCTTCACCATAGCATGGCCCTATACGTTATTGGTAACCTTTTAATCTATGGATTGAAGTTTATCAACACACAAATTAAGAAGTTATTAACTATCCAAACATATGATACTAGCAATAGAAAGCAGTCAAAGCAAAGTACAAAATTTAGACAACTATTGTAGAGGGGATGTAAATATCTCCCTTTTGAGTTATAGATGGTTGCAAAATATAGACCCTTTTTCCTAAGCCTCTTCCTTCCCTAAGAAAGGCGGAGTTCAACACTCCCAGCAAAAGACTCAGTAATAGACAATTAATATGAATCACAGGCACTAACACAGACATAGGCTCTTAACACAATACAGATACAGACATATACTAGATTCATAAAATTATATGATACAAACACTAATTAGTTAAAAATTTAAGAATATTCACAACTTATACTATCATATCACATATATATAAAGTCAATTTACAATATTTTTAGATATTTATAAATATCAAACTACTAATTTTTATTATTTTCTAAATCCTTCCAAAAACAAATATGGAACATACTTGATATATGTTATTTGCTTTGAGGAGCAGGCCGTGCGAATGAGTGGCGCGCGAAGGAGCAGCAACCGCAGGTGCTTGAGGAAGAAGTAGTGAGTTGTTGTTGTCGTGTACAAGAAGGAGAGATTAGGCCGCTAAAAATGAAAAGAAAAAATTTCTCAACTTTTGCTTATTTAGTTTTTGTCACCGTTCTTTTTAATTATTTTGAATTTGTTTTTTTTTTTCTCTTCCTTTTTGAATTCAACTAAATTTGGGTTCACTGGGCTTGCCACTTTTTATTGGCAGTCAAACAAAGAAAGAGAAATGTTTTTTATATCATTGAGATAGGTAAACATCTTGGATATCCGGAAATAGAAAGGAAAAAAAAAATTATAAAAAAAAATAAAAAAAATAAAATAATTGATAAAAAAAAAAGTTAAAGAAGGGTGTTAAAATATTAAAATTTTTTATATATACAAATAACATACCTCAACAAAAAAAAAAAGAAAAAAAAGGAGTTTTTGATCGTGTCAAACGTGTCCATGTTATATTTGAATCATGTCCAGCATATCCAACACCTCTTTAAGCCCAAAAAAATTAATTTTTTATTTGGACACGCACAAGTGTCCAACATGCACTCATGTCCCATATATGTTAGTGCTTATTCATCCCCTATGGCCAGCTGTATCGTTTTAATGAATTTTCTTCAGCACAGTGAAGGAATGAGGAACATTTTCGAAGCCTCCAAAGAAGGCAATTGGTTAAGAGACATTAAATCACAACAGAGGAAAGAGAGAGAGACAATTGTGAAACTTAATCTTAAACATTATTCATACTAATATATACAGAATAACAGTGAATACTAGTACATCTGCTATTATATGCGTGTACATATCACTTTGTATCCTTACTTTCTCCAAGTGTCGACATTGAAACTTGTATCTGAACATCATTTAGCCTCATTCAGCTTAGACAGCAAAAAGAGGCAACTAGAAGAAAGAAAGACGGAAGCACAGAAACATAGCAAATCTACAGGAGTGTGTATAATAGCCTTTTTACTTTTATCAAACAACCCAATCAGAAGCAGCATCACTATGACGTGTCCAACCTTGGTTTTTAGTTCATTGACAGTTGTTATCTCCAGCCATCTTGGTCGCTCCTGTAAAGGAAAAACAACATAGTGTAACTAACTTGAAAAACAGAGTTTGTTAATGTAGAATTGGTAAAGCTATTTTGGTAGAAAGTTAAACAAAATGAAAGGAGAGAAACTCTCCTAACTTATAGTAATAGAATTTTGATTGTAGAGAGAGAAAGAGAGAGAGAGAGAAATTGTTTGCCACTAGCTGATGGGTGGTTTAAGTAAGAGAAGTTCACCTACAAATTATGCTCTCTCTCAATATAATTCACCAAGTCATCCACATATATATATATATATATATATAAAAGAGAAAAGTGTGTTTTTTTTTTGCCAAAAGAGAATATTATTGTTATCTCTTTATGATAGAGAAAATTTATAATCCTCAAAAAAAGTTATTCAGCTCTTTTCATATTTTTTGTACAAAATTATATTTTTTTCATTTCTATATTTTAGCTGCATCATATGTTTGGTACCTAACAATAGTATCAGAGCTCAAGTTACTGATTGATTATTTTTTCGTTGCGAGTTACCATATTAAAAAAAAAAAAGGCAGTAAAATATGAAGTTGAGAAGTTTAATAGGAATAATTTCTCCCTCTAGAAATTGAAGATGAAGGCAATCCTAAGAAAGGACAATTGTTTACCAGCAATCGAAGGCGGACCTACTAGGATAGCTAATGACAAATGAAAAGATATGGATGATAGTACTGTTGCAAATTTGTATTTGACATTGGCTGATTCAGTCTTGTCAAGTGTTGCAAAGAAGAAGACAACAAAAAAATCTGGAATGCACTTGTCAAACTGTACTAGGTCAAGTTACTTCACAATAAAATATTTCTAAAAAAAAGGCTGTATCCTTTTCGAATGAGTGAATCCACGTTGGTGATGGATCACATCAACAATCCGAATACGCTATTCTCCCAGCTTAGTGCCTCAAAATATACAATAACAGAAAATGAGCATGTAGAACTTCTACTTCAAAGTCTACTTGACTCATATGATCAACTCATTATCAACATCACCAATAATAATATTGCCAATCGTTTAGCCTTTGATGATGTTGCCGGTGCTATTCTTGAAGAAGAATCTAGGCTCAAGAATAAGAAAGATAGATCGGAGAGCTCAAACAAGCTGAAGCATTGTCAATGACAAGAGGAAGATCAATGGAACGAGACTCCAATGAAAGCCATGGCCAAAGTAGATCAAAGTCAAGAAGAAGGAAAAATTTCAAATGCCAACAATGTGGCATGAGAAGGCACATGAAAAAAGATTGTTGGTGTAAGAAGAGGAACACAGAGAGGACTACAAACACATCATCTCAAGAATGTGTTGTGAGTACCTTTGATGAAGGAGAAATTCTATACAGCAAAGCGGCAATTGGTTCCAAAGATGGTAAACAATTCACTGATGTCTGGATAATGGACTCAGGAGCAACTTGGCACGCCATGACTGGTTTTGCACTTATGAACCTGTTTCAGAAGGATCTATGTTTATGGGAAATGATCATGTTTTGAAAATTGCTGGTGTTGGAGCTGTCAAAATAAAAATGTTTGATAGTTCCATTCGCACAATTCAAGGGGTACGATACGTGAAATGCTTGAAGAAGAACCTGTTGTCTATTGGGCAACTAGATGACCTCGGGTGCAAGACCCATATTGAAGGTGAGGTCTCGAAAGTTGTAAAAAGAGCTCTTGTGATGATAAAGACAGAAAAGATCGAGGTAAATCTATATACGCTTCTAGGAGACACGTTGCAGGAGGCATATGCATTAGTAGCATCAGACAGCCAATAAGAAATGACAATATTGTAGCATCATAAGTTAGGCCACATGTCGGAACGTGGCTTGAAGATTCTTATGAAATGTAATCTCATTCTAGGGCTCAAATCGATAAATTTACCATTTTGTGAGCATTGTGTGACAAGTAAGCAACATAGATTGAAGTTTAATAAATCATCTTCCCAGACCAAGTACATGCTAGACTTGATCCATTCTGATGTGTGGGAGTCACCAGAAATGTCCCTAGGAGAAGCAAAATATATTGTATCATTCATTGATGATTACTCCACGAGACTATAGGTGTACCCGATCAAGAAGAAGTTAGATGTGTTTCAAATATTTAAGAATTTCAAAGCAAGAGTAGAACTTAAATCCGAAAAGAGGATCAAGTGCTTAAGGACTGACAATGGAGGAGAATACATATATGGTAATTTTATCAAATTTTGCAAATAAGAAGATATTTAAAGGCAATTCATAGTTGCACATGCACCTCAGCAAAATGGTGTAGTAGAGTAAATGAATAGAACTCTCCTAGAAAGTACTAAAGCTATGTCAAGAACTGTAGGATTAGTCAAGTCTTTTTAGGCAGAAGCAGTTAAGACTGCCTATTATGTGATAAATCGTTCGCCATCAACTGCGATTGGTTTAAAGACACCAATGGAGATGTGGAATGGCAAGCCAGTAGATTATTCTTCTTTCCATGTGTTTGGATGTTCCGTATATGTGATGTACAACTCCCAAAAAAGAATAAAGTTAGATCCAAAATTTAGGAAATGTATATTCTTAGGTTATACTGATGGAGTTAAGGGATATCGCCGGTGGGATCTCACTGCCCACAAGGTTGTCATCAGCAAAGATGTGATATTTGCAGAAAATGAATTGCAAGGAGAACAGGGAAATAATAACAATGTTAAAGAGACTACTACAGTTCAGATCGATGAGGAATCTGGAGAAGATGATCCTTTTGAAGCAAAACCAGAGCAAGAAAAACAAGGACCTAAGGAGTCCAATGATATAGCAATTTGCCAATCAACCCGTGAGATAAGACCTTCGTCATGGCACTCAAATTATGTTATGGCAAGCCACGATGCATATTGTCTACTAACAAAAGATGGAGAGCCAACAAATTTTCAAGAGGCAATGAGCAATAAAGATGCTTCTTTGTGGATGACAGCAATGCAGGAAGAAATTGAAGCATTACATAGGAATCAAATATGGGAGTTTGTTCCACTACCAAAAGGTCGCAAAGCTATCGAAAATAAGTGGGTCTACAAGATCAAACAAGATAGCAATGACCAAGTGGAAAGTTATCGGGCAAAATTGGTTGTCAAAGATTATGCCCAAAAGGAAGGTATAGATTTTAATGAAATATTTTCTCCAGTAGTTAGACTAACCACTATCAAGGTGGTTTTGGCAATGTGCTCTGCATTTAATTTGCATCTAGAGCAACTAGATATGAAAATAGCTTTCCTTCATAGAGAACTTGAAGAAGAGATCTATATGCTCCAACCGGAAGGTTTTAAAGAGCAAGGGAAAGAAAACTTAGTTTGTAAATTAACCAAGTCTTTATATGGCTTGAAACAAGCGCCTAGGTGTTGCTGGTATAAAAGGTTTGATTCCTTTTTTATTAGCCTTGAATACAATAGGCTGAGTTCAAATCACTGCGTTTATCACAAATGGTTTGGTAATGATGAGTTCATCATTTTGCTGTTGTACGTGGATGACATGTTGATGGTGGGCCCCAACAAAGATCAAGTCCAACCATTGAAGACACAATTGGCTAAGGAATTCAACATGAAGGACTCAGGACCGGCAAACAAGATTCTTGGGATGCAAATACTCTGAGACAGAAAAGATAGAAGATTTGGCTTTCCCAAAGGAATTATTTGAGGAAAATCTTGCAGCGTTTCAATATGCAAGATTGTAAGCCAATTTCTACCCTATTTCCTATCAATTATAAGTTATTCTCAAGCATGTGTCCCATCAATGAAGCAGAGAGGAGTGAAATATCTCGGGTGCGTATGTATCAGCAGTGGAGAGCCTTATGTATACAATGATCTGCACAAGACCAGACATTGCTCAAGCAATAGGAGTAGTAAGCCGCTTTATGGAAAATCCAGGTAAAGAGCACTGAAATACTGTGAAGAGAATCCTTAGATACATCAAAGGAACCTCAAATACTGTATTATGTTTTGAAGGATCAGAGTTTACTGTCAAAGGATATGTTGATTCAGACTTTGCAAGTGACCTTGATAAGAGGAAGTCCACTACAGGCTATGTGTTTACACTTGCAGGTGGAGCTGGTAGTTGGCTATCTAAGTTACAGACTGTCATAGCATTGTCTACTACACAAGCTGAATACATGGCAGCTACTCAAGCATGCAAGGAAACTATTTGGATGCAAAGGTTAATGGAAGAACTTGGGCACAAACTGAAGAAAATTCCTGTGTATCATGACAGTCAGAGTGCCTTGCATATTGCAAGGAATCCAGCCTTCTATTCAAGAACAAAACATATTGGAGTACAATATCACTTTGTCAAAAAAGTAATAGAAGGGAGCGTGGACATGCAGAAGATACACACTAGAGATAACCTAGCAGATGTCATGACAAAGCCAATCAACACTTATAAGTTTGAGTGGTGTAGATCCTCATATGGCCTATCAGAAGCATAAGTAGTATGAAACTTGCAAGAAGGGAAAGGTTTTGAAAGTCAACTAAAATTAGCTTTAAATGGGAGATTGTAGAATTGGTAAAGCTATTTTGGTAGAAAGCTAAACAAAATGAAAGGAGTGAAACTCTCCTAACTTATAGCCATAGAATTTTAATGGTAAAGAGAGAGGAATTGTTTGCTTCTAGCTGATGGATGGTTTACATCAGAGAAGTTCACATATAAATTGAGCTCTGTCTCCGCATAATTCATCAAGTCATCTACAATATATATATATATATGAGAGTTTTTTTGAGAGGTATTATGCAATATAAATAAGAGAGAAGTGTGTTCTTCTTTTGTCAAAAGAGAGTATTATTGTTATCTCCTTATAATAGAGAGAAGTTGTAATCCTCAAAAAAAATTATTCAATTTTTTCCATATTTTTTGTACAAAATTATATTTTTTCATTTCTATATTTTAGCTGCGTCATATGTCTGGTGCCTAATAGTTAAGAAAAAAGATGAACCTGAACTAGTAATGTGCGGACAGGTAAACAGAAGAATATTAAGAAGGGCCAGATAATGCTGCAATCTCTGGTCCATCAATATTAGAGAAGAGGAATTTCCTGTATTTTGGAAAGCTAGTTTTAAAACCAATAAATATCAAATTTCTCTAGCTATGGACCCTTAAATTTAACTATGTTCTCCATTAACGTCTATTTAATATTCTACAGTAGTTAGTCTTCATCTCTATTCTCTCCGCATAATTATCTACCTACAGGTGGCTAACTACTAGTAATATTAAAAACTTTTTGAATTTATACACAACTAGTGTCTCCACTGGAACAAAGCTCCAAATAGCCGTAAACAATATCCCACACAGTGGATGGCAATAAAAAAAAAATCCTGTAATATTAACCCCCTTGGAGGACTTCAACAAAACAGTAATTATCTTTTTGGCATACCACAAACTACTGCATAACATGGATCAATTAAATGATGAATGAAAACATTCCTGGTTCTTTTGATTACCCATCTATTCTACAACAACCAAGTCTTGTCCAATTAGGTAGGGTCGACTATGGTCAATTTCATGGGGTGCAACACAAAGACTTCATAGGAAGTCACTCATCCTAATACTACTTTTCTCCAACTATGCTTAACTGTGAAGATCTGATGGTTCTGGTGCATTATTGCAGCTGAGTACCCATCCATGATTAATTTTTTCAGTTTTCCATGAAAGGATTCAACATCCAGCACATCTCTCCCTACATTTAGTTCAATTCGGCCTTTTTTTTTTTCAATTATTATTTTCTTGTTCTTTTAAATGGTCTAAATGCAGGAGAGGTAGGAACCATTGGAATACATAAGATATAAAATCCTGATGATCAAGATAAGGTTGACCAAGAAAGAGGATGTCCGAAAGCTAACCTTTAGAGTGAATAAACCAAAGAGATTTGATCTGTCAGAAGGTTTTTGACCTGGCAGAGAACCTGCACTACCAAGATTACTGACAAAGAGCTCATAGAGACCCATTCCAAAGACCAGCATCACCGTTCCTAAAAGATAGACATCTAGATGAACAATAAAGTAGAAGTTAGAAAGAAGCAAAGCACAACGAAAACAAATCCTCCTATAACAACCAAAGTTCAAACACAAAAGAAAGAATTAATGAAAAAAGAAAAATATGTTAAAAGAGCTCTACAGTCCCTCTGTAAATCCTTTCGATATACCTCTCAAAAAAACCCATGAGAAGAAACCCATATGTAATCCAAAAGTACAACTCTATCCCATAGAAAAGGTCCATTCATGCAGATGAACAGAATCTATATATCTCAGCTGCTATGGGATAAGTTATGTTCATTTATTCAGATATGGATCTGATACACAAATCATCGTTGACAATAATTGCAAATTAGAATAATGATGCTCTTCATGTTTCTATTAAGTAGTAACAACTAACAAAGTCAGATCAAAGTTCAGAAAAAGACATCTTGAGAAAAGTTGGCAGATATAAATATCTTGGTTGTTTAATTTTGAAATATGGTTATTAATCGAGATCTTATTCTGTTTATGTGACTAGGGACATATCAAACATCAAGCCAAAATGCCCTTCTGGGAAATTCTACCAATTTAATTTCATTGGTTACAAGGACTTATGTTAGATATCATCATGGACTTGATAAAGTGAAGAATAATGAATTGTGTAGTTAAGATATAGGACAAGAAGAAGCCAATTGCACAAACTTAATAGGAGTTTAACTTTAGAGAAACTCACCAACAGCCTCTATCAGCATTTGGATTACTTTACTGCGGTCTACAAGGTATGTTGAAAAAGACTCTGCAACAATTGTGCAGCCCTGCATGTTGAGGGATCAATAAACTAGAATGCATTAAAATGAAATTCATCATACATGGCATGTTGTCGTGTTACTTAATTATGTGAAACTGATTCAATTAACTCAACCAATCTGGGCAAATTAATACAGTTATATAAATTTACATACTCCAAATATATAAACTTTTCCTGTATTCTTCCCAAACTTCAATGCACACTTCCTCTTCCTTCATATCATTTTTCCACGGACAACTTTATCTCCTCATAAAGGTCTGATTGATACAAGAGAAGCATATATAGATAGAAGAGGTGCTGTGTATACATTACCATAATCGAACAGAAATTTTAGGAAATCTACAATATCTCCATGCAAGGATGCTGGAAGCACACTGATAGGAACCGATTAACAAACAAGTCTAGACTAGGAAGAATAAGAGGGGGGATGGGCCAAAGTAACTAATGGGCCGAATTGTACATATCTTTGGCAGTGTGATGCATCCAGTAAGGAGTTAGTTAGACGAAAACAGAATGGAGAGAGAAGGGAGTGAGTTAGTGAATTGGTAAGTGAAGAGTGAGAAGAGGAAGAGAAGGCTCTCGAAGATCCTACTCAGCAGTAATTATATGATTCCTGATCCCACTGGTCAAGAGTCATCAGGAATACATACAGAAACCACATTTCACCTATATTCCTCAAGACTTATAAGATGCATGCAGGGTAAAAACACCAGTGACCAAGCAATATCTATATAATCTATCTTTAATGAAGCCAAACTTTTGCGGGTTGGATATACAATTATTTAGTTGGGACAAAGTTGAACAAATGAACTAGGTGAGCAGCTATGGATCAAAGCTAGCGTATACTTACAGATTGGCTGAGGTACAGGCTTTAGCAGGACCATTGGGAATTTGGGATGTTTCTAATGGAATTGGTTGCGGTGGATATACGACAATTGGTAGTGAAGTAAACAACAAGAATCAAATAGAATCTAAACCTATAAAAATCCTAAACTGACACTTCTGTTTATTTCGTTTTTGGACATGAGATGAATGATGGCTTGTCAAATTAAGAAATAAAAAAAATCCACAGATATATGATCAGGGATGATTAAATCGAATTGATCTTTGTCAGCATAAAGCCATTAATCAGAAGAATTTGCATGTAGAATCTATAATTCACGTTGACATGAGAATACTAAATCGGGGTTGCTTTGTGGACCCCTACGTTAACCATCTTCTGCCTAACCAGCTTGTGACCAACACTTCATTTTCGAGGCTCCCTGTGAATATGTTCCACCATTCACATAAATTCACTGTCTAAGGGGTACCACAACAAGAATTGGGTAGTCTCCTCTAAATGTTATTTTAACTTCATGTCTTCATCTATGATGTGATTTAACCGACACCCCATTAAAGCGTACAATAATTTCGGTAATTTTGATCACATATACAAATGACAACCGTAACTATGTCAAAGTAAATTGAAAACCATACCTTGATAAAACATAGAAATGATCCAATTAAAGACCCAAAAACTCCCAGAATAGCCAGAAACCGGCATCTATAAATGACCTACAAAATCCATCAACCAAATCACAAAAAATAATCAGGCAAAGAAGCACCCGTATCTAAAACGATTCATAGGAAACAACTAAGGCTGCATTAACTAAGAATGAGTTAAAATAACCAAACCCCACGATTCCATTAGCTTGCAACAAACAAGGTATTCCAGCAGCATCATGCTAAAGTCTTTACCTTCTCAATGCACTCCTCTAAATTTTCCACCCCCCCGGGCGAATTCTGAGTCATAGCAGAATCAAAACAAGATTTCGAAGCAACACGCGGCGACGAAGAAGAATTAGCTGCGGATGAAGAAGAAACTGCGGATCCTGAGTTGCTGCAACTGCAAGCACAGTTCGGAAAGAATCTAGGGCCTTGACACCCCAACAAAGAGACCCTTTTCCCGTTTGAGCTCGACATGGAAATTTGGCCTTTGAGTGACAGTGGCGGCTCTTTCGTGAAGGGTCTACGCACCAATGTCTGCCACAGTTTCATCGTAGATTCCAACTGTTGTGCTTACAGAGTAGTGGTTTGTGTGAAAGAAGAGTGAGATGGGAAATCAATATCTATATCTATGTGGGAGTGTGTTAACGTATGTACGTCAGAAAAGAACAGCAGCATCAGCCACAAAACACGGACTTTTGATATACATTGAATTCTGCCTTTGTCTGTCTGGTTCCACTAGTTTAGTGACTAGGAGACAGGTGTGAGTGTGTGAGAGTGGGACTTTCACGGAGCGAATCTGCTCCATCTGGAACACCAAGCTAATACCTATCAGTTGTTTTTTTCGTACACATGTCATCATAAAAATCTGGCTGGCACCTTTTTTTTTTTTTTTGTTAATTTTTTTCTTCTCTGTCTGCAAAACTACAACGTTGGAAAAAAAATACACCAAGGTTTACGCGACACGTATATACTGTAATCATTTTTGAGTAAATATCACTTTAATTCTACAAAAATATCTCTAGTACTTTCTTTTCATCTCCATGATTTTTACCAACTAATTAATCAACATTACGGAGCGTACATAATTGGATCATTTCTCATATGATTGCAAGGCAATGATTTGGTAGCTGCTAACAGATTGAACAACACTACGGAGCGTGTATAATTGGGTCATTTGTCATAGGATGGCAAGGGAATGATTCGGGAGCTGCTCCATATTACACGCCACATTGTCATAAATTCTTAGGAGCGCTCAAGAATGTAATCCAGGAGAGAGTGTTTTAAGATTACTTAATTTAACGTACTGTTTTCCTCTATAAAACATGCTTAAATGTAAATAGATTGGGAAAAAAAATCTAAACCTTGTGTGATTTTAGAAAAATATTTTCAAAATTTTCTGAATTAAATATCATATTTTAATTTATATCAGTTTCTTATATATGTTTTACTAATCCGTGTTAGTAACTTTTTTTTAAAAGTAATTTTTAATATATTGATGGATTGAAAACTTAAAAATCATTTTTTTAATTAAAAACTCTTCAGTCTTAGTTCCTTAAGCAAAACCCTTTTATATTTACATGCAATGATATTTACGAGGTGGTTTAAATAAGACAAATTGAAATAGTTTTACACTATTAATTGACAAATAGTTTTAAGTTAGAGTAATATATTTATATTAAAATTGACTATCGTCGCTTTCAGTCTGAGAATTGTCTCGTCCTTTTTCTTTTATACAAAATTCGAACGCCTTTATATTTCTTCTTCTTCTTCTTCTTCTTCTTCTTCTTCTTCTTTTTCATCAAACGCCTTTATATTTCTCTTTTTTTTTTTATGGTCAAAACGCCTTTATATTTCAAAAAGACCAAGATGTTAAATTTTGTTTTTGTTCGTTTGATGTCAAAACGTTTAATCTTTTTTGTCCTTGTTACTTCTAGTCCACAATTCGTTTGGGCCAAATCTTGACGACCCAAACAAAGGAAGCCCATTCCTTTCACCAACTTTGTTCTCCGTTGACCCAAAAAAAAGAAACCTGTTTTCTGCGCAGGAGATAAACATGTAGTAACTGGTGAGGCTGCGTTAAGCCTTGATATGAAGCATGGATATTTTTACCATAGCAATAGCAAACTATAATGAATTTAAATGTTTATTGATTGCTAATTTTTACAGCAACCACATAAAAACTCACTAAATGTAACAATTAACAACAAAGATTCCATAGTTTACATAAATGTCAGTACAATCATTCAGCAAGTGAAAATGTATCGATTGATGACACTGCTCATCCAGCTAGGAATGCATTCCTGAGTAAAGCTTCAAAGTCTAAAGCCGGGAAAGGCAAAGACATAGTTGGTATTTGCCAATACAAGTTTGGTATATATTTACTTTTCCCATGATTAAAAATATAGTAGTAACCCAAACCAAGATGCCTAGATGGGGAGAGGCGTATACCATGTAACAAAATGTACAACAAAATCAGCACAAGTTAGCCTTGAACAAATGCTTTAAAGCTAGGAAAGGAAGATACCAAAACCTTCCCACCAATTAGAGTTAAGGAACCCAATTTTCAGCAGTTCCCTCCCCATCTAAACTTTGCACAGCCCCATAACTCTTCTCTCCCTCAAGCCTCAATAAAACTCAACATATACACCACATGGCTTGATCTTGTCCATCGAATCTCCATGCAGTCCTCCCCTAGTCAAGGGCTGCCCCACCACACTCCCGGCCGCCATGGCCATGATGAGGCTGTGCAGCACCATTCTAGAAGGAGAAGACGACTGGTCACTGGTCAACGTGGCCACACAAACCCCTTAATCTGGCTAGTAGCCGTTCTTTGCACAATCATAGCCATGGCTGTGATAGTTGCAGGCATTGTAGTTTTTGTGGCATACATGGTCATCCGCCCCAGGGTCCCCATCATCAGCATCACCAATGCTCATCTAGACCTTTTCAGGAATGACTATGCTGGCCTGCTCCAAACCCAGCTCAGAATTGTTGTGATGGCACAGAATGGGAATGCCAAGGCTCATGCAACTTTCTCTGACATAAGGTTCAACCTTAGCTTCCAAGGCCAACCCATAGCAATGATGGTTGCTGAACCCTTTGAGGTCCCCAAGAACAGTTCAAAGTACCTCAACTATTTTGTTCAGTCCTCGTCCATACCCTTAACGCCTAAACAGATGGAGGTGGTTGATGATTCGTGGAAGCTAAATGTGGTAAGCTTCGATTTGAAGGGGAATGCTAGGACACAGTGGAGAGTAGGGCCTTTAGATTCTGTTAAGTTCTGGTGCAATCTTGAATGTAAACTCAAGTTTCACCCCTTGAACGGGAGTTACATTCCCTCGAGGTGCACCTCCAAATCAAAATGATTAATTCTTTCTTCCATTTTGTTTAGCTGTGTACACAAAAATGGACAAAGGTTTGGTACATATCTTTCACACCTCATGACTCTGCCTCTCTATGTGGTTCAAGTTCATCAACTTCATTGCATATGTCTTTTAATTCCCGACATAGATTTTCAGGTAATAAAATTGAGATCTTTTAGATTCTCTGCCTTTAGCAGGTGATATTTAAATCCTGCTAGATAGCCCTGCAGCAATGTATTATGAACAAGCTCTTTCTAGGAAGCTTATGCCTTTAATGATAGTGAAAAAAATATATTCTTCATTATGTGTACGGAACAAGTTTGTCAATTGTTGATTCACCGAAAAAATCAAGGTTTATCAATCAGTTTATTTGCTACAATTCCTTGTTCTTCAATTCACTGATTTTATTTATTTATTGGCATTTTGTAGCTGGCTACCAAATTCCAATTAACAAGAGGAAAAGTAAATATTTAATTTCTTTCTTGGATAAGTAGTGGGAAAGGAGACATTGAAATTGCCGAAACTGCAGATTAGGCAATTTGTTCATTGAAGATTTCGTGTTTGGCTGGTAAAAGGCCATTTCCTCCAGAGCTAAGCAAACCCAGAAATATGGGTAAGATGTTACGAAATTCAGATTGGCACCGCCAAGGATAGAGATTGAACCAGGTGGAAGAGACTAGAAAAAAGCCAATCATGCCTACTACAGGATTAAAAAGGGGTGTCAAATATTAGTCCTTCATATCTTTTGACACCTTTATATCGTCGCTTTTCTCTCGAGCCTTGCAAGTATTAGGCAACATTTGGCTTGGCACACTACCTTTGCCTTTACACAAACCCCTTTTTTTGTCATTATTTTACTTTTCTCCCTACAATATGTGCATAATGCATTAACCGAGTCCATAAGGGTCACTTCCGAGGTGAAACTTGGATGCATATAGTGTCAGTTGGAAGCAGCCAGAATGTCCCAGTTACTAATGGCCGAAGGCTTGTTTGGGGGGGAAAAAAAAAGAAAAAAGGGTAATTGGTGCTCTACAGTAGATGTCCATGTACGTTGAATATAATAATAGATTTAATTTATATAGACAATCACTTAAAAAATTTTTACATGAACGTCTAATTATGTAATATCACATCAATAAAAATGTTCAATGTAATTATTTTTTATTTTAAAAATTTTACAAATAAAAATATATAATTAGATAAATGATAATATAAAATTCTTTTTATATTATAAATACATCAAGATTAACA
Source organism: Pterocarpus macrocarpus (assembly GCA_031439585.1). Taxonomy (NCBI): domain Eukaryota; kingdom Viridiplantae; phylum Streptophyta; class Magnoliopsida; order Fabales; family Fabaceae; genus Pterocarpus; species Pterocarpus macrocarpus. The sequence continues at coordinate 65,335,709 of CM062520.1, read as the reverse complement.
TCTACAATAATTTGATGTCTAACTCTCTATCTTTCAGCTCCTAATGTGCTGTCTAATGCTCTAATTGATTTTTCGTTTTTCTTTTTCAATAATATTGTTTATAATGAGAATATATTATTATATTAATGTATATCCATAAGATAAGTAACTCAAAATTTATAGGGTTATTGGGAGGAAGAGAACAAACATTACAAAAAGCTGGCCCGCTTCATATGCGTTTGGAAGAGGGTGCCAAATGAATGCAAATAGTTACTTCAGGCCTACATCGATCCTAGCCTGAACCCGGGCCTTACTCCCGATGTACATGAGAGACGACGAGACCAACGCTTCATGACCCCCAAAAGATAAAAAGGATTAAAAAAAATAATGAAGACGACTACCGCTTAGTCCTCTACTTAGCTTTATCCTTAATTTCTGCTCATACCAAAAATATTTTCTGACCACACCAAAAAAGAAAAACTCCTTAATTTCTGCTACGAAACAAAGCAAAAGCTAAATTTACACACAAAAATAAAAAGACCCCAGATTAGGTCAATCATGAGAGCCCCAACGAGACACGTGACTCCCAATCTGAGGATAGACGTGGCCCTTCTTCAATCAATCTCATTCTTTTATGTAACTTTAAACAGAAGTTCTTCTCCTTTTTTTTGTTTTTTTGAACTGATTTATACAGAAGTTCTTCACTGCCCTTAAAATAAGAAAAATTATTATTTTATATTGTTTGATATTTATCAATTTAATTTCTTAAGAAATTTTTGTTTCTTAATTTAATTATATTTTAATATCATGATTAAAATATTAGATAATAAATAATATAAAATCATAATTTTTCTTGATAACCTTGATAAACTTAAAACAAACGAATGTACATCGAATAAAATAAAAACTTAATTTTATTATAAATATCTCTAAATATAATATGTTAAATTTATATATAGGTAAAAATATCTTATTATCATAAGGTATATTATGATTATTATATCAAAATAATAATCGTTCTTATTTGCAAGATATATCCTTAGGCTGTACGTGGCAGCTTGAAAACGCTTTCATTGCCACGTACGCACCATGCACTCCCTTCAAACTCACACACTGCTTCGGTACTTCTACTTGATTTTGCAGCTGGCCCTTCCTCGTTTGTCTTTCTCTTTTTTCTTTCTCAGCTTTTTACCACTGCTCTGCTCTGCTCCACTCCACTCTCTCTCCATTCCCATTTGCATGCAGTGTAAGTCCCACTCTTGGCTACTCTCCTCTTGCCAACGGATTAGTATATTCTTTGCCACCCCTTTTGCCTTAATTAATTGTGTTTTTATTCTCGTTTTAGTTCTTACATTTGCTTGATCAACTCAGAAATATCGTCCCTTATGCCTGAGGATGATTCATTTTGTTATACTAAGTTTACCTGTTTTTTAGCTTCTGATTCTATCAATCATTGTTTGTGGCGGTGTGCTATATGTGGAGCTGTTTGGTACATATGTATTGCATAACATATGGTTGAAGCGTAATGCTGATATAGTTAAGGAAGGAGAAGTTTCTGTGTTTACTCTTTGCCCTTGGTATAGGATATAGGGTAATCTACTTTGGCATTATAATCAAGGGTAGTTTCAGAGGTGTCACTGTCAGACATGCAGAGGGATTTGAGGGTTTTATCATATTTTCTTCTTCATCTCTCTCTGTCCTAGACAGAAGTGTGTTTTTGATTGCTATTTTTCATGCTGTAGATGCTAGGATTTTGCTTTCAATACGTATCTGGATATGGAACTGGGTTCATTCTCTTGCTAATTCATGTATCAATAAGCACGTACAATGCCAAAAAAGCTGTCTCTATGGTAAAACTAGCCCAATTGGTAGTATTATTGATCATTGGACTCTGGATCTAGATTCATCCTTCATCGAATAATTCTGCCAATTGTGCTGCATGGGTATCAAGCAACGAGATTTGAGGGAAAATACACCTCTCCACAGTGGCAACAGTACTATTACTAGGCAAAAGTTAGTTATTTCTATTGGTGTTAATAGTTAGAGTGAATATCAGTTGCTAAAAGTAGGGTTGAATGTTTGAAATTGTCTTTGGATTTTCTGTATATGCCTTTTGAGTCATAAAGACAGGAGATGGATTTCCTATTTCTGTTATAAAGTGTTGCTGCACCTTTTGCCTCCTAGGGCATGTGTTTAGTTATATTTAGTCTAGTCATTTAGCTGCAAGCTTTATACCTATTTATTTTCACTGTAGTTCAGTCTTCAATTTTTTTTTTTTTTTATATAGATGGATTTATTGATATTGCAGGATGCCGTGATCAACTGTATCAGTGCTAACTTTTGAACATGTAACATTTAAGGAGGGAGAACACTCATTTTAGTGATTAATGGCATTGATTTCTGAGCTATTGGCTAACATAATACTCTTGGTTACAAGGCCTTTCTCTCTACTCAAACTGGCATGCTTGTTTGGTGTCAGAACTGCACTACTTTTCATTTATACTTGGACGGAGTTGGTCAAGACTACAATTATCTTCCACATAAATATAATATTGGGAATTATATCATGGACTTTTGGGCTTATCTCCCTACCTGCAAGAGTTATGAACGCCTTTCAAAGGGAGAGGCAGGTTAGTTTTCATTCTGTAGTTGTATTTGTTTTAATTTATGAGACGTGCCCCTTGCATAATCCAATTCATCTTGCAGTAAATTATATGATGACTGGTTTGCAATTACAGGTTTTGGTATCTGCATGATACAATTTATTTTGACCCACATTGTAGATAGAGAAAATTGTACTCCAACATTTTCCCTTTCTTAGTGCTGAAGGAAGGATTTGCTCTCTAGCTAGAACTTGAGCTTAATGGATAGGGGTTTTGATTATCGCAAAGAAACATACGTCAAAGATTTAGCACTAAATATAATTTGAAAGATCAGATGAGATTGACTTCCTTACTGAAGCAAGACAAATTCAGGTTCAAATCTGTCAATGAAAGTAGGAAAAGTGAGGCTGCTATAGGTTTCTAAAGAGATGGGAGAACGAAAACAGAGAAAAGAATCATGGGAGAGGGGTGTGGGACACTATAGGTAACCATACCTTTGATAGGCTAAAGAACATGGAAACTATTGTTTCATTAGGTTAGCAATACTCACCGGCTGAGACTATTGTAATCATGTGTCTTTTGCCAGTTGCATCTATCCTGATATGAGTGTCTTACCAGCTCCCCATCTTCCCTGTAGTCTTTCAACTTGATTTGTAAGCCACAATAATAAGCTTTCATTAAGTTCCATATTGCCTAATGATACGGCCAAGATAGTCTCTATAAAACCTTAGGCATCCCCCATTGAGCTAACTGTTGTGCCGGAGTTAGGCCCACAATCTTAAGAATCTGCTCAATTTTTACTCATTATCAGCCTTCATCCTAGTCATTAAGATTCAAGAAAAGGAATGGGAATGGGGTGGGGAGGTTGGTGCTGTTAGACGCTCAGGTAATCTTTTCTATGTCTTTTGTGGCCTCGCCTTTTTGTTCTTCTCCTGTTCAAAGTATATGTTAATATATTTAGATCCAAATGGTGGTTATGTTGTGACGCAGCTGGAACAAAAACTGCAACAAATGCAGAATGACTTGGAGAATCTGGTGTGGGATCATAAGGAACTTCAAGAACATTTCCAAATGGCTGTCAAAGAGCGCAGAATGATGGAGTTACTAGTAGCAGAGCTTGAAGAGGAGCATGATATGGCCGTTGCAAAAATTGGAAAATTAGAGAGAAAGGTAACTATTGGAATTTATCTACTTACATATCTATCTAACTGTTAAGATAACCTGAAGGTTGAAATTTATCACTTGCTTCATGTTACCTGTTGAAAGCCTTTTACTGTTGAGTTTGTGATATTTCTCTGCAGGCATGAGGACAACTTGTTAAATTTTTAATAAAATTAAGTGCTTAAGAGCATATTCTCTTTTGGAATTGTCTTCAATAAACATTTCATTTTGTATTTAAAATGCTAATAGGTTAACAGAGTAGCAGACTAAAGGCTACTGTTGTTAATTTTATATCCTATTCTATAATTTGTTATTTCTAGATAATTATGATTCAAGTATTCACTTTCTGGAAGTTTGTACACTTTGAAATCGGAATACGTTTTAAAAGAGCCTTCAAAGACTGTGTTAAGTGTACCTAGATGTATGGACTTAGCTTCTGGTTGACACTAAACAATGAGCAATATGTTAACATCTGTAATTGTCAGAAATTTAAATCAGTATTATTCTTATGCAAGTATTTGTTGGACTTGGCTAGTTAATAAGGAAAAAAGTCCATATAGACCTACCCTAAGCAAAAGTGAGATAAGTATTTACTAGTAAATGTCACTCGTATTTCTGTTGTTTAAGAATATCTGAAGTTGGCACCAGTTCCATTGTATTAAAAGATTGTCCCGCAACTTGGTTAAGATGCTATAGGTTGAATTTATGACAGAAGATATGTTAAATAGATGTTCAGTAACTTAAAGATGCTAAAATTATTTGGCTTTTTTTGGTTTTCTACTGATCTAAGGACCCTTACTATCGTTGTTCTATCCAATTTTCCACTTGAATTGTCAAGTGGGAATTTTAAGTTTCTACAATTATGTCCATGCACAGAAAGCTTTTCCTGATTTGATGACTTGTTACTTATGTCTTCTTGACAGTTGCGGGACCAGATAAATGAAAATCGTAAGCTCAAAGAAATTCAAGGCAAGGCATACTGGAGCTCCAAGGATCAAAATAACACTGACAATGGCCAAAACACTGATGACAGCAGCTGTAGCATTCCCCATTCTGTCCTGCAATGGGACCCCACTTACAATGGGAGTGGAATTGCCCTCCAAGATCTGCTGATTCCCAAAGATATTTGGGAAGATGACAGCAAGGTTAGAACTGAGTTGCTTAAACTCTTGAAACCTGGACCAAAGCCAGGGGTTGTTCACCAAGGCAAACCTGAAATGATCTCAAAAGATGTAGAAGTGAGTGAAGTACTTGATCATCGCCGAGATGTCGCACTTTCGCAATCACTTTTCAGTGCCATTTTATCACTTGTAGTTGGGGTGACTGTGTGGCAAGCTGAGGACCCTTGCATGCCTCTTGTTGTAGCTCTCTTTACAGTAGTAGGCATGTCCTTGAAGAGTGTGGTGCAGTTCTTCTCCACAATTAAGAACAAACCTGCATGTGATGCAGTTGCTCTTTTAAGCTTCAATTGTTTCATTCTTGGCACTCTAACCTACCCCACCCTTCCAAGGGTTGCTCCAACACTGTTAAGGCTTATGGACCAAACCATGAGCCGGTTCGGTCTTCTTTCCTTAGCTTGACATTACTTTTCTTCTCGGTTGTGTTCTTTTATGTGCATTATATTCTGAATTTTGAGTCTCTTTATCGTGGTGCACGCATCTTACAGCTTGTACAATATGGGGAATCTCTGTAATTTTGTTGTCTGTGATGATATTTTATGTTTTCTCAGTTGCCAGCACACAAAACATAGAAAGGGAGTCGTATGTCAGTATTTTTCCACTTTTCAGCTATGCAGTAAGAGCCTTGGTTACATTTTGTTAACTTTGGATAATGTTCCGCTAGGATTATTCAATTTGGCGATGCATCAATATATGGTTTTCAAGATGAGGCTCTAGAAGAAATGCATCAGTTAAACTTCTACTAAAAATTTCAACATCCCAGAGTGAATTTGCTTGTACTTTCCAAGAGTTCAAAAAGTTCAGGGCTCTATCCAAATTTTTGCAAAGATAGGTTTTCAGCCACCAATATCATTGTTGATCAGTGGAAGAAGGGGTCCATTCTATATTTCGAAATGTTTAGACATTCCCATTAGGTGATGACACATTGACACCTGTTAGGTTATGGATTTTGACTATTCTGTTTTCAGTTGATGTTGGGGTCCCATTCAGGATAGTCTCCTTGATTGTTCTATTATGAGAAAATGTAGTGGTTGCACCTTTATAAGGGACTTTATGGTAGGCCTAAATAAAGCAGCATGAGGATGTGGCATAAGGTTAACCTATAGTGCTGGAAGCATATATATCAAGCTAGATCATCCGCCCCCACTTTGCCACTCCTGTCACCATCTTTCCAATTTTGAATTAAGAAGTGGATGGTGCTGGCGGGACCAGTATCTTTTGGGTTGATCTATCTGACAACGACCTATTTCAGTAGGGGCTGAAGATAGATCACATAAGTTGATGTTAGCTTTTCCCCAAGCATATGCCTATACTCCAATTGAAGCATTTGCACTGTCTTGGGACACATCCATGGTGAAGGAATTTATTTGGTCAAATGCCATTGAGGTATGTACCTCATTGCCAATAAAGATATCATATAACCCCTATGGTATTAGAATAACAAATGAAGGTTATCTAATTATGTGCGACCTACTCTACTTTTAGCATATATTCTATTTCTATATATGCTCTATTACCTTCGATTCGAAAAGCACTGTCTTGTGGGAATTATTATGGAAGCTGAATTTAGCACCCACTTGTTGTACCACGACTTCAGCAACAACAAAGACGTAGAAAGGGGTAGGCTCACTTTCCCTTTTTCTTCTCTGTGTGACATAGACATGTCCTTATGCGTGTTTACATACAAATTGGGTGGTGCTGCCGTGAAAGTAAACATTCAACGATCTCTCGTAACAAAATGATGAAGTTTGGAGCGTCGTGTATCATATGGTACCATGCTGTGACGTTACCCCATGTGGTTTAGATTAGGCAATTCCCTATTGCTAGTCTATTCACAGCCTAAGAAATTCATAACTCCCTTGCTTGAACATGCAAGGGAAAGGTTCAAATGATAGTACACATTGGGTGGTGGATCTTAGAGGGAGAAATCGGCAGTGTCTCACTCGTTGACTAAATTATGTGATTGAAGCCTAACATGGAAAGAAGCCAAAAGTTAACCGTGTTATATGCATCAACTACACATGGCTTTACAATTAGGACACTAGAGAGATATATATTTAACATGAATATTTAATTGATTAGAGTGGGTTGACATTTGTTTTCTTGCACCAAGTTTTGAGATATTGTGTATAGAAAAAATTAACATTATAGAAGAATTTTATCTTAATAGTGATCTGAACTTGAGTCAGATTACAGTGGTGGTGTAAATAATAATAAAAAAATTATATATTTAGTTATACTCATATTTTCCTGTCTTTCCCTTAAAGATTAACATCTGATAGCAAAATCTTGAAGATTTCATATCAAAATTAAACTTAAGGCAAAGGGAAAAGGTGTTTGTATATTTAAAATTGACACATTTTTCAAACACCCACTCACATGTTTGAAAAGAAACATTAAAAGAAATTTTAAAAAAAAGTACAAATCTCTTATTTCATGCATTTTGTATGGGATGTCACCATTATGTTTAAAAAAGATATGTACAAATATCTATAGGTTGTTTATTTCCTTTAGAGTAAAAGAATATAGAAAATACTTCTTTGATTACCTTTTTCTTCCCCTCAGTGTGGGTGTTGACTTGCCTTAATTGGTGTCTCAAAATTTAAGCTCAAATATCAGTAATCCCTCCTCTGAAATTACTGTTCGGCTCAGTTTGGTTATATTTTTAGAAGATTTAAAAAGGCTTTTTATGTGTAAAAGCTTTTTTTAAAAATTTTTTTTGAGAGAAGTAGCTTTAAAGTTATTTTTTATTTTAAAAAAGATTTTTTAAAAAAGAATTTTATTATTATTTTTACATCAATAATTAAAAATAATTTTATTTTATTATATTCAAATAAAAATTATTCTCTTAATTTATTTTTGATATATTTAAATTAAATAAAAATTATTTTTTTAAAAAAAATTTCTTAAAAAAAATTTCTTTTAAAAAATATTTTTCAATAGAACTTATTCTAAAAAGTTAGGCCAGACACACTTCATTCAAGTTGGAAACAGTGGGACAGTCATATAACTCACGTAGGTGGAAGATATTTAATTCATCAAAAAGGAAGGTGCGGAGAGGAATATGCACCAAGCGATTCGTGCGTTTTGGACATTAACTTGTTTTTACTTTTTACGAAGGAAAAACAGAAAATAGGAACAGAGGACAACCATCTTTTATTTTTTGTTTAGGTAGTTAAAAATTGCTTATTTATCATTTAAAAAAAAAAACTCATTGTTTGCTGAATTCTAAAAGTAGTGAATTGATCATAATTTTTATTTGAGAAATGATTTTTAAACTTTCAAGTAGATATCTTAAACATCAAAAAAATATAAAAGAAAGTAAAAAGAGTAAAATAATTGATAGAGTAAGAAAAAAATAGAAAAAGAATATTGGAGTATCTATTCTTTTTGGATGTACAAATAAGAATTTTTTTCATTTTATGCATATAGAGGTTGGTTATGTTCTTCTCTTTTGTTTCGTTTAACTTCATCTAGATAGAAAGATTTGTTTTGAGGTCAAATAAATTATTAATAAAGAAGTATTATTTGCATGTATGTTTTTTTTGGCCTCTATGTCGATATATTTTCATTTATTATTGGATTGGATGTGGATCTTATTTAATTTGGATCTCACATCCTATTTGATGGTGATGGGAGTGCGTCGGTAGAGAGACAAAAAAATTATGTGTACAAATAACATGACTTTTATTAATATGATCGCAACAGGGTGGATAGTGTTTTATGTCTCTAGAGAGAAGTAGGCAACACATAAAAGGTGTGAAATTGTTCAAATTTTATTCAATCACACGCACTGATGTTCAAACTAATTTTTGTGTTATCAAGAATTATTCCTTCAAAAAATATGGCAAGTATGATTAAGAAATATGTACTTGCTTTGAAAAAAACAATTCCTAAGAGTCTGTTTCTTCTTAAGTCACCAGGGCACTACATATATATAGCATTAAACAAATTTTTTTTTCCTTTTATGAGTGGTATTCATTCGGGTGCCTTTGTTTCTTTTTTTTCTTATATATATAAAGTGATTTTTTAACTATTAAAAAATTTATTTTTTATCAAAGTTACTTATTTTATCTTTTATTCAAAAATTAAAAACAATATTTTTTTTCAATTTTTGAGTAGAAATTAAAATAAATAACTTTAATAAAAGTAATTTTTTTAATTGAAAAAATTATTTTTCTATCAAAATAAGCTAAACCAAATATACTCTTATACACATTTTGAGTAATTTATAGCTTTAACTTGATTAATTAAAGAAAAATTATTTACATTAAATTAAAACATTTATGAAGATAATTCTTTTTTCTTTTTTTTTTTTAAAGTGATGAAGATGTTTCTTAAGCCTAACTTTAAGTAATAAATATATTTCTGTATACCTACTTTGGCATCTTAAATTAATTTTTATTGAGTCATGTATTTAAGATAAATTCCAACGTGTTCATGAGTAAAATAAAATTTCTACTGTTATGTATTTTATACTATTAAATGCATGTAATGTGTTTCCTCAACTAGAAATTAATCGTGGTCACTACTGCTCCAATTGCAATTTTTAATAATCATCAACAACTTTTGTAATCACAGTCCACTTAATTGCAATCGCATTAATAATTTAAAAATTTCTCTATACTTAAATTGAAATAATTCAACAATGTTTTAGTTGATTCAAGTGGTTTGCCACTTGTTCTTCATAAGCAATATCTCGATTTTGAATATTATAAATGGGGAAAAAATTAGCATTGAGTAAATTTTACCCTCATAATAAGTTAATCTGGCTAATAATTTAAAATTTTCCCTATACTTAAATTGAAATAACTCATTAACGTTTAGTTAACTCAAATAGTTTGGCATTTATTTCTCTTAAATAATTTCTCAGTTCGAGTCTTATAAACAAAAAAAAATTAATATTAAGATAACTTTATCCCTTATAATAGTGTTTGAGCATGAAACCAATGATTTTGACCCAAAAAACAAAAATTGAAATAACTCAAACAAGTAAATCATTTTTTTATTTTGAATTTTTTAAATAAGAAATTATTTATGACTTGTTTGTTTTGAGAGAAAATAAGGAAAGGGAAGTGTGAAGAAAAAAAATGGACAAAAAATAGGATTTTCATCTCGTTTTGTTTGCAAAAAAAATAGAAGGTGGAGAAAAAGTGGGGTGTGGAGCCCATTGCCAAAAATTTCCTCACCCTCATGTGTAAAAAATGGAAGGGAAGAGATTAAAATGAATCAATTGACACTTATATCCTCTATTATAGGTTAAAATATTAGAATAATAAAAAAGTTTTAGTATTCACATCAAATTTATTTTATTTAAATAATTAATTTTAAAATAAAATTTATCATTTAAATATTAATAATATTATAAATTATTTATTTATTTAATTTATAGAAAATATTTAAAAATTAAACTAAAATAACATATTTATTTTTTATTATAATAAAAATATATATTATTTTAATATATTTTTTTATTTTTTAACTAAATATATAAAAATAAAACATATATTATTTTATTATTTTATTTCTTTTTATCTTATTTTCTCTGCCCACCCAAACAAATCATAAAACAAAGGTAAGCTATACAAGTTATGTTAATATATAATCCCAAAAAATTAAGGAAATGAGCCTGCACGTGCGTGGTGGCATTACACTTTCCCCCGGTGCATAAATTTGCAGGCTTTAGACCCTAAAGACATCATAATTATGTTGACAAAGTTGTGGACAGCAGTTACTGTAACTATTGTTATTTGTTCCTGAAATGCCGGGTGCAGACGGGGCTCCCCAGACATAAACTAAAGAAAAGACCATGTCAATGATAATTTGATACAAGACGTTACATAATTTCAGGTGTAGTGAAGCCATTTCGTGGTAGAATATTGGTACATCATCCTTCCAAGGTGGCCTACACGGCCACCGCTGCCCAGTTGCTCCAGCTAGCCTTTCTAGTCTCCAATGATGACAGTGCTCTTTACTAAGCAGAGTTTGCCGTTGACTAAGTGCGTGTTTAGTTCGAATTGATTTTAATTAAAATTGATTTTAATAGAATTAATTTATTTAAAATTAATTTTAAAATAAAATAATTTATATTTAATAATTTTTTTAAAAATAATTCTAAAAAAAATAAAAAAAAATTTACTTCTCCTCTAATTAATTTTAAAGACAAAATTAATTCTTAAAATATATAACTAAACAACCCAAAATTTGGTCAAAATCGATTTTGACCATTCAAAATCGATTCTAATGCTGCTAAAATTTTTTCCAAACATGCTATAATATTTTAAGCCGAATTCAAATTGTTTTGATCATGTGTTGAAGACAGAAAAGAAAAATTGTAAGTGTCAATTCTTAAACTAAAAAGAATTTTTGGAATGTATTGTCATAATTACTAGAGGTGTAAGTGGATCGGATTGATCAAATGAATTTGAAGATTTAAATTAAATCAATGGAATCAATTCGGATCAATTTGGGTAATCAGTTCATTTTCAAGGTGGAACGAAATTAAACCAATTATTATTAGTTCGATTTCAAATTTATAATTTTTTAATTCGATTACTTAAATATCCAACCTAATCATCGGATCAACTAATTTTTTTTAAAATTTTTAATATTTCAAAGTTTTGCACTTAAATTTCTAATAACATAATCATTTTTTATTATTTTATTAATATTTATTTAAAAAATTTATTTATTTATATCATTATTAAGTATATTATAATCAAGCTTTAAATTATTATTAGCTGTTATGAAAATAAATTTTTTTAAAAAATATAATTTTTTATTTTTTACTTCAATCCAATAATCCAAACCAAACCAATCCGATTAAGTTTGATCGATTCGAATTTATTTTTCACTCAAACCCCGTTCAAACCAACCCATTTACACTCCTAATAATTATGTTCAATTTGACATTTTTAAAATTGTAGTACTGGCTTGTGTTCACATGAAATTGTTTTGTTTTGCTGCTAAATTGAGTAATACCACAACTATTGCACTCTGCACCATATTGCATAAGAAAAAAAATCAGCAGAGATTTAGCCAATTCATGTCGCTATTTTTTACTTTTCATAACTACAGACAACAGTTAAAAATAATATTAGCTAAGTTCATGCATTTTTTTTTTCAATTTCAACAGTTAAATTATAATTACTTATTATGAAAATTATTTAAATCAAATTTTATAAAAATTAAATATTAATAAGAATATAATAAAATAGTTTTTATTGATGTAGATTTTAAACCTTTAAATTAAGTTAATTTTGATATATATATATATATATATATATATATATACCTGTTGCCAACATTGCCAAAGGGATACCTTCTCTCTCCGTTGTCTAGATATTTCTTAGTTTGGCCTTCAAACGTTAGAGTGGGAAGCAAAATAATATTACGTTTATGCATATATCCTTTTATCTTCTGATTTTTCTATGACTGTTAAATAATTTGTACAAGATACTAGCAAAAATTATTTGCACATTGCAAATAATTTTTGCTAGTATCTTGTACAAATTATTTAACAGTCATAGAAAAATCAGAAGATAAAAGGATATATGCATAAACGTAATATTATTTTGCTTCCCACTCTAACGTTTGAAGGCCAAAGCAAATAATTTTTGCTAGTATCTTGTACAAATTATTTAACAGTCATAGAAAAATCAGAAGATAAAAGGATATATGCATAAACGTAATATTATTTTGCTTCCCACTCTAACGTTTGAAGTGCAAATAATTTTTGCTAGTATCTTGTATAAATTATTTAACAGTCATAGAAAAATCAGAAGATAAAAGGATATATGCATAAACGTAATATTATTTTGCTTCCCACTCTAACGTTTGAAGGCCAAACTAAGAAATATCTAGACAACGGAGAGAGAAGGTATCCCTTTGGCAATGTTGGCAACAGGAAAAGAAAGACAACGACAAAAGAACTACCTTGGGAATCTTATTGAATTTTTATGTTATATCGTCACCTTCAACTACACGTATAGAAAACAAGACATAATTATTCTCTCACTTTCCGACTTAAAAGCTTTTGGAAACATAAATTAATAGTTGATTAAAAGAATATCCCTCCACGCCTTTCGTATAAAGTGGATTCAATTCTCTGTCTTTTGCTTATATGCCCAAATTGTCAAAAGTTAATCACAAGATTAGGCAATGAAAATATTACAATAACAATAAAAGTGACTTTTAGCTGGTGAAGCTATACTGTTTTTGGCATAAATTTTAAAGCACGTTATGGTTCAACCTTAAGAAAAAACAAGTAACTTCATTATTTATCATTTGCAGATATATATTCTAATATCTTCTCGAATGATCCTACTTAAAAAATGTTAATTTAGCAGAAAATGTTGCTCTTTGTTATAAAATAATGAAGAAAGAAGGACGAGGGAGAAAAGAATAACAAAACAATAAAGAAGTAGAATAAGAATGAGAGAATTCTATTCTTCAATAGGGTAATATATAATATCAATCTAGGCTCTACTTATAGGCTCTTGTATATATTAATGAAAATGGAAGGATTTACAGGATGATACTAATTGGGATGGAGCAACTAGAACATAAATCATACATTCAAAAATTTTAAAATGGTAAATATTTGGTTGTTGATCAAAAGTCAACTCTAATGGAAAGAATTTATGATAACTTATTAGCCTGATGCATACACTATTAGAAAGTTGGCTGTTATCGATCGCAAATTGAAGAAAATCGGTCGTAAAGTCTATTTGCGACTGAAATTGTCTGTAGTATATTGGTAGGTTGCAAATCAATTTGCAATCGATTTTACCAGAGCCTGTACAAATTGAAATTTGGTCATTTGTTGACTATTTTGTGATCAAAAAATCAGTCGCAAATTTGTGACCGTTATATTGGTTGCAAAGGTTGGAAATTTGCGACTGAAACATCGGTTGCAAATTTGCATCTCATATTAAGATTTTGCGACCAAAAAACATAATTTGCGCAGAAAAATCCGTCGCAAATTTTGCAACCGATTTTCGGTCACAAAATTATAACATAATATCCAGATTTATGACTGAAAAATCGATCACAAATTTCTAACGTAAAATCCACATTTATGACCAAAAAATCGGTCGCAAATTTTGTTTTTGACCGATTTTGTTTAGTTTTTAGTCGCAAAATTTGGTCGCAAATTTCACAACTAACCCAACACAACGATCAGAATCTTTTAAAATCCAAAATTATTACACCTGCATTCAACAGTAGCCCAGAAAATAGTATCCAATAATTTAAAGGCTAACAAGTCAATATTGCATTTTATTAAGTATTCCTAGTTAATTGTACAACATGCCAAAGCATAAAAGTCAAGTACCTAAAGTTCAAGACATACAAAGTTAGATAAAAGTGAGTAGTTTATAATCCAAACTACATCTAACGTGAAATAGAAGTACTAAGTTCATTCAGATTCTTCTTTATCATCAGTTGATTCATCATCCTCAGCTTGGTTTGCAATAGTGGGTTGGAAATCAGTTGGTTGAAAATTCATCCTTTGCATCATCTGTTGCACAAGTAAATTGGTGGCCTGAAGCTGTTTGGCATAAGCCTATTATACATCCAATTACGAAACTGATGCATATCATATTCTGTAACATCATCATTAGACAATAGACAGTTTATTTAATTTGCACAAAATTGGATAAATCAAGTGACACGCAACTTAAAACAAAATTAAAACAAGTAAAATAAATCCACAACCGAAAGCCATCAATCAAATATAATAATTTAACAAATTTAGCATATTTCCATAAACAATGAACTAGTTTAATATGTTTACTAATAGGAAGGACAAACCAATAACATATGGTGAAGAAGATCATATATATAAGGTATGAATTTGGTGAACACAAAATTTGAAAGATCTTATACCACAAGAAAAGTCTATATATTTTATAACAACTAAGTACATATATCGATAGCTGTCTATATTCTAATTATATTAAAGCAATTTTAATTCAAAATTAATAATTTTAACTCAAATTAATAATTTTAACTCAAAAATTAACATTCCTAATCCAAATTAACAATTCTAACTAAATAATTAACACTTTTAACTCATAAGTTAATACTTGTAAAGCAAACATTAACTATGTTAATTGAAATTAACAATTATCGCTCAAAATATTAACACTTTTAACTCTTAAATTAGTGCTTTGAACCCAAACATTCCTTCAACATAATTAAAAACCCAAAAATCAATCTAACCAAACTCTCTCTCTCAACCTCATCAACCAATTTATCAACACAAACAAGCCAACACAATAACTAAATATACCAAAACTCTCATTATATTAGGAAAAATAACATACATAAAAAATAAAAAACAACGACCTTTAACACCAATAAATTCTCTATCAACTAACAAAATCAAACTGTTTAAAACTAACAAACTAATTTAACAACATGTCAACTAATTTAACAATATAATTATCTACATAATGTAATTTGAAAAACTAAACTAACAAACTAACAACCAAACCCCCATAATTAAAAAAAATAGATAAAAAAAAATAAACAAACCAGAAAAAAATAGATAAAAAAATTAAAAAAAAAAAGAAAAACCAGAAACAACCAAAGTGGTGAGGGAGAACCAGAGTGGCGGAGGCTTGGGGACTCACAGCGGAGCTACTGGCGCTGACGACGGACTGCACGACGTCCTTCTGCAGCTTCACATGGTGGCGACGGCACTTCTGAGGTCCTCCGTGGCAGTGGCATTTGCTGTGGGTGGGGGTGGCTTGGGGGTGAGGAGGGTTAGTAAAGGGAGAAAGAAAATATTTGGGAAAGGGGAAAAGAAATTGAGGTGCAGACAGAATGTTGAATTTGGCAAAGTGTTAAATTTTTCGGTCGCAAAATTGGACGCGAAATCGGTCGCAAAATTTGAATTTGTGACCGATTTTTATTTAAACATAAATGATATATTATTATAAATCGGTCGCAAAATTTAGAATTTGTGACTGATTTACCAAATAAACTTAATTATATGAACAATAAAAATCGGTCACAAATTCTAATTTTTTCGACTGATTTTGCGACCAATTTTTATTTAAACGTAAATAATCTATTATTATAAATCGGTCGAAAAAATTAGAATTTGCGACCGATTTACCAAATAAACTTAATTATCTAGACATCCAAAATCAGTCACAAATTCTAATTTTTGTGACCAATTTTTTTATCATCGTTGACTGAGTGGAATTAGTCACAAATTCGGTCGCAATATTTAAATTTGCGACTGATTTTTTTCCTTTTTTCGAGTCATATAAATAAAATCGGTCACAAATTTAAATTTTGCGACCAAATTTTACAACATGACATTTGTCTCCCATCACTCAAATCGATCGCAAAATCAATCGTAAATTCAAGATTTTTGCGACCGATAAAATCGATTGCGAATCCGACAATTTCTAGTAGTGATATAAGTGCTTCTACATGTAAGATAGTATGTCCACATGCCAAAACAAAAAGTTTTGTTGTCATGAGCAGTGGTCTAGCTATTAATTGGAGGTATTTAATAAATAATTATATTAGACCATTTTGTGTATGAATGTGAGCAACATGCTCTTTAACTATTATTCTAGTTGACATACATTAACCATTAAAAGCTTGAAATGTAAACTCACCAGCATTATCAAGACCTTAATGTTATAATTTGGAAACTATGCTCTTAATTTTATTAGTAGAGCAAGTAATATTGCAAATGCTGAGTTACGAGTTGACAATAAATACACATGTGAGCATCCTGTTGATATATATATTAAAATTGTATAATATCTAAATGGTCCATATGGTGGTGGATATATCACGCTAAACATGTCTTAGAAATGCAGATAATTCAATCCTAACTTTAACTTGCGATGGTTTCGTAATTAATTTTCCTTAAGAACAAGCAACACATGATAATTTCTTAAATTGAAGAATCTTTTGGCTCTTCAAAGAATGTCCAAGTGAATTCTCAATAATTTTTTGCATCATAATTGAACCGAGATGGCCTAATCAGTCATGCCAAATGGAAAAAGTATTTGCGTTGGCAAACTTCTGGTTTACTATAGCATAAGTTTCAATTGTGTCAATATTTGTGTAATATTTGAGTCGAGAATTATATAAATTGTGAATTTTAGTCATTTTAGAGTGCAGGGGAAGGCACACTTGAGCGCAGAGCTCTGCGCTCAAGCTTGTTGTTGAACAAAGCAAAGGAAGTTGTTGGCTATGGGTAATGCTTGAGTGCAGCACCCTGCCCTTGAGTATGCCAACCATGCTCAAGCAAGATTTTTGGGCCTCAACTACGCTCAAGTATGCCCAAGCGCAACAGGGCATACATACTCGAGCGTAGCGAAGACGGTGGAAAAAAATTAAAAAGGAGGGGCTCCGCCCAAAATAGGGAGAACTACCCCCAACTGCACTTCCCTATTGCCTTTCTCCCTAGGTTTTCCTTCCCTCTACCAAATCCATCAATTCATTCAATTTTCCTTCAACAATCCACCACAAGAACACCTCTTTTCCACCTCTCAATAACATTCCCAACTCCATATATTTGTTTTTCTTTCCCTTTGAGTGAGAGAAGATGAAGGTGGAAGAGAAACACCACTTTCTTCTTGCTTTAATCTCTTCTACAACATTCTAAGGTAAATTCTAAAGCCTACCATCTTCTCTTATCATGGATTGGTTACTTCTTCCATAGATTTAAGGTTGAGGGGTTGAGAAAGGAGTTAGAATTATAAGATTTGGGGATTTTGAGTTTAAGAGTTAGTTTGAATTAAATCTAGTTTCTAAAAGTGTATTGATGTTAGATTGGTGCCTTTTGTAACTTTAGACTTTCCCAAAGATCTTCCTGTTGGTTCGAAGGCATCACCCAACTGAGTCTTCATCTTAGCATCGAAACAGTGAGTGAATAATGTGTTTATGGTTAATCATTAAGTAAATCTATGTCTATATATGTTTATATTGTTAGTTGCTCTGCAAAGATTGCTTAAATTGTTTTTCCAAGATTTGAGTAAAACTTTCTTAAGTAATTCTGTTTCAAACTTGCATTTACTAGTCTAGAATTTGTATTTTCTTGATGTTAAGTTGTATGGGCATGAGGCAAGTCATAATAATTATATTTTTATTGTATTTAGTGAATTCATGGAAATTATCTTGACGCTTCACTTTATGCTCAATATTATTTATGAGAATGCACATGACTGAAGATAAAAAGATAATTTTACATGACAAAATCCAAAGAAAATATGATGGAAGAGATTGTATGGGTAAATTAAAGGTTTTCGAAAAGGGAGGAAACAGTGACAGAAACTACTCGTTAACGGCAGTAAACTTTAGCCTTGGTGTACCTTAAATAGTCCAGCTAATAAGGTGATTACTAGCTCAGCATATGTGGCCAAGATATCCGGAAAATGCATACACACTAAGGAGGGGTTGTTGGGGCTGCACAATCGTGGGATGGCTAAATATTGTCGGGGACGGGTGTTAGGGCCATCCAATTAGGAAATTCCTTCTAGAATGGAATCCTACCTTGGGTTTTATTATGAACCAAACTATGACATTGTTTCTTATAATGTAAGAATTCATTTTGTACCTTTATGCGTAGCTTCAATTATGATTTGGATATAAACTTGTCTCATGCTAATTGTAAGCATGTTATTCCTTACTAAGTTGTATAACTCACTCTGTGATTTTATCCTCTATTTCAGATCCAGTCGTAGAGACAAGTGTGCTCCTCCTGCTCCGTAGAACTTTTGTCAGTTTCTTCTGGTGAGCCCCACTTAGAGAAGGCCTATATATTCTTTTTGAAGGAACTTGTATAGCCATATATGGCTTATATTGTATATAGAGCTCCATGAAACATAGGTAGGATCCTAACATGTGTTATGGGCTATGCTTTACTTCTTATCTTCTTGTTGAATTTTGAGCATGTAGCCATTAAACTTAATCAATGTATATGATGTAAGTTGCAACAGATTGTCTGATTGAGAAATAGCAGGACTTAAGCACGTGGTAACGTCCTAAATTCAAAAGAAAATCCGTCCGTTTTCCTGAAAAATTCATGTGTTAGGCTTCCTAGGAAATGGCAATTCCCTATGCATTGGTCATGCCCAAGTGGGGATTGTGACAATTTGTATTGCACAAACCAAAGGGAAAGGTGGGTAATTTTTCTAAGACACATTTCCTACCTGATGTAATGGTTATGGTATGGAGATATTGAATGTTCTCCTCATTTATTGTCTTAACATGATACCAATTTTGATAAATACCTTTGAAACTTAACAAGTTTCATTGGACTTACTAGATAATAAGGCATTATATATAACAATTTTTGTTCCTTCAGGTAGTACTATATTAGCTACTTTGGAGCCTTAATTTTGTACTTCTAAAAATTGCACTAAAAAAAGCTTCTTTAATAACAAGAGAGGCAAAATATCTTTTATCTCCAACTATTGTATGCATTGTAGCATTATCAATAGGACATATATTTTTTGTTGGTCTCATTTGAAAATAAAACGTAAAACATCAATGAAAAATGTAGCAAAGACAAAACTTTTAAAAGCAATACAATAAAGAAAACTACTAGAAAAACAAATTACATAGATATAATTTGTTCTAATGAATTCTATCCCCAATAAAATAATTAATTTAAAAAAAATTATGCCGCATCCAATTGAATGGTATCATTTAGGCCATCTATATTAATTATGTCATCGAGATTTGTAAAGTCATTATCAGTGGATCTAAAATTTGCTTCAACATCATTTTTATTTGCCTCAACTTCATTATTGTGGAAAGTCAAATTGGTCTCTGCATTGCTCCCCTTCCTTTTGATTGAAGCTTGATATACCTTAACAAAATGTTTAGGCATATGACAGGTACGTGATTGCCATTCCACATCGATAACACAAACTTTCTATACTCTTTGAAGGATTACTTGAAGTACCTTTATTTTTCTATTGTTTATCACTATTATTCCATTTTTGGTAGCGAGAAAAATTTTTTGTTGTGATCACCATGATCGCTCTCATTTTTGCACTGCTTACCATGTCTCCACAACCACGGTTGCGACCACGACCTCAGTTTTTGTCCTCTTTCAAATTTATGAGTTGCCACATTCACTTATGGAAATGGAATACAACTCGAAAGAGGTGCTTCATGTTTTTTATGAGTAGCTCATAATTTTGCTTAACAACTAGAGGCATGATATCAAATCAGAATACTTCTTAAAACCCTTTTGACAATATTGTTGTTGTAAGAGCACATTGAATCATGAAAAGTGAAAAATATTTTTTTTGCCTTTAATAAGTCCTCATAAGTGATCTTTTCACCACATAATGTAAATTGAGAGCTTATCTTGAAAACTATTGAGTTGTGCTCAATAACAATTTTAAAATCTTGTAGCCTCAAGTACATCTATTCATGATGAGCTCTAAGTAAAATCACAGTCTTTTAATAACCATATCTTTCTTTTATGTTGGTCCACAACTCCAATGGATCTTCACAACTAAGTGCATGTCTGGGAAGTGTCTAAAACAATTTTTTTTTTTTTTGTAAAAAAAAAAACTATTTTTTGAAAAATCAGCTATGCTTGGATAGAATAGAAAAATAGATTATAGTCACAAGCTGATAATTTTAAGTTAAAAAATAATTTATAAGCATAATCAACTTTTTTGAGCATATGATTATAAGCAGAAGCTGATTATTTTAGAATTGTTATAATTTTACCAAATTAACCATAAGTATCAAATATTATAGAATATAAATAATCATTCTATGCCTTTTTTAGCAATTCTACCACACAAAAATAATATTTCAAACAATCCAAACAGAATAGATTATCTTAAATCTACTTTTTAGCTGAAATATCTAAATATAAATTGATTCTTATATATTCGATTATATAAAAAAGAAATTATACAAATAAATAATTATTAAAATAATTTTAATCTTACAGCTTTCCCAAATACACACTAAGTAATATGCTTTTAATCCTTAAGAAGATGATGACAAAGAAAAGCCATGGCCTTAGCATTGTCTTAGCTAGATGCTTGTTTCTCTTGTTTAATTGTGTCCCTAAGACCTCTAGTTTTAAGCATTATTGGTATAAAAGAGTTTTACACAACCATTCTATTATATGTAGATATATCATAAAAAATATTTGATTATTGCAATTAATACATCAAAAATCACATATATAATAATATATAATTAAATAACAATATAAAACTTATTAAATTATTAGTAAATAATCCCTCAAAGTTTTCCCTTTATTTAAACTTTGAACCACAATAGTATTAAAAAATTAGTAAATTCTTAACGGATAGATTTCATTTCCTTTAATTAACATAGTCGATATTCTTTTTTTTGTTTCGGTCACAGTCAATATTCTATTCATAATAAAATAAAATTGAATAGAACCTTTTAGAATTTCTTTTAAAAGAATTTATGACAAAAGATTAATTTTTTTTAAAAAAATTGGTGTTTTAATGGCTAAAGAATTAATTTTTATATTCAATATAAAATATTTTATACTAACAATTAATCATATTTGATTCTTTATATAATTTTTGAGGTAATTATGACAACAATCAAGTAATTTTAATGATAATAAACTGTTAGATGAGTGATACGTAACTCTATCTCTTATAAAGACAAAAATACAAGTTTAATTCTTGATAACTTTAAATACTTCATCCTCATAATTAAAAAAGGAGTGTCTCCCACAATTTTAGTATCAAAAAATAATTTTAATCACATAATTTATTAAAATTGATAATTTATTAAAATTTTACGCTAATACTTTATTAAAATTAAATCCATACAACCTTTTGTAAAAGATATATCTATTTTGATTGCAATATTAAAGTAATAATGTCATATCAACATTAAAATCTTTCCTTTTTCTCAAAATGCTGAACCACGCCTTCAAAATCAATAAATTCTTGCTGTCATTTCCCTTGGCACGGCTGACAATTAGCCATCTGATTCAACATAAAATAAAATTGAGGGAAAAGTCTAAACAAATTCCCTCCATGAATTTTTTGGAATATGCATTTTATTACTTATGTTAGGATTTTATTTATTATTAATAGAAAATAAGTGCAGCATTATTTTTAAAATTTTCTTAAATATATATTATTTCTATTAATAATAGATAAAAGTTTTACAAAAGGACTCAAATGCACAAATAAAAAAGTTCAAGAAGTCATGTTACATAATTTTTTAGTTCATAAACTAAAATACAGATGAGCTGTAGTTAAGGGAAATAAAATAGATTTTTTTCTAAAATTAAACACAACCTTTTAGAATTATTTTTAGAGAAAAAAGTGCTTAATTTTCTTAAATTATAGATTATATGAACTTTAGCTACAAATCAAACTGAACACAACTTAATTCTTTCTAAAAACAATTAAATTTTTATTAAAAAATTAGAATTAAGAGAAAGGTTCCCCTTATTTTAAAGTTAAGATATATTTTTAAACTTAATGAATATACATACGGATATTTATAGATGACCTATCAATAAAAGAATCTAAGAATCAAACTCAGGTTATAGTAGTGTATAAATAGAAGGTCAATCAAATAAGTCAATTACTTGTAAACTCTAAAACAATTAATATTAAAGAAATTAATTTATATTTAAAATAAGAAAAAATTAATATCAAGAACCTTTACAAAGATTTAATTAAGGAAAGGGACTAGTTATACTAAAATTATTAAGAAAAACCTTATAAATATTATTTAAAGAAAAGGATTACTCAACTTTCATAAATAGTATTAATACCCATTATTTCATTAATTCTTATTATTTATCCCTATAATTCAACTACACCCGAAATTTCTCTCCACATTCGCTTTTCACTGCTAATTGTTTTTTAAACTGTCTGTTACCAAATGTTCAAATTTGGGTTCAATTTCACTAATTCACCATGATTGGTGAGATGTTTTTATCACATTATTTTGTAGATGGAGCACACCATTCAGCTCCATGTTGAGACCTCTATCATGCACAGGAGAAGCACACTTGGTGGTTGCGCCTTAACTGTGGTAACAATCACAAACATATTCACATTAATACATTATCATCATTATTATTAATTAGTTGCAAGATAAGATAGATATATAAATTGCAGTGCATCATATCCCTCCCGAGGCACGAAACATCTCAATAAAATTGAACTAGTAGTTGGTCAATTCTGGTAATGGGAGTGCGTTGCAGGCTGGTCAAGGTTGTGTGGCAGCTGAGGAGAGGGCAGAGATTGCACCAAAAGCTTGTGAAAACAACAATGGTGTCATAGAGGATGAAGGAAGGGACTATAGAGATGAAATTAGGCTTTAGGGATGAATGAAATAAGAATATTAATGTCTACTTGCAAAAATTGAGTGGTCCTTCTCCTTATATAATGTTTATTTGGTCTTTCTTAATAATTTTAATATAATTAGTCAATTTTATTAATTAATGCTTCTTAATGGTCTTTAATACTAATTTTCCCTTGAAATAATATTTTAAATTTTTGAGAACTTAATTTATTTGAATGTTATATAAGAAGTTATTTAATTTCTAGGTATAAGATTATTACATCCAATTATGTATTAGTAAAAGTGTTTGATTTAATAATCTATTACTTTAAGAGTCTTACAAATAAAAATGTATAATTAAATGATAGTATAAAATTCTTTTATATTGACAGTGTATTAAAAATAATTTTGTAAATCTATTTTGATTGTGATATTATACTAATGATATAAAATTAAACCTAAGATCTAGTTCTAAACTACCAGTATCCAAAATCTACTAGACTTCAATTAATTTGGTTTGAGTTGGGTTAGCTCAGTATGGAGTAAAGCTTTATCGACATTAAATTTTTTTTTTTGTTTATTCCACAAGACTCAAATCTAAGATCTTGTTTAAGGAAAATGGTACTGAACCACTTGAACTGCTTTTTAACATTTTCATTAATCCTTTATTTGATTGGGTAGAAACCAGGATGAAAAAAAAAAAGGGGCAAGAGAAATGGGTAAAAAACTTGATTTTCTTTTGTTTGAATGATAAGAGTGAATGAGAGAAAAGAAAAAATAATGGTGAGTTCCACTCAAAAAGTTTTCTTTAAATTGAGAAGGAAATAGAGAGTGAATTGGTTGGTGTCATAAAATTACAACTCTACCTCTATACTTTAGGGTATATTTGGAAGAGTGACAATAGAGGTAGTGAAAAAGAGTTGAATAACTAAATTTAAGCAAATCATATTTGATAGTAAATTAAGAGGAGAGATTGAAATGACTAAGAAGAGATAATGCGTTCCTCCTTTACTATTTAAAGTCACGATTGTCATTCCTCTTCCCTTCCCTTCTTAAACTTATTAAACTTGAAAACAAAAATGTAACATACGCTATAACCTCTATTTCATTCCACTCCACTTCTAAACTTTTTTTTTTATTCTATTATAAATCATTCACTTCCATTATTTATCAATCTCTTAGACATAGCCTTACTCTCTTTTTTTTTTTTTCTTTTTTTTCTTTTGATAAACAAAATTTTAAGGGAGTTCGATATTGACTATCTCATCAAGGTTAAGGCACGACTCCTCAGCTCAAAATGTACTTATAAGGAATTTATGAGATTATCTACCAACGGATCCTCATATTGACAGTAGGAATCGAACTCACATCCTTATAGGATATAAATCCATTCTTTATCAACTATATCAACTCTCATTAGCTGAAATAGCCTTACTTTATTAACCTAGAAGAAAGGATAAAAAAATATTACATATAACAATATTTTTTTTCTTTCACTTTTATATTTAACGAAAAATGCATTTTTCTCTTTTTTTTTCTCTAATTTTTTCTTTGCATTCAAACAGAACATAAACGTCGAACAGCAAACTTAAAAAATAATAAATTCTTAATGTGAACAGAATTATTTTATATAAACCGTCGGCATTCTATTCAATATAAAATAAAATCGACCACAATTTCTTTTCCAAAAAAAAAAAAGGCCCTTTTAAAGTTGTCAAAAGGTTAATCTAACAATCACTTTATCATACATGAGAACCCGTCCTGTCCTTAATTTTCTCTCATTCACATTCACATTCAGATTCATATTCACATGTACAAGCCATCACTATATCCAAGGGAAAGCGGGGCCAATCAATTCATGACTTAAAAGTCTCACCTAACATTTATTGACTTTTAAAAACACACTTTTTGAAAAAACCAAGGAAAAAGAAAAGATAAAATTCATTTTTTCATCAAAATAAAAAGAGAAAAGTCTGTGGACATTTTTTTTACACATATTTCACTGTAGACCAAAGCACATACAAGTGCAGCCCATAAAATAGCCCAAACCTCGTGCCGATTTCAAATCCAGCAGTTGTGAAAACCCGCAGGAGATTCAGGAAACACGTTGCAGTTGCAGAACACGCGCACGTGCATCCACGTACATCACCAAATGGCACTCCTTCCGTAATTTAACTTGAAATCCATGCCCATTTCCCACGTCTCTCTCTCTCTCTCTCTCTCTCTCTCCCCCCTTTCCTTATCTTGGTTTCACTTTTTTTTTTTTTTTAAGAAAACAAAAAACAACTTGCGTAATGTGTTGCGTGTAGAGTGAACAATGAAATCGCATCATGAGAGCGTTGCACCGCCACGCGTC
The DNA here is from genome assembly GCA_031439585.1 of Pterocarpus macrocarpus. NCBI lineage: Eukaryota > Viridiplantae > Streptophyta > Magnoliopsida > Fabales > Fabaceae > Pterocarpus > Pterocarpus macrocarpus. The sequence continues at coordinate 65,310,132 of CM062520.1, read as the reverse complement.
CACATCGCCTTCGTCTGTGCTCTTTTTAAATAACCCCTCGCTAGCCCAAGCTTCACCCGTTCACTACATCCTGTGGTGTGAGTTTGGTTAGTTTAGTTTAGCTCGGTCCTTTATTTCTCTTTCTTATACGCTCTCTCTAGAGAGAGAAAGTGGAGAGAGAATGAGAGAACGGATTGTGTGTGTGTGTGTTATGGTTTAGGGGGGAAGCTGCGATTGCGATGGCGCCTAGATTACACTAATAAAGATGATTCTTCTTCTCTCACTGCGCGGTCTCTAATTCGCTTGGTGCAGGTCGGGAACCGATCTTCGCGCGCGTAAATGGAGGTGGCGGCGGCGGTCGCCGGCGGCGAAGGGATCCCGCCTTGCATCAACTGAATCGGAGGCCGCGGTGAAGACTTGAGTGATTTTCCGGCGAGTTTCGCTCAGATCTCTGCTCCGAGCTTCCGCGACCAGTAACTTTTATGGCTTTTTTCAATTACCGTTAATCAGATCCGAAATGTTTTTGCAGTTTTTAGTAGTTTAATTGGCTATACGTGGCAATTAATGATGTAGATCCTGATGCGTGGTATCTGAATCTAAGAAAAAGATTTCTAGTTAGGTTTTGCGTAGGCTTTCCTTATATGGATTTAATTTTGTTTGATTAGAATTTGAGTTGAAAATTGTGTTTGAACTAAAACAATCTTGGATTTATTAATTCTTAAAGGCTCATACTAAAACAAAAAACAAAAGAAGCAGAAAAAATATATGTTTGAGGTTCTATGTTGCGGTTCTGCTTTAGGCGGCACTCCGCGTACCTTTGCGTTGCTTTTGCTTAATCTAGTTTGTTCTAGTTTCGTATTGTTTGATGTTGTTTTTAGAGCAGAAGGCTTAAGTTTATGAAGCAATTTTAGGCGAGATTTGTGGTTTGTCGGGCAGACATGAATGACCTGATTGGAGGGTAATTTAACTCTGTTAACTTTCTTTTGAAACTAGATACACAGGTTGAGGACGATTTAGACTAGCTGAGTCAGAAGCAGTAGGTGTTGTTTAGCAGAATCATTAGTCCTATGTGAAAGGTGAAAACTGTTTTTCATATCGGGAATGGGGCAAGGGTTTTAAAGGATACCTTCCTTTTTGTTTATGTTTATTGGTAGTTAGGATGCATATTACTTGGTTCAAACATGCTTCTTCTCTAGCAATAGTGTTGTTTGTCTGGTCTTACATACAAGGTGCTTGTGGAAACAATAAACCTTTTGTAGTTCTACATAGTAATATGGATTTTTCTTCCTCATTTTTGTTAGTGTACACAGAGTAATGCGTATTTATCATTCTCTCTCTAGTCTCTAAGAAAGTAACTTTCGATGTAGTAATTCTTTAATGTGATGAGCTACAAGTTATTAATATATTTACATATAAGAATAATTAAAAATGAATAGTGCATAGCTTCATTTTAATAAATGCATTTATGCAAATTTGGAATAGTTTAATACTTTAACTACCTATGAATGTCAAAGTGTTTCTAATAATTTTCCTTCTGCATATGAAAATAAATAGGACATAACTTGCCTGCTTCCAATTAATTGTTTTTCTGTGCTTGTCTAAGTTTTGTTAAAGAACTTTAATTGTCTACAATGCTAAACAAATGGGTGCATAGTTCGAGAGAAAAGTATACCTTCTGTTGTTCGGAAAGAAAGTAGGGGAAAATCTTGAGTTGATAAACTAATTGAGGTTTGATATCTGCCCCCAGTGTTGGTCTGTTCTAGAATTTGATAATTTGAGATATTGATATGGACTTTATATTTGCCGAGGCCTCAATTGGTAAAATATTATATCTTTGAGAACATTTTTGGTAATATAAAAGATTAATACTAGGGTCAATCTTGATGATACAATCAGGGTAGTCGATAGCACATGGTAGCAGCACTGTTGCGCTGTTGTGTCGTGTCGCGGCCTGTCCCTGAGGTATAGAAGCTGCTATTTCGTGTTTTAGGGACGTGGTTGTCACTGCCTATGGCTGATATTGCAGCTGTTGCAGCTGCAGGTGGAGGAGAAGATGCAGAAAATAGTTGCAGCTGCAGGTGGAGGAGAAGATGCAGAAAATAATTGCAGCTGAGGGGATGAAGTTTCTTTACTCCGTTCCTCTAGTTGCTTGTCTCTATGCCTCTACTTCTCTTCTCGTCATCTCTGTTTTTCTCTTTGTCTATTGGTCACCTCTATCCGACATCTATGTTTCTCCATCATTCTCAGTCGTGAGATTCTCTTCTCCCTTCATTTGTCTTCAAGTCTTTCGACAGTGCAGCTAATGCACTTTTTGTTGGCTTAGGATTCGTTGGTCGCATCTGTGTTGTGGACTAACTTTAGTCCACCTTCAAATTTGCTAAAAAGTCCCTAAACTTTTCTTCTCTCCTTTCCTTTCTCCGCCTTTGCCCTTCCCCTTCTCTTCCTCCCCTACTATGTTGACTCCCTGCCAATACCACCTCTCTTTCACCTTAGACAGCACCATCTACTCCTCTGCTGGCAATTCTAGACGTCCATCTTGTCTTCGTTCATAGACCCCAAAACTTGGAAACCCAATCTTCACCAAAAGGAAAAAAGGGCAAGCTTCTTCAGTTGAGCCAAACATCCATTAAAAATGCTTATTCAATTTTTAAGGGTTTCTATTTCCTTTAAAAATCCTAACTTGGAACACCAATCTCATCTAAATTGAGTCACACTCAAATACCTAATAGGAATGATATCGGTAGTAGAAATAGTTTGCATTTTTTTTTTCCTTTATAAATGTCTGTGTTTGCTTTGGGTTTGTGACTTTCAGAAGAAGCACAAAATATTGGGTCTGAAGTTGGTGGTATTGGTGGTGGGTGCGGCCCAGTTTGGATCACTGTTAACTTGCCTTTTTCTTTTTTCCTTTTTTTTTTCCAATTTCTTTTGGTTATGGTTTTCTCTAGGTCGTTCTTCGTATTTTTGGAAAGCTTGGATTTTGATTTGTGGGAATGGTGGTGTGAGAATGAGGGGGAGCAGTTTCAAATGAGGAGAGTCTCAGGTGAGGGTGCACCGTTTGTTGGCAGCCTAGTCTTGGGACTCTTGTAGGTGGTGGTGGGGTGTGTGATACTTTTCTTCTGCCGCAAAGTTACATAGTGGCAGGGCAACCTAAGGTGGTGGGTAAAGAAAGAGGAGTGGATGGAGAAACGACATATATGAAAAATCATAAATTTATTAAACTTTCTAAAATTAAATTTATTTGTTTTATCTCTTAAATAGGAGACATTCATTTAGTTTAGCATTAAATTTCACAGGATTATAGTGGTGGACTAATGTTACTTCACAATATGGGGTGGAGTAACAAATCCTTAGCCCTTTTGGCTTGGGTTGAATGTAGTTATTTTGGACTGGGTTTCTTTCATCTCATTACTTTTATTTATTGGGCTACTCCCTCTGTTAAAGAAAATTGTTGGGCCTTTTATTGAATTTGGCTTAAATTTTCTAAATAGTTGTTTGCCAAAAAGTGATATCTTACGGTTTGGTCCTATATTTTATTTTTTCCCCGTATGCTACCTTTTTTCTCCAAATGCTACTTAACTTTTGTTGCATTTACTTATTAATTTTTCTTTTATAGTCGCATTATTCTTTATACATTATATAGAGTATAGACCATAACTTTTGATTATTAATAATGAATATTTGCATAATATGGGTAATTTTTTATTTTTGAGCATTTATGTGTATGTAGTACAATTGGATAATATTTCCTCATGTTTTTTGAGAATAAGAGTTATCCTGTTATCCGCTATCTTACTATAGCGATGTCAACATGATTATGATTATGACTTACCCCTCTCCACATGCTTGTCATTTTTTTGTTGTTTTTGTTTTTTTTTTTTGTTTGGGGGGGGGGGTAGTAAGGAAGTAGAATCCTGAGGATTTTGGTTTCTATGATGAATTTTCTGATCACTGTTCTTACAGGATCTGTTCAAACCTTTTAGTGGAGTTTGTGCATAATTAAAATTTGATATCTAATCTGACCTGAGTTCTGTACGCTGCATGCTAAGGTAAGCATTTGTTTTATAACATGTTAAGTCCATCATAATAGGGTTTGAAATTTTGATTTATGAATAGAAAAGTTATTTATTTTGAAGAAACAGAATTAGGTTCAGACATGCAGGTTAATAGTTTTATGCTAGAGCCAATGCTGTTAAATCTAAAACCATTTGCAGGTTTTTTTGGATAATTTAAGCTTTTGAAAAAAACAGTTCACAACATGATTAGATGCTCGCCGCTTTTATTATTTTAAGTAAAAGTTGAATTTGAGCCAAATAGGCTATTGGGGTGAAGGAGCCTGATATATCATTCCGTCTTCACTCTTCACCAAACAGGTGGAAACATTTGGTAAAGCACATAAAGGCAGACAATAAAATGGCAGACAATAAAATGAATCGTTATTATATAGTTATTATAAGATTAGGTGACAGAATACTTTTCAATATTTATAACTGAAATGTTATTGTTTTATAAGTTATTATATTTTTTGTTATTAAAATTTTAAGTATAGTATAACTATATAATAATTATAAATTATTCTTAATTTTATATATGTTATTGAATTATTATTAGTTACTATATTTTTAAAATATACAAGTTCTTACAAATTTACGACTTGAATTTACGATTCTTGTTGACGTCAATATCGGGTAAACTCAGATTAAAAGGTTTCTTGTTAACATCAAAATGGTTTTCTTTGGTGTTGCATTTGCTTTTGGGCCTTGGAGCGGGCCTTGATGTTTTTTTATAATTACAGCTTCTCTTCCATATAACCCTTCAATTTCTCGCCGGCAACCAGTAGATATGATTTGAAGAGTTGACAATCTTTCCTTTTGGCTAAAAAATGCCTCCAAGAGTATGCTTGGTTGGGGTGTAAAAATGGAATATAAATTTTTATGAACCAGTTTTATGTGTAAAAATATACCTAAAGTTTATACATAAAAATTTTTACGCTATTTTTATCCCCAATTCAAATATATTTTGTTGAATTCATGCAAGTTATTTACTGTATCACTCCCTGTTAAAGTATGCGAGAGTGGGAGCTGGGAAGAGTTGTATAATAATTATTATTACTTTAGAAATTGCGCAGTCCTATGAGATCACATTTATATCCTTTCGAAATTTTATACGTCGGTTTGTTTGCTATATCTTAAAACATAAATAATGAAAATTGGTTATCTCCTTGTTTGGTTGAAAAGAAAATGGGAAAAACGAAGATGAGAGAAAAGAAAATGGGAGGGTTTTGATAGTCTTCTCTTATTTGGACAGAGAAAAAATAGAGGGAAAAAAAACAATGAATGTGGGGTTAATTAAAATCCTACTAGTTAAGAGAAAACTAGTGGAAGATAAAGGAATTGTTTAAAAGTCACTAGAAATGGGTTGGTGCCAAGAATAGTTTATATAAGGTTATAGGTTTAAATGTTGTTGTTGCTAATGAATTGAAAGAAATTGTTTAACATGTCAATTCCTTGCTTATATTTTTTATATTATGTGAGATTAAAGGTAGATAAATCTCATTTTTATCCTTATTTTGAAGTGATTTTCTTTATCGTAAAACATGTATATCTATATTGTACGTGTAGTGGATATTAAGTTATTAAGAGTGCCAATTAGTAAAGGTTGATGATTACAACTTTTAATGTGCCTAATTAAAGTGTAATCCTGGTGTATTATATTATAATGTACAACTCCCTTTCTTCCATTGATGTCTAGAGTCCTATAAAAGGATATGTCATCATGAAGAAATGAACAAGAAAAAGAATAGAAAGAATGTAGCTGGTTCCTGAAGAACTAGATATGTTGACTTCATATTTATGTTGTACTGATAACTCTATTTTTCTTGTCTTCTTTTATTTACAACGATCAAGTCTCTGCAGTATAACAAAATCCTCCGGGTTTCTTTCAAAACAAGAATTTTTTTGGACAAGTGTCATGCATAAGCAAATAATCTTTTTGATTCAAAGATTTTATAGTTGATATCAATTTGGTTCTGAAAAATTTTTGGACATCAATTTAATTTTAAAATTTTACATCAATTTGGTCTAATTATCAAAATTAAAAACATTAGAAAATAAAAAATTAAAAATTAAAAATTTACCGAATTTCCCAAAAATTCAATCCATGGAAATTCTTCTCCCTCTTTTTTTGTTGTTCAATGCACAGCACTAGTCTCCTCTCCCTTATCCACTGTTGAGGTAAAAAGGGGCATTCTTGATAGCCCAATTGGTGTAGTTATGGCCGAAATGTCAATGCTCAGACCCACCCACAATGATCTTCTTGGGTTCTTGCTATCTTTTATTCAGGTGTTGGTTCCTGAATCTGGACCACAAATCAGTGTAGTTAAAATCGAAGGACTAGTCCTTGTTGGCCATGGTCACTGCAAACATTGAAGTGGTTAAACTAGTAAAGTGAGGCTTTAAGCAAACTTGGTAGCCATGGCTTAGTCCTTTTCACTAAGCTGCAGCTAAATAAAAGCAAGGGAGTGTGCTATAAGCGTATGGTTTGGTTGTTGTTGTTGTTGGATCGATCTAATTGTTTAAATAGGATGAGTTAAGGGGTAGCGTTAGGCACGGAATTGTATTAGTTAAGGGACGGGTCGCCGGAGTTGCTTCTAATCGCAGTTGGGGTTGCAGACGCTAGTTAATGGAGGGTGGCTGGGTGGGCCAGAGAGAGTGGTGCATGAGGGAGAGGAGAGTTGGGGCTGTGCATTGAACAACAGAGAGAGGGAGAAGAAATTCCATAGGTGGGATTTTTGGGAAATTTGATAAATTTTTTATTTTTTTTTTCCCAATACTTTTAATTTTGATGGTTAAATCAAATTGATGTCAAATTTTAAAATTTTAGGACTAAATTGATGTCAATTGTAAAATTTTAGGACTGAAAAGATTATTTACTTTATATTATATATTTACATGTTTAATAGTAGATGTAATTCGAATATTCCTACTATTTGAGTTTTTTTTAGTATTTACCTAACTTTATATTTTCATTTAAGTGTCTTTACAATGTCAAATCTTGTGAAGTTTGAATTCGTGCCCTTGATATTTTTGAAAGAAATTATTTGTCATGAGTTCTTGATGTTGAGATTCATCTTAATGCCATAAATCTTGGAAATACTATTAAAAAAGAGAATCAAGCATCCCTACAAGATCGCTTTAAGGCAATGATTTTTCTTCGACACTAATTACATGGAGAATTGAAAAGTGAGTACCTTACTGTTAAAAACCCATTAGTTCTTTGGAACAATTTAAAGGAGAGATTTGAATTCTCTGGGTGGAATTTCTTGCCCTATGGGATGAATTACTACTTGTATGGGAACACAAAAAAATTCGGGGGCTGTCACCATAGCTTTTAGAAAAATATTAGAAAACCAGAATTTTAATCAGAAATTATATGTAGGAATGTTGTGATATTATTAATAATTTTTAGATAAATAAGTGGATTTTACCATTATATTTAATTCAACTATTACCATGTATCCTCTCAAAAATGCTAATGAAAATATTCTGACTGTGTAACATTGCTGTAACTTTTATTGCATTTTTTCTTTCTAGTTATATAAGTATTTCCTTTAGAAATTCGATGGAGCCAACTTTGTATTGTCTATTTCCATCTTCAGCATAGAGGTCGTGGTGACTATTGCCCTTTTTTTTTTTTTTCTCCATGTGCACAAAAGTAAAATCATGTAACTTTAATTTTGATAGTTGTCTATATGAATGTTTAAGACGAGTTTTTTCCTTTTATTTCTCATATGTATTTTTTATTGGAGGTAATCTTGTTTGAAATACAATCCAACATTAAATATGGATACCTTTCTCAACTGGATTCGAAACCATAATTTCCTACATTGTGGGGGACTAATCCTAGTGATAGTAAGTTTGAAAGTTAAAGCATATAAATTGTCAAAACTGAAACGGTAACTAAGAATTGTTTGTCACTTACTAATGTTGGAACAGATTAATCAATACGAAAGTCCCATGAGATTAAGTTTTAGATATGGCGCATTATTCTGCCATGCACCTTGAGTGCACTATATTCTAGGACTTTGTTGATCAAGTAGCCAATAGAATGATATTGTTTGTTTATTTATTTATTTTTTTTAATTTATTGTCTGTTATGAAACCCTTCCAAACGCCCACTGCTCCATCTTCTCTGACTCCTTCCCCTCCCTCCACCTCAAACACCCCTTCCCTCTCCACCACCACCACAAACTAAAAAAAGAAAAAAAGAAAATAATTGTTATCACATGACAAACAAAAAGTTCTTTCAATTTCACTGATGCACACACCTACCTCATTACCATATTTTAGAAACACAAACCCTAATCTACACATCCATTTGGAATCGAAAAATAGCATGCATACAAATAAACAATGCTATTAACACAAACAACAACAACACACACCAATCAAATGAGAAAAACTTCAATGAAACACAGAGTAAAAAAAAAAATTGTTATACCTTCCTCATTGAATCTCACAGTGCATTATTTTTATGTCCGCCTTCATCGCTGGCAACGCCTACGCCTACACCTTCGCCTCCGCGAGCTAGCTCCTCACGCACGGTGGCAAGGTTGCGAGCGTTGGCGCAAACCTAGTGGCGATGGTGGCTAAGGGGCAGTGATAGTGTATGGTGGCATATGGACTGATGGTGGGAAGGAGGGAGAGAAAAAGGAGCCGCAAGTGGGGGAAGAGGGGAGAGAAAAAAACCTGTTGCACAAGTTGTCTTTCACAATCTCCACCATTTAGTGTGTGTTTCAATTGGTGTTTGCAAATTAAGATTTGTGTTAACTTGATTTTGTTAAAATTGATTTTGAGCAAAGGTTGATATTAATATAATTTATATTTGGATATTTTCATTTCAAAAGTGATTATAATAAAATGAATGTTGTTTGAATGATGTTAACTAAAATCACTTGAGATGTGCAATTACTAAAAAGATATGAATATAATATTATACAACTATATTAATATTATTGTGTAAGGATAACAATGTCAAATCTCCATGCACAAAAAGTGAATGTGAAAATTTTTAACGAGAAAGCAACAAATTATTCCTTCCGTCCCAACCTAAGTTTGCCACCAAAATTATGGTGAACATTTTCGAACTTGAAAATTGCCAAACATTTAGTCACTGCATTCGAGATGGACGAACGAATGTTTGGAGCACCAAATGCCGAAACAAACATGCACCTAGTCACTGTGGACCTCATCGTTTGGTGTGCACTTAAGGTGCATGACACATCTCACTTTATGCAGTGCACGGCAAAACTTGCCTTTAGATATTTATTCAGCCAAAGCAAAAACTTTCACGACAGTTGAAATGTATATATTATTACGGGTGACCTTGGCCCTTGGGGCATTGACATGGCCATCAACGAAGTTGATGAGTGCAAGCTTTTCATGTTCTGGGTGAAGATAATACTTGTGCAACCTGAATAAACTGATGTCAATAATAATTGATGACTAAAGATTTTCTGCGATGGAAGTGGGTTAAATCAATCAATTGTTCTCGAAGTAGCCATGATGTGTGATGCAATGCATTATAAATAGCGTATAGCTGTAAAACACTCCAGAATTTACATGTTCGAGTGAAACAGCCTTTGATTCTCTTTGAAGATATGTAAAATTTAAGCTTTTTTTAATTATTTTAATTGATTTACTCATACAGCAGCCCAGTATAAAGATGAATGTTTCATAGAGTGACCCTATAAATGTGTGTTTGTTTGAGATTATTTTAATAAAAAGATATTTTTTTATAAAAAAAGTTTTTTATATTTGGATAACTTTTAAAAAATAATTAAAATTTTGAAAAAAAAATTATTTTCAATTTTTTTGTAGAAATTAAAAAGAATAACTTCTGAAAAAAATTAATTTTTAACTTTTTTAATTATATATAAAATTTAAATTTTAAAATCATTCATAGGTAACTTTATGATATAATTGATATTTTTAGTGGTAATTCTATTGTATTGCACTAATAATAAGTTCAAACGTATTTTTTTAATGATCGATTAGTTATATTCAATTTTATAAAATTCTAAAAGTAAGAAATATACTAAAATTAAGGTAATATTTTTGTAATTAAAATGAACAACAATAAATTCAAGAACTAAAAACAGACCCTTACTGTGCTTAGTCCGGACTTTGCAGTGGAAAAAATGCGTAGTTAATTTGTGAAGCCCACGAAGTTGTTATGGACCTCACTCGTGAATATTTATTTAGTCTTATTCGGGGTGGTCTGGGGCTAAATTTGGCCTCTAGCAATACTATCTATTCATACTTTTGATTGGAAATACGCAACCCTAGCCACCAGCTGTCCTTCTTCAACAGCCCTCTTTCCTATTTTCAGATCAAGGGAGCAGTCGCACGGAGATGATTCATTTTCTTCATAGTGGCTGGTCAACCCTTTTTCTTTTAGTTTTAGATTGTTTATTTTTTTCTATTTTTTGTTGGCCATCCTCTATTTTGGTGATGGTGTGCTTAATCTTTATGTCTAATGAGTTGTCTTGATGGCAATATATTTGGATCAAGTATTCATTCTATTAAGTCTTATAGATATAGTTATCTCTTGGATCGAATGACTATAGTAGTGCCAATGATAGATTGACAACATCTACTAGTAGATATTGATTGGGATTTTTTTTTTAGGCAGTCGGCCTCTTTCTACAATATATGGTTATCTTCGAAAATTTTGGTGATCTGATGTGTATCATAGAGTGGGCTACTAATATAAAGATTTAATTGCCATTATGTTTGATAAATTAGATATTACCGTGTTCAGCTGCCTAACTCTAAAAAGTTACAACTATTATGTTTTGCTTCTATACAATCAAAGAAGAATGATTGTATGATGTTTTAGATAGATATGAGATCTGAGGTGTTCATTTTTGCATTAATAGATATATGTAGTGTGATGTGATGTGTCCATGTTTTGAGATGTCTATTAAAATTATATAATTTTTTCAATTCCTAGGCTTAGATTGTTTGTATTAATATATTCTAATGTATTGTGTCTAGACTTTACCTTTGAGTATTAATCAACGAGGCTTTTCTGGCAAAAAAGAAGAAGAAGAAGAAATACATAATTGATTAAAACACAAGCTCCAACAAAAAGCAGTTGGGAAAGACAGACACTAATACAGTAATACAACCTAAATTGCAGATAAAATTATTATTCGGAAAGAAGATAAACATACATAAAGTAAAAATTTTATGGTAACTCATCAGATTTCAATGAAAAAAGATATTTTTTATTAACAATATAAATTTAATTCGTACATCTTTTACATGTTGAACTTTTTGAAAACTGCCTCAATTGAATAGACTTGAATCATCAATCCAACGATTGAGTAAGAAGCATATGGGTTTTGCATTGCAATCTCGCGGAAATGTAAAATGAACACGGCATAAATTTTTCATGGGTACTTGGCTGCATGTTTCCTCATTCCTCAACGGGGGATTGTTGTGTGAAACAAGAGCGAATTCTACAATGGTCCTCAATGAGCTGGTAATTATGATAATTCTTGAATCTTCACTGTTAAATTTATAACACAGGGTTGAGATTTAAACTTTTTATCAAAAAAAAATAATTCAATAATAATCTATTTTTATATTTTAATAATTAAAAATATATGATTTATCAATCCTATCTTCACTTTTATAATTTTTTTTTACCTTATTCTTTTCCCATCCCCACCTCCTGACACTGCCGCCATCCTCGTCTCGTCAGCTCCGGTGCTGCCACCCCCACCATCCATGGCGCTGGTGGCACTAGCTGTAGCTGCGTGTTTTTCATCTTATCTTTTAAATACACGTTTCTTTCCATCTCAGAACCCGTTGTCAGGAACAAAAAGTGGAATTAGTTTTCTCATTCTTTAATTCTTGCGTTTAATTGTGTGATTCCTCAAAGAAGCATTGTCGTTGGAAAAGCATTGTCTTTTAAAAAATGCACAGGGATGCATTTTTTGCGACAAAATATGCAATGTATATGGAAAAAATGAGGAAAATGACAAAAATATTTGGATGAAATAAATATTGCTACTTTTGCTTAATTTTTTTTAATCCAAAAATTTATTAATGTTTGCACTGTTTATGTTAATAAATTTTATTTTTATTTTTTTTAACAAAATTTACTGGTACAAACAGTGCAACACTAGTAAGAGCGTTGCATTGTTTACGTGGATAATTTTTTTTTTATCATGAAATTTACCCGCGCTTATATTGTTTGCGCTGTTAAATTTCTGAATTGAAAAAAAAAAATTGAATAAATGTAGCAATGATTATGTAGGACCCATAATTCAAATATTTTTATTATCCTTCTCACTTTCAGTATGCGTCACATATACATCCACTATTTGTGGATCCACTATCAGTTCTCTTGTCGTTTTATCTTCTGGTTGCAAACAGACCAACACGTACGAGTGTTGTTTGGTTTCATTACATTGGCTTTGCCCTCATGTTCAAACTTGAACACGAAACTATAATTAACAAGCTCACGAGTTTGAGCTGAAGTTGAAAAAGAGTAGTTGTTGTTGTTTGGGTAATAGCAATATAATAATGAACGGAACTGATATATACGGGGCAAGTAATAGCCTACGACCAAGAAGCTGAATCAACAGTGCAGAGGAAGAGTAGCAAAAAGGTTTTTCCTCGGTTGAAGAGGACATAGGAAGAAAGAAAACTGGTAGGAGAGAATCAGAGAAAAAAGAAGGGAAAAAAAATTGTTGAATTATTTTATGTATTTATTTATCAATGACCATCAAAGTCACTAAACATGCAAAGACCGTTTAAGAACTGGCCGTGAAACAAGTAGGATTTAGTCACATACACCTAGAAAACAGTAGCACCGTAAAACTGAGCCCCCATCAAAAGTTGCTATCGGTGGATTCTCTTCAGAATTGTGACTGGTGCTAAATTTTATTTATTTCGCTTGAACTTTTTTTTTTAATTTTTATTTCTCTGACTGAAACGTTCTCTTCATTTTTTTTAAAAGAAAAATAAGGTGTAGACACATATTTTGGTTTGGTTTCAATTCTGTTGTGGCATTTATGTTTCCTGTTTATTTAAACAGTTACTCCTTTTTCACACTACATTTCAAACACATGGGATGGAGAAAAAAATTACCAGAGGCATCCAAATATAAATAATATTTACTGTCAATCAACGTGAGATTAATCAAGATAGTATTTATATTGACTCTTTAATTAGAGGTCTCAAATTCGAGCTTTAAAAATAGAAAAAAATCCTTATTGAGAGATCTTTACTCTCTTCAAAGGCCTCTGTCAAATCAGGCCGGATTAATCAAGTTCTTAGTAATAGAGACTGGATACTGATAGTTTCATCAAGAGCAAAAATATTTACTGCCAATGGATTTGTAAAGTATGGTTTAGCATGAATAATTCTTATTATGTATATTAAGTATTAACCCCATTCATTTTTGCATCTTGTCCGTCATTTCTTCAAATATTTTGGGATTAAAAGCCTAATACCGTACTTTTATAGAAGGTTACTACTAACCTTAAGTCACCTATTAATTAGACATGTTATTTTCACAACATTCAGATCTGGTATATTAATTTAATAGCAATATGCCAACGCCAATATCAGAGAAATTATCTAATAATCAGATTTAATAGGTAACTAAAATAATGATTGAACACTAATAAATAATGTTTGGAATGATTAAAAATGTGAATTGATTTGTAAATTAAATCACATGATTGAAGCCTTAATTTAAAAATTAATTATTATGTTTGGAGTCCATTAAAATAAAGGATTAATTTGTTTTGATTTTATTTTATTTTTTGGAATCAACTCAATTATTTTTTAATCCTATCAAATTTGATAAGATTTCAAAACTAAAACAATCAAATTCTATGAGATTTGCTAAATCAAATCAATTTCTATTTATATTCATTCAAAATACTACCGTAAATGGTTAGAAAAAAATAGCATTACATATTCAATATTTCAAGTTCATTATAATTGATATTACAAACCCAAAAATTTTAGGTTAATCATAAATAACGTTACAAACTCATAAAAATAAAAACATATAGTACAATAAAAAAAAATAACTAGTACATTTTTATCATCAGGGGCACTGAGTTTGTAATAACAGGAAAGAAACGGGGAAACTAGGAGAGAAAAAATATGCCACATATATTGTGGTGAAGAAAGAATTTATTAATATATTAATGTCACTATTAAATAAGAAAAAAAAAATGTCATAGAACGAAAATATAAAATGATAAATAGAAGAATGATAAACATATTATGCCGAGCTCTCTAAAAACTGCTATTAAAAAGTTAAAGTAGTATCATATAGTAAAATAATATAAAAATTATTTTTAATAAGTAGAAATCATAAAAATAATATTTGATAAAATTAGCTCTTAAAATCTAAAATAATTATAATTAATATAAATATTAAAAATAATAATTTTTACTTATAATGTCATTAAAGATAATAATATTATATTAATCTTTTAAACTTTAGAGAGCATAATTAAGTTTTGAAAAGTATCCTATGAGGACTCTGAACACACCCCTGACTTTTAAAAGCCAAAAATAAAAGTACCTTAGCTTTTTGGTTTATCAAATAAAAAAAATTGACTTATATTTTTTATAAGCTAGAATACCCCTTCAAAGAATACTATCAAACTATGCCTAAGAACAATTTATAGAAAATTAGGAGAAGTAATAATAAGCAGCTGGACAAAACATCAGTAATTTCCAAGTTAGTAAGACTGATTTCTAGAAAAAATTAGTAGAACTAATAATAGGCATTTCGATGTCGATCTAAATCATATTCAAAGAGCATAGTTATTTGATACGAAAACAAAAATGTTGAATCAAAGACACATGTGATTTTGTTATTGGGCATTGTCTCCTAAAGTGACGGAACACAGGAGGAGTAAATGAGAAAACAGGCCTGTCATTCGTATATTAGCGCACCTTTTTTTCCCCCTTTTTTCACCAAAAAGCATTTTCCATGTTCAAATAATGCAACTTATACAAGTCCAAGCGCGGCCTGGTTGCTCATTGTGAACTCTCATAGCGTACTAGCGTATTGTGAATTTTCATTTTCAAGAATACTTCATTGATAATGTCAGAGAATCACCGTAGTGATTCTCTTCTTTCTCATTGCAAACACACATGGATTCCTACACTTGCGGTGGTGGTGCCGGCAGAACCGACACCAAATGAAATAAAGCAGGTATCAGAGACGGATAGCCAGGAGGGGCTTCGCATGCATAACTTTCTCGTAATGTTTTACAAAAGCAACCCAAGAACGAAGGAAGCAGACCCAGCTAAAGTCATCATGAAAGCCATCTCTATCCACTGGCTGGTAGGCTCAGAGAAGGGCCTAATAGAAAGCTCATGGTGGATTTGCAATGGTGAGGGGGTCTTGTTCATTGAAGCTGAGGCTGATATTGCATTGGACCAGCTTGGTGGCTCAATTGGACCACCAATCTCCACATTGGAGACAGTTTCTACACCAAGTGCCAGGATCTGAAGCCATTGTTGGCTGCCCTCTTTTGTTAATTCAGGTAAACAATCAGAATTTAATTTGTCTTCGGAATTTATGTTAGAATAATGTGACATTATTATTTTTAACCTTTGATTAACGGTAATGATTAAGGTATGACACAAAGTTCGTCACTTTTATACTAATAGTGTTGTATGTCACTCTTTCCTATTTTTTCGCACTCTCCCCCCTTTTTTCAGCCCTTGATTTGTATTTCTTATTCAATAAAGTTGCTCCAGCTGTGTCATGTCTTCTTGCAAGAAATTTTCGAGCCAAATAGCATTATTGTACAAATAATATATCATATTTAAGCATACTTACTATAAAAGTTTGTATGAAATTTAATTTTTATTGTAAATTTACATAGATATAAAACATTAGAAACTAGTGTTTTATATCCTAGCAATGCACAACTTAAAAAATATTTTTAAATTAATGTTATATATTATCAATGCTAATTTCATTGAATTATTAAAATATAAGTATTAAAAACGTTTATATGAAATAGCTAAAATATAATAAGAAAGGAAATAAACAGTAACATAAATTCAATAAATAATCTTACTGTTCAAGAATTTGATTTATACATAAATCAAATTATAAATTTAAAAAGTAATTATTTTAATAAAAAATGCTAAAATAAGAAAGAGGAGAGGAAAACAAATATATATATATATATATATATATATACAATTTTAATGCATAATTCTAATTCCACCATCTAATTTGTGAATCTAATTTATGAACCTTACTTATTGATCGGCATTTTTTCAAGAGTTGAAGTTACTATCATATTTTAAAATAAATCAATAAATTACTAGCTAATAGCCATTTTCTTCATGTTAGGATAATTTTAAATTAATTTTGAGAAAAAAAGGAGAAATGCATAAAATGAATATTAGAATAAAGATTTGAAAATTTGTGCATTTGAATAATATTTGTTTGATATTTATTTTTAATAAATCGAGAATCATTCTTTTTACTTTTTTTTATTTTTCAAGGTATCTCTTCTCTCTATTATTGCGGAATAAGAGACTAATTTTTTTCGGATATAGTTAGACTTGTTATCCTAATTAAAGTCCTCTTAAGGAATCATTCTAATTGAACTTTTCAAAATACTAATTTTTTTTAATTATAAATGTATTCAATTTATTTTTTAATTAAAAATTTTAAAATAAAAACAGATAAAATTCACCAGAATTTGACACAGGTAAAAGTTTTTCTTATAATTTCTATTATTTTATAAGTAGTATAGGTTCTGTCCATACAACCAACAGTCCCTCCCCAGTTATACTCACTAATTGTAAGTTGTTTGTGTCCCAACTAACTACGGGTAACTAGGTTTTTGTTTTTAGGTCGGAGGTAACTCGTTTATCATGTGGAGGATTCGTATTTGATGTACGCATGAACCACGTTGTGTGTGACTCTTATGGGCCGGTTCAGTTCCTTGACATGGTGGGAACAATGGAAAGGAACCCACACGCACCAGTCCAGCAACCTGTGCGGCAAAGAGACTTATTCAGCGCCCGGAACCCTCCATGCATCAGCATCACATGTATGCACCATGAGTACGAGGATGTGACGGACCACCACACCACTTCACATTCACTACGCAACAACGATAACATGGCCCACAAGGCTTTCTTCTTCGGCCCAAAAGAGATTCTCACACTAAGGAAGCGCCTCCCCGGCAAATACGGGAAATGCTCAACACTAGAGTTACTATTGGCATGCCTTTGGAAATGCCGCACAATGGCACTTGACATGGACCCCAACGAGTTTGTTGCCTAGTCATGCTTCATCACTGCTCATGGTAAGGTCAAAATGCCAAAGGGGTACTATGGCAAAGCGTTTGCGTTCCCCGCCGCAATATCTGAGGCTGGCTTGTTGTGCCGAAACCAATTGGCTATGATGCATGGATTCAGTGTTTTTCCAAAAGCATACGCATTGGATACGGGTATGCTCCAGAGTACATGTGGGTATGTACCTAAAAAAATTGTTCCTTTTTTTTTTTTGGGTACCTTTTTTTTTCTTTAAATGCTCGTAGACTAATTGTAGGACAAAAGTTAAAAATATGAATTTGTGCGTCTTTTGAAAAACTAAAATTTTAGTTTATATATACATGTGTCCGTGCCCTAAATTTTTAGCATGTTGACTTTGGTTGGGGGAAGCCTGTCTATGGAGGCCCTGTGGGCGCATTTCCAATGGTTAGCTACCTTGCTAGGTTCAGAAATAAAAGAGGCGAGGATGGGATCGCAGTGCCAATTGTGTAGTTTATTAAGCTAATATTCCTTCTGTTATTAGAAGTATAAATTTAATTCGTACATCTTTTACATGTTGAACCTTTTGAAAACTGGCTCAATTAGTGGACTAGAATCATCAATCCAACGATAGGGCAAGACGCATGTGGGTTTTGCATTGCCATCTCGGGGAAATATAAAAAGAACACGGCATATTATAAATATTTCATGGACAATTGCTATAGCGTGTTTCCTCAACGAGGGATTTTTGTGTGAAGCAAGTCTAACAAGTAGAATTTAGCCACATATATATAACTAGAAAACAATAATAGCACAGTAAAACTGAGCCCAATCAAAAGTTGCTATCGCCGGCTTTTCTTCAAAATTGTGACTGGCTTATACTAAATCTTATTTATTTGGCTTGAACATTATTTTCTAATTTTTATTTATCTGACCGAAACTTTCTCTCTTCATTTTTTCAAAAGAAAAACACGTTGTAGACACATTTTGGTTTCAATTCTATTGTGACATTTATGTTTCCTGTTTTATTTTAACAGTTACTTCTTTTTCACACTACACTTTAAACCAATGGGTTATATACACTAATATTTTGGCTTAAATATATTTTTAGTTACTATAAATATAAATCATTTTAATTTTCGTCCTTGTAAAAAATTTCTTCATTTTTTATCTCTCCTTTTTTTCATATTATAATTTTAGTCTTTATAGCTCTAAATTTTAGTCCGAAAAAATATTTTAAAACATATATTTAACTTTTATAAATATTAAAAATTTTGTTTTATCTTTATAAATATTTTAATAATCTTCTTTTGGTTCTTATAAGTATCATTACTTAATATTGCTAACTAATGATAAAAACATAAAAATATAATATTGAAAAAAAGGACTAAAAGCCAAAAAATTTTTTTAGAGGATTAGAACTAAACCAACCTATATTTACAAGTGTTAAAAATATATTTAAGCCTATTTTTTATAAAGTTAATATTTTTTTCCTAAATTATTTCAGAATAAATAAATACTTTCATATCAAAAAACAATTCATAGTATTGGTAATTTTAGATAACATCAACCTAGGTGAGACTATGAACTTTCATTGCTATATATCTTCAGGTGGATACCTTCCGCAGCTATTTTAAAAAAATTATATCTGTCAATTTCTATAAAAAAATTAATTAATTATAAATTGCAATATATAAATGAAGAAGTATTAATGTAATTAGAAATGAATATAAATTAAGATGCACTGATGTAATATAATCTAGTTGCACTAGTGTAACTTTAACTTTTTAAACATAGTTATATCACTTAATAAATCTTTATAAAATATATTTTTTATTTATCCAATGATTGAATTATAATTACTTATCATAAAGATCATTACAAAATTTTATAAAAATTGAGTATTAATAAGGAATGTAATTAAATAACTCTTATTCATGTATAATTTTAACATATATATTATGTTAATTTTGATATATATATATATATATATATATATATATATATATATATATATATATATATATATATATATATATATATATATTTTAAGTGATATTAGATTAACATGAAATTTTATGAAAATGATCTATAAGAGATAAACTTTTAATCTAACAGTGGATATAATAAAAAATTATACTAATAAAAAGTTATTTAATAATGTAATAATTACTTAAAGTTACATAGGTGTAACTTGATTCTAAAATAAGATTACCATAATTAAAAAGAATTCAACATGCGTATGTTATCATTATGTTTTTTTTTTATACTTGATAAAAAAAAATGACTCTTTGTGTTTTACGCCAACAATTACTAAACAGAATTCGAACAATGTTCACCCAAAAAAATTTGTTTTTGAACAATGAAATAATTGAGAAAAACAAATTGAGCTTATATTGAGAACAATCAAATGTTTAATTTAGAATTAAAGTTTTAGATTATATTTTGATCAATGAATAATTTAGATTCCACAAAAAATATTTTAAAGTGAATTAAAAAATTTCAGGTTCATCATAAATAACATTACAAACTCATAAAAATAAAAATATGTGGAACATTTTTATCGTCAGGAGCACCATTAAGTTTGTAAAAACTGGATAAAATCGGGGAAACTAGGAAAAAAAAGTAAATTATATTTTCCTCTCTTGAAAGATATTTTTATCATATAACGTTCTTTTATTTTTAAAATATACATTTTTCTTCTTTAAAAGATGAAAGTATGTTATACTTTAATTTTTATTTTTTCTACTAAAGTTCTGTTATTTTACTTTTATTTTTTTTTACCCAAATATCCTTTTTTTTGTGGGAGATACCTAAATATCCTTTATTAATAATTATACATATTGAAATCATTCTGACAAAGTAAAAATAAATATGTAATTGATAATAATATAACGACATTGATACACGTGCGTTTGCGCACATACTGGCACACACATATATATTAATTTTGTTTTTTAGTTTTTAGTTTTCATAAATGTAAGAGTTTTATACTTTTCAATTTTTTACAATTTTTTTAGAGTATAATATATGATAATCAATGTTAAAATATGAATGTTAATAAAATATTTTTGTATTAATTCATTAAAATGGAAATAAAACTTCAATGTCATATTAAATTTTTATATTTTTTTAAAATTATTAAATAAATATTAAATAATCTTTGTAAATATAATTTCATTAATATTAACATATTAATTCTTAAGAATTTACAAAAATGAAATAATTTTAAGAAAAGATTGGCACTAATTAAAAATGTACTTTATATAATGGATAATTTAGTAAATTTTTATACATAGTTTAATTAATAAAATATTTTAAAATAAAATATATCTTTGAAAATAAAGGAGAGGGTTGTGTAATAAATTTATTTCTTAAGCAAGGGTGGTGTAATTTACTTTAAAAAAAAAATGCCACATATGTTATGGTGAAGAGAGAAATTATGAATATATTAATGAGGTGTAGTCACCATTAGATAAGAAAAAAATGTCATAGAATGAAAATATAAAATGATAAATAGAAGATTGATAAACATATTATGCAGTACCAACAAAATTTCGCTATTAATTTTATATTACCATGTCACATCCAAAAAATTTTATATATTACCATGAAAAGCTCTTTCAACAAATTAAAAGGACAAGATAACTGGATATTAAGCAGCTGGACAAAATATCAGTAATTACCAAGTCAGTAAGACTAATTTCAAGAAAAATCAGGGGAACTAATAATAAGCAGTTTAATGTCTAAATCATATTCAAAGAGCATAGTTATTTGATAAAAAACCAAAAATGATAAACCAAAGACAAATGTGATTGTGTTATTAGTCCTTTTAGTTGTGCTTCTCAACCAAAATAAGTAATTATTTTGATTAAAAAAAGTACTTTTTAGTTTAATTTGTTTGTTTGGTGTAATAATAAAAACAAGCAAAATCGGAAGAAGGAAAACATCTTTAAAATATGGTCATGCTATATTTATTAAAAGAGAAACAATTTTTTGAATCTTTGGATCCCGAGAGAAAAAAGAGAAAAAATTATAAAAGAAAGTGGTAAAGGTATTAAATAAAAAGCTGAGAGCGATAGAAAAAAAGTAGAAAAAGATGCTACAAGTCCATGTTTTTTTGGAATGTTTAAATAACATTGTTCTTTCCAAAATGTTCTCGATTTTTTGCTTTTTTGAGATAACCAATTTTACCTTCATTAATTTCTTACCTTTCTCATTTTATGTTCTTATTAATTATAATTTTATAAAAAATAATACTGTTATACTTATTATATATAAATAATTTAATAATTTTTAATCTAATAAAAAATATTTCTATAATTATATTTTAAATACAAAATATTTTTCTGCTCCTATCCTTTCTGCTTTTACTTCTATTTATAAACAAATACTTTTTATAAAAGCATATCAAAGGGCCCATTATCTTATAAAGTGACGGAAAACAGGAGGAGTGAGAGGAGTGGATGATGAGAAAACAGGTGTCATTCGTTTATTTTTCGCAGCACAAAACGTTTTCCATGTTCAAACAATGCGACTGCTCTATTCCGTATAAACCCAAGCTCGGCTTAGTTGCTTAGTGTGCTTTTGCATTTTCAGGAGTACTTCACTGAGGATATCGGAGAATTACCGTAGTGATTTTCTTCTTCCTCATTGCAAACACACACGGATTCCTACACTTGCGGTGCAATTCGTGTAAGGCATAGTGAAACTCTGCTGGTGGTGCCGGCAGAACCGACCCCAAATGAAATAAAGCAATTATCAGACATAGATGACCAAGAGGGGCTTCGCATGCATCTCTCTCTCATAATGTTTTACAAAAGCAACCGATGCATGAAATTAGAAGCAGGCCCAGCAAAAGTCATCGTGAGAGCCATCACTATGGCACTTGTACACTACTATCCACTGGCTGGTAGGCTCGGACAAGGGCCTAATAGAAAGCTCATGGTGGATATTGCAATGGTGAGGGAGTCTTGTTCATTGAAGCTGAGGCTGATATTGCATTGGACCAGCTTGGTGACTCAATTGGACCACCATCTCCACATTCGAAACAGTTTCTACACCATGTGCCAGGATCTGAAGGCATTCTTGGCTGCCCTCTTTTGTTAATTCAGGTAAACAATCAGAATTTAACTCGTCTTTAGAAATTTTGTTATTATGCTAGAATAATGTAACCTTTAATTAGATAAGTGATTTTCATTCTTCTAATTTATTTAACCACCGTCTTTGAATTTTAATAAACTTAAGCCATAACTATGTCAAATGATTCTGGCTATTTGACATTTATCCATATAATATTTTCTAGGTATTACATTTCATCAGTTAGACGATAAATAAAGAGCTTGAAAGTTAAGTTTTAAATTCTAGATCATAAATAAAGAGCTTTATTTTTCGCCTAGAGCTTAAGGTGATAAGATTTGTTTAAATTGCGATTATAAATATAAAAAGATTAAATATTTCAAGACAAATTCTGTATTATTTAAAATAATTTGGTGCACTATGCTCCTCATCGTTAGTGTAGCCGTCGCTTGGATCACTCTAACACTGGATGACATGGATTTGAAACAGGTCACTGGTGGAGTCGATTGTCCTGTGTAATTGGAAAATATTTTCTCGTCTTGAAATTGAAACCCTATTTTCGAATTAAAAAAGAAAAACTTGAAAGCCTATTGTTCCGCCCCGTTTCTCATCCACATCTTATTACACTCCTTCTGCTGAGTTGTTGGGTTGAGGCACGTAAATAATTTTATATATTAACAAGGATCAAGTGAAGGAAGTTCAATGGCTTCAACCGTGCGATGCTGATGTTATTTGGAACACCTGGGCCAGCATGGCGGACCAATGACGGGGCTTGGATCTCTGGGATCTATGGTTACGCGGGGCAGGTAGATAAAATATCTAGTTAATTTGCTGAGTCCGCGAAATGGGTTTGTTCAGGCTTAGAAATCTTAATTGGTTGCCGAAGTTCAGTGCGTCTTCTTTCTGATGAGGCTGCTATAGAGTTCCATCAATATGGGCCTCTGATTGTTGAATATTATTGAAATGCTGAAATGTGAATGGCAGGTTCGCCTTGTGGTTCATTCATACAGGGAGACAAATGCATGTACGGACGCAGTGGGTGCATTGGGCGGTCTCGTTCCCCTCGCTAGTTTTCGGCTTCATTTGTTTTGTATTCCACTGCACCACCCAAAAAAAAAAAAAAAAAAAGACTTATTTTCACTGTTTTTAAACTGGTGAAAAAATTAAAAGGAAAAACATAATCAGATCAACAGTGAAAATCTACTCACAAGCAGGTTATATTAAATTTGCATATTCCCGCTTAAGAATCCTACAGTTAACATAGTTACGAAAAATTCTTGCATTGATCCATCAAAAATAATATAATGATTATTAGTGTCAATCAGAATTTGTCACTTTTGTATGAATTGTATTCTATGTCACTCTTTCGATCTTTTTCTCACTTTCTCCTTTTTTTTTGGCCTTGATTTTGTATTTCTTCTCCAATGAAATTTCTTCAGATTTATTCATAATGTCTTCTTGCAAAATAATATATCACTCAAGTATACTTATAAAAATCCCTCCATAGCTACACTCACCAATTGTAAGCTGTTACGTGTCCCAACTAACTACAGGTAACCCGTTTATCATGTGGGGCATTCGTATTTGCTGTACGCATGAATCACGTTGTGTGTGACTCTTATGGGCTGGTTCAGTGACTCGACATGGTGGGAACAATGGCAAGGGACCCACTCGCACCAGTTCAGCCACCTGTGTGGCAAAGAGAAATATTCACCGCACGCTACCCTCCACGTATCACATGTATGCACCATGAGTATGAGGATGTCATGAACCACCACACCAGTTCTTCACATTCATTGTCCGACAACGACAACATGGCCCACGAGTCTTTCTTCTTCGGCCCAAAAGAGATTCACACACTAAGGAAGCGCCTTCCCAGCAAATATAGGAAATGCTCAACTCTAGAGTTACTAGCAGCATGTCTCTGGAAATGCCGCACAATGCCACTTGACCTGGACCCCAACGAGGTTGTTGCCTTGTCATGCTTCATCACTGCTCATGGTAAGATCAGAATACCAAAGGGGTACTATGGCAATGCCTTTGCCTTCGCACCTGCAGTATCTGAGGCTGGTTTGTTGTGCCAAAACCCATTGGGGTATGCTCTGGAATTGATTAGAGAAGAGGCAAAGGCTAGAATGAATGAAGAGTACATAAGGTCAGTGGTTGACCTTATGGTAATCAAGGGGCGTCCCATGTACAGGACTGCCGGTCACTTCACGGTGGGGGCATGACACGTGTCGGTTTTGAGCATGTTGATTTTGGTTGGGGGAAGCCTGTCTGTGGAGGCCCTGTGGGTGCCTTTCCAATGATTAGCTACCTTGCTAGGTTCAGAAATAGTAGAGGCGAGGATGGGATCGCAGTGCCAATAGTGTTGCCACAGCTTGTGATGAAAAGGTTTCTTATGGAGTTGGTTAAAATGACCGCTGATGATGAGGAGATAGTGGTGAATAATCGTCTTTATGACAAATTGGAAACACGAGTTAGATCCAAGTTATAGTAACATAATTCGGTACACTGCTGCCATAAATTGGAGCTTGTGTTCTTAAATTGGTCCACCTTGTATAATTAATGGCACTGTCATTTCTGCCAATGTTTCTAGCAAGACAAAATGTATGAATGTAGCACATATATGTTGTATGCTCTTTTGAAATGCAAATCAGCAAAATGTAGTAAAATGTATCAGAAGCCAGGTGGTGGCACTTCTCATTGGATGCAGAGTGCATGATCCCCCCGTCTCTTCTTTCCCGGAGGGTTTTCCCTTTCTTCCTTCTCTCTTCTCTTCTCTTCTCTCCTTTCTTTACTCTTCTCTCCTTTCTTTACTGATAATTTGGTGCTCACTTCCGTTGCCTTTACTGATAATTTGGTGCTCACTTCCATCCAATGGTGAATGGGAGTGAGTTAATACAGAGACCAAAAATTTTTTAATTCAAATAACATTTCTCCTAGTTAATTAAGCTAATGGAAGTGCAATAACAATTCCTTCTATTTTTGCGTTTGTGACACATATATATGTCACGGCAATTATTTATTGAGTTTAATTGGTATACATTGATAATGTAAAATAGTTTTACACTATCAATCAATAGAAATAAGGAAAAGTAAGAAATCATGGTGAATCCCTCATTGTAATGGGTGGTTATTTGTCTGAGTTGGCACTTTCCAATATTTCTATTAGCTGATAATGTAAAACTATTTTATATTATCAGTACATTTAAATTAAATTCTTATTTATTTTGGCTTGGCATAAGATGCATGAAAATGGAACACATTTTGCAGCACTTTTTCTTACACAAAAAAAAAGAGTAAATAACTTTTTTAATCTTAGCATTTTTAAAAAAAAATTTAACATCAAGTTAGTCTTAACATTTTAAAGTTGACATCAATTTAGTTTTGAAAAAAAAATTTGATATCAATTTAGTCCTAATATTTTGAATTTTGACATCAATTTAGTTCTAATATTTTGAATTCTAATATCAATTTATTTCTAAAAAAATTGATGTCCAAATTCAAAATATTATGACTAAATTGATATCAAAAATTATTTTAAGACTAAAATGATCTCAACTTTGAAATACTAAGATTAAAAAAGATATTTATTAAAAGAAAAAAAAATCTTCATATTTTTAGAATTACATCATCATACTTTGCTATACATTTTGTATTCCGCCATTCATACCAAACAGTGGCGCTCTTTCCGCAAATATACTTACTATAAAAAAAAAATTCTAATATTGTACTTTAATAATATAAAAAAAAATATTTCTTAGTTTAGATTAAAGGTATTGGGAAACAGAGTTGAGAAAAAAATGACTTGTACTTCATTTATCAACGAGTGTAGTGTATATATACAAGAGTTCAAGATCTAACTAATCTGGTTAGAAACTAACTAATGTGGTTAGAGGCTAACTAACTACCTAATATACATAGCTGGCAGTTAACTAATTAGCTAAATTAAGTTAGCTTGTAACACTCCTCCTCAAGTTGGGAGGTCAATGTTAATGATTCCTAACTTGCACATGAGATTCTTGAACAAAGGTGCTGCAACAAGCTTTGTGAGCAAGTTGGCCAATTGGTGATCAGATTTAACATGGACCAAGCACAAGGTGCCATCTTGAACCCGATCCCTTGTGAAGTGACGATAGATCTTGATGTGTTTAGATCGTTCATGGAAGCTAGGATTGGAAGCTATATAAGTGGATGTGTTATCACAGAAAATTAGAGTAAAACCAATGCAAACATCAAAGTCCTTTAGCAAAGCTTTCACCCAAAGAACTTCACTGGTGACACTGGCCAAGGCCCTATATTCAGCCTTATTTGAAGACCTGGATACAGTGTGTTGCTTCTTGGACTTCCATGAGATGAGGGAGTCTCCAAGAAACACACAATGGCCTATAGTTGAGCGGCAACTGTCTAAACAGCTGCCCCAGTTGGCATCAGCATATGCCTTCAAGGATATAGAGGAGCTGGCAGAAAATAATAATCCTTGACCTCAAGAAGCTTTGAGATACCTCAGAAGATGGTGCAAGGCATCCAAGTGAGGAGATCTCAGGGCAGATATGTATTGGCTGAGCTTGTTAATAGCAAAAGCAATGTTCGGGGATGAAATTGTGAGATATAATAGCCAACTAATCATGCGTCTTACTGGCCATCATCAGGCAAAGGTTCACCATCAACAGTATTGAGCTTGATATTCAGATCCATTAGGAGAGAGGCTTGCTTGGAATCAGCAAAACCAATGTCTTCAAGAAAGAATAAGGTATACTTGCACTGGGAAAGACAAATACCCTCTTTGGAAAAAGCAATCTCAAGGCCCAAAAAATATTTCAAGTTGCCCAACACTTTAAGTTTAAAGAGATTTTGAAGAGAGACTTGAACACAAGTGATAGCTGCAAGGTCCTTGCTAGCAATGATGATGTAATCAACATAGACAAGTAAAGCAGCATAAGAATCCCCCAAACCAATATAGAACAGGGAGTAATCATATTTTGATTGATTGAAACCAATACTAATTATGGCAGAGGAAAACTTGTGAAACCATTGGCTAGAGGCTTGATGCAAACCATAAATAGACTTTTTGAGTTTGCAAATAAGATTAGTGTGATAACCTAATGGAAGGTCCATGTAGACTTCTTCAAATAGGTTATTTATATCCAACTGAAGTAACTTCCACCCCTTGATGGCAGCCAAGGCAAGTAACACCCTTACTGTTGGGAATTTGGCAAGGAGAAAAGTGTCTTGGAAATAAGTGCTCGTTTGTTGTTGTGTAGCCTTTAGCTACTAATCTCGCCTTGTAACGGTCAACAGTGCCGTCTTACTTCCTTTGGAAACGATATACCCATTTATAATCGATCGTGTGTTTGCCCTTTAGCAAAGGGACAACTTCCCATGTATGATTGGCTTCCATAGCATCAAGTTCCTCCTTTATAGCTTACTACCATTTAGGTAACTTGGTAGCTTGGTGATAAAATTGTGGCTCATAGACTGCTTAAATTTGCAGTGCAAAGTCTCTATAGGTTGGTGAAAGGCGATCATAGCTACAAAAGTTGGAAATGGAATGAGAAGACACTAGATCAAGGCAGTGATAATCCTAAAGGTATGCAAGGGTTCTATGGGGTCTAGAGGATTGTCTTAAGAGTGAAGGAGGAATAGGATTGTGGTTTGTGTTTGGGGCCAGGACAGAATTAGGGTTGTTTGGGATATCTAGGCAAGGCAAGGTAGTGAGAAATCATGGAATAAATCTGGTAGTTGGTCATCATGGGTGATGGAATGAAATGGGAAAATGGTTTCATGAAAGGTAACATCTCGGGATATGAAAAACTTTATGGTGTTCAAATCATATTACTAGTATCCCTTGTGTCCAAGAGGATATCTGACAAAAATAGAAGGTGTGGCTCTAGGGCTAAATTTGTCTCGAGAGGAGGTGACGGTTGAAGCAAATGCCAAATAACTAAAAGCTCAGAGTGTGGAGTAATTTGGTTCCTTCTAAGGAGAGCATAAGGAGACTGCAAATACAGGATCGAGATTGGAGTCCTATTAATGAGGAAAGTGGATGTTTGGAGGCAATCTCCCCAAAAAGGAATGGGAAGCCTAGACTAGAAAAATAATGAACAAGCCACATTGAGCAAATGCTGATGCTTCCTTTCCGCTATGGAGTTTCATTGAGGCCTTTCAACACAGTTGAACTGATGCAACACCCTTTTGGAAGCAAAGAATTTAGTCATTAGGAGCTCACCAGCATTATCAGAGTTGAAGCCTTTAATAGATGTATTGAATTGAGTCTCCATTAGGCAAAAAAACTTCTTGATAACATCAGCAGTCTTAGATTTGTGGTTGAGTAAATATGTCCAGGTGAATTGGCTGTGATCATCCACCATGGTAAGGAAATATCTCTGACCAAGATAGGTAGGAATGTGATAGGGCCCCTATATGTCACAATGCAGTAAAGCAAATGGTTTAGATTCTACATAATTGTGAGAGGTAAAAGCTAGTCTCCTTTGTTTGGACAAAGGATAGATATGACAAAATAAGAAGTCAAAAAAGAAATGCATATCACAGTGAATTCTATTTGATAAGTGTTTGAGAACTTTACTGGATACATGGCCTAGCCTATTATGCCAAGTATGAGCAAAAGCATGTGAGTCATTATTATTAGCGGAATTGGAAGCAATAGAAATAGCAGCAGTTACAAGAGAGTGAATATCAGATGCAGCAGGTGCTTGATGTGTGTTAGGATCAGGCTGATAGACATAAAGTTCGTGCACTAAATCACCTTTCCCAATCATCTTCGAGGACCTAAGATCCTAAATCAGCAAACCAGTACCAGAAAAAAAATACACTAAGAGAGTGATTTTGTAATAGAGCACTAATAGATAAAAGATTCACTTTGAAGGAATGGACATAAAAGGCATCATGAATAACAAAATTAGAAGTGAATCGTACAACACCAGATGCTAAAACAGGAACATGAGTATGATTAGGTAATGTGACAAACAAATCTTGTAACCAAGTAATGTTAACAAAATTGTGGAGAAATTCGACTAGTTGCACCAGAATCAAGGATCCAAGAATTAAAAGAACTTGACTAAAATGAGCTAGATGCAAACAAGCATGTACCTCCACAAGAACCAATTGAATCTGATTGAGGATTGATAGAGGCCAATTGCATTGCATTGGACACTTGACCAGAGAGAAACTGCATCAAGTGTTGATACTGTGTGCAGCAGACAATTGGAGAGGTTGATCTGAGACACCAGCATCAGAAACTTGATTAACTTGCATAACATTCACAGTTTGCTTCTTGTAGTTGGGAGGGAACCTGTGAATTTGATAGCATTTGTCCTTGGTGTGGCCAAGGATTACACAATGCACACATTGAGGCCTATCCTTCTTTCCAGATTTGGACTTTTGCTCAGTGGAAGGTATCTGAGACTTTATAGCAAATGCAAGTTGAGCATCAGGAGTGAGAGCAGAGGAACCAAGGGATCTCTGGCTTTCCTCTTGACTAATCAACGAAAAAACTTTAGAAATCAAAAGAATAGGCTTCATAAGCAAGATCTGGCTACGAACCTGCCGATACGAATCATTGAGTCCTATGAGAAACACAAGAACATATTCATTATCAGCATGAATGATGAAATCTTGAGCATCACCACATTCGTAGTTCACAGCAGGATGAAATTGATTGAGTTCCTCCCAAATGCACTTCAATTTGGTGAAATGTTAGCTCATCGAAAGAGAACCTTGCATCATATTCAACAGGTCCTTCTTGAGTTGATAAATGTGTATTCCACTCTTCCGTTCAAAACCAACCATGGAGATCTTTCCAAATCGCTACTGCAGATCCAGTGAAGATGATGATTGAGGCAATTTCTTTGGAAACAGAATTGAGGATCCAAGAATTGACAACATCATTGATCCTCTTCTAGCAAGAAATTTCTTGAGGAGCAGCATCTGCAATAGGTGGAAAAAGTGTGCCATCCACAAAGCCAAGTCTATTCTTGGCATTCAAAGCCATCTCCATGGATCTTTTCCATGAAATGAAGTTGTCATCGATTAGGACCTAAGAAACAAGAGTGAGTCCTGGTTGATCATATGGATGAAGAAAGAAAGGATTGAAGTCATCTACAAGAGCCGCCATGGATGAAGAGAAGAAAGCTTTTCAAGAGCGCGGAAGAAGAAGAAGAACAAGAACAAGATTCAGAGGAAAAGAGCATAAAGAGAAAGAGAAGCACTATGACTTCTGATGCCATATTGGGAAATAGAGTTGAGGAAAAAATGAGTTGCACTTCATTTATCAGTGAGTGCAGTGTATATATATAGGAGTTCAAGATCTAACTGATCTGGTTTGAAACTAACTAATGTGGTTAGAGGCTAACTAACTACCTAATATATACAGCTAGCAGTTAACTAACTAGCTAAATTAAGTTAGGTTGTAACAGTAATTAATAAAGCATAACTTCAATTTATGGAACGATGTTTTTAAAAAGTAAAGGTATAATTTATAAGTGT
This sequence comes from Pterocarpus macrocarpus, assembly GCA_031439585.1. Lineage (NCBI taxonomy): Eukaryota > Viridiplantae > Streptophyta > Magnoliopsida > Fabales > Fabaceae > Pterocarpus > Pterocarpus macrocarpus. Next base: position 65,279,239 of record CM062520.1, on the reverse strand, counting down.
CTTATATTAAATTATGTTAAGACTGTTTTAAATTTATAGCATCCTGAGTATGAATTAAATTTATTTTATCTTGCACATTAGTTAAATTTTGTATAAGGCATATGAATTAAAATAAAAATGTTGAATATTAGTTGGATTTTCTTTAATTTGAATTTTGTAAATACATATATAAGTTTTAGTCTCAACTTAGGATTAAATTCCCGGCCCCACCATTATCAAATTAATCTATATGATTTTTTTTTCAACGTTGATGTGTTATTAAATAGTTACTTGTTATTGAATTTTATAGCAAATATCCAAAAATATATTACATATATCTAATAATTAATAAATATTACAATTCATTAAAATATGGTTGTCTAGAAAGGAACCGTGATAACTTCCTTTTACGCTAGATGTTTGATGGTCCAAAGTTTGAAGACCAAACTCAATGAAAAATATTGGTAAATAATTGTTCTTACATGGGAATTTATAAATATATCAAAAATACTTTTAAAAAAATAATTAAATAGATGTCATGTACCAGTTTCTAAAAGGGTTACGTTATTTGTATTCATGTTTTAGATTTATTATAGATAATAATGATAGAGAAAGACGTAAGATGATGGATCAACCATTTTTTCTTTTGTATATTTACGATGTGTTTAAAAAATAAGTACAAATAAAAATTTTTATTTTTAAAATTTAATAGCGACATTCCCCTATTACTCGTGAATAAACCTTTTTGGAGATGACCCATATTAAGTTTTAATTTGGTATTATTATAGTTTTTTCAGAGTTGTTGAACTTTTAAAGCTCTTTAAAATCTGTTATTAAAAAATTATAATAGTGTTATTAAATAAAATAATATAAAAATTTCTCTAAATAAATAATATTTAATAGAATTACTTTTACAAAATAAAATAATTATAATAAATATAAATATTAAAGAAATTAATTTCTATTTTTATTATCACTAAAAAAAATAAAATTATATTAATTTTTTAAATTTTAAAAAATACAAATCAATTCTAAAAAAACTCTCAACAACATCTCTTGCTTTTAAAAATTAAAAGCAAAAGTATCTCAACCTTTTTATTTTCTAAAATAAAAAAAATTTATATTTTTTATAGATAAAAATACTTCCTCAAAATGCATATCATTCATAACCTAACTCTTCGACTATAAGAAAAGAGGTTGAAAGAACTTTTTGAATGAATTATTTAATAATATGTGTCGTTCCTTTTAAACACCTCATCAAATCCATAGCCGCCAAAGTTTTTTTCACTCATTTTTTTTTTTTAGAATTTTACTAATCAATACCTTTTAGAATATCGGTTAAGAAATTAAAAAAATATTTATTAAAAACTAAATCTTTTAAATTTTTAATGTAATAAGTCTATTTGTTTTACTAATAGGAAGGACTAAAATTAAGTTTGATCAAAGAAACTCAAATATTGCTTTAAAAAAAGTGTACTAGGAAGCACAATTTTTTATTCTCAGTTGAAAAAAAAAATGTAACCAAACAAGCGTTAAGTACATTAGAAACATCTTTAAAAAATCACTGTTAACAAAAAAAATTCTTTCAACTACTATTAATTCCGAAGGCAGTACCGTTCATAACAAAATAATTTTTTTTATGTGAAGTACTAATTTTATTAATCAGCAAAATCCTGGGCCAACAATGGAACAGGAAAATCATGGGAGAGAACCCTTCCAAATTCTACAATCTACAAGCCTAGCACCATGAGCTAAAACATCTGCAGGTTTGTTATTACTCCTAGATACATGAGAAACACCAAACCTTTCAAACCAACTAGCATACAAATATGGCTCATTTTATGGTACACCAATTTAAATATGGTGCATCACACATTAGTTGCTTTATGTGTGATCTACCTACACCCCAATAATCATCCAAACCATTCGTTATATTTTTTAAAAAATTGAACGGTGAGATTTTCATATTTGCATGGGCCATTGTAGTGCATCGTGGAGCATTACACTTGCACCCACACACCTACTTTCTTCTTCATCCTCCTTTTCCCTATGCTTCGTAGCTATGATAGATGACTGTTTGAGACTATGTTGTCAGCGGGTGGAGCTCACCCCGCAGAGCCTCACCTGCCTTGAAGTCGGCAGAGAGTGACCTTTGGTCATTGCTAGTGGTCATCGCGAGTCCGATGTTGCGGTCCGCCAACGAGTGCGACGCGTTCCAGAGTTGGTGCCACGGATCTTCGACAACAAGCTTGGAATGGTGGTGGATGAGGCGAAACAAGGCTCCCCCGACGTCATCTCCTCCATTCATCCCATCCATATACAAGACCACTACCAAAACCATCATTGAGTTGCTGGGTTTTTTGAATTTGAATGTAGGGATGTTTTTCTCTTTTCAAATAAAGATTTGATTTTCATGTTGCCAGATAAGTCCCATGGAATATTTAGCGATAAAGGATGTGTACCCATAACTTTTTCCTATATATAATAGCTTTGTTTCCATTCCCATCCTCCCATCTTAATCATCTTCATGATATTACCTCCATATTAACCAATAAAATTCCCTATGCATCATTATAAATCACTTTGAACTTAATGAAACGAAATGATGACATTTGGATTGTTTCATTTATCTTCCTTATGATCAATTAAAAGTCTTCGCCTTCACCTATTTTGTGGGGAAATGCAATGTTGCTCTTTGTGTTGGATAGTTTCAAGCACCTGCTTTTGTTGATGAGTAATTACAAGAAATTCTTACTCAAGTTTAGGTCTTTATTAAACACTTATACTGAAAGCTTTGAACTTTTTATATATTTATTAAATTTTGATAAGTTGTTAGTTGACAAGGCTACATTTGAATCAAATTAGTGATGGTTTTGTTCTCAAAATGAGTGGGTTGAACAGAGGAGATGATGTCAAGGGAGAGGGAAGGGTTGTTGCTATCATGATAGGGATGAAAGGGGTATTCTTCTAATTTTTTATTTAGCTACATTTTCAATATACGTTTAACCACATTTTTGAAATGTGGCTATATAACATATTCACCATCTTCATTGTCAATTTTAAATAATGTGTGGTACTATATAGAACTAGCCTACAAATATATATCTTGAAGGATTGATTCATTATGAGATGATCTCTGTCTTGATCATTGCCTCAAACCAACAGAATCATTTTTTACATCAAGACATATATCTCTGTTAAATATTACTCTAAAATTAATCTTTCAAGCATTGATGCAATTAATAAATATTTTATTTTATTTTTTGCTTCAAAAACTCTTCGAGTAGGCAAACCATTATTTCATGTTAATCATGAATGACAATACAAACTCATAAAACCATGTAGTATGGTGAAAAGAGAATTTATGAATCTATTAATTAATTGATAATCAGGTGTGTCGGTAAGGGTTGTCCTATGTATAGGACTGCAGCTCACTTCTTGGTGGGGGGACATGCCACGTGTGGAATTAGACCAAGTTGATTTTCGTTGGGAAAAGCCTACCTGTGGGGGCCCTATAGGTGCCTTTCCATCATAATTCTGGAAATCGGCTCACATTGGCTGATTGGACCGGTTAAACCGGGAATCGGCCAGGCATGTTAAGTCTCAGGAACCTCTTTTCAAAAAACTGTATGCAAACCGCTCTAAACCGCTCGAAAACCGTCGAACCAGAAGAATCAGACCGATTCCAGCGGTTGGGCGATTTTTTGAAAAGAGAAGGCGGGTGGAGAGGATGACCCTAGCAGCAAAGCAGTTGATGACGGCGACGGCGCGGTTGTAAAGGGACTTTCTTAAGAAAAGGCGGGCGAGGAGGAAGGACATGCCGAGTATGTAGGTGACAAAGATGGAGGGGAAGTTAAGGTGCGCCACAACATGCGATGCCACGGGAGGAGAGGTCCATCACGCACAGTGCTGCAGACATGGCGGTGTGGTGTGGAAATGGGAAATGGGAGAAACGGATGATAGGAGGAGAGTGTTGACTTTGTTGAAGGGGTTTTTAAAGATTGATGACGATTGTACATGGGTGTTGATATGACCCTGCTTTCGTGTGATATAGGGCATTCGGGGTCAGTGACTGATGCAGGCCCATTGATTGACAAAAATTGGCTGGTGACAGGCGTGATGATTATAAATATTAATAGAATTTTTTTATTAAAAAAGAATATATATATATATATATATATATATATATATATATATATATATATATATATAAATATATATATATATTTTGATTCAATAGGTTAAACTATGGTTGAATTATTGAACCTTTGAATTGGTAATTTATCTGATTTAATGTCTGATCTGAATTTTAGAACCTTACTTTCTATTAAGTAGCTTCCTTGATCGATCCAAAAGCAGCTAGTACAGGTGAGGATGGAATTGCAGTACCAATAGAAATGTCATAGCTTGTGATGAAAGTGGAATAAATTCTCTCAAATGAAAGTTTTACATGTTCTAATTATAATTAAATTTTTATCTTTAATTGTGAGTCTTAATTTAAGTCTTTTAAAAAAATTTAATCAATAATAAAATATTTATATATAATTAAGAGTCCATTTGAATTGATTTTTTTCAAGAAAAAAGTATTTATTTTTTTTAAAAAAATACTTCTATAAATTTTTATAGGTATTTAGATATAATTTTTAAAAAAAGTGTTTCAATTAAAAAAAGTTAATTTATCATTTTTTTTAAAAGTTAAGAATATTTAGCTTAAAAAAAAAGCAGAAGCAGAAGTAAGTTTTAATAAAATTATTTTTTAAAAGTATTCTTTATTTTTAATTAAAATTATAATACATATCCTTCCTTTCTTATCTTTTGTTAAATTTTACTTCTCTTTTCTGTTTTTGAATTTTTTTTTTCTAATTTGTCCATAAAAAAATACTTTTATTCTTTTATTTTCAAACAAATTTGTAAATACTTTTAATATTTAAAAATATTTTGTCTATCCAAATGTAAAATAAGCTTTTTTAAAAATTAAAACTCTACTAAAAAAAATTTTAAAAAAAATTATTTTTTTAAAAGTTTATCCAAACGATAATTTATTAAATTTTAAAATTTATTAAATAAACATTAATAAATATATTGTCATTAACATTTTAATTGTTAAGGACTTATAAAAATATTTTACACGCCTTTTCGTTGAAATATCATTAAATAGTTGGCATAACATAATTTGCGTAGAGTTGGAATAATTTATGACATAAATTTAATTTCTTATTAAACTGATTACTATTCGTCACGTAATATTGTACGGAGGGGATTTCTTTTATCTTTCAACTGAAAAGAAAAGCAAACAAAAGTAGTTCTCCTTTAAACCTTGTAAGTTAACAGCAGACCTTGATCTTATCATTTTCTCATTTTTCATCACGAAAAAATAAAAGAAAAGAGAAGAAAACACACTTAACATTTTTGTCTAAAATTCACCCTAATCAAACGGGAAAGGAGGCATCACATGTTGGTCACAATTCATCACAAGATATAATAGCGCCACACCAGAACCCAGTCCCAGTACTCAGGTATCAATTTGGGGATATGTCGTCGGGGACAGAGTGCAGAACCGAACAAATTAGACAAGATCATTCCTGCATGTGAGCTACTTGTGGATTATCCTGGCCCTAACCCACAGTGGCGGGGGCTTTTGGGGGCTACTACTTTACAAGCCCTCTGTAGTTATGGGAGGGGCTGTGGGCTAAAAAAATGGGGCTGGGCCAGGGGCTGGCCCACCATTTGGGGGCTCAATTGACGGCTAACATGGTGTACACTTTAGCATCCATACGTTATAAAGATGAAAATCAACCCGTTATACTTTCCAACGTGCGCTTTTTCTCTCAGTGTGAGTCATTTATATCCCTGAACTTTTCAACACATACAAATCAACCCCTTAAGCCCTTCGGCCTCTACTTTTTCATTAACACGAGCCTATTACATTGCTTAAACTCTTAAATATATGGCAATCGACCCTTTAAACTCTTTACCCTATATTTTTTTACCCTATATTTTTTTGTTGACATAACCCTATTATATCTCTTAAACTTTTCAATATATGCAACTCTAACCCTTTAACTCTTCAACATGTGATTTTTTTTCAACATGAGTAGCCTTGCAATTTTTTGAATATGTGAAAATCGACCCATTCAACTCATCAACGTATACTTCTTTATTAACATGAGTCTATTATAAGAGTATGAAGGCTTCTCTTTAAAGCTTTAACATAAAAATAAAGAAAAATCTACTGTCTCTTAATTTCATTCGCACAATACTTAAAGCTAAAATGTGATATTTTTCAATGACATGCATGTGTGAGTTCCCAAGTCAATAGTCAAAATCGCTTTGCAAAAATAAAATGCAACAATATATTACTCTATACATCGACAATACTCTAATTTCACAACAATAAAAAGGAAAAAAAATATAGTTAAGTAATAATTTCTTAAATAATAAATATATGTATATAAAATTGGGAGAGAATTTTTAATTGTTGATTAATTATGTATTAAATGTATGCAAATAAGAATAGTAATTAAAATAATTGATTTTTACACAGTCTAAAAATTAGCTTGTAATTACAAAGGAATGAGTATTGAAACTTGATTGGGCAAAAAATATTGGTAACTGATGCTAACAATTGTTAACATGAATTTTTGAATTTATTTTTACTTTATTTTTTGACAATATTAAATACTTGGCTCAATACTGCACAAGTAATGGGATTAGTAATAACTGCACTAATTTTCATAAAATTTGATATTTTTGTTTTAAATTATTTCAATTTTATAAACAAAAATTTAATCAACTGTTTGTCATTGAACTTAAATCACATACACATATTTGAGTACCGAATCATTGAAGAAAAATTGGTAGATGAGAGAATCAATTATTTTTATTTATTGCAGATTCTATTGTGAAATTACATATTTTTTATTTATTATTGTTTGACATATTTCTTTTAATAGTTAGTAGAGCAGCTAAATTTGATGTCAACTTGACACAGGCAAAGGTTTCTTGTTTTGCGTTTTTATTATCGCTAGTATAGATTATAATAAATGATAATAATTATATTATTACTTCTAACCTTCCATAATTAAAAGTTAGAGCCAGCAAAGATTGAAAAATAAAATGGGTTTCCTCAGTTTAACCATACAATGAACACAATCTACGAATATCAGCTCAATTTCCTATTGCTTTTCCTTTGCAACACGTGTCCTTTGCTACTTGGCCCGCAGTGTCACGTGCAGTTCGCACTTGTCAATCTCTACTTACAGTAAACGTAACGAAGCGGCATCCACTTTGGTCATTTGACAAAACCTGTATTTTTTACTCCATTGAAGATTTAACCAATGACCAGGAGCCCACCCATACACCCAACACCTCTGTTACTACACAACGTTTACATTCCAATATCTATATCGTTTATTTTTTTAAATTCTATCTCTGCGGTCACGATTAACTGGACTATTGTAAAACTGATCTTTTTTTGGTTTGGCAAAAGAATGCGTAAAAATGAAATACATTCTGCTGCATTTTTTCTCCAAAGAAAATAAGCTTCGTATTTTTAAAGTTGCACTATAGGTGCCTAACATTATGGTCCCGTAGCTACTAAGAAAGAAACAATGTGCCAAAAATATAGTACGATCCCTGCCTTGACTCCTATATTTGCATGTCGGATTGAACTTATGTTAGAAAACAAGGCACGTTCCGTGACGCTCTTCCAAGTTTCACATACTACCAAATACCGCATGATTTAATGGCACGATGTAGTAGTATATTGATACATCAAATCACATGTGAAATATTGTAAAGTTTTTTAATCTCTCTCTCTCTCCCTTTCAACCCCACCATCTCCCCCAACCCCCCTTCCGTCGCCCTGCAATCTTAGTCATGAGCTTGGCCTTGAGGACGACCGTCTAGTTCTCGAGCAATCTTCCTCTTCCAAAACCCAAATTGATACAAAGGCACAGATGTTTAGGTTAAGAAAAGTGTTGGGTCTGCAACATAAGCATTGGTGCGATAGATTGAAATATGATTTGATTTCAACTCTATGATCAAATAGACTATATCTATATCCTAATAACAGGATGTCCTTGTGTGCACATTTAGATGGAAGTTATCATTCTTGTTGCACCAGTAAAAGACCATCCCTAAATTGTTATATTCCTATCCAGATATCTCGTTTGAAAATTGAAACCCATAAGAATCTTTGTATTAAGAAATCGTACGAAAGACTTAGCAGAAAAACCTGATTCTGCATCAAAATTGTTATATGTACCAATCCTAATGAGAAGATGAACCAGTGGTGTGGGTCGAGTGTAACTGATGTGCGATTGTGGTGGCGGTGCTGAGAAGGAGCTGGTGCAATGGCTGTGTATGATGGCTTTGGTGGTGAGTGGCTCGAGGTGGTGGGGGACAGCTGAGAGGGGCTGGTCATGGTGGCTCGCGAACGGGGAAGGATAGGGCTGATGATCGATGGCGAGGAAGGTGGCGCGATGAAAGGCGAGGACCGCGGAGGAGCTGTCATGGCAGTGAGCGGCGGGTCGCGGTTGGTGGATGATCTTCTGGCCATTGTACTGATGCATTTGTCTTTCGGAGTTATGATTTGAAAATTGGGGGAAGGACGGTTGTGAGGATCTGGTGGTAAATAGTGAGTGAAAATCGATGAAATGAGTTAATTGTTAGTTTCTTTTTCTTGATAACTTCAACTCAACACATGCCGATGCTTTTCTCTTTTGTCTTTTTTTTTTCCTTTTTGGGTTAAGTTCATCATGTATTGGCTTCGATTTGATTCCAAAGGAGAAAAGCTTCCTTTAGCAGTTTCCTATTTATCTCAGTTATCAATGCATAGTTAGTAGTTGTAAGGATATTTCCTATGCTCAGATTGCTTCATGTGATGTGCAGAAAGGGCTAAGTTATGGTGGTGGCTGTGGGTCACTTGTGGAGACTGAAGAGAAGGAAGAAGAGATTGATAAGATGGTGAGGAGATGAAAGTTTAACATAGACACTCATCTATTTAGTCCATTTGTATCATATGCAAATTGAAGGGCTGAGATTCAAGGTGTGTGACACTCCCTATATAAGAAGGAGCACCACGGACACCGCCAGAAAACAAAAGGTGTATGCTCCGGTGCCCATAAACTTGGAAGGGTTTTGATGTCCATCCAAGTGTGCAAATGAATGAATGCCATGTGAATGAATAAGCTAAAGTGTGCCAAAATTTTGTTTTGCTATTATTTGTCTTTCAATGTTAAATTTGAAAATCATAACATGAGGGCTTGACTGTAAAAATTAATTTAAGTTAAACCAACCAAAAAAAAAAAAAAATCAAAATTTCAATTCCTTCCTCTTTCAAACCTTAATCTCTCTATTTCTTTCCAAAATTCCTAAAACCCGAAATTTAATATCCCCTTCATCTTCCTAACATTGCCCTCTTCCTAGCCCAACTCGCCTTGTCCGAGCTGGCTATACTGTCGAGCTACATTTGACTTGGGGAATGCCATCAGGGGACTTCAACTTGGAGCAGTTACTTCTATTAGACTAAGAGAAACATGCATGGCTGCAAAGGTAAAGAGATGCACATATTGTCCTTTTCCTTGATGTTACACAGCTATACAGCATTGAGTATATGCGCTGCACACTCAATGTTATAAACTAAACCTTCCTATTGTTACTCTTGTTACTCCATACAACATATGCACTCCACACTGAATGTTATAAATTATACTTTCCTACGATACTGAAATTTAATATAAAAGTATAAGAACATTGTTTAAGGAATTAGGAATAGCTTTACTTTTAGCACTAGCACTGACCTATATTACCTATAACCTTTAAAAAAATTCTTATATATTCTTGGAGCATGAAAAATCTCTTATTTCGATCTATTCTCTATTTGTTATATCAATAAATATTACTAGTTAAGGAAACAAGGTGTTTCACATTTACCGACATCACAAATAATTTGTGAATTAGAGCAAAAATTTTATTTTATTCTAAGAGTATCTGATAATTTTTCTAACCTTTAATATACTTTACTTTTAGCCCTGTCTTTTGTAAAAACATAAAAGTCTTTATTGACTTGAAAAGCTTATTTAAAAGGTCTTAAAAAAGGCTTAAAAAAAATTAAGATTTTAGTTGCAAAAGTTAATATATATGGCATTTAATAAAAATACTATATAATACAAAAGGTTAATATATTATATCAATTTAAAATTAAGTTAATTATATATTCAAATAAGGAAAAATTGTACTTCACCCCCCAAATTATATATCATTGTACTTTAATCCCCTATATTTTAAAAATATACAAATCAACCCTTTTAATTTTCGTCGAATATGCATTTTAGCTAAAATAAGTGTATACTTTGGGTCATATGAAATCAACCCCTGAACTTTCTAAACGTGTAATCAGATACCCTAAACTTTTTTGAATATGTGATATTTTTGTTAACAATTAATAAAAAAATTAGTAGAAGGATCAATTTGCATAGCCAAAAAAATTTATGGATTAATTTGCATATTTTCAAATTTTAAGGGTTAAAATGCATATAACTTATAACTTAGGGGGATAAAAAATTTTTTTGCTTCAAATATTCCATAAAAATAAGTTCGTTGGACAGGTTTAGTAGCCTTTCTTAAAGAAATATTCTTAGATTCTCTCAAAGTTAAAAAGAAAAAATTGTTTCTACTGTAAAATATCTATGTCAGACGCTAATTAGCAATGAAATTAAAAATATAGTAATATTGAAGGACACTAATAACTCACAACACTAAAATGTTAAATATTAAATAAAATTGAACACCAATTTTATTTTTCTATGAGATTGACTAAGAATATCTCTATTTTTAAAGGCTAGGCCCTTACAAAGGGTTTGACATAGAATAATCCATCTGAATTACTGATAATATCATATTAAATTACCTGGATCCATAAAAATGTCTTATTTGATTGTACCACATTATTGGTAATCTAGATTTTCAAAATAATCTATATTAATTTCCAAGTGACAATAATCTACATTATCCCATGGTGGGTGTCTATCTTGGTTACCACCAAAGTGGTAATCTTTCAATTTTTTCTTTTTTTTTTAACAAATATGCCTGAACATAAACAACCTTTCTATTCGATCCTTCTAAAATTTGAACACCCAGGTTGCATATTGGCAATTTTTTTCTTTAGCTCAAGTGTGTGTGTATGTGTGTATATATATATATATAATAAAATTATTATTATTATTATTATTATTACAATAATAATAATAACTACTATTATTACTACTACTTTTTATTTGGAGGCCATTTTAATAAAATATAGATATTGCTTAGTAATTTTTTTGATATACCAATAAGATAATGTGGATTGTCAGTTAGATTATCTATATATATCAAATACTACATTATAACATTATCAGCAATTTAAAATGCGATAATCTTTCTGAGAAGTAATCTAAATTACCAGTAATCCTATTAGGCAATATGCCAAATGCCTCTTTAATTTTATTTTATTTTTAGTTAAATACAGAAAGGAAATGTTTCTTCGTGAATACTATTTGGACATCTAAATTGATATTTGGTGATTAATGTAGAACTAAGTGTAAATTTTAATTATCTAAGAACTAAACATAATATTAACTAATAATAAATATATACTACTATACTGAAAACATTGGACACCCACATAACTAAAATATAAATATATTTAAATTGTAATCACTACATGTGGACCCTAATGCCTAAATCACTATGCTCACAGACCATAGCTATTTGGAATGAAAACAAGAATGACAAATTAAAGACGAATGTGATATGTCATTGTGTTATTTTGGATGTTCTCTCTAAAAGTGGTCGGAAAGTAGGAGAAATGGATGAAAACAGATCATGCTTCACATCATTCGTATATTTTTCGCACGACATATCTTCATACCACAAAGCTTTTTCCATGATCAAATAATACAACTGTTCCGTGTTCAAATAATGCACGCGACTGTTCTATTCTATATAAGTCCAAGCCCGGGTTGGTTGCTTAGGGTGACCTCTCACTGCACTGAGGATATCAGAGAAGACCGTAGTGATTTTCTTCTTTCTCACTGCAAACACACATGGATTCCTATTGCGGTGTAATTCGTGTAAGGCATAGTGAACCTCTGCTGGTGGTGCCGGCAGAACCGACCCCAAATGAAATAAAGCATGTATCAGACATAGATGACCAAGAGGGGCTACGCATGCATCACTTACTCATAATGTTTTATAGAAGCAACCCAAGTATGAAAGAAACAGACCCAGCAAAAGTCATCATGAGAGCCATCTCTCGGGGACTTGTACACTACTATCCACTGGCTGGTAGGCTCAGAGAAGGGCCAAATAGAAAGCTCATGGTGGATTGCAATGGTGAAGGGGTCTTGTTCATTGAAGCTGAGGCTGATATTGCATTGGACCAACTAGGTGACTCAATTAGACCACCGTCTCCACATTGGAAGCAGTTTCTACACGAAGTTCCAGGATCTGAAGGCATTGTTGGCTGCCCTCTTTTGTTAATTCAGGTAAACAATCAGAATTTAATTTGTTTTCGGAATTTATGTTAAAATAATGTGATATTATTATTTTTAACCTTTAAATGCATACACATAATAAAAGGGGATAATTAAGTACTTCTTCTCTAATAAAATTGTTTCAGCTGTATTCGTCATGTTTTGGTGCAAATATTTTTTGAGTCAAATAGCATTACTGTACAAATATTACATCCAATTTAAGCATGTTTATAATAAGTTAAACTTGGTAGGACCCTAAGTGCATCATCAATAAAATTGATGAGATTTAATTTTTATTATCAATTTACATAGATATACAAGTAAAATCACACTCTAGTCCTTAAAATTTTTTTATTTTAACAATTTAATATTTAAAAAATTAAATATATATACTTTAGTCCATGAATAATTTTAATTTTAACGTTTTAGTTTTTAAAAGATTAAAATAAAATTCTTTTGGGGATTAAAGTATATATGTTTAATTTTCTTGCGACTAATATATATGCATTTATTTTTCTAAGTGTTAAAAACAAAAAATTTTCATTGATTAAAATGTATGTATTTAATCTTTTAATTACTAAAGAATAAAAATGAAAATCTTTTAAAAACTGAAATTTAGATTACTTTAGATATAGAATATTAGAATTCTACCCACACAACAATCCTTCCACAGTTACTCACTAACTTGTTCTGTGTCGCACCTCCCGACTAACTACAGGTAACTCGTTTATCATGTGGAGGATTTGTAATTGCCATACGCATGAACCACGTCCTGTGTGACTCTTATGGGCTGGTTCGGTTCCTCCACGCAGTGGGAACGATAGCAAGGGACCCACACGCACCAGTCCAGCCACCTGTGTGGCAAAGACAAATATTCAGCGCCCGCAACCCTCCACGCATCGCATGTATGCACCATGAGTACGAGGACGGCATGGGCCACTGCACCGCCACTTCACAATCGTTATCCAACAACAACAACAACAACAACATGGTCCACGAGTCTTTCTTCTTCGGCCCAAAAGAGATTCTCGCACTAAGGAAGCGCCTTCCCATTAACCTTCGCAATTGCTCAACTCTTGAGTTACTAGCAGCATGTCTCTGGAAATGCCGCACAATGGCACTTGACATGGACCCCAACGAGGTTGTTGCTTTGTCATGCTTCATAACTGCTCATGGCAAGGTCACAATGCCAAATGGGTACTATGGAAACGCGTGTGTGTTCCCAGCTGCAATATCTGAGGCTGGTTTGTTGTGCCAGAGCCCATTGGGGTATGCTTTGGAATTGATTAGAGAAGCAAAGGGTAGAATGAATGAGGAATATGTAAGGTCAGTGGTTGACCTTTTGGTGCTCAGGGGGCGTCCCATGTATAGGAAAACTGGTCACTTCATGGTGGGTGACATGACACGTGTCGGTTTTGAGCATGTTGATTTTGGTTGGGGGAAGCCTATTTATGGTGGCCCTGCAGGTGCCTTTCCGTTGATTAGCTTCCTTGCTAGCTTCAGAAATAGTAGGGGCGAGGATGGGATTGCAGTGCCTATATTGTTGCCGAAGCTTGTGATGAAGAGGTTTTTTACGGAGTTAGTGAAAATGACTAGTGATGATGAGGAGATAGTGGTCAGCAATCGTCTTAATGACAAAATGGAGAAAGGAGCTAGATCCAAGTTATAGTAACATAATTCACTGCTGCAATAAATTGGATTTTGTCTTCTATGATTGATCCGCCTTGTATAATTAACGCATGGTGGATTCTTTCATTTCAATTTACTTGTCTATTTGGATAATTTATTTAGATGTATTAATTTAAAAATATACTCAATTATCTAAATAAATAGATAAATTAAAATAGAGGGATTAACATATAGATTGAAAAAATATTATTTGAACACACATAATATATATGAATGTGGATGAGTATTGAGATATATATTTATCAAAATAAAAAGATGTTATGTATATTTATGTGTAGGGAGACGTTGTACTCAATATTAAAGAGTTATAGACAAATAATATAAATACTAGTATTTTTGATCCGTGCAATGCATGGGTTTACAAATTAAAGTTAATATATATATATATATATATATATATATATATATATATATATATATTCATTTTTAAAATATGAAATGAAAATAATTTAAGTTTTCTTATAAATGTGTATAATTTTTCATATTTACGTAATAAGAGTCACATTATGATAATTTAAAATAAAAATTAGTGTATTTAAGGAAAAATCAATGATTAAAATAAAAATTTGATGTGTTTTTTCACTCGTACCTTTTTTTTAATATACTAAATTCTTACTTAAAACAAAACAAAAATAATTCAAGATATTTATTTACAAATTCTTACATTTCAATGTAACTTCATCCTCGATAGTACATAAAGATCAAATAATTAAAGAAAAAATTATTTTATTTCTCTCTTTGTCCCTTTTGTTTAGCCTTCTAGCAATGATTTATTAAAATCAAACTAAAGAGAATACATATGAATCATAAAATCTAAAATTTAATTTAGAATATACTAACAATATTTAAGGGAAATTCAATAACAAATAAAAAATCCATGTCTTTCCTAACCCATTCGAGTTCCTTAATATCCTAATATCGAATTTTTACATAGGATTCAATATATATAACCTCATCCTCAAAATATTTATATAAATTTTATATTTTAACCTAAGTTTAATTTAATTATGGTTTATATAATTTTTTTCAATACCTCGGTATTGAAAATGCAATTTATTTTATATTTTTTTTTTCAATTTTAAAGTTAAAGTCAGACAGTTGAAGAAAATTTTGATTTATTTTCCTTGTCCCCCTTTTATTTGCTTGTTCCTATATGATTCCTACATAATAATTTTTAAAAAAATAGATTATCTTACATAAAAATTTCACATAACAATCATGGATAAAGTTACGAGTAAAGTTATTTATTCCCAACGTTTGATTATTTAGTAACCTCCTCTAATGTCTATCTGCCTGTCTAATGCGGTGCAATTCCCACACTAAGTTGAGGTATAGACCATCCACTTTAGATTGATGGCCTTCAAAAATATATTTATATTTTATATTAGAAAATTTTTTGTTAAGTAACATAACCTTTAATTTACCAATGCAAAAACTGTGTGATATAGCTGATTGTGCTATTAACACTACATTGGGAGACGAAATGGTTGATAATGACAAATCATTATGTATTACACAAATTAATTACAAATTATTAAATTCTCTATAGACTACGAATTTATCAAAAATGTATACAAACTGATTCTTAGGAATTTGAAGACTTCATATACATAAAAGTCCACGAAAACAATATTTGCAAAATATATAATAAAAAAATTACACAAATAAAAATACTACTTCACATCAACGGATTCAGGCTTTTGGATCATATAAAATTCTGCTAAAACTTGGCATTATATTGAGGGTGTATTAAACCCGAAACTAAAATTATAACTGTTGATAACAATTTGACAGTACAATAAAAAAAAAAACTACCATAAACTAACAACAAAATTATAATTCCAGGAAATTGAGTTATTTAGGCTCATAATGTATATAAAAGTATGCTAGGATCTTGAGATTTGAACTAGTTTTAATTGATTTTGACTTATACTCCAACTGAGACATGCTTAATTGAAATTATTTTACTCTTGTTGGAATTTTGTTTTTTTTTTAGCTCTATTAATTTTTCATGTTCTTAATTGTTGGTATTTCTCATTTCTGGTAGAGGCACAATATGACGAAGAAGTCAATTTCAATAAGAAATCCAAATTGTGATATGGTTATTTGGACATAAGTGGAGTTGTAATTGTCGTATTGAGGCAATTCTAGTGGCATTGGAAAACTAAGAGAAAAACCTACAACTTTGATGAAGACACCAAAATCTAATTCACACCTCTAAGATATGAAAAGCTGCATGCAACTTAAAAGGCAAATGCTGAGAATGGCACCTAGGCATCCAAGTTCTAGCGCTCAAGCGGTAGGCTATCATGGAGATTTTTATTCAGGTTGTCTAGTGTCTAGGCACTTACAGTGAGCTCTGTTTCAGTTTTATGTTTAAATATGAAAAAAAAGACTTGGCTTGGTACTTGAGGTTAGAGAAATATAGAGAAGCATTTATAAGGCTAGGAGAAGGATAAGAGACAACAAGAGGAGGAGAGATTGAGGAATCATCACTCTAAATCATTGGTTTCTCATGGGTTTTTCTTTTACATTTTCTTTTTTCTTTGTTTTCTTTCATAGTATCAGTTACTAGACTCTTTTGCTAAGGGTAGGGATGAGTTCTAATATGGTTGAATTGTATATAGATTTTCGATAACTTGATGTTGGAATTGTTGGATTAAAAGTTATTCCTTTGTGTTATTGCAAATTTGTGAGTTGTTTTCTCATGAATTTATTTAGGGTTCATGCACAAATTGGGAATTTTGTGTGTCAATTAGCTTTAGGGATCAACCTCATGATTTTCAAGGTTTTGGAATATATCTTGAAATTGTGTGAACTATGGATTGGTTTTTGTGCTTAAACCCTCTCTTTATTAAAGTATAGTTAAGGGATTAACATATTTTTGTGAGAAGAGGAGGGTTGATTTTACCAAGGAATTGGGTTCAATTATTTAAAATCCTTTCTTTAATTTAGCAATTTCCAACTTAAGTAATTAAGAATTCATTTGATATTAAGAAAAAATAGACAACCTCAAACCTCTAGCAATTTTTATATTGTTGTTTTAACAAGATTATTATTATTTTAAATTAATAATTAATAGTGTATTAACAGATTTGCCATGTAATCAAAAAAAGATTTGAATCAATTATAGCTTTACATGCATTGTTACACAGGATATTCTGTTATCCTCAAAATCTTGCGCTTCCATTGGCAGCATTACTAATGGCGGCAAGAATTCATAGAACCTTGGTTGGAGGAAGATTTTATAGACCTCTACCTTGGCTTTGGGGGCGGGGGGTGTCACGGACCTCACTCAACAAGGGAAACCAAGAGAGATAACAACTTCAGAGACACCAATATGGCTCAAATGTAAACCATTGCAAGACATGCCTTTAAAGGAAGTACTTTAGTCTTGTTTCCCCAACAGAGTGAGAAGGAAGCACTTTAGTCTTGTTTCCCCAATAGAGTGAGAAGCAAACGCTTGCAGTCTCCCAAGATTTCCTTGGCCACTGCGTCCTCAAGGTGAACACTGTTCCTCTTGCAATAGAGTTCTTTGACGTCTTTCAAGTCCTTCTTGGCGCTAGTGATAAACACACGTGTGAGTCCATCTTCATCAATTCCAATCCTTTTCATAGCATTGCGCAGAACCTACATAATGGAAAATCCCACTACAAAAAATAAGGAAAAGTATAGTAGTTTTAATGTGGTGGTTTTAAAGAACAGCCTTTTTATTAAGAATAATAATATGGCGATTTAGCCACCGCCATAAAAGTAATGAAAATTAGGGCGATTTTTTATAACATTGTGGCATTTCAATGCCTATATTTTCAACTAAATGGCGTTTCATTGACATTTAATTTTAGGGTTTTCTCTTTTTTTTACCGCACAATCAATCTCATGGTCACTGCAATCCCTAACATCCCTATCTGTCCCTTAATGGCCACCGCGCCACCACCACCACTTCTTCGCCGTTGTCATCGCCGTCCAACCAAAACCCATCATTGACAATGACATAGCGAAATATGTGGTGGCTATTCCATGGCAATGTGAGCTTGCTTAGTATATCTAGTGCAGTCAAGAAGCGGTTCAGTTTTTGCAAATCCGCAGCAGTAACTCGATCAGAACAAGAGCGATCATGGGACAAAGATGGTGGCTTAGCAGCGGTTTGGGGGGGGGGCGCATTACTGAGGCGATGGAGGACGCGGTGGCTTCGTGGCACGTTGTGGCCATGATGTGATGTTGGCGGCACTGCGAGGTCCCACCTATCGTGATGCTTGACAGTAGTGCCGGCTCAAGATGTGTGGCTGGGATCCGCTTCAAACGATGGATGTGGCATCGATAAAGCATAGTAGCAGCCAGTGCATGGTGAGACCTTGACAGTGACAGGAGTAGCAGTGACGGGTAACACTTGATGGGTATATTTTCTTTCTTTTTTTGTGGGTTCAAAGCTTGAATCATTGGTGGCTGGGTTGTGTAATTAGTTACTTTTGGGAGCTTATTTGATGAAGTAGTTTCTATTGGTTCTATCAATTTTTTTTTATTCTTCTTTTGGTCTGATTTTATGGACTGTGTTCTGGTCTTGTTTGATACTATTTTGTTGTTGCATGGTGAGGATGTTGAATCTATTTTTGGGTGATGAAGGGATTGAATTTGTATGGTTGGGTTATTTGTAGGGGATATGGGTTGCAAGGGATATTTGAAACAAGTTCTTTGCTTGGACAAGGAAAAGAGACTAATCCCTGCCCAAGCTGTCACTTACCCTTTAGGTATGAAACTGATCCCTGCACAAGTTGTCACCTAGTCTTGCAACATGATGCTTCCAGCTGGTTCTAAACCTTGTATATATTTAAGCTAATGCTCTTGGTTACTCTTCTATCTTTCTAAGTCTTTGGTTTGGCTTTAAGTGAGCTATGGTTATGCAAAAGCTGGATTGTATAAATAGGGAATATGCAGGGGACTTAGTCTATGATCTCTACACTAACCCCACTCCATTCTTGTGAGCTAACCCCGAGTGGTTCTTTAGGAGAATTATCGCCAAGGACTGAATTTGTCCTCTATTTCCCATAAAGGAACTTAACAGTTTTGTTTGATAATTGATGCAAAGGACCGGAATGTTGTTTTGTGTTAAATAGAGTATTTGCAGATAAGAAGATATATTCATGTAGTTGTGTATCTGGGTAGCTCTATTAGTTTTTCACTTCATTATTGCAATGATAAGGCTTGATATCAGCAGATCTTTGATTTTCAAATGGTCGGGTTTATTCTATTTCTATATTTTGGTATAAAATTTCAGACATTGAAATTTGTCAATCCTGTCCCATCTTGAATCTATGCCTATAATACATATATTAAACTTGATCACTAGTGTTTTCTAGTTTGAGCCTCTCAAAAGGTAATTTGGCAGCTTAGAAGTTGCTTCCTGGACTGTAGTTCCTGCTTGTTTGCCTTGTTTGCAGCTTTACTTATTTAGGCATTTACCACTCTCTAATATATCTTGTATTTTGCTATGTATGCATACTTTTGTGATTTGGACCTTTAATTAGGATCCTACTTTTAGGAAAAACTTGTTGCTGGCTTGTATTTCAATTTGCAATGAATAATTGTTTTAGATTCAAGATGTTTGGTTACTTTTCTACACAACATATTCACGTACTTATGATATGATCCATGTGGCCAGCATTAAACCATTTATAATTTTTTATACAAACTAGTAAAATGCTAGCTGAACTAACTTGTGGCTATTAATTTCATTGTCAAAAGTATTAGTTAATATATTAGTCATACAATGCCACACTGGACTTATAAGACAAATTAAATTGAGTGAGTCTTTCATGATAGCTAGTTTAGCAACTGATGTTGGGAGAGGTGATATAGACGATATCACTTAAAATAAAGCCACTAATGTTTAGCTCTAATATACACAAGTCACTTTCTTGAATTGGAAAATAACATTTCTCTTCAACTTCTTAAATTATGTGAGAGAATTGCATGTCTGATCACGGTACTAGACTCTCTTGTTAGATTAGTGTATAAAAAAAGTGTATCGGTAGCTCATTTTTAAGTTTCTTCATGCTAATAGTTTTATTTCGATATCAATTTTATTTTTATAGGGCTGCTAAACTAGGTATGAAGTTGGAATAGTTGGAAGATGGAGTCAAAACAATTATGGGTCTAATCCTTGCTATGAGCTATGAGAAGCAGATAGCGCAAGATATGGTTTAATAGCAAGTTACGGGGGAATAACTTACACTACATATTTTTTAATTTAGTAAATGGGTTAGCACATGCACATGTAAAGCTTAGGTGGGGATCATTTGATTCTAAAAAGTGTAAGATTTTATATTTTTGTGCCTCGACAAATATTTGCATAGAATGTTAACTTTATAATATGGCCTTTTAATCATGTGTAATTGTGATTTTTGGGGGAATTGGATGCTGTTGCACTGCAAGCCAGTATAATTTTTTCTCTATTTTAGTTAAAAGTCATTGCAGGTTGAGTTAGATAGTTTTGTGATGCATTTTTTTTGGGGTCAGCTGCAAGGAAAATTATTGCGGTTTTGACCGCCAAAAATTCCTATTATTATTTTAATTTTAATGCAAATTAGGGCGATTTTGAACCACCGTAATTACCAACTGTCTTTTTAAATGCAATGTAAATTGTGGCAGTTTTGCACTACCACTTTATATCATGTGTAAATTATGGCGATTTATAGTAAACTGCTATAATTTACTGAATGGTAGACACAATTATAACGATTTTAAAAATTGCCATTCATGTAAAAAAAAGGCGGTTAAAACCGTTGTAATTTACCAAAACAATTGTCATTTTTTACCTATTTTTTTGTAGTGTACAAATTGAAAACTCTTGTATAATGAATGTATTAATTGGGATGAAGTGTGACATGGTGGTGGTGGTGGCAATTGCAGGAAGCACTCCGGCGACAGTGGGGAGAGAGAAAGCAATTAGGGGTGCTAAGAGTTGTGATGATGTTAATTGTTGTTTGGCGGAGGGAGCGGAGAGATTGAAGTGGAGAGAGAGAGTTTGTTCCACTTTGGTGATTGCCCTCCTACCAATGTCAAGATTTGAACCTATGTCAGAGGCAGCACATCATTCGTGTCGAGTAATGTTTCGGGCCTAGTAGCATTTTTCTAATATAAATATAAATATAATATAAATAATAAAGCAAAATGATTTGAAAGAAATAAAAAAAAAAAAGGTAAGGGCATGATTTCTCCCATACATGTAACTAAACAGATAGCTTTTAAGTATATATAGGAAAAGTGTGTTGATTGTTGAAGACCCTTCTGCTACCAAGGCAATAGATAAAGAAGAGAAACCCATTAATTGATTTTTTGGGGAAATAAGCACTCATCAAATATGCTGGAGGAAATCATTAAAAAATTTTAAACGAAAATAAATGTATGAGTGGAGGGGTTGTACAATTTGAAAGTTTTTAAGGGTAGTACAATACTGTTGTTGTGAGCTGTTACCAATTGGTCAGTCAAGTTTTGAAATCATCGAAAGGAATCATGAATAGTGGGTTATTGAGAAATGTGTGTAGGCATAAATGAGTTGCTGATAGATTAACCAATCATTATAATTTGTTTATTTAAAATAATTTGAATTTAAATTATGGAAAAAAAATTTGAATAGTTATCTTAAATAGAAATTTTTTAAATTATGGAGAGAATTAGATGTACAGAAAAGTGCCACTTGACAAAACTTTTCAATTTGTGGTTATAAATTATTACAGTTACTAGTATTTTGTATCCCTGCAATACATGGGATAAAACAAAATACATTTTAATTACAACAATTATGAAATTTTAAGTCCTTGAAGTAATAAATAATAAAAATAATCCACTATAAGAAAGCATAACATTAATTGTACCAAAAAAATAAAAAATAAATAATAAGTTAGACTCTTCATGCTCTGATATTATGTATATAAATATTAACAATTTAAAAATTATATTATATAATAGTAATAATTAATTATTAAAAAAATAATAAAATTAAATTTTAATGTACTATTAATTTTATATATGTATAATTTCATTTCCCAAATATTAAGCAGATATATGTTGGTTAATATTTATTAAAACCCATCAAAAACTAACTATATATATAGTAAAGAAATGACTTTTAAGCTCCTAACAACATTTAAATTTATTATATTTAACAAACAACTTACATTTGATTGAAAGCTATTTGCATTAAATTGATTTATTTTTATAAAATACTTTAAAGTTTTAAAACTGCAAATTAAATATATTATACTTTTGTATTTGTTTGAAAATTATATAGTTACATTTAAAAAATTTTAACGTGTACTTATATGTAAAGCTTTAAAGAAGTCAGTTTTATTTTAGAAATTAAAATTGAGTTAAATTATTATATCTTGCGGAGTTTAGTAAATAATTAATTATCTTTTATATGAATGTCATAAGAAGTATTGATTTATTTTATTATTTTATTATTTAATTGATTATACTTTAATTGTAGAACAACTTAAAACAGAATTCGTAAAAAACAAAAAGCATTAGGAAGAATTGAAATTAAAAGAATTGTTGTAAACTATGGTTATAGTAAAGAATTTAAGTTCGTAGAATGATTATGAATGTTTAATCATTAATGACAATATTTATATGTGCTATTGCACTATCCTTAAAAAGAAGACTTTTGAAACAGATTTCAGTTTCTATGTACTTTTGTTTTTTAAAAATTCCCAGCCGTCTGCTTTATCTTACTATATCAATAAAGGAAAGACCATTTTAAAAGGTAACCTCTTTTAAGTCACAGACCATAAAGATGTTAAAGTGAATGTATGTATGTATTTTGCGGATAAAGATCCTTTAAAGTGAGGGTGATTGAAAAGTAAGAAAGTAAGGGATTATTTATTTTTGAACTAATAACTTTTATTTTATGTAAATCTCACCAAAGTAATCCAATGATGAATGGTCCATTATTTTCTCACTTTATAGCTTCACTCACTTTAGAGGATCCAAACCCCTATTTTACTTACTTACTATGCATTTTCAACATCTGGTTTCCAACATCTGTTCACATAACTAAATAATGAAGTTTAGGTACATGATGCAATGTTCACATAAGTGAATGGCTAAAGTTTTATGTACAGGATGTAAGCTGCTTAAAAAAGAAAAATTGCTAACACATAGCTCCTTCCAACAGATTCATGTCAATGGCTCATGACACATAGTTTCCCTCACTTTAGAGGATCCACATCGCTTTTTTGCTTAATTACTATGCATTTTCAACATCTGGTTTCCAACGTTTGTTCACATTACGAAATAATGAAGTTTAGGTACATGATGCAATGTTCACATAATTGAATGGCTAAAGTTTTAGGTACAGGATGTAAGCTGCTTAAAAAACAAAAATTGCTAACACATAACTCCCTCCAGCCGATTCATGTCAATGGCTCATCATTGACCAAATTTACAATGATAGTGATCATCAAATAATAATTCTATCACCTTCTAAACTGGCCCTTATTTCATCATTCATCGAGAGAAATTGTTGGCTATAAGACCTTCCACTTCTGGGTGAGGATACTTATCCTTTTTCAGAAAGTCTTCTTTAATTCCTTAAAACAAATGGATGGCTAAAACAGGAAAAGCACTATCCTCTAAGCTGAGACAAAAGCTTCACCTAGGGTTCAAACTTGAGCTTTTTAAAATCCAATGCATGTAGGTCAAGGAAATTATCCTGCAAGCATAATGTCATAAGGTGTTTAGTCTTTCAAAGCACTGAAGCTTGAATACTTGAATTGGTGAAAGACATAAGTTGGATTTTGAGGAGAATAGATACAGAGCACCAAGCAAATTTCACAATGATATAGCAAATTTTTTATATTAAGATTAAGGTAAATACAATTAGGATTCTAATGAAGCCTGAATCTTAAAAAAAAAAAAAAAAAAAAACTCCAAAGATACAATCAGGACCTTGAAATAAATTAAAAACATAAGGAAATGTGCAAAGATTAAATTAACCGGATGTTATTATTCATTTTCACCTTTAGCAGTATATACTTCCATATTCTGAACTTTTACCTTTCTCAACAGTTCACATGTGAGTAATTATGAATGGTGTTTGTAATCTGATGATAATCAAGTTTGTTAAGTTATGAAAGGAAACAAAGCTCCTAGTAAGCTCAGATCCTTAGGACATCCAAGCATTAAGATCAGATGAATGGCGTGAGTGTGCTTGTTGAGAGTGAGACAATAAGCAAGGCAGGGAGGGAGATAGGGCATAGCGTACTAACATCTAAAACTACACCTGAATTAGTAAAATTCTGCTACAAATTAAATCAGCAAAATCAATTTAGTCTTACCTAGAAAGCCAGATTTTGAAGATCCTTGCAAGAAGCCATAAAAAATAGACTTTCCAACCAACATCCTATTGAGATAAAGGATAGGGTGAAATTACAGCTATTGCTTGCAGTGAATAGGGAAATGCCAAAACCTAAGATGAACCATTCACTCACAAAGGTAAACTAAGAGAAAACGACAAATGTGTTTACCTCAAAAATGGATTTTTGTTAAACCACACAACTTAATCACAAAGACAAAGTAAACCCCAATGGTTTATGAAGTAATCAAATCAGTCGATTTGTATTGCTTTCTAATACAGAGGAACTAACATTTGGTAGATATACAACAATCAATTGTCATATACATATATTTCTTAAAAGCATTTAGTTTTTGACTTAGGAAAAGATTGAATTTGAAATGTTAGCGGATAAGCAAAGCTCATCCAAGTACTTTTATAGAAGCATCTTTTATTCCTCTGCTTCACATCCTGTACCCTAGAAGCATATTCTATTTACAAAAAAAATTCCGTTCCTGTCCCATCATCTCTCCTCTTCTTTAGCTTAGTAGTGATGATCTCTTAGAGTCAATCCTAAGGAGCTCTATATAAAGGGTTTCTTGGTAGGAATTCAACCCCATTCTATTAGAAGAAAACTCCTCTCAGCAAAAAACATAAAAATAAACTACACAACCTGCTACATATATACCAGAACCGCCCTTCCAACATCCATTTCTATCAGACCACCTAATATTATTTGAACCAATATAGTAGAAACACAAAGCTAGCATATCAAAGAGAGTGACACCCTGCATACTCTATTTAACATGAGCCATAAAACCACCCACTTCACATTGATGTTCTTATTAAAAAATCTGATCTTCCTACAAAATTCAGAAATGAAAAATTAAACAGAACAAATATAACTATCCAATAGTAAAGGTAATGCTTAAGGGTTGCCTATTCTGTCATCAAGAAGAACAGGTTGCATGATTTAGCCCCCATCTTTGCTAGAAAGCCCGCAGCCATATTGGCTGTGCGCAGCACCAAACCACAGCAATCCTCCCAGCCGCGATGCAGCAGCTCATTTCCATTAATTTCAACAAAAATCAGCATCTATGATTATCCACTTAAAAGATTTAAATTAATCCACCTCTGCAATTGTCTAATCCACCCCTACAAAATTAAAAAACAGTTTGACAAATCTCATATTAAAATGGCAAAACAGGTTTAAAAAATGAAAAATAAGAAGTACCCTCCTCATCATCTTTTTCCAAACTGCAAATTGAAAATAGTAGAAGGTGAAAAAAAATGGTTTAATTATTCTATAGATCCCCTATAATTTTATTCAATTTTTAATTAAATCTCTATAATTTAAAAATTTGTAATCAAATTCCTATATTAAACAAAATTTTATAATTAAGTCTCTACGTTAAATCACCATTACAAAAATTCTTAACAATATTGTGACACACATAATAAAGTTAGGTGCACCACACACCTTATTGATATGAACTGTTCGATATATATAAAATAAAAATCTATAGTTGAAAATAATATAGAGTAATAATACAGTTACTTAGTGTAGTGCATTTTAGATGCACCACCATCCTTTCAATACACCCCCTGCACCATCACCCCTTCCTACCCCCACGCCACTTCCCCTCCTCCTTGCCCCAAGTGAATCTTTCAAGTGCTTCCTCCTCTTTGATATTGCTCCAACAGGTGGCAAGGTTTCCAGAGAATGGTTCAATAGCACCAGTCTTCTCTAACCACAGCTGGACCCTTCGCCCAAGCCAAAATCCAATAGCACTAGCAAAAGTGCTGGCTGTCAGTTTGTGTTTTCTGAGTGTTTACCAGTTTTTAAACCGGTGTTGAACACTCGTAGCTTGAAGGACCAAGTAAGTTTCGCCAGACGTGTATTTCGAGAAGCCAACAACTGTGCTCAAACTTCTAAAGGGGTTATTAGGAGCGTGGCTACTGGTATTAGGTCCTCGAATAACCGATACTGAAGTATTGCTACTAAGTTCACCCATATGGCAGCTACTTTTGTGTACGCAACATTGCAGTCGAACAACAACAGACAATGAAGAAGCAATTCCACCACTGTTGAACAAAGAGAAGTTGTCACTTGAACCGTAGATATAAGCTAGACATAGACAACAACTGATACTCAATCAAAATAGGTAAATAACATTTAAAAGAACAACACTCTAGGCAATCATTATTATGTTGACTTTCTATGAACAAGTATATGGTTTCATTCTGCAAAAATTTTGTTAGCAAAGAACTAATGCCGGAGAGTTCAATTTTTAAAAATCTTAGCATCACACTATAGTCTAAAACAGCAGAAAATATGTGTTTGCACAAAGGCTTTTCTAGAGTTTCAGATAAATGAGGTGAAAATGTGTGATAACTCATTTAAACCATTTAAACCGGTAACTACATCATGTATGTATTGTAGGCTGTAGGCATATAATAGTGTCAAATTTCGATTTTTTCCCACCATGTCCTTTCCTACTGCAGCATGAATATATCCTTGATGTCCTATATTCTATGGGTAAGTATAACCATGAATAACAACTCATAAGCAGTGAAGAGATAATATAATATGTATAACTTTGCTATTAACCTTCCTAATTCGTTTTGAAACGGCATCGTTTTATTTCTTGTCTATAAGAAGTGCTAAAGGTTTAAGTGCCCCCTAATGTTTCAAAGGAGCATAACTTATTTAATTCAATATTAACCTTCCAGGCTTACAGCAAAGGGGTAACGTAAAAGAAGCACATGCTTATATTCCAAAGGTCATTGAAGAGAAGCCTGTTAGCTGAAACAAGGTTGAAAGTTTGGTGGGTGCAAATGCGGTGTTATTGTGTGTATGTGTGTGTGTAATGGGTGGTTGGGGTGGGGGTGGTGGGGGAGGGAGGAGAGTCAAGGACGTTGGGTATAGAGGGAGTCAAGGATGGTGGGAGGCAAGGGTGAAGAAGTAGATGGAATATTCTATTTCAGATAATATTTTTGTAACGGTAAATATAAATACGGATCTAATTGAAAGATTTTATACAATACAGGAATTTGATTATAAACTTTTAAATTATAGGGACTTAATTAAAAATTGAGTGAAATCATAGGATCTTCAAAATAATTAAACTAAAAAATATATATTCAGTAGAGAGAACCCTGTCATTGCGATCGCTGCCACTTAGTCCTTCGTCGCCATCATCATCATCATCATCATCATCTTCATCTCACACTCATGATAACGGTTCTTCTTCTTCCTCCCTCAAACCCTCAATTGTTAGCTATTGAAGCTCCCGAAGCTCCATCTTGAATCAAATAAGGGAACGATTAAAACTGCTATAAAAAAATGAATAAGGAAAAAAATAATGAAAGAATCAAATAAAATTGAAGAAATTTTTTTGAAAAATAATAGAGAGAGAATATGATAAGGGAATAGAGGTCCAGAGAGAGGATTTGAGAGTGACGCTTCAAAACTGGGAATGCGTGCTGAAATTGGCTTTGATAGTTGGTATTCATTGACCGATAATAGTTAAAAGAAAAATAAAGGGACTAGATACATTTTCTAGGAAAGATAAAAATAAATTAATACTAATTGGTTGATTAAGGTGGTAAATGATTAGGGATAATGGAGTAGTGGGTATAGAAAAGAGAAATTGCAATTAATAATTGGTCCTTGTAGATAACCAACCAATTAGGTGTTGATTCTTTAAAGATATATATAATAATAATAATTTTTATTTTAAAATAAAATTGAAGAGTTTCTTATAACATGATTGATTCTTTCTAAAAATAGTAAAGATTCTTAAGCTTATTAGAGAAGCCATGAAAGGAGTAGCTGCCTGTTATAGTTCTTAAATGTTAATAGTAATAGATAAATAATAGATTATAGATTATGGATATTGTGTGTTCTTTTGAAATGCAAATTAGTTTTTGTTGAACTTAAGGAGAATGTACATCATCATAAAAATGTAATAAAATATAGAGTTGTATAATTTATATATGTGATTGGGGCTCATTTTGTAAGATTTTTTAACGTATCTTTTAACTATTAGTTAGAAACAGATTCCACTTTTTTCCTCAACCAATGATGAAGGAACATCGTAGTGAGTCTTATAAAATAAATCCCAATCATAAATACATATAACATTTTTGTAAAATATATAAGAAGCCTCACGGTGCCACTTCTCTCAGATGCGGTGCTCTCTTTTTTTCCCCTTTTTCTGATAACTTGGTAAGTGCAATCAAAATTCCTCCTGTTCTGTTCTTGTGTTTGTGCCGCATATGTCAAAGCAATTATCTATTTTAAATTGCATTATAAGTACCTAACATTATGGTCCCCTAGCTACTAAGAAGGAAACAGTGTGCCAAAAACATAGTACGGTCCCTGCGCTGCCTCCTATGTTTACGTGTGGGATTGAACTTATGCTAGAAAACGAAAGGTGGATGATCACGTGCCGATGAACTTAGGAGGGCTTTGGTGCCTATCTTAGGTCGGCAAATGAATAAATGTCATGCGAATGAAGTAAAAAGCTAAGGAATGCTGAATTTTTGTGTAGCTATTATTTCCCTTTTAAGATTTTTTTTTTAATTTGTTCACAGCTATCCTCCTATTGAATATTATATGAATACCATGGGATTTTTAAATGTAGGCAACTCTCCTAATCGAGATTCAAACCATGATTCATCATATTGTGATGGACTAGCTCCCTAATTGCTAAATTAAATCTCAGTTGATCTTTTGAAATTAATTTGAAAATCATATTAGGAGAGTTTGCCAATAAAATTTATTTAAATCAAATAAAAAAAATCAACCCCTTCCCCTTTTATTAGGGTGTTCAAATCCAATTTAACCTAATCAAAATTGTTAAACCAATTTAATCAAAATAGAAAATCAATCAAAACAGCAAAAGTTTGAATTGGATTAATTTTTTTTACAAACTGTTTGAATTGAATCAAATTTCGAATTTAATTTTCAAAATTGATCCAATCCGATCTAATCGAATAATATTATATAATATATATTTTTAATTGTTAAGTTTGTACTTTTACTTATAATAATTTTAATTTATTATATAATTTTTGATATTTATGTGTCAGTTTCATTTAAATAACATTTTATACATATTACATGAGTCATTTTTACTTTTTACTTTTATTTACTCATTTTATTGATTCAAGTTATTTTTTATTTGTAATATTCTATGAGGCAAGATCCACTTACACCAATGTAAGTTTTTTTAACTTACACCCTATATTAGCCATTAGATCTATATTAATTTAATGGTGAGATTATTAACAAACTAAAACTCACGTGACCAATCCCATTATCCCTTCCTTCTTTTCTCTATGCTTCTTCCTTTCGAGAAAACAAGCTCTGCTTTTATCTTCATTGTCACCATTAAAATTCCGAAATTCCTCATGGCTTTAAGAAAACAAATTCTGTTGTATTAATCCAAATTTACACTATGATCAGTATTTCATCACATTTGGATTCATTATGTAAAACCAAAAGAGAAGAAATTAATAAAATAAAATTTAATAACGAGCTCCAAATGAATTATTTTTTGCTTTTTTCCTCATTGACTAAATTTTGTTTAATTTACAAGCTGTTAACTACGTGCCTTCCTTCTACTGCATCATGATGACATGATACGAGTGGTCTTGGTGTTGTAGCAAGGAAGGCATGACTTTGAGTTAACTCAAAAAATGTTGAGCAAATCAACACACATTAGGCGCAATGTAGGAGAATAATTGCTCTGCATCAGTCATAGAATCTTGGTCAAGCCATAATTGCTTCTTGAGCCTTGCGATCAGAAAACAAATAACACATGCTCCATCGTGTGGTGACGGTGTGCTTCGTCGCCACCATCAACACCTTCAGGGCCTTGTTCAGAACCACCGCCACGCATGTCGGTTTCTCACATATCTCCCTTCTCGCTTCCCTTGTCGACAATGCCATTCCCACGAGCTTCAACATCTTCTCAACCACTGATGCACTCAAATCGGCTCCCGTAGAAGCTTCAAGGATAGAGGTCAAAAGAAGGAAGAAGCGCAGAAAAAGAAGGAAGAAGGGTAATAGGTTTTGGTCATATGAGTTTTAATTTGTTAATAATCTCTTCATTAAATTAACGTAGATCTAATGGCTAATATTTAGTGTTAAGTGAAAAAAAACTTACACCGGTGTGAATGGAGCATGCCTCTTATTCTATATATAAGATTTTTTTTATAAAAAATCGATTAAATCGATATAATCCAAACTGCTAAAAATTAATTTGAATTGGATCAGATTTAAAATCTAAACACCTCTACCTTTCATACCCCAATCTCTATTTCTTTCCAAACTCCTTAAAACCCCAAATTTCATCTTCCCTTCATCCTCTCAACATTGCATTCTCCCTAGCTAACCCGCCTAGTCTGAGTTGGCCACTGTTGAGCTACATCCAAGTTATCCGAGCTGCATCTGAATTGTTGTTGTTCGAGTTGCAATTGACTTGGTAAATGCCATTAGGGGACTTCAACTTGGAGCAGCTGCTCCTATTAGACTAAAAGAAACAGTTGGCATGGCTGTAAAGGTAAAGAGATACAAATATAGTATTTTTCCATGATGTTACGCAGCCATATAACATTCAGTATATGCACTCCTCACTGAATGTTATAAATTATACTTTCCTATTGTTACTCCGTACAGCAATGAGTGTAAGCACTCCACACTGAATGCTGTAAATTGAACTTTTTTATGTGGCAAACTAACTTGGTTTAATGTTTCGGGTTGAGAAGTTTTTTAATTTTTAATTTGAAAAGACCTTAGGGTAAAATTATAACAAAAACAAGTTGAAAAGGCCTAAATTTAACTAATAAGGCACTGATTCGTCATTATTCACATAAAGTCATAAACAACTACTTACTAGTTATCACATGATCATATAAAGTTAGGTAATTATATAAGAAGGGTTTTTAATCCCTTTAAATTGAAGAGATACTGTAAAAACTACCTAAAATAAAAGGCATACAAACTTTATCATTGAACTTATCTTTAATGATTGAGAAGGTAACCCGTCATGCATGAAACACACAGTCTAGGACTCACATGGGCTGGTCCATTTTTTTTATTTTTTGATGATTATTAAACAAAGTAATAAACTCTCCAAAATGGAGAGGAGCAACTCAAAGATAAAACACTACCAAAACACCAAAGAAACCAGGAGTTACACTACAAACAAAAGATAACACCCAATAAACTGACAAAAGGGGGCACAAACTAAAATACCTAAGAAACAACACAAGCCCCATAATTAAGATAAAAACATCGAGAAAAAACCCCTAACAACCACAAAAACTAACATGGACTGGTCCAATTCCTCAACAATTCAGTGCTTGGTGTAAGTCAGGCCTAGAAGTGCCTACTCGGTACAAGGCAATAATACCTTTGCCTTCCCAAGTGCACTTTGGAAGGCTGGACTTTTGTGCCAAAACATTGGGTTGCGCATTGATCATAAAGCAAAGGCCCAAGTGACTGCTAAGTACATGAGTTCTGCGACTGGTCTGTGGTACTTTGGGGTTGTCCCATGTATAGGATAATTGGGAACTATGACCAAAAAAAAAAAAAAAAAGCACAATTGGGAGCTACCTTGTAAGTGACACTACTCATGTGAGGGGGAGGGGGGGGGGAGAGAGAGAGAGAGAGAGAGAGAGAAGAAAAAGAGGAAGAGGAAGAAGCAAGAGGGGGTGGTTTTGGTTTTGCTCATGTGGGGTTCTATAATGTGGATTGGGTGGGGTAGGCCAATTCATGGAGGCCCTTCGTTAGCTTTTATGCACGGTTCAAAAACAGCAAAGGTAAGGATGGAATTCTGGTTTAACCAAAAAGAAAGGAAGATGGAATTCTGGTGCCTTTAGCGTTATGCCTATATATTGCTGCCACATGATGAGGTTACATTCTAGTTTCTACCAATGACAATTGGGTTTGGTGGAATGGAATCAAGGGATTATTATCTATATACGACGAATCATAGTTTGAATCTTAGTTGAGAAGGATTACTTCCGATAAAAGATAAATATATATTAGCAAAAAAATGAAGAGGTTACATTTTGAGTGATGAATATCATAACTAAGGAGCCTTTGGATTAGTCTTATGACATAATGATCATGGGAAATATATACATGTTGTTACACTTCTGTCATGGTAAATGGGATTTTTTGCGTTTGTGGAATAAACTAAACATAGTGATTACGGGATATGGGCCTCAAGTGAAACTAAGTATTAGATCAGCTACTATTGGGATAGCTTTAGTGATCGAAATTGGAATTTAAATTTTACGATCATGTATTAGGCCGAAAGCAAATGTTTTGCATGCAGTGTGTATAATAACGATGAAGGACCCACTCCTTTGCATATCTATTGTCCAAACTCCAAGTAATTAATATCCTTCATTGCCCATAGTCATGAGCTAATAATATTTGATTGGTTTAATTATTTCGCAGGTTTCTATAACTTTATTCAATTTTTAATTAAGTCTCTATAGTTTAAAAATTTATAATTAAGTCATTATATTATATAAAATTTTTCAATCAAATCCCTATCTATATTAATTGTGAAAAAAATGTGAAAATAAATGGAATATTTCTTGAATATTCTTTATTTCCATTACCCCAACCATCCCCACAGTTACCATGTGCATAGTAAAACCAACCCTCTCGCCCATA
This sequence comes from Pterocarpus macrocarpus, assembly GCA_031439585.1. NCBI lineage: Eukaryota > Viridiplantae > Streptophyta > Magnoliopsida > Fabales > Fabaceae > Pterocarpus > Pterocarpus macrocarpus. Next base: position 65,246,019 of record CM062520.1, on the reverse strand, counting down.
ATAGTTGCTTATCATCCGTCTCCTCTCTCTCTCTCTCTCTCTTTCTCACAACAACATCTAACCAAAAGCTCACCCTCACATAAACTCACCCTAGAAGCACCCCCTTTTTTTTAACCAAACCAACAATATCAACCTTTTTTTTTATACAACCTCTACAACCTTCTTCTTCAACCTCACCATACCCTCACCTTTTATCTTCTTGGAGCTCCACCACAAACCACCTTCTTCTTTAGGCTCGAGCGACCTCCACATCGTGGCCACTGCTCGCCAACACCATTGCTTGGGCCTCCGGCGCCACCACTTAAGCACTCACTTGTGGTTGCACCGCAACCCAACCACAAGCTTCGATGGGAGATGGTCCATGGCACTAGGAGTGGGGGTGGTGGTGGGCGTTTGCCATGGGATGCTGGCAAGCGGTGGTGGGCGTTTGTTGTGGCACTAGGAGTAGGGGCGATGGTGGGCATTGCCAGAGGAAAGATGGTGCAAACTTGAAGGCAGATAAGATAAGGGAGGGGTTGAAGTGGCGTGGAAGTTTTAGCGTTGTAGAGACAGAGTTTTGGGGTTGGGGAGAGAAAATCTTAGTGTGCACCACAAATTGAAGGTTTATGGTATACACTATTAAATCTCTACCATTAGATGACGTGGTGCATGGTGCATCATATTTAAGATAGTGCATCAGAAAATACACCCTACATATTAAACTTTTTTTGTAACGGTGAAATACTCCAAGAATTTGATTATAAATTTTTAGATTATAGAGACCTAATTGAAAATTAAGTGAAACTATAAAAACTTGCAAAATAATTAAACATATTTGATTCTTGTAAATCAGTCTTGATTTTCAAAAGATGTATACTGAGTGAGAATTTGAAACTAAATTGTTTATTCACATTAAGCCATTAGCATTTAGCTAATGGTGACATGGGTAGTGTAAATGAGATTATGGGGTTTAAATCTCATTATCAGTATTATACCCAAAAATATTTGTTTATTCACACTTCTCTCTTTAAGTATGGCTAATTTTAATTTTTAAGTTGTCTTCGGCAAAATTAAAATTAAAAGTTGTAAATAAAACATTAATAGTGCTAATGACTCATCCTAGATATTGACATAGGCACCAGATATCATACCGACTCAAATACTATGATACTGAAAATTTAATATAAAAGTATTTTGTAAGGTATCACAATAAATGTCTATTTACTTGATTTTTCGTTGACAAAACAAATTAATCAACAATTATCAAATTGTTTCATAAATTTCAATTCGGGGAATAAATCGATTTTACTGATGGATTCTTAGAATTTTTAGAAGTGTGAAATGATGAACAATAAACAAATTTTAAACAAAATACAATAAAAATAACCAAGAAATTAAATGCAGAATTGAATATTCACAAACAAAAGTTGTCAATATCAAGTGAAGAGAACAAGATCAAATAATTACAGAAGCTGTAAATGAGAAGGGCATTTACTTAAGTTCCTGCATATTGTTCAATATAACAGTAAACATTTTATGAGAGATTAAAAGTGTTTTAAGTATCTAAAATCTGTACTAAATTGCAGCTTAACTCTCCTATTTATAGACAAAAGAAATCCCTAAAATCTAGGCCCAATCACCCCACCTCTTCAGCCTCAATGCCCACGTTCATCCATATCCAAGTTTAAAACCACGTACGTCCACGTCCAAGTTCAGAATCCACGTTTGAAATTGTTCATGAGTCCCCATGTTCTCTAACTCCCCGGACCTTCGTCATCTTCAACCTTTATCACCTTGGACTTCATCAACTTCCCCTTCAACGATCCGACTCCACATTCCCACATCTTTTCGATCTAGTCTTTGAATCTTTTTCGATACACTTGAACTTCATCATTGTGCTCCTCGACAGTTCGACCCAACTTCGATCTTGAATCCTTCAATCTCCTTTTGTGCTTGACGCTGTACCAATCCATTTTGTCCCAACAGCGTCCATGCCACATTTCCTCTTAAAGTGTGTATACTTTTGCTTTCATGAACTTGCTTTTTGTAAATCTTTTTTGTTTTTGATGTTAAGTTGCTTTCTGTAGCCTTCCCTTTGCAAATTATAATGTTTCATGGGTCAATTTCATTTGAAATTCTAAGATCATGATTTGAACAAAAATAATAAGAGAGCAACTTTCTAAATGAAAAACTAAACATACTATTAGTGTTTTCCTGTCACATTATTTGTGACACTAACACTTTGATGTAGCCTTTTAACCACATCTGTCTCTTGGCGAAAAGGTTTAGAATTTGTCTGCCATATTTTGGTAAACAAGCATGGACTCTGCTGATTTCTTGGTTACCAGCTGGACCAATTTTTTTCGTTTTGTTGTTGGATGAAATTTTCTTGACTCGCGTTTGCTAGAGTTGGCAGGTACTGACATTTAAACAACAAAGGAGTTATTAATTTTTGGTAGTAAAGGAGTAATTAATCAATTGTTATCTATATTTTATTCGACGACACTAAAACTTCTAGGGAATTAATTAGATGGACATCCCTATGAACGGATATATTGGGATCCAGGTTTCTGTTTGATTTTTTAAATGTCTTCTTAATTTCTTTTGTGACAATTTCCTATGTTTCTACTACTTTCGGTTCACAATAGTTGTCAATTTGACAATTTTCACATAGATTAAAAAATCTAAAATTAATGTATAATTATAATATAGATTTACTAAAACTCCCTTATTAAATTTCATTGTATGGTGAAAAGAATGACATCATTATATAGTGGAAAGTAGCCCTTTTTTTCAACCAACGAAGATAAATGATGAAATGGAAAAATTAACAATAAATATTGCATTGATATGTGAGAATAACAACAATTATGAACCAAAAAATTTTATCCAAATTTACTTTCTCTAATTCACAATAGTTGTCAATTTGGATAAAATTTTTTGGCTCACAATAGTTGTCATTCTCATATATCAATGCAATATTTATTATTGATTTTCAATTTTACACTTCATTTTTAGTGATTGAAAAAGGTGGCTACTTTCCACCTATAATGAAATTATACTTTCCACCATACAAGTGTTTTTCTCACTTATATACCTCACAAGATTTTCTCTTTTCTCTCAAGCTTCATTCATTTGAGTTACAACATATAAAATGAGAAGAAGAAATATTGAGTACAAGAAGTATAAAACTCATAAGAGAGTTCACAAAGAGCTTAAATCACACAAACTATGTCAAAAAGACTCTAAACTAAGTTTAGAAAATAAATATCTATAGCATCTTCAACCCATGCAAATGACTTGGACTCCACCCAAGAGTTTTGAATGTTGGGGAGTTTTTCAAGAGTCCAATGTGTTGTCATTTCATATTGCCATATATTGTTCATTATGCCATGACTTTTTCTTTCTCATGGTATACGTCAAATTATCCTTTTCCATTTTTGGCTAAGTTACTTTTTGTTCCATGCCTTTTGCATTCCTATCCTAGTATTAAACAACCTAGGAGAATACAAACGTGATGCAGCTTTTGATGTTATAACCGTTGAAAAACTGCATTCTAGAGTCAACACTTTGGACATTTTGCCTTGAAGTTTCGAACTCAACAATAGCTTAATCTAGTGCTTCTCTAGTAGATTTTACTTCAAGTCCTTCATTTCTGGCTGTTGGAATATCTAGTTCCTGCACTTACAAAAATAATCTTTCCAAGATTAAGTGCTAAGAACCTTTAATACATAGTTTGCATCATAATTAATAATAAGACCACTATAGATCCAACATACATTGATTTAAGATTTCTTTATCATAATCATAAATCTTTATCATAATTTAATAAAGTTATACTTTCCACCACACATAAGGAAGTTATGTTTCTACTACCTCTAATTCACAATAGTTGTCAATTTGACCATTTTCACATAGATTAACAAATCTAAAATCAATACATAATTATAATATAGATGTAGTAAAATTTCCTTGTTAAATTTCATTGTGTAATAGAAAGTGTGACTTCATTATGTGGTGGAAAGTGGCCACTTCTTTCTACCAATGAAGATAAAAGGTAAAATTGAAAAATTAATAATAAATGTTACTCCCTCCGTTTAGAATAGCTGTCCAAAATCAAGGGAAAAAAAATTAACCTTCGTAGTGGCACAAAATTATATAAATGGATGAAATTATCCATGCTAAAGAAACATTCTTCCATTAATGTAATTAATACTATAATTATTCTCTTTACATAGATGATAGTGGATTGGTCTAGCACATTCTTAACTTTGATTATGATGATAGTGTGTGACAATTAAATTAAAGATATAATTGAAAAAAATAATATTATCTTAGTACTAGAAATGGATAGATATTATGAAATAATTAAATATTAAAATTGGACAGATATTCTGAAATGAAAGGATTATATTGATATGTAAGAATAATAACTATTATGAACCAACAAATTTTAACCAAATTTACTTCTTCCAATTCACAATAATTGTCAATTTGGGTAAAAAATTTTTGTTCACAATGATTGTCATTCTCATATATTATTACAATATTTATTGTTAATTTTTTAATTTTACCCTTTATTTTTATTAGTTGAAAAATATGGCTACTTTTCATCATATAATGAAATTTAATAAAGATATTTTAGCAAATTTTTATCATAATTATACATTGATTTTAGATTTCTTAATTTGTGTGAAAATAACTAAATTGACAATTATACGTGTGTGTGACACAAAGCCACTGTCATTCCCCCTGTGCTTTCTTACCATAATGGAGAAACCAATCGGCGATGGAATTACGTTGTGTCTTGAGATGTTAGCGGCATGTGAAGCATTTACTTTTTTTCGAAAATCTTCTTTGAAATTGATACGATTTTAGGTATCGAGGCATGTGAATTTTGACTTTATAACATAACTAACTCAGGTGCGGAAAATTTCTTTCCTCTCTCTCTCTCTCTCTCTCTCTAAAAGGAAATCAGAAGAAGTTGGCCGAATTCAAAGTTAGGAAGGTGGTGTGTCAAACTGTATATGAAATAATAGCAATTAGTAAGTTCTCAAAGCTAGTTTCTCTTTGGTACTATAGATAAGGTTCCTACTTCAAGGTCATGTAAGGAACCGAAACGCCCAACAAATCACATTTCAAATATTAACATCTATGTTAAAATTAAAATTATTTTTAATTTGCAGAGTGGAAAACAAGTTGAAATTATTAATTTAACTGCATTAATAAGATTGTCAGTGTATTAAATTAGAGCTAAATGTTAAACTTACTACTATTACACTGGCATAATATCTGTATCAGGGAGTTTGATCACAAATTGCAAGATTGTTTTAAGTCACAATAGTAATAAGGTAAAGTCATTTTTAAAATTGTAATTTTCAATTCAAATCTGTAATATTACGGATATAATTCACTTCACATTTACTATAATTAACCACTTTTAAAAAATTTTGTAGAAGCTTTAGTTAAATGAAAATTTTCATTTACTGACACATAAGTTCTCTTGGGCCTTTGGTCTTTGTCTCTTCTCTTGTACATGGTCCCTTTTTATTATTACTATTACTATATATAAAAGAGAAGCCACAAATTAAGGGCTATTCCGTATTTTACTCCCCAACATTGAAACACCAAAAAACCAAGAAATGGCAACGTAACCCCCATGTTCTTCTATCAGTGTTATCCCCAACACACGGTAGTATAACGAAATGGAGACAAAATGTAGTGGTTGCATGGGCCTTGATGGTGGGGCTGCCAATATATTTATATATGTTCTGTGTGCAGCTTCTTAAGCTATTTGTTTCTTAGCAGATAGTGAGTGTTTGATGATAGGCATAGGAGCGGCAAAGGCAAGCTGCTTTGGTGCGAGTTTCGAAAGGGGACAAATTAGATACAGCCGCTCCAAAAATCAATCCCAATATTCTTAACAGCTGCACGCAATAGAATGAATGATTGGCCTTTTCTTGGTTTCTACTGCGTGGTCCTTCCTGATAAATGCGACTGCTTAATTTTCTAGCTAGCAATTTTATCCGAGTAAAATGGTATTTGTAAGATCTACAAAAAGTTGGTTGAGATAATAAGCAATTTTAATCTTATAAGAAAAGGATACTAGTTTACATATCATAAAGACAATTTTTGTGAAGAGATAGGATAACTCTTATGCTCTAACAATTGAACAGATATTAGTCTTACGAATAATTTAAATGAACCAAATTTATAAGAATATTTTGTGGTCTTAGAAAAATAAAAGGTTTTTTAACGTTGTTATGTAAATCTGGATTGAAAATAAAGAAATAAATAAACTTGATGCAAGTAATATTTATATCATCTACATGTACCTTACATTACCCACAACTTACTACATGTACATAAGTGGCATCACCAGTGCTCAATTTCTCACTGTCACTGCTTGATGGAATAAACCACTGCTAGTTTGGGTAGATACACGAGAATATGGACAAATTAAGTGACAGTAGCCCTTAGTATCGGCATGTTTATTGGCCCTGAAAAAGCGGAATCAAGTGAAAAGTGGGCAGATAGGCATACAGGCACATCACTCTCTCTCATGCTTGTGGCATGTAGGTTTTGACAATTATCTCTGGTACCACGTGTTAAGTTTGAATTCAGAACTTTCCTCATTTAATTTGGACAGACTCGTTAGGAGCATCAAGGTAACAATTATTTGTAATTTTGTATTCTATTTCATAACGTATAGTTCGGTTTCTTACATATGAATCTTGTTTGTTTATTTAATTGTTGAATTAATCCTAAGTCAGTCATCAGTCACGTGAATTTCTAAGAGTATGAATGAAGTAATAAACTAATAACTTTTAATTAATAATAATAATAATAATAAAAGATTTTTTTGATAACAAACTCAGGTTCTTATTCTCAGACATGGAGATGAAGGGTGCCAATTTGCTTGCTCTTAACTCTGGAAGAAGAGAAAACATTTCCACACTTTTTCTTAATTTAATGCATAGATCAATTGACAAATTTTCCACGCGAAAACAAAACAACAATAGATTAAGTCAGAGATGTGTTTACATAGTGCAAACTTTTGTAGGAGTTGAAGAAGTCAGAAATTATTTATAAAAAATCACAAATCAAGTATATCTACATATATTATCCTATTTAATTTTAGCTCATCCCATAGATAATATGGAATTATACATGTAATAGAAAGTATTATTTAAGTACGTTTATTTATTTAGTTCCATTCTATGTTAAGTTAAAAATTCTGCTAAAAAAAAAAAATTTCTATACAACTAGAATTTTGAAATCCAACTTTGACAAGACATTAGGAAATCGAAATTGTAATGAATGCATCATTAAGAAAACTGATTTTGAACTAGGGAGAGGGCGCTATCCATGGGCCCCACACTGCCACCGTCCCCCTTATTAAGCTCTGAACTGATCCCTCACGCAATCCACACCGTTCAAAATTCATCGGGACCCACCGATTTCAACGGCCCAGATTCAGTCGCTGCGGAGGAGCCTTCTTGCTACTTCCCCTCTTTCTCTCTCTCTCTCTCTCTCTCTCTTGTTCAACGACTACTCCACCTCCTCTCTAACTCTCTCTCCTGCTATTAAACACGCACACAGACACCATTTCCAATCCAACCACCTTGTTGTTGTTCTTCAACTGTTTACGCTCGCAACCTACATTCAAGCTTTCATCAAACAACAACAATGCTATGTTAGGTTTCGTTGGCCGAGGTATGTTTTTCTCTTTCTAATCTACTCTCTCCTTTGTTTCTTTCATCAATGCCGTTTTCAGTTATTAGCTTTCTACGCATCACAAGTTGGAGAGGACTCGGTTCTGTTGTTTGTTTCAACTGCAGAACACAACAGATAAATTGTTAACTTTGGTTTGATTGGATCTTCCTCATTTCTATTTTTCTAAAAAAACTTGGGGGAAAAAAATTCTTTATGCAAATTCAGGGACACAAAAAGGGTGGAAGTTGTGTGACCGATGCCTTACTACTGCTTGCTTAATTAGACACCCCTGCTTTTGCTTCTGAGTCTTTGATTTTGAGTTTTGACCATTCCTTCAAAAAGTTAACATAAGTAGCACCTTTTTCTCCAACACTTTTCATTTTTATATTACCCTTTTGATCATTTAATAATTAGCTAACACTCATTTCATCATCTCATAACGTATCAAATACATTATACAGGTATGATACAATTTCATAACTGAGCTAATCTAAGGCGATTAAGAAATGATCGTTTTGTTTTTTAAGTTTATATATAATATAGTATGGGTTTCTATTTTTTATTTTTATTTTTAAAACCGTATGCAGTGGGAATTATTTCAAGCGTGACTTGTTCTGTGAAATTTAATGCTCAGGAATGCTGGGCCATGGTGGCCCATTCCATTGTGCCCTCAGTATTCATTAATCTCGAAATTTTATCCGGTGATGGTATAATATTATTTGTTGAAAATGGTTTAGAGTAATGTTTTTGGTACATTTTTGGTGAAGGGCTCAGAACAAGAGTTATTGAAGCCAGAGTGAGTCTGTGACCATTCGCTCAAGCCTCTTTTACCAAACAAAGACAGTGGGATGGGCAACAAGGACGGAGGGATGTTGACAATGAGGAAAAGACTGGCTTGCTGCTCCAGGGAAAGGAAAATTAGCATCGATTTTGATGAGCAAGAGAGTAAGTTCATACTGTTCAACACTTAAACTCTGGTTCTTTTTTTATTCATTTTAATTTCTTTTGCTAAGTTTTTAAGTATAGCTATTATTCTTGTTGCCACTAATTAATCCCATTTTAAGAAAGGTACCTATTTATTTTGGGTTAGAAAATAGCCTTTAAACGAGGAGTTTTGAGAGATTAGGATTCTCTCATGTCAAACATTGAGAAACTCATGTTATGATAATGAGTGAAAAAATACATAAATTTTGTTATAATATTAACCCATTATAACACTCTCATATTAATGAGTACATGAGAAGATCTTATTCCTTTAAAATTAAGTATTTGTGGAAATGTATAGTGTTGATAGCTCAAATAATAAGAATTAGGGGCATGTAAAGAAAGTAGCGGGGTACAATACCTGCAGATACTCTCTATCATAATTTCTATTCTCCTATCCCACACTTTCTTCATACCCCGATGTTACGTTAGAAGACTTACAAAGTTTCATTAGGAGGTCCCTCTGCAACGCTAGGAAATTAAAAAGAAAAAGCTTCTTTTCGGTGATTATTTAGAAGTTGGTTGTCTGAAAAATTTTAGTAAGCAAATTGAATAACTAAAATTTAGTTAAACTATGAAATTTCTTTTGATGGGAAAACTGAATTTATTCGATGCTTGAATCTCTAATGATAAGGTCCAACATACAAGCTGGACAATCATTGATCCAGATCTGCAGCTCTTGGTCCCTAGCATAGTTAGCTAGTCGATCATTAGCAAAACTCTCGAAGATATCCTTCGCATCCCCTTCCTATACAAATTTATACCCGACTAAATTATGAAATTAAGAATTATATCTTTGCAGTGTTATATTTCTCTAAAATCTTCCCTAAATGAGGCATTTCACCAAGAAAAGTAAACCATTTCAAATTTAAATCTTTCAAGCTTCAACCAATACATATGCATGCATACATCGCAATGTATGATGTTATTTATTCTTGTTTGTATCTCAACAATGGTAAGAAAGCAAGATTTGAATTTGAAATCAATATCTAATTTTTCCGGCTAATAATAAGAGTCATTTAGTCATGATACTATATTACTAGGTTGAGCTATCCCTTTATTACAGGGCTTATTAATACTTGTCCTAGACTCATATCATAAGTCATAAATTGCCATTTTAATTAACAAACTTCACTCTTTTTGTCTGCTGCAACATATCCACCGCATAAACTTGAGTTATTTGACTATTTCTAAAATGAATTTGTTTTTGTTATAAACAAGGGTACATACACACTTAAGTTGTATAATGAATTAATATCATAATATATTTTAAATTAAATTGAAAGTGATTACATCATCAACTGTTCGTACCAGAAGAGTCTTCTCTGCTATATATTTCAAAAAGAGTAATATTAATATAAATTCGAATTTACGGTAAACCTTATAGATAGCAATATCTCAATCATTTAAAGTATAATTTAAAATTATAAATATATCAGTATTATAAAACTATTGATTGAAATGTTATAATATGCAGAAATCACCGTAAATTTAAGTCTATATTAATATTTGTCTTTTGAAAAGATGTCACTATGACTAAATTTTAAAATAATTTAGATTTTTGAGAGAGCCTGATTTCAAGTGTTTGGTGTTCGTAAGTAGTCAATCAAGTTTACTCTGGCTCAACAATCCATTTTGTCGGTTCGAATTTTTTGTTTGAACAAATGAGTTAACCAGTTGAGTTGAAGGGTTGGGGGTTGACGAGTAGGTCCTTAACTAGTAGACTCTGAAATTGAGTGAAATACTATTTCAATCTCTAGTAAAGATGATATAGTTTTCCGTTGGATCTAGGTAAATCCTAGTATTATAAAAATATTGGGCACAAAAGGTCAGGCATTATTTTGGTATCCAAGCCAAACATAGTTTCATATTTTATTATTGGCTTAAATATATTTTTAATTCTTACAAGTGAATTTTGGTTTTAGTCTTTAAGAATTTTTTTTTGTTTTGTTTTGATTCAAACATTTTAAAATATTTTGGTTTTAATCCTTATTATTAGTCTGCCTTTGTTAAGTGATAACATAAATAACGGATAGTCAAGTCACTCTTCTCATGTTCAAGTAGGGATTAAAACTAAAATTTGTTAGAATATTTAGATTAAAACTAAAATATAAAAAAATTAATGAATAAAACCAAAATTTTTAAAATATTTGGGTCAAGGCAAAAAAAATAATTTCTTAAAAATTAGAATCACAAGTCGAATAAAAATCTATTTAAGCCTTTATTATTTTATACTGTATCTCAACCCTGAGGAGTAGGCAAATTCTCAGGTTGTTGCGGACCAACGCAAAGTACTTCCACATTTTCAAATTTTATATCTTGACCAATTGTTACCATGTTGTTCTTTCAACTATCACGAGCTAAACGATAAACTGTAAATCTTCACCTACTCCATTAAATTATAAGCTTCAATTAATTTTTGTTGATCCTGAAATTTCAGTCAAGTTTAGCTTCTTGACCTCGGAGAATTTTAATATTTCCCTACAATTTGTGAGATAAATAAGACTCACTAGTATAAAATTTTGAGAAAACGAAGGGGACCAATTGATACTCCTACATCGTTGAGCTTTCTCCATCAGCTTTTTTTTGAGGCAAATGGTGGCATCCCACAATTTGAACCGTTTGCTTCGTTCTATTATTTCAGATTGTGACATGGGTCGTCTTGTTTTAGATTAAACAACCAGATGGGTGATGGTAAGAATGGAACAAAGAAACCACTTGTGGAAGTGAGTTTTTACATTTGAGATTAATTTAATGTAAAATAATTTTATATTATTAACTAATAAAAATATAAAATAATGTTAAATTATGGTGAGTTATAATTCTATTGATGGATGATATAAAATTATTTTAAATTTGTAGTGTATAAAAATTAATTACTTTACATTATTATCTCTCTCAAGTCTCAAATCTTGATCTGAAAAGTCTTCTGACGGACGTCTTGGCGGACCATGGGGCCCATGAGAGTGTTGTAATTAGATGTAACTACTATCCGTGCGACTCCCGGCTGATACTGACAAACTGAAGTAAATGGGTTCGGACTGGGACGCACCAGTTATTGCCGTACTTTGGTCCTAAACAAAAAAAATTTAAGCATGTTACTTGAGAAATATTCGGGGAACTCTATCTTCTTTTGGATATTATATAGACTCATTTTTCATCTATTATAGATTTTATTTGGATTGAATCCATATCCCTTATCCAAAAATAAATAAAAAATAAATTAATACATTATTCAAAAAAAATGAATTCATCCATCATAACTCTTCTTTCTACCATGGATGGGACCTTTTTTGAAGGGATTCTCTTTCTCTGCTTTGAGGGACTCTCTTGTCCTTCCGATTTTTTATGGCTTGATCTCGATGAGGTTGCTGTTCTATCCTGTCATAGCCCCGGAAGCTTCTCGGTTCCATTAGAATCTTTGTCCTATGCATAAATCCCGGGTTACATTGGTGAACACTTTCATGTGATCTTAGCTCGTTGTGCCCCCCGTTGAACAAAGCATCAAATGGGACATCTAATAAGAACTCTAGAAGAAAGACACATATAAGACAAAACTTGGGACTGATGTATAATTACGAAATGATGTAAAGCGTAGTGTCTCGACGATAATGTTTAAAAATTGATTAAAAAATATTTCTGAAATTCTATTAGGCCGTAGAAACCAGAATTCACTTCAGATCTCCTGTTATCTTTTAGAAGGGTTGATCCGTTATTGTTATTCAGGAGGCAAGGTGGCACTCTTGTAGTCTCAACTTTCAAGTTCTATGACCAAACGCGAATAAATTTTTTTTTCTCTTTTTTAATAAATATTAAAAAAAGACGTAAAAGAGTCGCTGATGACAACTTGCAGGTGACTATGTCTGCTTAAAGTAAAATATGGAGTTGTGGACAGATATGACTGATGGCTACGCCCTTCTCCATTTCTTTCAATGCGAAGCTTAGATTTGCCAATATTATTGCATTATTGGTGCGAGGTTCTGGCATGGCTATTTGGAGGCATTTCGTAGGACAATATTGTTTTTTTTTTTTTGTTTAAATAAATAATAAAATAATCAATATCAACTCAGTCTGAAAAATATGTGACTTAAAAATATACCATTAGGAGTTAGCACAAAAATATATCATTAGGTCCCATTATTGATCTGCAATTCAGAGAAACTTAGTCTTTGAAGCGTTATAAAATTGATATGAACTTGGAAGTTAACGATATCTGTCACAGAGAAATGATGGTATCTCAATTATTCATTCTTCATGATAGAATGATAGAATTAACTCTATCTAGCCACTTGCCAAGGATTTTGTCTTTTATTCGGAGATCTGGGGTCTTTGTGAATCACATTTTTAGATGTGTCGAGCTACGTGCTGCTAATAACAGTGCAAATAATTTAGATTTCTATTTCTAATGTAGCAACTAATTGTAATCACGCAGCAGAGTTACTCTTATATTCGAGTTTTAATTGTTACAATGCTGTTCATTCATATGTTACTTTTGGCCGTATGCCTGCATTGCTTATTTGTCCAGTATCAGTGAGAATATATTCCTGTATTATTTCGACATTGACAGATGGGTTTCATTTTGTTCTAGATTACTTTGTTATATGGTTAATTATAATTATAATTTTATGTATAACAATTGCTGGGAATCATAATATTTATGAATTTGCAATGGAATCTTTCAGGGATTATGACATATAATGGCCTTGAGAGTTGCATTCTAAATAATCAGTCTTACGAAGATGAAAGCAGAACTAGTAGAGGAGATGGATGCATAACTGATTCATTTGAGGACGATGACTCCAGTTGTTCCTCCAGCAAAGATGCTTTTGGATCATTCTCTTCAAAATGTTTGACAATGAAAAGGGATGAGCAAGGACTAGAAGAATGGGAACTCTCAGAAAGTCCTCAGCATTTTTATGTCAAAGAGAAGCCTATTTACGCTATGCAGCATTCAGATGTAGAGGCCATGAAGGAAAAGTTTTCAAAGCTCTTGCTAGGTGAAGATGTCACGGGAGGAACCAAGGGCCTCAGCACAGCTTTGGCACTATCTAACGCCATCACAAACCTGGCAGGTCTGCCCTGAGTCCGTATAAGTAATTTATAATTACACGAAAATGATAAAGTTCATCAGAAAAGAAAAGGGCTGGCTAGTCAAAGCTTTCTATGTCAAACATGGCAAAAATAAAAAATAAAAAAGAAATTATAAACCATACAATGAACTGTAGAATTTAACTTGCTAGAGTACATGGGCTGTTGCTTATTCATTACTCGTTTTCTGGTTTTCTTTTTAAGCCAATCTAAGTGCTTAATGAACCTATGCAGTAACGGTTTTTGGTGAGCTGTGGAAATTGGAACCCCTATCTGAAGAAAGGAAGAGCAAATGGAGAAGAGAAATGGACTGGTTACTGTCCCCTACCAACTATATGGTTGAGCTAGTTCCTGCTAAGCAAAGTGGTGCTAATGGAGGGATGTTTGAGGTATCATTTATTTAAGCTAGATAGGAAATGATGGAATATTTTTAATATCACATTACATTAAATTAAGAGAGATGTCTTCCTTGATCAGATAATGACCCCAAAAGCTCGTGCAGACATCCACATTAATCTTCCAGCACTTCGGAAGTTGGACTCCATGCTTATTGTAGGTCATCTCTTTATTCTCATCAAAGATCTTGGACCTTATTTCAAATGACTTACTAGACTACTATATGTGTTTTGGTTTGTTTTGGTTGACAGGAGGCACTAGATTCAATGGTGGATACTGAATTTTGGTATGCAGAGGTCGGAAGCCGGGCGGATGGGAGGAACACAAGTGCACGGCATAGCAAAAGATGGTGGCTTCCATCACCCCAAGTACCAAGAACTGGGCTTTCCGACACTGAAAGGAAGAGGCTGCTTCATCAGGGAAGGTTGGTACGTCAAGTATTCAAGGCTGCCAAATCTATCAATGAAAATGTGTTGCTTGAAATGCCCGTGCCAGCAATTATTAAGGATGCACTTGCAAAGGTGATAGTCTTGTGATGTTGAATAACTTCAATCCGAATTGAATTGAAATTATATACATTTATCCTCAAGCAATTCTGATGCAGTTAAGGCATTCAATTGTTGACACATAATATAAGCTTAGGTCATTGAACAAGAAAATTGCTCCTATTGATAAACTGATCACCATGAGATGGTCTTCTTTTTTGGACAAAGATTTTTATAGTAGTCATAGTCATAGGTAAATTTTGATGAATTAAATTGCGATCTTCATTGCATTGTTACTAAATCTGTTTGATGTTTCTATGCTACAGTCTGGAAAGGCAAATCTTGGACAGGAACTGCACAAGGTTTTGGCGGCTGTATCAAGCTCTGGGGAAGATATGCTTAAATCTCTCAATTTAAAATCTGAGCATAACGCCCTTGAGGTCATTAATAAATTGGAAGCTGCTGTATTCTCATGGAAAGAGAGAATTACAGAACAACTTAATGGCAAATCCCCAGTTCGAACCTCATGGTCTTTTGTGAAAGACCCTCTTTCAGAGGTTGATAAAATGGAATTATTATTGGACCGTGCAGAAACACTATTGCAGCTGATTAAACTCAGATATCCAAACCTTCCTCAAACATTTCTAGATGCTACTAAAGTTCAATATGGCAAGGTGAGTTTTATACTAATACATTTCACAAATTATTTTGTGTGTATAAAACACGCTAAAAATTTTTGTTTTTGGTTTTATCTGCTTGACTCAGGGTCATTCCTGTGTGCTTGTTCCTAAAAAAATTAAAGACTCCATGTTATATTCAATTTGAAACAAAAAGAAAAGAGGTAAATAGAAGAAAAGCATCCAAATTTGCTGAGGGCCATAAGTTTGTCCTAATCCCCTTATTCAAGGTGTGAAATTACTTGCAAAAACCTTAATGTAATGTTAGCTGGTTTCTGTCTACTTCTGTAGGATATTGGGCAGTCCATTTTGGAAGCTTATTCCAGAGTTCTTGGAAATTTAGCCTTCAGCATACTGTCTAGAATAGGAGATATACTGCAGGAGGATTCTTCAAGCAATCCTAATTCACCTGTGGCGACAAGTTGCTCCCCTGCGATGAATCTTTCTGAAACTTGGGCGGTTGGTTCACACATCCGGCACTCCTTAATTGATAGGATGAACAAGGCAGATCACCAGTATTGTGATTCTAGTTGTGGCAGTACTTCCGATTTAGAACTTTCATCTGTTGAGGCCAAATCCAGCTCCGTAATAGCTACACCAAACCGGAGTCGAGTTTGGTGCATTGGTAGAGAGGCTTGTGCAAGTGTGTCTCCTCAGAATTCCCCATCGGGGCTCTCGTAGCCGCTTTTTGTAAATGTTATTGTTACGGTGTTACCACTATATGCTCAGTAAGAATAGAAGCAAACTAGTAGGTTTGCCTTCTAGTAAATTTTGAGTGGTTTTATAGCTAACTTTACCCACAATCCTGGTCATAGATTGTGGTTGTATATCTGAGAGTTTCTGTATGAATGAGTTAACAATCATATATTTATATCATACCTAAGTTTCAGAAGTCACAAATTAGCAATTTATTTGAGCTTCATTATCCGACAAGTACAAGTTTCAAAAACTTGAAATTCTAGAGGAAATTTGCTATCTTTGTAATGTCAAGGTTTCCAGGAAAGTATTTGTATTTGTAGGTATAAGGGAGTGGGAAATCTCTTACTTAAATGTTGTCTTTTTTTTTTTTTTAATCTTTTTGTTGACATGCTTACTTAAATATTATCTGTTAAATAAAAATATGTGAAGGTAAACTACAGAGGGTCAAATCATTTCGAAGGAAGCAACTGAATCAGGAAAATTTTGTTACGAAAATAATCATGTGCCTTGCACGTCTTTATTCATATAGCAGATAACGAAAAAGCTAATGGAAGGATTAAATAACACATTGAAAAAGAGTATTAGAAATAAGGTTGCATCTCTTTTTTTTTGAAAGTTTGAAACTGAAATATACATGACTCAACCATAGTTATTATCATAAATCATAAAATGATTTTCCCGTCGAAAAAAAAAAATTCATAAAATGATTTCATTGCGTTTTTTTCCCCCTGAAGTGTGTTGAACTCAGTTCAAATGTAGGTATCATAATATGTGGATTAAATATTCGGCTATACCTGACCATATGACTATACATAACTGTTTTATTTGTTTTTTTATCTACAATTTGCCTACTGAGCCTGGGGCTTGTTTGTATGAGTTTCTGTATTTGTTTACATAATCTTTTTTGAAAAGATTTTTTTAAAAAGTAAAAATTATTTATATTTAGAAGTAAAATTAATTTATATTTGGATTATTGGATATAATATTAAAAATATTTTCTTGTATTCTTCGATATATTTTTACATTATAAATATTTTTTTCTATAAGATAGATATTATATAGACTAAAAAAAGATGTTTAATTTAGTTATTTTTTTAGCTTTTTTTTTTTAATTTACTCAAACATATGGAAAAATAAAAAATAAAAAAATTCTTTCAAAGAAAAGGAATTTTTTTTGGTCGTGGATAACAGTGCTTGGTTTTTTGGTGTGTGTGTGTTGTTGTTTTGGGGGGGGGGGGGTGGGTTGTGTTCATTGGGGCTCTGCCCCATTTGTGACTCAAAGTGCGGAGCATTGTGCCAATTGAGTTGGCTCTCGGGTACTGAAATGAGCTCCTCATCTACTTCGGTACTAACTACTCGGGGCTGGCCCGTTATGGATACATTTTAATGTCGAATAGTAGCTCGTGAAACGTTGAGTTCCTTCTTTTTGTGCTTATTCTTTTAGCATTAGCAGGCAGTATAATTTATTATACAACTTTGTGATGTTCTCATATTACTTAAAATTGGTACGTACAATGAAAATAGAGCAAAGAAGTGGACTATGCAAGCGTCTCAGGTAATTGGAAATTTACTGAAGTAGTACGCGGTTCCCGCTTATGATTTGAGTTATCTGATAATAACAATTGGCTTCTACTTACCTTGCCTTCTGTATTTCGCACAAGATAGATAGAAAGATCAATAGGATGTTCAATATTTCTTTTTCATTTTCATGTATCCTAACTGACATGGATGAAGTAGGATACGGATTTAAAGAAGTCACAGCACCTACAACAATTAATACAAGCATATATGGTTGCTTTGACAATACAAAATGGAAATCAGAGACATAGAATGTAAAATAAGCATATTGTCTAACTTATAATTGAAATACACATAATAGGCATGCACAAGGCTGGCCCAGATGGACACTCTTCTTCTTTTTTTTTTAAAAGGTACAATAGATACACAAAAGTCAAATTTCCAAAGTCACGGACTCACGGTAGAGGCGTTGTACACTTGATTTGAATATTTGTCAACTTTCAACAACCTGCAATTGAGGTAGAAGCCAGGTTACCTTTTGTAAGTTAAAAAAAAAAAAAAGGAAAATCAGCATTTCAAAAAATAACTCATTTAATGGTACTATCATAAACTTATAGTTACGCTCAAACAATGGAGAAATCTAATATACTTTCTCAATTTTTTAAAAATGAAATTAAAAAACCTTCTACTTGAAAATAGAATTTGTTAAAAGATAAGGGGAAGTGGGAAAGAAAGCTAAACATCTAATGGCAGTAATTGGTAGCAACATTGTCAGTGGCACCTTTAAATTATGTGATTTATGTTTGTACATCATTAGCCTCCTCGTCGAATGGAGGGAAAGCAACTTTTGATTAGATTAAGCTCCATCATGACATCAACCATCGTCATTCTTTCTTTTGGTGATTCCATTGAACAAGCAAATGCAATCTTAAATAGTGAAAATAAACATTTCACAACATAAGGATACATAAGACCCAGGTTCTCATTACTAGTAGCTTCTTGTAATTCCTTGGGGAGAATGGAAGGGTCCACAACTTGCAAAAGATTATTTGGAATTGAAATTTTAACATAAGTGCAGAGATTATGATCATCTTTGAATATTTCATCTGTGGGTCTCCTTCCAGTTAACATTTCTAAAATCAGAACTCCGAAGCTATACATGTCTCCTTCAATTGACACCTTAGCACCTATTCCATACTCTGTAATGTAATGAAAATTGGTTAATGCCCTTAATGTTATCGTCAAAACATTAAACTAAAAGGAAATAAAGATCTAGAAATAAGGCCTAAAAATAAAGAGTTAAATATAAAATATTTCATAAAACAACCAAACAGTATTATGCTATACCTGGAGGAGCATAACCAATGGTTCCATTTATTCCAACTGAGCTAGCTTGCATAGGAGACTCTCTAATACTTGTAAGTAGTCTTGCTAAGCCAAAATCACTAACATGAGCTACCATACAATCATCAAGAAGAATGTTGCATGGCTTTAAATCACAATGGATGATAGCTTGCTCACATTCATAGTGAAGATAATGAAATGCTGAAGCCACATCAATAATAATATTTGACATTTGCTCAAGGTCCAATGATCTGGGCAGATTTGCATTTTCTATTGTCGGATGCAACCAACTTTCTAAGCTTCCATTGGCCATAAACTCAAAAGCTAGAGCTTTGAATTCTTGACCTCTATAATTTGTACTGGAACAACATGTTAAAATCTTAACCAGATTTCGATGCCTAATATTTTGCAGTGCGTTACATTCGGCGATGAAACTTCTTTGAGCACCCTTCTTTTGAAGATCTAGCACCTTTATGGCAACAACTCTTCCTTCTGACTCAAGAGTTCCCTTATACACAGAGCCAAAACTTCCTGATCCTATCAAATTTCTTGTTGAGAACCCATTTGTTCCATTGTGTAGGTTTTGGTATGAAACCCTGGACAGTTGGTCAATTGTTGGTGAATCAGAAGGTAGTTTTTTGTTTCTTTTCCTCACCAAGTAGATAGTTAGAAAAAATGGCAACATGAGAAGAATGACAGCTGC
Organism: Pterocarpus macrocarpus; assembly: GCA_031439585.1. Lineage (NCBI taxonomy): Eukaryota > Viridiplantae > Streptophyta > Magnoliopsida > Fabales > Fabaceae > Pterocarpus > Pterocarpus macrocarpus. The sequence goes on along the minus strand of CM062520.1, from coordinate 65,226,430 downwards.
ACAAACTATCACTGCTATCAACCTGAAATTATGGTATTTTGCAGATTTCTTAGCTTTAGTAGGGCATGGTGGCAGATGAAGTTCTGAAATACCTCCACAAAGCTTATTATTGCCAGTCACTGCTAACTCATTTGCATTTCTAAAAACACCATCTCTTGGTACCTTCCCGTCCAACATGTTAAAAGAAACATTGAAGTATTCTAATGAAATGTTCTGTAGACCTTTAGGAATCGATCCAGACAATCAATTTCGTGATAGGTCTAAATATCGAAGACCTTTCAATGAAGCCAAAGAGGATGGTATGATTCCGTGGAATAAATTCCCTTGCAAGTAAAGGTACTCCAAGCTTAGGCATTCACCTATGCTCCTAGGAATGTCACCAGACAGATAATTCTCAGAGACAATTAGAGCATCAAGATTTTTTAGGATGCTCACTTCATCAGGTAGATTCCCACTAAATAGGTTTGTTGACAAGTCCAATAAGGTTGTTAAGGAGGAAAGACTAAAAACCTTTAATGGTATTGTTCCTCTAAGATTGTTCTTGAAAAGGTTTAGATATTGTAACGACTGGCAGTTTCCTATGCTTGCAGGAATATTTCCTTCTAACATATTTTCTGACAAATCCAAGTAAAACAATCGACTGAGGTTGCCTATAGAGGTTGGCATGTCTCCTTACAACTTGTTTCCATTCAAGAGTAACTTTTCCATCTTATGAAACTTTCCAAAAGTAGTTGGAATAATCCTATCAAAGTGGTTATATTGCATGTTAAAGAGAGTTAAGTTAACTAGATTACCTAATGCCGCAGGAATTTTTCCATATATCTGATTATATTGAGGATCTAGTACTCCTAGGTGGGTGGACAAATTACCCAAGCAATTTGGCAACTGACCTCCAAAGTTATTGATCGATATGCCAAGAACGTTCAAGTTGCTACAGTTTGTCAATGATTTCAAAAACTCCAAATCCTTAGTTGAATCACCACCTAGTTTGTTTTTATCCACAATTAGAAGCTGAAGTTTTCTTAGCTTCCCTAGACTTGGAACTTGTCCTACAAAATAGTTTTGAGTGATTTCAAATCTTTGAAGTAAAGATGCATTTGTGATGGAATTTGGAATAGTGCCTGAGATATGATTTTCACCAATGAAAAATACTTGGAGATTGGGGAGGTTGTGGAACATTTTGGGTGGCAGAGAGCCATTAAATTGATTGGCTGTAACTGAGAATAAACTCAAGGATGACATATTGTAAAGACAAGATGGAAGTGTACCAGAAAGTTTGTTGGCACTGAGAGCTAGAAATGTCAGGTTTTTCAATCGACTAATTTCTTGTGGAATATTTCCCTCCAAGTTATTGTAAACCAACTTAAGAGAAGTAAGGGATGAAAGATTACCAATGGATGGTGGGATTTGTCCTGTTAAATTGCCTCTCACAATTGACACTTGTTTGAGCTTCCAAAGAGAGCCAATTTCAAGGGGTATTTTTCCAATCAAATAGTTCCATGAGAAGTCAATGACTTCGAGTAAAGAGCAACTTGTCAAGTTTACAGGAATTTCCCCCATCAACGAGTTATTGTTAAGATGAAGTTCCTGTAGACGTGACAAACGACCCAATTCTTGCGGGATATTACCATGGAAACTGTTGTTTTCGAGTTGTATGCGTCTCAGAAAAGAGAGGTTACCAAGTTGAGGAGATACAGATCCATGCAACTGGTATCCTGATAACTTCAACTTCGTAACTCGTTGATCCACGGGACTGCATGTGATTCCATGCCAGTTGCAGAAGTGGGTGGAACTATTCCAAGAGTCCAAGATTCCATAGGGATCATTGGATATTGATTCCTTGAACTTGAGTAGTGCCAAATGATCGATGTCGTTTGCTAATGCATGGGCGCTAGTGTTTGGGACAGACAATAATGAGTTCAAAGTAGTGACAAGAAACAGGTGAAGGTATATATACCAAAATATAGGTAACACGAGAGAAGAAGGCGTCATATGGTTGAAGAACACGAGGTTGCTTTTTGGTGGGTTTTCTATTGCTAGACGGATGTATATGGTTTGATTGATAATTGGGCGGGACTGTAAGCACACAGAAGAAGCGCATTCCTTCCCTATGTTACTCCTAGCACTTAAATATTGGAGGCAATATAATGAATACATACTGCGATTTTTTTTTGCGAAATGCTGTTTAGTACGAACCATTTTTCGTGCAGTGCCACACGAATGAGATGTCATCCGACTTGGCATCCAAAGTGGAGGAAATAAATCGGCTCTCTCAATTTTTTTTAAAAAAAAAATAAAAGGAAAAAAAAAGAGGGGGAGGGAAAGGAAAAAGCTTTACTACTCTAACTCCATCTAATCTCTCCATCTAACCCTCACCAGAGTAAAACAAGTTCTCGCTGTTGGGAAGGCCATCTGATAGGGTCCTCGTCGCCGTGGGTACCACCACATTTAGCCCCTCCTTCCTGAAACCGCCGCCGTGGCCAAGGAGGACAATAGGTCCATTCATGTGGTGGGATATTTGTATATCCAAGACCTGGAAGATATTCTCAATGTGGTGGGAAACTCATTTGTTAGTGCTCAACTGCCGTGAAATCGATATATATAACAACGAGATTCCTGTATTTGAGAAGCTTGACCATTACTACTGCAGCATAAATGAGAAACTCCAACTCCTCCAATTATATTATTTCTTTCTTTGTTTACCATACCCAAATTCCTTCATTTACATGTTGACCATACATTCTTTTTCTTTTTGCACACCAGGTATTGGACGAAATGACAATGAAAGGCTTTGAGCTTGGGCTGCTGAAGAAAGCTTGCAAATTTAACAAACACCTTTCTCAGTCAATCTTTGCTTGTACTTTGATGGATATTGTTTTTGAATAATTTAACAATAGTTTTTTTGAATCTTGGGTTGAAATAGGCTTAAGAGGATTACAAAAGAAAATTGGAAGTCTCTTTTCTTTGTGATTGTTTGGTTTATTTGGCAGAATAGAAATAGAGCGATTTTTAAACAAAACTAAAGCGGACTAGAATAGCTCTAGTAAAGTAAAATTGGAGCTTGTGGTTCTTTGGCTGTTGCAGAAACATGTTATTTTGTATATATTTCATGATAGAAAATGGTGAGATGGTCCAGAATTGGTATTGAAGGTGTTTAAGGCAATGTTATGAGAAAACAAAGCATTGGGTCAAAATAATTCTAGTATCATATATGCAGAAAGAATTAGTACAATTGAGATTGGTGGTGCAACATGTTCTCCACTGCTGGTGACAATGCTTTTGTGTTAAAGTCCATTTAATTATTTTTTGAATCTGGAGCAACTCCTCTGCCATGCTATTTTTCTTTTCTGTGCAAAAATTAGTCATCTTAATAAATTTCTTTGCCGACTTATAATAATTTATACTTGAGAAATTTCTGACCGGTTTCTAACTGTTGTTACAGTACACTTGTAGAAAATGATGATCACAAGGACCAATTTCTCATTGTGATGAAACCATAATGTGCTATTTGAAAACCAAGTTACCACTACAGTCCAGGAACTACAGAACTCACAAGGGTCTGCAACAAAATACTCAAGCTTTGCCACTAGGAACACAAATGTTTATTATGTAATAAAGCTTAAAGTGCTTTAGGAATAGTTCCAGGGTGTCATTGTACTTACACTAGAATTAAGAGCCTATATCATGCTCAAAATGTTATTGTATTTACATTAACATTATATTTGAAAGCTTAATATATTGATAATACTTTTTGTGCAGTTCAAGTCTCAATCTATTTAATAATGAAAAGTGCAATTTTCTTTTAATAGCAACATGTTAATGAAAAAAATAAAAAATAAATATAATTCAAATATATCTTTGGCAAACAAGATCATTCCAAATTAAAAAAAGAAAAAAAAGGGTAAAACAAAATAAAGCCTACTAGATAAAAGCTATTCTACTCTTGCGACAACATCAACATCAGTAGAATTTGCAAGTATACAATGACATTGACTCGCATCTCTTTAAGCTGTGATTGATTCATATCCTTACAACGATGGCTGATCATTCACGTTTTTAAGCTGTGAGATATCATTTAGCTCTTTAATCATTGGTTGATTGCTGATCAGGTGTTGTGCCTACAAAACAAAATAAATAAATTGGTGATCCTGTACTTAAAGTTAAAATCATCAAATTATCGCAACATAAAGGACCAATACCTGTAGAAGCTCAGAACATGTGATGTTATAGTTTAAGACTTGAGAATAATAAGGAACCTACAAAATAGATATTCTACTATGGTCAACTATTTTCATAATATAAACAATAGAATAAAAATAAATCAAGTACTTGTATATATATTTGTACCTGATTTACTATAGTAACAAGTTCATGATCTGGATTGAAGGGAGCTAAATAGTTTGTAATACCGTGTCCATTCCTCCAAATATGACTTTGCTCATTCTACACATACACACACACAAACATAAATGATTAATATGTAGTGTAATTATGATCATTTGAAATAAACCTATTCAAACCTTTGCAATCAAACTTGAATAGAAAATCAAAGTAATATATTTTCCTTACATGAGTGTTCTCTTATGTCTCAATTCCGTCAATAGTTTGAGATCCAAACACTTCTTCATTTTCATTTTCCTATAATGCAGTTGTACAAAAGTCCTACCATCAAATATCCATCTATATATATATATATGTGTGTGTGTGTGTGTGTGTGTGTGTGTGTGTGTGTGTGTATGTAAGTTTCAACTAGAAAATTTTAAGATCACCTTTTCTTTGCTCTGATGATTGTCACTTTTTTTGCTGTTTTTTTTAGTTGTTTTTCTTGCAAGCTTCTTCTTTACAATTTGATCAACTTTAGAAGCTTTCCTTTTTGAAGGAGGACGCCCTTTACTTCGAGTCACTATAGGATCAAGAACTTTTGTCACTTGCTTTGAAACCAAAGTACTAGCATCTTCGGATACCATTGGCCCTTTAATCATCCCAGAAGATGTTTCTTCACCAGTTAACTCAATCTGCAAGTTCTTAATCCAATTCATTACTTTCAAGACATCATCATCGGTATTAATCCCTGAAGAAGCAACTTCATAAAAGGCATCACACACTTTATTAAGTTGTTGCAATTCAGCATTTCCTGCTAAATGATTGAAACCACATTTAATAATTGTGTGCCTTCGTTTTATATCCTTCCTCCAATGTGATAGAACATAACTAGGTGGCACTGATTCTGTTTTACCAGTGAGCTTAAGCACAGAAAGGATGTGTCTGCATAAGATACCTCTAAACTCAAAAAGACAACAGGTACATCGTAGTTCAAACTCTTTTTCATTGAAGGACACATTGAATGTTATATCCTTAATTTTTTCATATACCTTCTTGCTTTCTACAACAGAAAATATTGAATTCAAACCTTCTGATCTCTCAAAGCAAGTATTACAATACATCATAGAAGCAACTTCTACCTGAAATTCTTTAAATTTTGCGTTGATAAATGCTCTTTGGAATTGAGCCTCAAAGCCAAAGTGACTAACACAAGCAGTTACTGTATTGAATGAACCAAAATCAGCCAAGCTTTCCTTTTCAATTTTGTCTCTTAGTGCATTAGCATATTGTTCAACAAATTGCTTCAATGTGATCTTTGAGTTTACATACCCATCAAAAAATGAGTTCATACTTTCACTTCGCTGGGTTGTTGACATTCCAGCCCAAAATATGTCTTTTACATACACAGGAACCCAACGATGTGGTTCATTATATAAACCTTTCAACCAATCATTATCATGTAGATTGTAATCCTCAATCATTTTTTCCCACCTCTCTATGAAATCAATTTTACTCAAAGAATCATACACAAAGACCATGCAAAATTGTTTTGATAGACTCATACTCGTAATGCCTACCTAACTTTTCAGGAACTTTTTTCATTAAGTGCCATAAGCACCACCGGTGATGAGCTTTTGGAAAGACAACCTCAATTGCATTTTTCATTGCTCTATCCTGGTCAGTAATTATGGCATTTGGAGCACACCCAGACATACATTCTAACCATGTTGTGAACAACCAAGTAAATGTTTTAGTATCCTCATTTGACAATAGAGCACAACCTAGCAAAATAGATTGTCCATGGTGATTTACTCCAACAAAAGGAGCAAAAGGCATGTCATACTTATTTGTCAAGTATGTGGTGTCAAAAGTTATCACTTCTCCAAAATATTCATACGCAACTCTACATCTTGCATCTGCCCAAAATACATTTCGTAACCGACTTTCATCATCCACATCCATTACATAATAAAATTGACTATTTTATTTTTGCATTCTAACAAAATAGTTCTGGATTGCTTCAGCATCTCCAATCCCAAGTCGTAGCCTCCTTATTTTGTCTATATAGTTTCTACAATCCTTTTCTCCAAATGTAAGATTCTCATACCCATTTGCTTCAACAACTAGAGAACGAAAATTCCTGCTTACATTAATCCCAGCTTGCTCATTAAGTTCTAGCCTCCTTTTTATGTGAGGCCCTAAATTTTTGTTGCATCTAAAAAACCGTGATTTAGTCGGGCTTAGCTCATGATTATGTTCAAGCACAACTCTTGAAACTATAACTGATCCATCTAAATTCACAAATGCATTCAATCTAGCCTTACATTGTGTCTTTGTAACAGGATTTGGCTTCAAGAGATTCTTTGAATTGCTTACATACTTTCTTGCACGACTACAGGCAAGAGTGAAATATTTTTTTCCATCATCTCCATTTTTTGAACTTGTTTTAGCAACGCCGAAACCCTTGGATTTACTATAGTTCATGTAGTACCTGGTAAGCTCATCTTTCGAATTAAATGTCATTCCAACTCTAGGTTCTTCATCTTCATTACCAACATTTGCCTCCAAATTATCATTATATTCTTGATTTTCTTCATTCATATCCTCTTCGTCAGAAGATATACATCTTGCTTCCATTGATACATTAAAATAAAAATAAAAATAAATAAATAGACTATTAATTAGAATAAGTATAAAATTTCCAATTTATGATTTAAATAATAAGAATAAATTATTTCTTATAGTTGAAACCTGAAATTGAAATAAGAAAAAAATACTAATAATGTTCTCTTACTTTAAAATCACACCGTCGGCAGTTTGCAATGGTGCGGTGTTCTTCTGTCTCTGGAGCAATAATATGCAGGTACAATGAAGGCAACTGATGAGAAAAAAATGTTGAATAGAGTTGTAGCTAACCAATCCGCAAGCAACAGTGAACAAGTTGCAAGCGGTCGATCAAGGCTGCTTGAGAAGGAAGAAAGAGGATTGTTTCTAAATTCTAATTTAGCGTATTTTTATTTTTTTGTTATAATTAATCTGAATTATGTGAAAAAATATCAATGAGAAAGAAAATAAATCTCGTGCAGGCTTTTATGACTTTACGCATCACGTGCAAGCTAGAGGCCTTATGCTTTTCCATCCACGTCAGTTCGTGCAGTTCGTGCAACACACCATTCGTACTATATAGCAAAGCTGTTTTTTTTTATTATGAACTTTGATCACCAGTGAAAAAAAATTAAATTTATTACCATCCTTAAAAGTAAAGTGAATTGATGTGTCTTGTTTCCTGTTTCAGATATGTCTGTTCTAGACTGCGTTTAGTTTATAGTCAACCAAGTCAAGATGAGCTTCATGCATACAGTCCCAACTAGAGTGTCGCAGGGGTGCAAAAGAAAAGCGACAATGATACATCATAAGATTTCAAATTAAAGACGGGTGAACTCTACAAATCTAAAATGCTCCTCGTTAAATTAGTGACCATTATGATCCTTAAATTTTAATTATTAAAATTATAATCCACAATTGAAATTAAAATTTTTTATTATAAAATATAATTCTATAATAATTTGTTTTTATGTTTTAGTTACCAAAAACTTTACTTTCTGATACTATCTGATTTTTGTAATTTTTTCACTTCACTCCTCCCACCCTCTTCTGACGGCACCATTATCCCTACCCTTCAGATGCCGGCACTACCACCCCACCATCCTAGCACCAGCTCCACCACCACTCCCCCACCTCGGCAGCTCCACCTACTCCTCCACCTTTCTTGTATCCCCTCCACATCTCCCTTGGCATCACCTACCCTGCCACCCTCACGGCATCACATTTATTACTATAAAAAAGAGTGACAGATCCAAAAAGTTTAGGTAAGAGAGGCAAAAATAATATGGTATAAGAGAAATGCAAGTAGGCTGGACCATGACTTGTTATTTTGTCTTATTTAGAATTAGAATATAAGTAAAGTAATGGATGAAGTGAAAAATAGAGGAGTTAGCTTCTTTCAATTATTCTTTTTTATTTATATGAGCTTAAATTTAATAAAATAATGGGAGAAAACTATATATATCTATATAGATATTAAAAAATTTACCAATAAAGGAGTTGATATAGTGATAGAGATATACTACAGTCTCAAGAATGATCCCAATTAAATTCTCGGAAAAAACTCCAATTAAAAGAACAATTTTAATTATGTCCGAAAGAGATTAATCTCTTTTTCTGATAATAGGAAGGGATGATATATTTGGAAAACCAAAAAGCTATTAAAAAAATTTAAAATTTTAGTGCTAGCCTATGCTCCCAGCCCCACACTACAATACGTGCATCCATCCTTTGCCATTGCATATTGACAATCGGGCAAGTGAAGGATGCCATTTGGACCAGTATATTGTCAAAGGGATGGAGAGCATTATGGTATTCTTCTTCCATTTTGATTTTTATTGAAAGAAGGTTCGCTGCAGAAACTCGGCAAAAAAACCAGTAATAACGAAAAGATTTTTAGAGATATATAATGTACCTAACTCTCTGTACAAACCCACCTTATTAGAGTCATTAATATTGAAGTTATTGATGTTATATTAAAAATTAAGTGGGTCTAGCTCAACCTCAAATATTAAATCATAAAAAAAAATTGTCTAAATCCTCATAAAAATTATTTTAACTATATCCTTAAGTGACTTAGAACTTTAATACAGCTTGAAAATAATATGTATATGCAAAAGTTGGTGTTGCATATGACCTCCTTTGATTTAGAAGCTACGAGCATGACCATGTCCTTCTCCTTGCTGCGCCAGAGTTGCAAAGCCAAGAAAGGAGAGGGAGACGCTGGGTAGAGGGGCCGTGGCACCAGGGTGGCGGAGGGTGGCATAGTAACCATCGCCGGAAGGGATATGAAGAGGAGAGAGGAAAAATGAGAGAAAGAAGAAAGCAGAACAAAAATGTAATTTCATTAAGTTATTTTATTTTATTTTTTTTAATTGAAGAACATCAAACTCCCTAATATAGAAGGACCATGTAAGAATTGGCCATTAAGGACGATGATAATTTAAGTAAAAAGCAATGTATTGAAAAGAAAAAGAGAAGCAAAAGAAAAACAATCTATTATTGAGATTGGGACTCAAAAATCAGAGAGTTTTGTCTACGTGAATAATTTAATTTAATGACTGGAGTATCTTCGTAGCTTTTTTTTTGTTTTATTTTCTTTTTTCCTTTGAGTGGGCCTAAAGTCACCATGTGGTTGAACACGAGGCTGCTGGTTGGTAGGTTTTCTTTTGCTAGATGGATGTGTATGTTTGATTGATAATTGGGTGGGATTGGAAGCACACAGATGAAGTGCATTCCTTCCTTCTATTACTTCTAGGACTTGAATACTGAAGGCAACGTGATGAACACATATTGTGATTTAAAAGTCAAGTGAATTGATCTGTCTTGTTTCCTACTACTGATGTGTCTGTTATAGACTGCGTTTAGTTTATAGTCAAGCAAGTCAAGATAAGCCTCATGCGTATAGTCCAACTAACATCAAGCATGTCATATGAGAGCAAAAGAAAAACGACACTGCTAAACTAAAAAATTTCAAATTAAAGACGACGGTGATTTAAAGTTATTAAAAAGCAACCTATTGAAAAGAAAGAGAAAAGCAAAAGAGTAAGTTACTATTGGATATGTGGCAAGTTTCAACGACCTGAAATTCAGGAAAGAGTAAGTTACTATTGTTAATCTAGAACAAAAAAGAGAATAAATATCAGGATTCCAAAAAATTACTTCTCCAATGATGGTAGCATGAGCTTATAGTTGCTATTTGCTAAACAGTAAAGAAATCTCATAACTCTTTTCTTAATTTGAAAAAAGTAAATTGAAAATTTTCTTCTTGCGAAAGCATTTATGATGATAATAATAATAATAATAATAATAATACATCTACAGGCATGTAGCAATAGTGGGAGGGATACCTTAGATTCTGTGTTTTATGATTGTAATGCAGTCAGCCTCAATTAAGGTCGTCAAAAGGGAAGAAACTTTTGATTTGATTAAGCTCTTTCATGATATCGACCATACTCATTCTTTCTTTGGGCAATTCCATTGAGCAAGTAAGTGCAATCCTAAAAGGTGAAACTAAACATTTCTCTACTTTAGGGTGCATAAGGCCTATGTTCTCATTGCCAGCAGCTTGTTCTAATTCCCTAGAGAGAATAGTTAGATCCACAATCTGCAAAAGACGATCTGTAATTGAAACATTAATATAATTGTGGAGATTACAACCATCTTTAAATATTTTATCAATTGCTCTTTTTCTGGTTAACATTTCTAAAATCAAAATTCCAAAGCTATACATATCACCTTCACACCTCAAAGCCCATTCCATACCCTGAAAAGTGGAACATAATGCAAATTGATTAATGCCCTTAAAGTTATCATCTGAATATTAACCCAAAAAGAGATAAAGGTCTAAAAATAGAGCTAAAACTTAAAACTAAATATTTCACAACCTAACCAAATGTTATTATGTTGTACTAGGAGGAGCATAACCAATAGTCCCCTTTATTCCAAGTGTGCTAGTTTGTGTAGGAGACACCACAATACTTGTGAGCAACCTTGCTAAGCCAAAATCACCAACATGAGCAACCATTCTGTCATCAAGAAGAACATTGCTTGGCTTTAAATCACAATGAATGATAGCTTGCTCACACTTATAGTGAAGATAATGAAATGCTGTCGCGACATCAATAATAATATTTAACCTTTTCTCAAGGTCCAATGATTTGGGCTGATCTGCATTTTCTACTATTGGATGCAACCAACTTTCTAAGCTTCCGTTAGTCATGAATTCAAAAATTAGAGCTTTAAATTCTTGACCTTTATATCTGTATTGGAACAACATGTCAAAATCTTGACCAGATTTCTATGCCTGATATTTTTTAGTGCATTACATTCTGCAATAAAACTCTTCTGAGCACCCTTTTTTTGAAGGTTTAGGACCTTTATGGCAACAACTCTATCTTTTGACTCGAGAGTTCCTTTGTACACAGAGCCAAAACTTCCTAATCCTATCAAGTTTCTAGTTGAGAACCCATCGGTTCCATTGTCTAGGTTTTGGTATGAAACCTTAGTCAGCTGGTCGATAATTGGTGAATTTGAAGATGGTTTCTTGCTTCTTGTCCTCATCCAATAGATAGTTAGAATAAGTGATACTATGAGTAGAAAAGCAACCACACAAACTATCACCACTATCAACCTGAAATGATGGTGTTTTGCAGGTTTCTTACCTTTACTGGGCATTGGTAAATGCAACATTGAAATTCCTCCACAAAGCCTGCTATTTCCTCTGATGGACAACTCACTTGCACTTTGGAAGACACCTTCTGTTGGTACCTCACCATCTAGCATGTTAAAAGAAACATTGACATATTCTAAAACAGAAATATTTTGCAAGCCTTCAAGAATTGATCCAGACAAGTGGTTTCGTGACAGGTCTAAATATTGAAGATCTTCTAATGAAGCCAAAGAGGAGGGTATGATTCCATTGAAAATATTTCCCTGCAAATAAAGGTACTTCAAGTTTGTGCATTCTCTAATGGTTCCAGGAATGTCATTGGACAGCTTATTTTCAGAGACATCAATATTCTCAATATTTTTTTAGCCTGCCCACTTCAACAGGTAGACTTCCATTCATTGAGTTTTGTGATAAGTCCAGTCCGCTTGTTAATGACAAAAGACTGAAAACCTCTGACAAAAGACATCAATATATGATTATTAGTCCATTAACAGTAATGGAATGTTAATGCTATTGCATGAATGTGTGACTTAACAGGTTGATTTATTGCTTATGGTAAAAGGCATTGCTGGTGCTTGACCTTGACTACTATTTTTGATTTATGGCCTTCAGCAGCAATTTGCTTCTATGGGCAATGGAAAGCGGGAGACCATTGGACCAATTGACATTGCTATATCGGTATTGATGAGACATTTATGTGGGCTAGAAGCAATTGGATTCCTCTCCACCTCGGGGTATGATTTCCACGCAGTAACACACACACACACACACACACACACACACACACACACATATTCACACACTAGTGCATAATACGTGGAATGCACGGAAGATCTAATTGTGCGTCCATATATATATATATATATATATATATATGAAATAGATTTTTAACATATACTCTCTCCATTTTAAAATATTTATCCAAAACCAAAAAATACATAAATTAAGAAAAAAAATTAATCTTGATAGTGATACAAAATTATATAAACGGACGAAATTATCCCTATCTAAAGAAACATACTTCTATTAATATAATTAATAAAATAATTATTCTCTTTACATAGATGATAGTGAGTTGATTTAGCACATTCTTAACTTTGATTATAATGATAGTGGGTGACAATTAAATTAAGAACATAATTGGAAACAAAAAATTAATATTATCTTAATATTAAAAATAAACAGATATTTTAAAACCCTAAAATATCAAAATTAAATAGGTATTCTGAAACAGAGGGAGTATTAATAAAGTAAATGATGCTATTAAAATATATTGAAAAGAAACTAGAAAAGAATTTAATTTTGATATATAATTAGTATAAAAAAATTTTACACAAATACTCAATCATATTTTGTCATATTAATAAAAATATTTAAATTAATCACCTACTACTTTAAAAATTTTATAAATAAAAGTATATAATTGGATGATAATATAAGATCATTTATAATAACAGTATATCAAAATAAATTTCATGAAAAAAAAATTATTTATGAGCAACAAACAATGATAATAATTAATGATTTAAAGAAAAAAAATCACCCATACTCCTTCCTCCCTCTCACCTCCCCCATGGTCCCCGATCTTCTTGGGTAAAAATTAAAAAATAAAAAAAACCTGAAAATTGGTATTAAATAAAAAAAAGTGAAAACATGTATATATTTAAAGTATAATTTATTTGAGTGAGATATTCTTAAAAGTTTTTAATAAAAATTTATGAGTATATACACCTTTATTCATCAATAAAAAGAAGTGGCCGAAAATTCACATTGCATAAAATATTATCTTTGAAATAAAAGAATATATGTATGCGTAAGCATAGTTAACTTTAGAGGATATGAGATTTTAGCGCGAATTTATCAACAACAAAGAAAAAAATCTATCTCCCCACGTTTCTTTGTATTATAATTTGGATCGTAGCTAGCTCTAAAAGATAAAGTTAACAAATACTTTCACAGGAACTCAAACTCCCTCCTCCCAATGAACAAAGTTGATTCCCTTCTCATACATATTGTTGTTTATTTTAATTATATTTCTTGCAAAATTTTAAGTTTCACAAAATACAATAAACAATTAAAATAATTAATTTCATTTTCCTTTCCTTCTCATTTCATCAGCCTCGCAATAAAGTAATTTTAGAGAAAAAAAAATGTCATATAATACCTTATTATTAAAAATGTATTTCGTTTTATAAGAATATTTATCTCCAATTTTTAAGTAAAGATTGAACAACTCATAAGAAAAAAAAATCATTCAATTTCTTTCTCCTTCCCTTTTCTTCATCCTCCTACTCAAGTAACTTTAAAGAAAAGATTGTGTAGAATCACTTCATATAGACAATTCATATTAAAAATGTAATAATTCATTTTATAGGGATACATACTTCCAATAATTGAGTAAGGATTATATTAAGATATAAAATTATTCATATACCTCTACCCAATAACTTAAGCTTTTAGAAGAGATGGTTCACGATATAGTATCAAAGTCTCTATGACCAAGAGACCTAGAGTTCGATCTTTGTTTGTCGTCATTCTTCTAAATAAAAGTTAAATTTCACCATAAGGTACAATGGGTATGTGCAAAGCCCATGCTTCAGGCCCAAAGAAGCTCTTGCGTGATATTAAGATATAAAATTATTCATGTGCTTCTACTTAATAATTTAAATTTTTGGGAGAAATAATTCATAACAAAATAAATAACTTAAAAAAATTAATTATTTTCTAGAGACCCTCGGCTTTGTTTAGTTTCTGGTAAAGTAATTTCAAAGAAAAATTATATAAAATAATTCTATATAATAACTAATTATTAAAAATGTAATTTGCTTTACAAGAACATCTGCTTCCATTTTTTAGTGATTATCAAACATTTAAAAAAAAATTAAATCCTTCTAATTTTCCCCTCTCCTTTTTTAGACATATAGTAAAGTGATATTAAAGACGAAACTCAACAAATGAATTCCCATATAACATTCATTATTAAAAGTGTTATTTGTTGAGACCTAATGCAAAATTTTTAGTTAGAATTAAACAAGGGGAAAAAAAAAAATCATTCATGCCTCTTGTTCCTCTTGGAAGCATTATCAATGACTTTCATTGCAAACATAAAACAAATTCAATATTATACTTGGGAGATACTTTTAAACTTTTTTTTTTTAATATAAAGATACCAGACAAAGGAAATTAGTACATAAAAAGCAGGCGTTTTTCTAACATATGTAATTTATGTAGTAAAAATAAATATTTGAATAACGATTTGAATTAGTAAATAATAATAATAATAATAACTAATCTAAAAGCATGGTTTGGAGAATGCTATTTGAAATTAAACAAAAAAAGAACATGGTCCGTTATTGTAGTCCTTACCTTCTGGTACCTAATATGCATGTTTGTCGAATTATTTGTTACAAAAAATTAAGTGAAATTAGCTGAAAATTAAATAACCACGAAGTATTTAATATTTATTTGCACCAAAAAAATTGCAGTCGAGAAATTTTGTATGAACTTGTTTTACTAAGATATGATATTTTGCAAAGTGATAGCCGGCTATGTAATAATAGCTACTCCATGACCATGCTGCAACTTAGTGTGGTGCATTGGTAGAGAGGCCTGTATAACTGTCTCCTTAAATTCTCCCTATAAGCTTCTGGTATCTATTTCTGGGAATGTTATTATTGTTATTTCTATATGATCAATAAGAATAGAAGCAAACTGATCGAGAGGCTTAGTTATAGCGGAGGCATGTGCCCTCACCCCTTATATCGTAAATCAGTCCCCGTACCCGGATTAAGCAGAATTCAGAGTTACCAAACATTAATGATTACTGAAAAGTTTGAGAAGGAAACACAATGAAAATTAAAATTGGCTTTTAAAAGAATTAATATAAACACATTATAGTGTTCACGTTTGATTTGGTTTGGTTTTGAGGAAAATTCCAATAGAATATCAAAATAATTGGTTCTTATATAATACCATCCAATCGGTTTGATTTATTCTGACCAACGAAACTGAATCGATTCTCGGTTGTGAAGAACAGAATTCATAATCAACATTTAAATATTCATAGTGTTTAATCAAGCTGTATCACAACAACACATATCACCTTAAACATGGTCGACAGTCATCAAACTTGTAAAGATGATCCACCGTTTCATAATAACAATTTTTTTTTTTTTTTGAGAAACATAATAATAATTATCAAATAGTGGAAACATGAAAAACATGAAAAACAAAACATAAAAGATAAAACGATCAACTTTGAATCAATAAGACACAACGAGTAATTAAACAACCAACATAAAATTCATCAGAAAACCTGTTCCATAACTTGGTTAATGTGTTATACTCAAGTTTTGCAATCTGCATAATCTTATCTAGTAAAGTTCTTACATTCATAACATCAACAAGAGTATCTTGACAAATCACCCACAGTGGCACTTGCAGCCGCTTTTGTAAATGTTATTGTTATCACTACATGCTCTCGAAGAATAGATAGCAAACTGGTAGGTTTGGTTTCTCATAAATTTTGGGTGGTTTTATGGCTAACTTTACACACAATCCTGGTCATAGATTGTGATTGTGTATCCGAGAGTTTCTGTACGCTGAGTTAACAATAAAATATTTATATCATACCCAAGTTTCAAAAATCACAAATTAGTAATTGATTTGGGCCAGTGCTGTGGTGCACCAAACTAAGTATGGTGCATCCACACTAGGTGAATCTAATGGCGAGGATTAGTAGTGTGTGTATACAACCAATAGCCACTAGTGCACCATAACATTTCTTATCAACTCTCTCTTTTACTCTGAAGATTGAACCTCCGATCATCGCCAGGCTAAGTTAGGACACTTGCTGGGTCTCCACCCATTCATTCAACTCTTGCCTCTGCAAGCACTCCAATGCTATTTCTCCTTCCTCCTCCATACTGCAATATTGCACTGTAACAAGCATGATATTTTCCACGTTCTTTATCAATGGTGGCAGATACAAATTGCAGGTGCTATAAAAGTTATTGCACTGTTGCCAATATCGATGATCCAAGCTTTCCTTCCAGATCTTGTCACTAATGAGGTCTCAAGCCTCCGGGATCACGAGGTCCTCGATGCCATTCTTGCTAGCATATTTACCGCTGAGATACTTTCCACAACAGAAAAAAGAGGGGAAAAAATCAAAATGATTAATGAAGCAAAAAAATGAAGATGTATATAAAGAATGAGAAACGTGGTGACAACGGTAGTTATTAGATGCTAGCACCACAATGATGACAGAGAAGTGAGAGTCCATGAGCCCGAAAGGTTACATTGTGATGACAGGAGGTTCAAAGGAGAAAAGAGACCCAAGAAGTTTGACCCAAAAAAAAAAAAAAAAAAAGCAAATAGCAATGGCTGGCCCAAGCATGCCAGATGACGGAGTGTTGAATCAAACACAAAACTATAAAGCAAGGATCCACTAATTAGGTGATGCCAACGAAGTAGGGTTTTTTTTGTGGTTTTAGTTTTGGGGGGGGGGGAGCCGTTGGAATGGAATGGGTGGGCATTGGGCAGCGAAGAGTGTTAAAAATTTATAATAGATCATAGAATCTTTGATGTATTGATACACTATAACATCTTACCCATTTGATCAACCTGGTGTGTGGTGCACTATAGTTAACTGATGCACTACGGAATTGACCATTGATTTGAGCTTCAATTTTTAACAACTACAAAGTTTCAAAAATCGGAAATTCTATAGGAATTTGGTTGCCTTTGTAGGTGCGTTATGTGGTGCACCAGGCTAAGTATAGTGCACTACACATCAAGTGAATTTGAGGGTAAAGATTGATGGTATATGCATACAACCCATCACCGCCAATACACTATAACATCTCTCACAATCACACTTTCTCTCCATTATGCTACTCTTGGTCTCCTTCGACTCCCATCCTCTTCTCTATTGTCAAGTAACTTTCCTTCTAAATTTTCCACTTTGAAACAATCACATTCTCAATGTTTAGGCATTATTTGTGTATAGCCTTTAGGTACTGATTGGTTTACTAGAATGAGATTTGTGGTTGGAGTTGGTAGCCTTTCACAAGGTTTTCTTTTTTTTTGTCAATGGAGCACGAGCTTTTTGCATTGCCACCGTAAGATTTGTAACAACCATGATGCAACCACACCAGTCACACGACAACTTTAGCGTCCGACCCCCATGCCATGCCATGTTGTATCTCTGAGTTTGTTGCCTCATCACCTTCATGCTTCAATAGCACTAGAGCTCTGCCATCCACTGCTAAGTGCACTGCACTTCCAGAGATAGCCAAAGTTGGGTTGGGAGAGAGGGATCTACCAGAATTGGCTGGGTTGGTGATGGTGGTGAGAGGAGCGAGAGGCATCGAAAATAGGTTCGGGATGGAGAAGAGAGATGGTGAAAATCTATAACATACCAAAGGATTTAGTGTATTAACACACTTACATCATCCTATCCATTAAATTTACTTGGTCTGTGGTGCACCATACGTAATTGGTGCACCACAGAACAAGCCGCCTTTGTAATGTCAAATTTTTATTGGAAGATACATCAATAAGTAGAAGTTCGTATCTGTAGGTATAGGGCGTAGGAAATCTCTGACTCAAAACATTATCTGTTAAATGAAAATATGTGAATGCAAACTTCTACTGGCAAAATCATTTGGAAAGAAGTAAAAGAATGAACTAAAATCATACAAAGTGTCAAAGACATAAACTGGTAGCATAAGCGTAGACATGTCACTTCTTCATTTTTCCCTAGCTTAAATTAGACCATCATCTTCTTCACTTATGTATTCTTAGACTCAGATTAAGTCCCCTTGTTAAAATCATCGCGTTATTAAAGAGTTGAAAGTGCATTTAAAAGGAAAAAAAAATACAAGGAAAGGATACTTTATTCCCAAACTTTGGATCATATCTACTTTAATTTAAACTTTGAAAGGGTGCAATCCGATTTTTATTTTTTTGGAATTGTTGAATTTCATCCGCTTATATATATAGTGGGTATTAAATTCCTAAACTTTGAATATTTTTCACTTCAAACTTTAAAAAGATATTATTTAAGTTAACTATTCATGATTATAACTTTTGTTAAATAACTAAATATTTAAGATATAATTAAAATATTTAAATAAAAACATTTAGTTAATATCTTGGTGGATTTGGAGATACCGCAACAATCAAGTGCTAGGAACCAAGAACTGGGATAATGAGGGCGTGGTAGTCGTAGATGATATCCTCCAAGCTTTTGGATCGCGGCCGCATCTCCCTGCACCCAACCAAATGATCTGCTGGGAAAAGCCTCAGGTTGGGTGGTGCAAAATAAATGTTGATGGAAGCGCGAACCCAGGGTGAGCAGGATTTGGGGGAGTGATCCGGAATTAAGTTGGAGAGTGGCTCAGAGGCTAGCTTCGCTAGATACTTACTTGGGGAGCGCTACTAACACATATGCCGAGTTAATGGGAATAAAGATTGGTCTCGAAGCAACTTGGGATTTAGGGATTAGAAGAGCAATATGTGAATCAGATTATCAATGTGCCATACACCTAGTGCTTGGTCAATCTAGTGGTTTCCATGTGTATGCTTGTATAATTCAGAGAATTAGGGAAATTTTGGGTAGAGATTTGGATGTGTCTTTAGTCCACACATATAGAGAGGGAAATATGTGTGATAACTAGATAGCGAAAAAAGGGCGGCTTTAGGGACGGAGCCTCTTGTTTTTTGGGAAAACCCTCGCCTGGCTATCAGTAGGATTCTTGTAGCTCATGCCATGGGGATGGGTTTCTGTTGGTCGTAGGTGTTTCTTTGTTTACCTTTTAGACGCACCCCCAAAAAGATAAATAAATAAATTCTAAAATAAATATATTCATAGTATTTTAAAGCAAAATCAAAGGACATATCTAAAATTTCATAGTTGTCTGTCCGAATTTTTATGGTTTATTTTGAATAATATCTATATTTATTTTTTAAATTTTACATAAATGAGTTAAATAAAAATTCATTATATTTATTTTAAAAATTTAAGTGAAATCTTTTATGATGTGAAATTTTTTACAATTGTTATTCTTTTTTTTTTATTTTAACTTTATCTTAATTATATTTTGATAACTTTTTTTTTTAAATAAATCTAAATAAAATTCCAGTTTATCATATTATCTTACATATATTTATAATAAAATTTCATATATTTTATACTAAATTATTATAGAAGATAAAATATTAAGAAAGAGTTTTTGAAGAAAATGAAAAGTCAAAATAAATATAATTCATAGTAACTAAAATAAACTTAATTAGGGACAATTTACATGTGATATTGATAGCGGAAGAACTTTTATATTAGATAACAGATAGATAGAGATATATTGATACCCAATCATTAGTCTTCCCTAATTGTAAAATTTCTATTAGTGGGAGGAGAGATCATATGAGGACCACAGAAATTATTTAAGGAAAAAAATTGTTAAGATAAATAATAGTCATCTGTCTTGCACATGACAATTTCTTCGAACAGATGACGGAAGAGCTAACTGAAGAACTAAATTATGCATTTAAGAAATGTTGTAAATCAGATACCCGTTTTTTGTTTTGATTTTTTTTTTTTAAGAACTGAAGAAATGTACATTAATTAAAGTTCAACAATAGGTATTGTAAAATGACTTTATTGTTAAAAAAAATGACTTATTGCATATGTTTTTGAAGGGTATTTGACTCGCTTTTTTTTAAAAAAAAATTTGAAAATTGTTTAAGTGCCAGAATTTTTGGTAGAATCATTTGCTTAAATAATGTAGCGTATATGTTGACCCATAGATATACCCTTAGATGTGAGCGGAGGTGTAGTGCGCGAAATGGATCATATTCATGCTAGGTTCCTTCTTTTTATGCTTGTTCTTTTGGCACCAATGTAGGTGCACTTCTCGGTTTGTGTCATGCATCTTGCAATCTAACAACAAAAATTGCAACGTGTATTAATATATATTTTTTAATTTTAGTAAAACTTAAAAAAACATAGTTAGATGCATTTAAAAGCGGCCAAAATTGATTTTATAATTCTAAAATTAAGCAAAATTCTTTGAAGGTGTTTTTATCAATTCCATATTATCATAAAATATTTTTTTGACTTATCTATATGATCTTAAAATTAGATAGAATTATCCTAAAATTAACTGGGACTTTTTAGAATATTTTACAAAATTTTAGAATCATACAGATAAATTTTGATTATTTTTAAACATATCTAACCATATTTTTTAAATTTAGTGTATCACAAATAATTAGTATATCAATACATCTTGTAAACTTCACATCAAATTACAAGGTGCATAATGAACTTTGACACCATAGCACTCACATGTTCTTTTTAACATTAGTAGGCACTATTTTTTATTGTACAACTCCATAATGTTCTCGTAAATTATTGTACAGATAATATTAATCTACATACAATCGGTACGATGAAAATAGAACAAAGTAGAAAATTATGCATGTGATTTCAGGTATTGAAAGTTTACTGAAATACTATGCTGTTCTCGCTTATGATTTCAGTTACAATTGACTTAAACTTACTTTGCTGTGGTTTTTTTTTTTTCAAAAAAAAAAAAATATAAGGTAGAAAGTTAATTTTTTTTTTCAATAATTGATGATAAGTGCTCAAAACTCTTTGAAAAGAGGTGCAAATTTAGGTCCAATAAAAAGCCACCTCAGAACACAACACAAACAACTCTAGAATACACGGACGAACACAAACAAAATTGCAAAAGCCCACATAAACCAAAAACACAACACTAACTTGCTCGTAAAACACAACAATTAAATTAGAAAACAAACAACCATCACATTAATACCACTTTGTAAAACACGTAGATCACGCCAACACTCTTGGACAATGCCAAGAGCATGCCACCACTCTAAGGACACACTGATAACAAACTCGCCTCTCCGAATGAACTCGAATAGATCTACCTCTTGTCACAAAAACAACAGACACCAGAAGCATCTCAAGAGTAACAATGGACCATAGGGCATAAACCTCACACTAGCAGAAGTGTCACCATAAGATAAGATGTATCATACTACACTTCTAAAAAAGATCACGAACATCACTCCCGTACCACGAAAAAACACAAAACACGAAGCATGATACACATCACAGTACTCCACTTATAACACCTTCTGGTGCACTTCCCAATGCGGTGGTCACAGAGCTCCCAATGTTGAACCGCCTGAACGCATTCCTACCCATCTACAGCCCATTAAACACATTTGGAGATCTAGGTTATAATGTTCAGTTCAATATTCCTGTAAAAAAAAAAAAGTTCAGTTCAATATTATATTCAATATTTTATTTAAATTTTTCATGCATTCTAACCTGTATGATGGACATGTTAAGTTTAAAGAAGTCACGTTACCTGCAACAATAGATCCCAGCACATTTGGTTGCTTTGGCAATATAAAACGAGAAGTATGCATAGAACTATAATAAGTTTACTATGTGACTGCCATAATGTAAGGCTGGCATGAAGGCTGGATGCAGGTGGACAATACAAATAAAAAACAATAAATAGAAAGTACGATACATACACTCAAGTTGAACTTCCAAAGTCAGGGTAAGGGCTCGATTGGAGTTGAATACGTGTCTAGCTTCAGCAACCTGAAGTTCAGCATGAATTCGATTATATCTAGAGGAAAATGGAGATAAATACTAGTATTTAGAAAAACAATTTTATCAATGGTAAGTTTAAAAGCACTCGTTAAACAAGGGAGAAATCTTAAACATAATTTTTGTTTTTACTTTTTTAAAAAATAAATTGACAATTTCTACTTGCAAAAATATTTAGAAAAATGATAAAAGATAGAGGGAAAGGTTATGAAACATCTACGGCATTAACTGGTAGCAATACTGTGTGAATGGCACCTCTCCATTATGTATTTCAGGGTTGTAATATAGTTAGCCTCTATTAAGCTTACTAGATGAAAGGGATCTTTTGATTAGATTAAGCTCTCTCGTGACATCAATCATACTGATTCTTTCTTTGGGTGATTCCATTGAGCAGGCAAGTGCAATCCTAAAAAGTGAAAGTAAACATTTCTTTGCATCAGGATGCAAAAGCCCCAGGATCTCATTGCCGCCAACTTGTTCTAATTCTGTGGAGAGAATAGTTGGGTCCACAATCTGCAAAAGGTGATTTGGAAATGAAATTTTAACATAATTATGGAGATTATGACCATCTTTAAATATTTCATCTGTGGGTCTCCTTCCGGTTAACATTTCTAATATCAAAATTCCAAAGCTATACATATCTCCTTCAATTGACATCTCAGATCCCATTCCATACTCTGAAATGCAATAAAAATTGGTTAATGACCTTAAATTTATCTCTAAACACTACACCAAAGGGAAATAATGGTCTAGAAACAAGACCTAAAACTTCAAAGTTAAAACTAATTTCACAATATAAATAAACAATGTTATGTTGTACCTGGAGGAGCATAACCAATAGTCCCTTTTATTCCGATGGTGCTACTTTGAATTGGAGGCACTCCAATGGTTGGGAGCAATCTTGCTAATCCAAAATCACTCACATGAGCTACCATGCAATCATCAAGAAGTACATTGCTTGGCTTTAAATCACAATGAATAATAACTTGCTCACACTCATAGTGAAGATAATGAAATGCTGTAGCGACATCATTGATAATATTTAACCTCTGCTCAAGGTCTAGTGATTTGGGCTGATCTGTAATTTCTGTTGCAGGATGTAACCAACTTTCTAAGCTTCCATTTGCCATGAACTCAAAAACTAGACCTTTAAAATCTAGACCTTGATAATCAGTACTAGAACAGCATGTTAAAATTTTAACTAGATTTCGATGCCTTATATTTTTCAGTGCATTACATTCTGCAATGAAACTCTTTTCAACTGTCTTCTTTTGAAGGTGGAAGACCTTTATGGCAACAACTCTATCTTCTGATTCAAGGGTGCCTTTGTACACAGAGCCAAAGTTTCCAGATCCTATCAAGTTTCTAACTGAGAAGCCATCAGTTCCATGGTGTAGATTTTGGTACGAAACTTTAGTCATTTGGTCAATAGTTTGCAAGTCAGAAGTTGGTTTCTTTTTTCGTTTCCTCATCCAATAGATAGTTAGAATGAGTGACAATATAATAAGAAAAGCAACCACACTAACTATCACGGCTATAAACCTGAAATGATGGTGCTTCACAGGTTTTCTACCTTTGACAGGACATGGCAGTAGGTGTAGCTCTGAAATACCTCCACAAAGCTTTATATTTCCAGCGACTGCTAACTCGCTTGCATTTCCGAAGACTCCTTTTGTTGGTACCTCACCTTCCAACATATTAAAAGAAACATTCAAGTATTTTAAAAACATAAAGTTTTGCAAACCTTCAGGAATTGATCCAGACAAGCGATTTCTTGATAGGTCTAGTTCTTGAAGACCTTTAAGTGAATTCAAGGAAGATGGTATGATTCCATGGAAGGCATTCCCATCCAAGTAAAGATACTCCAAGCTTAAGCATTCTCCAATGCTTCCAGGAATGTCACCAGATAAATGATTCTCAGAGACATCCAGTGCATTGAGATTTTTTAGCTTGCCTACTTCAACAGGTAGACGGCCACTGAATGAGTTTTGTGACAAGTCTAGTAAGATTGTTAAGGAGGAAAGACTAAAAACCTCTAGTGGTATGGCTCCTCTAATATTGTTCTTCGAAAGGTTGAGACATTGTAAATTGTGGCAGTTTCCTATACTTGGAGGAATATTTCCTTCTAACATATTGTCTGACAAATCCAAGTAATACAACTCGCTGAGGTTGCCTATAAAGACTGGCATGTCTCCAAATAGCTTGTTTCCACTCAAGATTAACATTCCCATTCTTTTTAACTTTCCGAAAGTAGCTGGAATGATCCCATCAAAATGGTTGTATTCCATGGTCAAGAGAGTTAAATTAACTAGATTTCCCAATTCTGCAGGAATTTTTCCGTATATCTGATTACCACCAAGAAATAGTTCACTTAGCTGGGCGGACAAATTACCCAAATAGTTTGGCAATTGACCTCCAAAGTTATTGACAGATATATCAAGCATATTCAAGTTACTACAATTCATCAATGATTTCAAAAACTCCAAATCCTTAGTTGGATCGCCACCTAGATTGTTCTTGGACACAGATAGAAACCGAAGTTTCTTTAGCTTCCCGAAGCTTGGAACTTGCCCGGCAAATTGGTTTGCGTCAAAATCAAGTTCTTGAAGTAAAGATGCATTTGTGATGGAAGTTGGGATAGTACTTGAGATATGATTCGCACCAATTTGAAAAATTTGAAGATGGGGGAGTTTATGGAACATGTTGGTTGGCAGAGAGCCATTAAATTGATTTTCTGTAACTGAGATTTCAATCAGAGATGACATGTTGTAAAGACAAGATGGAAGTGCACTAGAAAGTTTGTTGACACCGAGATATAGATATTTCAGTTTTTTGAACCGACAAATTTCTTGTGGAATATTTCCCTCTAAGTTATTATACGTCAACCCAAGCAAAGTGAGGGATGAAAGATTACCTATGGATGGTGGGATTTGTCCCGTTAAATTGTTACTCCGAATGATTAGTTCTTTGAGCTTCCATAGAGAACCAATTTCAAGTGGTATTTTGCCAATCAGATTGTTCCCTGAGAAGTCAAAGTGTGTGAGTTCAGAACAACTTGTCAAGCTTGTAGGAATTTCCCCAGTCAAGGAGTTGTTGTCAAGATAGAGTATCCGCAGGTGTGACAAATAACCCAACTCTTCTGGAATTTTTCCCTGCAATTTATTACCATACAACCGAAGGTCGGTGAGGGATGTAAGATTACCTATGGATGGTGGGATTTGTCCTGCTAAATTGTTGCTCTCAGTGAATATTTGTTGGAGCTTCCAAAGAGAGCCAATTTCAATTGGCATTTTGCCAATCAAATTGTTCTGTGAGAAGTCAAAGACTATGAGTTCAGAACAACTTGTCAAGTTTGTAGGAATTTCCCCGGTCAAGGAGTTACTGTGAAGATCGAGTATCAGCAGGCGCGACAAACGACCCAGTTCTTGTGGAATTTTTCCTTGCAAGTTATTAGCATCCAACCAAAGGTCAGTGAGGAATGTAAGATTACCTATGGATGGTGGGATTTGTCCTGCTAAATTGTTACTCTCAATGAATATTTGTATGAGCTTCCAAAGAGAGCCAATTTCAATTGGCATCTTGCCAGTCAGATTGTTCGATGAGAAATCAATGGCTTCAAGTTCAGAGCAACGTGTCAAGTTTGCAGGAATCTCTCCGATCAACCAGTTATTGTTAAGATAAAGTATCTGCAGGCGTGACAAACGACCCAGCTCTTGCGGGATTTTCCCGTGGAAGGCATTTTTTTCGAGGTTGATGGATCTCAAGAAAGAGAGATTGCCAAGTTGAGGAGATATAGATCCACGCAAATGGTATCCTGATAAGTTCAACTCAGTAACTCGTTGATGCATGGCGCTGCATGTGATTCCATGCCACTTGCAGAAGTGGATGGAACTATTCCAAGAGTCTAAGTTTCCATATGGGTCATTAGATATTGATTCCTTGAATTTGAGCAATGCCGAATGGTCATTCTCGTTTCCTAATGCATGGACACCTGTGGTTAGGACTGACCATAGTGAGTTCAAAGTAGTGACAAGAAACAGGTGAAGGTATATATACCAAAATATGGGTAACACAAAAGAGAGAGGCTTCATTTGTTGAGGAACAAGAGGCTGCTATTTCGTGGGTTAATTTTCTTTTGTTAGAGATGTAAGTATTTGGGTTTGATGATCGGGTGGGATTGTGGGAACACAGAGGAAGCACACTCCTTCCCTCTGTGACTCCTAGTGCTTAAATAGTGGAGGCAACATACTGAACACATGGTGTAACTTTTTTTTCAAAAAAAAAAAAAAAACAGAATTTTGATTACCAATACCGCAAAAATAAAAAAGAATTGGTTACCATCCTTAAAATGTCAAGTCAATTGATCTATCTCTTGTGCTCTTATTTGTGGTCCGCATTAAGTTCATAGTCTTAGTAATTAGGCGCATAGACCAAGAATCGTATGACACGGGAGCAGAAGGAAAGTAACTCTGATAAATCACAGATTTTTCAAATCTGATATCTCACTCCTAGGAAAACTGTAAATCTTCCTCTAAAGTGATTAGATGTGAATCATATTCGTTTCACATTTATTATAGGAAATTTTAACTCCCCACTTCTTTCAGTTTTGATCTAGGCTAAGAATATAGGCTCGCCATGTCTTTCATCTCCTCCTCAGGAATTTATTTACCACCTATCTTTATTCTTTTTTTTCTTTCTGCAAGACTGCAACACGACGGTGTGTCGCTAGTAGGTTAAAGACACATAATATCAACAAGGATTTGTAGCTTCCTTTTTTAGGGGAAAAAAAAAGAACTTGACAATGTCATATGTTATCAAATAGACACGAATTTTTTTAATAGATGACTTATCATTTTGTGGGCATTGGTCGACCATTCTTGTACAAAAATAATTGAGTGTACCTTTCATAACATGGTAGTGGCAAAAAAACAAGATTGCTTTAGGACTCTTGTTTCTGTAACGCATAGTATTTGCGTCCATTTAACCTTAGAAAGTGCTTTTCACTATCTTTAAATCAAAATCATAAGTTCCATGCCCTTCCAAGACTTAGTTAGTTACGGCTGTTACTAGTTCGATATGACAGCTTGCTCTTAGTTATGAGCACCTTGGTATGCATATATACTGTGTCGCTCATTAAATGAAATCAACCCATTCATTTCTCTCAATCCTTGATTCTCTCTTTTAGTTTAATAATCTTCTCATATCCAAAACTGCATTCTAAAGTGTAAAGTTTGCAGCATTGAACATACACAAGTGACCAATATCAATCACATTGTAAAAATCAGAGACATTTGTGCCAATGAAGTGAGATTGACTGAGTCACTCGGGAAGTATCTTTTACATGAAACTTTCAGCAATCGGCAGAAAAGTAGAATGTTATATGCTAATGAAATAATACAGCAATCTAATCAAAAGATGGCACGTCACACTGGAATTAACTTAGTTATACTGTTACATTAATTTATAATAATTTGTTGTCAAATTTCCTTTGGTATATAGTAATTAAATTTAAATTTATAATCTCATGTAAATTACTCAATTCTCTCACCAGTAACTTAATCCTAATGACTTAATTTATGATCAAATTTAAATATTTAAATGTATTATTTTGATTGTATATAAAACTTTCTTTATGTTTAATGCATATAACTTGGCCTTTTCACTCTTCGCTCTTGCAGTATATTTGGTTTTTCGTTTGGAAATTTCAATTTTGGCAAAAGCTACCTACTTATAATTTTTGCCAAAACCATAATTTCGAGGTCGCAAATGAAAAACCAAACACTTACCCTATTGGTCTCTTTGATTTTTTGCTAATTTTACTTCCTTTTTAGTAGTCGTGCCGTAGTTTGTACGTTCCCAACCATGCAAAGTCTAGATAAGTTTTACTTTATCGCTTATCATAAATGTCAATGCAGAATGCTTGTCATGTCTGTTTCACCTTCATTGCCATTTCTTGTATTTAACCTTGACGCGGCAAACGTTTCTATGGGGTTGGAAAATGAGATTTTCTCGTCAATTGTCATGCTATGTTGAGCCGTTCACATTGTGCATCGGGGAGTCATCTATGTGGGCTGAAAGAATATTGGATACCTTACCCCGTGGAAATTAAATCTGCTAACTCAATTTCCGTTGTTGCATATAGTGAAGTGTCACTAATGCAAATATGCAATGGAAGTCATATATTATCTTTAATCATTTTATGTCATATGTCCTACGAATTATATAAATTAACTATTTATTATTATGAATATTTAGTTAAAAGTTTTATTTAATAAAAAATAAATTAATATAATTATAATTATAATATTTAAAAATATAATAAAGGACATATTTAGTTAAAAGTTTTATTAATGAAAGAAATATTATATTTATTTTAATATTTTAATTAATTTAGTTTATTTACAGTACGAAATAATTTTACAGTTAGTACTCTTTATTTTTTTAATTTTAAAAAATAGTGGTAAAATCAATCTTATTAATTTTTAGTTTAAATATATTTTTAGTTTTTATAAATGATGTGAATTTTGGTTTTGGTCCCTATAAAAAAAAATAGTTTAGATCCAAATATTTTCAAAAATATTTGACTTTGGTCTCTATAAAAATTTCATTTTGATGTGGATCTAAAAAATATTTAGTTTTAGTTCATGAAAATTTAGGATAATTTGATTTCAAGAAGCTTAATTTCTAAATAACTTAAATCAAATTATTATAATTTTTTAGGGACTTAAAACAAATATATTACTTTAATACATGGACCAAGAACTAAACAAAATAATAGTAGGGACTTAAACCATTTTTTTTAAAATATTGGGATCTAAACCAAAATTTCTTTTTTAGAGGGACCAAAACAAAAATTCGTAATATTTTCAGGGACCAAAATTATATTTAAGCCTTAGTATTTTTATAACTTTTTTTTTAACCTTAAAAACATCGAGTGTCAAATAAGATCTCAATTTATTATGTTAACTTATATATATCTATATTATAAATGAGTATACTTTTATCGTCATTTTAAAAAATAAAAAATGAATAAATATAGAAGCTGACAAGAAAAGGTCAAAATAAAATAAGTTAAATAAATATAATTAATGGTAATTAAATTATCTTTATGAGAAATATCACATATAATGAAAGTACATTAATGGAACAAACAAAAATTAAAGAAAAATTAAGTTTAAAAGGATTTGAAATTTTCAAATTAAGAACAAAAGTGTAGCATGGACTGTTTATATTTAATTAGTATTTACTATTACGAATATTTTATTTAAATATTTTCATGTACATTCTAATTCAGGTAATTTTATTTTAGTGTAAAATAAATTAATAACAAGACTCATTTAAATTTTCATGATTATGTGATATCATTTT
Source organism: Pterocarpus macrocarpus (assembly GCA_031439585.1). NCBI lineage: Eukaryota > Viridiplantae > Streptophyta > Magnoliopsida > Fabales > Fabaceae > Pterocarpus > Pterocarpus macrocarpus. The sequence goes on along the minus strand of CM062520.1, from coordinate 65,196,803 downwards.
GTTTAATTTGTTTACAATAATATTTTGATGCACTTTCTCAATTTATATAAATAACTTAATTAAAAGAAAATATCAATATGATAATGAAAAAATTTTATAATGTTTATTCGGCATTTTTTTAACTTTGAAAAACTGATTCCAGTCTCAAATGTTAATTATGTTATGATGATTTTTTCTTGAAATATTTATTAAAATTATTTGCATTTTATTCTAATAAGTATTAATATAATTAATCTTCTCAATCAATATAATCTTTGAAAAATTTAGGAAATAAAAAATGAAAAAATATAAATGATGAAGGGTCAAGAAAATTATGAAGAGTGGAGGAATGAAAAGTTGAAAAGAAAAATGAAACTATAAAAAAAAAAAAAAATAGTTACAATTTAAGAAAACTGTAACTTGATGGAAATTGAGAATTTTTAGTCGCCACTAACCCCTATTTCAGTCGATTTATGGACTATAGTCCAATAACAGTAATGAAATGTTAATGGTATGAAAAGTCTCAGAGGATAGTCTATAAAGGTAATATTCCAGTCTTCTATTCTATGTGTATGTGCATGAATGAATGTGTGACTTAATAGGTTGATTTGTTGCTTATGGTATAAAGTCATCGCTAGAGCTTGACCTTGGCTACTTGTTTTTGGTTTGTCACCTATATTATTACTTTCAAGAAGAATTTGGTACATGTACATGCCCATGATTTTGTGATAGGTTGATTTATTGCTTCGGTCTTTGCTAAAAAACTAAACACTTGTTTCTTTTGGGAGAAAGAGAGGGGAAAGAGGTTAGGGATGGCAAAAATACCCATTAAAGCGGGTATTCGCGAAGATTACCAGCAATGGGGACGGCGATGGGGATAGATTTGGTCCCCACAGAGACGGAAAATGTCCCGGTTTAGCTAATGAGGGTGGAGGTGGGGGATGAAATCCCCACCTCATGGAGACTCGCGAAGTCCCCGCTTAAATATGAAATTATATATATATGTGTGTGTGTGTCTTATAATAACTAAATATATGATTTTACTACCTATGTGTCTCTTTGACTTGCACACTTATTAGGAAATTTACTAATTGAGTTTAGAATTTGGATATTTGAGTTTGTAATTTGAATATTTATAATTTATTATTTGAATATTTTTATTGTGTTGTAATGGATTTATAATTATATATTTTATTTTTAATTGAAATTATATTATGTTGTATTGGATAATAATATGAATTATGAATATTTATGAACGTTTTATTAAGCTTAAAAGTATTTTTTTTATATTTTTATCTTGTTTTAGATTTTTTTGATTTTTTTTATGGAAACCCGTGGATATTCACGGGGATCCAAATTCCCGTGGGGAATGGGGAATGGGGACCTGCAATGGGAATGGGGATAGGGACAAGAGGCAAAATCCTAAATAGAGACAGAGGCGGGGGGCATGTCCCTGCCCCATGGATACCTATTCATATCCCTAAAAGAGGTAATATGGAAAGAAAATGAGTGAATTATTGGATTTTCCTTTGATTTGGTTGTCAAAGAAAAGTGAGGGAGACAAAAAAACAGAACAAGTATGGAACCCGCATGATCAGTAGGCGCCATCTACAATGCTCTTTGCTGGTCAAGGAGTATGGTGTATCTTATAATTATCAGTGTAATATTATACTGATAGTATAAAATTATTTTATATTATCAATATAATTTTATACTATCAGGGTATAAAAATTAATTTCTAAAATATATTTAATCATATTTTTAAATTTTTTTAAAATTAATATATTACTCCAGTACATTATAAGTGATTGATACATCAATGTACCTTATAAATTTTTACCATCTGATGCACTACAGTCACAAGGTGCACCAAACACCTTGGACTACGAAGCGCATCGGAGATGCCGTCGCATTTTAAACCCCGAACTCACCGTTTTGTTCTTACATTCACAGGCATCGCTATTTGGAATTTCAACATATCTAAAAATTGAGAGTGTTATTTGTGTCACATTTTATTGTAGGCACCAGACACCTAGAGACAAGATTAGAAAAAAAATTATAAAAAAAATGAAAAAGTAAAAAAGCAAAAGGAGAGAGAAGAGAGATAGATACAGGTCTCAAAGTATGTCAATTAGTAGAATATACAAAAAAATATTTCTTTTAAAATTTTAATTGCAAAAATATTTTTACTTTTGACTGGCGGACCACCTGTACACTTTCGGTCAGTGTTCCTACCTAGTTTTTGCCACAAACAATCCACACCATTACATTATATATATTATTATCTCAATGGTTATTACCATTTAGAGCATTAATGTCTAGTTTTCTGGCTGGACCATTGTAAATGTGACCTTGCTTTATAAATTCCGGGCAGTAGCCAGCCCCGGACCCATACTAATTGGGTTGGATTTTGGAATGGAAAAAGGCTTCGAGTGAGTAAGACGGCATGTCTGGTTTCTGTTCAGTTTTTATTTTTATTTTTTGTATTTTGTATTTTTAGAATTTTATAAAAGAAATAGTAGAAGTAGTGAAAATAATAAAATTTTATTTTTTATTTTTATTTCCTAAGTTTACCATTTTTTTATAAAATCTTAAAAAGAGAAAATGAAAATAAAAAATAAAAAAAGAAACCAAGCAGACTCTAATCAAGTATTATCTTTTATATAACTTTTGTGGTAGTTATAATCACAATCAGATAGATTTAATGACGTGTGACTGGATAACTATGTGAAAAAAACTTTACACTAGCGATATGTCAACATTAAATCCAATTTATATGTTACATTTTTTAATTTGTTTATATCATTTCTTGTTTAAAAATGAAGGATCCAGCCGGATAATTAGCACCAAAATAGATTAAGAGATCATTTGGGCATCGTTATGTTGATAATTTTTTTAAAAAAAATATTGTTTATACTTTTTATATTTTTTTGAAATATTTTTAAAAAGTAGAATCACCAGAATAATACTCTAATAACTTAATTTATGATCCAATTTAAATAGTTAAATGTATTATTTTGATTGTATATAAAACTTTCTTTATATTTAATGCATATAACTTGGCCTTTTCACCCTTCACTCTTGTAGCATATTTAGTTTTTTGTTTGGAAATTTCAAAACTATAATTTTTGCAAAAGCTACCTTAAAATTTTTGCCAAAACCGTAATTTCGAGGTCGCAAACGGAAAAGCAAACACTTACCCTATTGGTCTCTTTGATTTTTTGCTAATTTTACTTCCTTTTCAGTAGTCGTGCCGTAGTTTATACGTTCCCAACCATGTAAAGTCTAGATATGCTTGTCATGTCTGTTTCACATTCATTGCCATTTCTTGTATTTAACCTTGACCCGGCAAACGTTTCTATGGGGTTGGAAAATGAGACTTTCTCGTCAATTGTCATGCTATGTTGAGCCGTTCATATTGTGCATCGGGTAGTCATCTATGTGGCCTGAAAGAATATTGGATGCCTCACCACCGCGTGGAAATTAAAACTACTAACTCAATTTCCGTTGTTACATATATGGCGAAGTGTCACTAATGCAAATATGCAATGGAAATCATACATTATATTTAATTATTTCATGTCATGGGTCCTACGAATTATATAAATTAACTATTTATTATTATTATGATATCTAGCTAAAAGTTTTATTTAATACAAAATAAATTAATATAATTATAATTATAATATTTAAAAATATAATAAAAGACATATTTAGCTAAAAGTTTTATTAATGAAATAATTATTATATTTATTTTAATATTTTAATATTTTAATTAATTAAGTTTATTAGAATACAAAATAATTTTATAATTAGTACTCTTTATTTTTCAATTTTAAAAAGTAGTGTTAAATTCAATCTTATTAATTTTTGGCTTAAATATATTTCTGGTTTTTATAAATGCTTTGAATATTGGTTTTGGTCTCTCTAAAAAAAAATTTTAGTTTAGATCCAAACATTTTCAAAAATGTTTGGCTTTGATCCCTATAAAAATTCTGTTTTGATGTAGATCCAAATATTTCAAAAAATATTTAGTTTTAGTCCCTGAAAAATTATGATAATTTGGTTTCAAGAAACTTAATTTCTAAAGGACTTAAAGCAAATTATTACAATTTATTAGGGACTTAAAACAAATATATTACTTTGGTACAGGGGCAAAAAACTAAACAAAATAATGGTAGGGACTTAAACCATTTTTTTTAAAAAAATATTTGGATCTAAATTAAAATTTATTTTTTATTGGGACCTATAGGGACCAAAACCAAAATTCATAACATTTTTAGGGACCAAAATCATATTTAAGTCTTAATATTTTTATAACTTTTTATTAAATACTTATATTTGTAAGACTTTTAAGGTAATGGGTGATTGATTTAAACACTTTTACTGATATGACAATACATGATTAGATGCTTGTGTAAAAAAATTTTGCATTGACAGTGCATACAAATTATATATATATATATATATATATATATATATATATATATATATATATATATATATATATATATGAGTACACTTTTATCGTCATTTTAAAAAATAAAAAATAAATAAATATAGAAGCTGAAAGGAAAAGGTCAAAATAAAATAAAATAAAATAAATATAATTAATGGTAATTAAAATATCTTTATGAGAAATATCACATATAATGGAAGTACATTAATGGAACAAACAAAAATTAAAGAAAAATTATAGTTTAAAAGGATTTGAAGATTTCAAATAAGAAAAAAAAGTGTAGCACAGACTGTTTATATTTAGTATTTATTATTACGAATATTTTATTTAAATATTTTCATGTACATTCTAATTCAAGTAATTTATTTTCAGTGTAAAATAAATTAATAACAAGACTCATATTTAAATTTTCATGATTATGTGATATCGTTTTGTTTAATTTGTTTGTAATAATATTTTGATGCACTTTCTTAATTGGGTTTAATTGGCATGCACTGTCAATGTAAAACTCTTTTATATTAACATTCAATCATATGTTGTCACATAGGCAAAGATGGTTAACTCTCACACCCACTTCCTAAAAAAAAAAAATCACCTTTGCGTATGTGGCAACACATGATTGAATGTCAGTATAAAAGAGTTTTACATTGAGAGTGCACATCAATTAATCTCTTCTCAATTTATATAAATATCGATATGATAATGAAAAAATTTTAGGGTGAATTACATTGATCTCCCCTGAAGTTCAATGTAATTACACTCAGCACCCCTCTAATTTATTTTGCTTAGTGTATTATTTATAAACAGAGAGATGCTAAATATAATTACACTAAACCTCAGGAAAGGTCGATATAATTCACCCAAAATTTTATAATTTTTATTCGACAATTTTTTTACTTTGAAAAACTGATTCCAGTCTCAAATGTTAATGGTATTGTGATGATTTTTTCTTAAAATTTTTATTAAAATTATTTGCATTTTATTCTAATAAGTATTAGTATCATTAATCTTCTCAATCAATATAATCTTTGAAAAATTTAGGAAATAAAAAATTAAAAAAATAAATCATGAAGGGTCGAGAAAATTATGAAGAGTGGAGGAATGAAAAGTTAAAAAGAAAAATGAAACTATAAAAAAATAAAAATAGTTACGATTTAAGAAAAGTGTCATGTACTAACTTGATGGAAATTGAGAATTTTTAGCCGCCACTAACCCCTATTTCAGTCGATTTATGGACTATGGTCCATTAACAGTAATGAAATGTTAATGGTATGAAAAGTCTCAGAGGATAGTCTATAAAGGTAATATTTCAGTCTTCTATTCTATGTGTATGTGAATGAATGTGTGACTTAATAGGTTGATTTGTTGCTTATGGTATAAAGTCATTGCTAGAGCTTGACCTTGGCTACTTGTTTTTGGTTTGTCACCTATATTATTACTTTCAAGAAGAATTTGGTACATGTACATGCCCATGATTTTGTGCTAGGTTGATTTATTGCTTCGGTCTTTGCTAAAAGTCTAACCGCTTGTTTGTTTCGGGAGAAAGAGAGAGGAAAGAGGTAATGTGAAAAGAATGAGTGAATTATTGGGTTTTCCATTGATTTGGTTGTCAAAGAAAAGTGAGGGAGACAAAAAAAAAAAAAAAAAAAAACAAGTATGGAACCTGCGTGATCAGTATGCTGCACTTCACAGCAAAGAAAAGGGGGAGACATGGTGTGAAAAGTAGTAATTGACCATTATGCCTCATGTAAAATGATGAAGTTTTAAAAACCCCGTGATCAATTTTCTGTATTTTTTTATTTTAGAAAATTTTATGTTATATTGTATAATTTTTATGGTGAAGTGGAAAAGAAAAGAAAGACAAACTGCAAAAGAATATTATATTTTATAATTAAAATATTAATCAATAAAATTTAATAATTAATATTTATGTTAAATATATTTTTTGTAATTTACAAAAAAATTTAAAAATTAATTAAGAATAACACTTTAACATATTATTATAAGAAGAACAAGTATATCATTTTACTTTATTATCATTTATTTTATTTTATATTTCAATATTACCCTCATTTTATTTTCATTTTCTCTTCATCTAAATATATATAAAAAAATACATTTTCTCTTTTCTTCTTTTTATTTTCTTTTTTTATTTTTATTTTTTCTTATTTTCTCTTCTCATCCAAACAAATCATAAAAGTCATAACTACTCTGCTTAAATTTGACTACTATTTTTGTCTTATGGCCTTTTCAATATGATAAATGTTAGGAAAATTCATTTCACTTGACACATTGTACCGATCTATCTAGGGGTGTAAGCGGATCAGATTGATCCAATGAATCCGAAGATCCAAACCAAACCAATGGAATTTATTCAAATCGATTCGGATAATCGGTTCATTTTCAAGATGGAACCAAACCAAATATTATTGGTTTGGTTTCAGATTTATGATTTTTCAATTCAATTACCCAAACACCCAACCCAATCACCCGATCAACTATTTTTTTTTAATTTCTAATATTTCAAAGTTTTACACTTAAATTTATAGTAATATAGTCACATTTTTTATCTTTTTGTTAATATTTATCTTTTTATTTTTCACTCAAATCCGATTCAAACCAACCCATTTACATCCCTAGATTTATCCATCATTCACTATTAAAAATGATGAGTTTTTTCTTTTAATTTTTTTATTATTTTTAATTATAAACAATAGATAAATTGATACAATATCCCAAAATTTAGATAAAATAGATTCACGTAACATTATTTATTTGGGATATGGAGAATAGAAGGCGAGAATTCCTTGTGCTAAGTAGGGTTGCAGGTGATGGGAGCAGTTGGTATTGCAACATAGATGAGTCATTTGCTCATTTATGTGGGCGGTGCGACTGATAACAGACTTGTCCCAGGGTGAAGACGGCGGTTGCATGCTCACGGTGGATAATGGTTTAGCAAGCAGTGACATTGGATGGAGAATGAGGTGGTGTTTCACGGGTACGATGGACTTCTCTGGCTTATTAACATATTTTATTTTTCTTTTACAGTATTATTATTAATCCTAATCTGATTCATTAATATTGTCTTTAAGTTTTAATGACAAGGTTAGACTTGTTTCCCCAACTTGCGCACATGCCTTATACCCATTTGATAATTGATACACATCATTGCTTCACCGGAACATGCACCTATTTCGCTAGTTTTACAAAAACATTACCTTCATTATACTCATTCTCTAGTTCTCTTGAGCAATTCTTATTAGTTGTTCTTATAGTTTCACTAGTTCAAGTATAGAGTTAATGAAAAATAACTATTATATTCTAAGAAGTATTAGTTATAAAAACCTTTAGTACCAAGTTATTAACTCTTGATAGCAAAATATTTTTAAATTCAGTACTTAGCACGTCTCAATTATATTGATAAATATCTCATTTTTATTGAGTAATTTGTTTAATTTAATTCTTCAATTTCAGTGTTTTTGATATTAATCATTTGGAGATAATTTTAATTCCATTTATATATTATTTGTGTTATTTCATTTAAATTTTCCAACATGTTACATCGGAATTAACTTAAATTTATGTTGTTAAATTAATTTTATAATAACGTATGATAGAATTTAAATAGTTGAATGTGCTATTTGATAGTATATAATTTTTTTTTGAGTAAATATTATTTTTAGTCCTAATATTTTGAAATTAATATCAATTTGAACCTAAAATTTTTTTCACATTAGTTTAGTTTTAATATTTTAAATTTTAACATCAATTTGATTATTCTATCAAATAATCAGTAACTTATGTTTGGTTTTACAATTTCATTTTTGCTAATATGAGTGTCAAGGGAACCAGGAATCAAGGTTTATCAACATTAATACTTAGGGATTTAGATATGAAAATATTAATTTTTAATTTATTTATTTTTTTATTTTTAAGTTGATGGAATGAAAATTATCTCTCTTTATCGGTTAAATAAGACAGATAAGTAATATAATAATAAATCAATGTGTAATTAGAATGAATTGAAATTAAAGTTACTAATAATTTCAAAGAATGATAGAATTGATACCAAAATTGAAAATATTAAATTTAAATTAATATAAAAAATTTTAAAATTAAACTGATATTAACTTTAAAATATTAGAGTTATTTTTTTTCTATTAGACTAAAAAATATTACTCAAATTTATTTACGTTTATGTTTAATGCATAAAATTGTGCCTTTTTCGCTCCTCGGCCTTGGTCTCTCCGATTTTTCTCTAATTTTATTTACTTGTCAGTAGTCGTGGCCTGGTTTATACTTTTCCAACCGCGTGAAGTCTGGATAAGTTTTAATTTATTGCCTCTGTTAAATGTAAATGCTTGTCTGCTTCACCTTCACTGCCATTTCATGTATTTTATGTGGGGCGAATGCTGCACCTCATTTTGAGAGGTGTATCACGTATTTTGTATGATTGATAGTTAGATGTGAGGGTGTATCAATATACTTTTATATTTGATTATTAATTTTATAAGGTGTATTGGTGCACCCTCACATCTGACCATCAATCATACAAGATGTGTGATGCACTTCACTTTATGAGGTGCATCATAGATAAACCCTTTATTTTATGTAGACCCGACAAACGTTTCAACGGGATTGGAAAATGAGATTTTCTATGTGCCAGATGATATTGCTGCATCGGGGAGTCATTTAGGCGAGCGGAAAGAACTTTGTGTACCCTACGACCGCGTGGCTATGAAAAATTGAAAAAGGTAGAGTAAACCCAACTTATCAATTTTCATATAGGGTAAATTAGTTATTAATAAAATAATTTTTAATATTTTAAAATATTAAATAAATTAATTAAATTAGTTTTTAATTTAATTTTTTAAAATATCAGATAATTTAATTTTTTTATTAAATTTTTCAATTAAATAATATAATATAACCTATTAAGAAATTAGTTTAATATCGTTATTTTTTATTATATTATTCTATTCATTTTTATTTATTAAAATAATATTATTTTTACAAATTTTTTTTGAATATATTGAATTTTATGTTTTGCTATGATACAAATATAAGAAGTTTTGCTAAAATAATATTATTTTGATAAATGAGAGTGAGTAGGATAACAGGATAAAAGATAATGATGACATATCAATTATTTAATATATCATATTATAATATTTAATAAAAAATATAATAAAAAATTAAATTATTTAATATTTTAAATAATTAAATATCAATTTATTAATTTATTTTTATTAAAGACTAATTAATTTATTCGACGTAAAAATCCACCGAAAAAATTTAATAGCAGCTACTTGCTCAATTTCCATGAAACCAGGGTAATTTACGGGGCAGTCGTCACTATCTGGTCAATTTCCAACTAGATGTATATGACTTCTTCGCAGTGGCAGTCATATATACCGTCACTAGCTATTTTATCCTTTATAATTTTTATGGATTATATAAATTAAATATTTGTTACAATACATATTTGGTTTAAATTTTTATATAATGTAAAATAAATTAATATAAATGTAATTATAATATTTTAAATAAATAGAAGACAGATTTTTTAATTTTTATAATTATTTGACTAATTTTTTGTTTATTTGAAATAATATTTATACGCTTTCTTAACTTTATATATACATAAAAAGTGAAAGATTATTGTGTTCATTTTAATATTTTAAGTTAATTTTTTTACAATATGAAAACTTTTATAATTAATATTCTTTACTTTTAAATTTTACAAAATAGTTTTAAACTCTTATTAGTATTTTTATAACTTTTTTTTAAAGATACCGAGTACTGAACAATATTTAAAATTTTCATGTTAACTTATATATTTGCAAAAAAAAAAAAAGTATATGTCTTATAATATTAAAAATGAGTACATTTTTATTGTTGTTTAAAAAATAAAAAATAAAAAATAAAAAATTGAAATAAATAAAAAGTTAAGAAAAACATATTGAAAAAAATGAAAGATCAAAATAAAATAAATTAAATAAACATAATTATTATTAATTAAAATATGTTCATGAGATATTACATTGTAATTATAATAGAAGAGCACTAGTAGAAACTAAAGAATAAGTATAGCTTAAAAGGATTTGAAAATTTAAAATTAAGAAAAAAAAAAGGGGTAGCATGGATGGTTTAAGCTTAGTATTTATTATTTTTGAATACTGTATTTAATAGATAAATATTTTGTGTATATTTCTAATTTAAGTGATTTATTTTTAGTCTGAGATAAATTAATGAAAACATACTTATAGTTTTATAAAGTGTAATAATTAAGATGGCTCATATTTAAAATTTAATAACTATGTGGCATCATCATTTTGTTTAGTAAAATATATTATCATGTTGTGATAAAGTTAAAATTAAAATATCAAGAAACCAATATAGAAAAAAAAATATTAACTCAGAATATTTAATTTTTCAGGAACTAACCATATAGTTTCTTTCTTGTTCACGTGTTCATATAAAAAATAAGTTTTTATATAAAACTCCAAAATCAATTAGGCGAGGAGGTGTGCCATATAAAATGGTTACACCCTCATTAGCCATACAAAAAGTTACAACTATCAGCCCCCACTAGCGCGACCATTTATATATCCCTAATCAATATAATCATCCTACACTAGCAAATATGCATGTTTTACAACACTTCAATTGTATAAATACGTAGACGAGCTACAATAAACATTATGCTCATAAAAAATATTTTAAGAGAATGCAATATTTTTTACTGGATGAAAATAATGTATTAATTAAAAACGAATAAGATTCTTCTTTACCGGGGGAAAAAAAAAGAAAAGATTCTTCAAAAGCAAATATGTTTCGAAATTATTTTTTTTCAAAAAAACGTAAGAAAGTATATAGTGTACTTGCTTTAGGGTTTAAAAGCTTAAAATCACATCTAAAACACCTAAAAACACGTTGAAAAGAATAGTTTGATGTTTGGAAAAATTCCAACTGGCTGCTTTTCACCCCCCCCCCCCCGCCGCGGAGGCACCTTTTTTCTCTTCTCTTCTTCTTCAAGCATTGGTTTAAGTTGAAGCAACTTTTAGTTGCTTCTCCGTTGTGTTAAAATCTATGTAGCATCCATACAAAATAGTCACCGTATAAAATCTCTTCTCTTCTTTTTATTTTTGTATTTTTTGAATTTTCATACAGATATAAATGTAAATATTATGATAATCTATAAGATAAATGCATTTTTGCATGTTTATAAGGATTTATGCTAACTCTAAAGTCATTATTCCTCTTTTTCAATTTACAATAAATATTTTTATGTTAAGTTTATATTAATTTTATATGTTATACTAACCTTATCGTAACCTATAATTTATAAATATTATCATATTCCAGTATTTGTGTCATATTATATTTGTATCCTGTATCTATATTAGTGCTTTATGGGTTAAAATCCTGTTAGGTACACCTTAACATTTTTTACCTTTTCTCTGACTTATTGTTTCTCATTATAAATAATTATTCTATATACATATAATTTGTTGTTTATTTTAGTTGAACTTGTCTAATTATTATTTCCAATAGTATTATGTAATTGATTATTTAATACCTAAAATGTTATATTAAATTTGAAATAATAATAAAAATCATGAATATTTTATTTAAACAATAACAACATCATCATAAATAAAAAATAATTATTAAAATAATATTTATTCCATTTTGTTAGAAATTATCTTTAAAATAAATAAATTTGATCTATTATCGATGTTTTTTATTTTTCATTTTTTTCAAATACAACTTTAAAAATACAACGTGGCGAATCATAGTTCAAATATCAATTGAGAGAGTTGTCCTCATTTAAATGCCCATAGTACTTGAATAAGGGTGTGTTTGTTTGTGCTTTTTTCAGTAAAAAATTATTTTTTTATTGAAAAAAATTAATTTTCATATATTTGGATAAATTTTTAAAAATAATCAGATTATCAAAAAAATCAGTTTTTCAGCTTTTTTGGAGAAATTGAAAAGAGTAATTTCTGAAAAAAAAAATCAATTTTCAACTTTTTATGTTATATATAAAATTTAAGTTTCAAAATCAATTTTTTTAAAATTTGAAATAAATATACCCTAAAATTGCCTCGATAGGAAGATACATGAAAAAGATTAAAACAAAAAATGTAACTTTAAAAAATGCTTAAATATGTTTTTAGTCTTTATAAAATTAACAAATTTTGGTTTCAGTCCTTAAGAATCTCTTTTTTTTTTTGTTTTGATCCAAATATTTCAAAAAATTTTGGTTTTGATTCCTACCGTTAGTTTGTCTTTGTTAAGTGATAATATGGATGACAGATAGTCATGTTACCCTTCCCATATTCAGATGGGACTAAAACCAAAATTTTTGGAAATATTTGGATCAAAACCAAAAAACAAAAAAAAAAAATTAGGGACTAAAATCAAAATTTTTGAAAATATTTGGATTAAGACCAAAAAATAATTTCTTAAGAACTAAAATAAAAATTCGCTAATTTATAAAAATTAAAAATATATTTAAGATCTTAAAAAATATGCAACTGTAAAAATATAATCAGTTACAGAAATTAAAAGATGTTAAACGCAAGAACAAATAGCCAAAGAAAAGTGTTAGCCATGAACAAACACAAGTTATGTTCAAATAGAAATGGCACTTTGGTTATGATCAAAAGAGAGTAATTTAATGAATGAAAGCTCCGAGGACGAACCATTTAACTTTTGCTCTTTGGCAACTGCCAAAACAATTATCACCACATTTTTTAGAATTTAATTTTGATATATTATCAGTATATAGTATAAAAGAATGTTATACTATCATATAATTATATGCTTTTATTTGTAAAATTGTTTAGATAGTGAGTAATTGAGTTAAATACTTTTGTTAATGCAATAATACATTATTGAATTTTTATATAATTTTTTTTAATGTTGGTTGTGCATGGAAATTAAATTCTTTCTTTTATACATATTATTAGATAATTATTTAATGGATATGAGTCAAGTTATGTTACAAGGTTTCACATTGGAGACCTATGACTTTCAAGTATGGTACTTAAATCTAGAGGCTCTTCCACCTAATAGATTAGTTTTGACAATTGCAAAAATTAAGCATTTTAGTTCTAGACTCACTTGCAACTAGTAAAGAGTGCGATATATAGGTTGCATGCTTACTAGGACATCCTAATCCCTTCCCATGTGACACCCCATTAAACTTTTCCAAATATCTAACAAAAAGAGAGAGAGAGAAATCCCAATACATCAATCTCTAATAGTAAGACGCAACACTAAACCTCATTTATTCTTCAATTATGATAACTTAACGTTAGCTACTAATAGCAAAAACTCAAACCCTATCTAAACCCGATTTTCTCATAAATTGTAATAACTCATTACTATTTTAGTTGCATTATTAGAGAGGCAATAAAGTTTAATAATTTTGAAATATTAGGTTTAGAGCTTATTATTAAAATAGAGAGTTTATTTATTTATTTATTTATTTTTTTGGGTTGCATGTTTCGAGGCATTGGTGCCACATAAGATGGGTTATGATGTTCTAGTTAACATGTAATCTACACATTATATTCTTTACCAGTTTAAAAATGAGTTAAGAATTAAAGTGTCTAATCTTTGCACTTGTCAAGGATTTTGAGACCAATTTATTTTTGTTATTTATCTATTAAGAATATTGTTAAAGACTAATTTGGGGGTTTATTTTATATATATATACGTATAGGGATGGATGTCAGACATGGATTTGGGCTGGGCTTTGTTGATTGAACATTTGGGCCTGAAAATGTTATCCTATCATTTCTGCTCTTCTGGGTCTGTGTTTGTGCAGCGCAAAAGTCCGTCAGTCAACGTTCTTCACTCTGTTGACAAAAAAAAAAAGAAAAGAGCCGTTCGCCGTGCTTTTTGCCGCCTTCTATTGCGCCCTTGTTGCGCTTCGTCTTCTTCCAGAACTCTTCAAAGACGCCCCCAAATCGGTGAAATTTGGAACTTGATTCTAACTGTCAATTATTGAAAGGTACGTTCTTATGATTGCACTATGGCGTCTCTGTAATAAACGCTAGTTTTTAGCTATCCCCAAGTGGGGTGAATCAATTTTCCGTCACCGGGGGAAAACAGAAAATTACCATATTAAAGTAATCTTATTTTTCCACGGAAAATGAAAATTAGATAAACTGAGAAGGAAAGGAAAAGTATCCAATGTGCTGAGGACTTCCTTATTCAAGGTGTGAAATTATTTTCTGGCAGACATATTCAGTGCAAACATTAATCGGTTTCCGTGTATTGTTGTATGATATTTGGGCATTCAACTTTGGAAGCTTATGCTAGGTTTATTATAAATTATTCTAGTTGTGGTAGAATTCTGATTTAGTACTTTCATCTATTGAGGCCCAAAGTCGACTATAATAGCTACTCCATGACCATGCTGTAGCTGAGTGTGAAGCATTGGTAGAGAGGCTTGTAGAAGTGTGTCTCCTCAAATTCTCCCTAGTAGCTTCTGGTATCCGCTTTTGTGAATGTTATTGATGTTATTGATATATGATTGATAATAATAGAAGCAAACTGAGAGGCTTCGTTAAAGAAAGTATTTAAATCGTGCCAATGTTTCAAGAATCACCAATTTGGAATTGATCTAAGTTTTGATATATTATATAATTGACTAGTACAAGTTTCAACAACCTGAAATTGATCATGAGGAATCCAGCTATCTAAGTTTGGTTGAGTTTAAACAGAGACAACTACGAAGGAAAGAAACATCTACTGGCATTAAGTGATACCAATAATGGTGTATGAGTGGCACTTCTTCATTCTGTATTTTGGGTTGTAATGCAGTTAGCCACCACTGCTCCCTCCTGAAGGAAAGAAACTTTTGATTAAATTAAGCTCCTTAGTGACATCAGCCATACTCATTCTTTCTTTTGGGGATTCCATAGAACAAGCAAGTCCAATCCTAAAAAGTGAAAGTAAACATTTCACTAAATTAGGATGCATAAGGGCTAGGTCCTCATTGTCAGCAGCTGGTTTTGATTCGTTGGAGAGAATAGTCCGGTCCACAACCTGCATGACGTTATTTGGAATTGAAGTTTTCACATAGTTATGGAGATTATCACTATCTTTAAACATTTCATCACTAGGTCTCTTTCCAGTTAGCATTTCCAAAACAAGAATTCCAAAGCTATACATATCGCCTTCTATTGACACCTCCAAACCCACTCCATACTCTGAAATGTAATGCATATTGGTTAATATCGAAAACAATGATCAAAGTGTTAACACAAAAAGCCCAATAACAAAAGGTAGAGTTTACAAGATCCATAATCTTATACCTGGGGGAGCATAACCAATTGTCCCCTTTAGTCCAATTGTGCTGGTTTGCCTCGGAGAGAATCCAATAGTTGAGAGCAACCTTGCTAAGCCAAAATCACTCACATGAGCTACCATGCAATCATCAAGAAGAACGTTGCTTGGCTTCAAATCACAATGAATTACAGCTTGCTCGCATTCATAGTGAAGATAATGAAATGCAGAAGCAATATCTATAATAATATTTAATCTTTGATCAAGGTCCAATGGTATAGGCTTATATGCAATATCTCTTTCTGGATGCAACCATTTTTCTAAGCTTCCATTTGTCATGTACTCAAAAACCAAAGCTTTGAATTCTTGGCCTTTGTAATCTATACTAGAGCAGCATGTTAAAATCTTAACCAGATTACGATGCTTAATATTTTTTAATGCATTACATTCAGCAATAAAACTCTTGTGAGCTCCCTTCTTTTGAAGGTTCAGGACCTTTATGGCAACAACTCTATCTTCTGACTCAAGAGTTCCTTGATACACAGAGGCAAAACTTCCAGATCCTATCAAGTTTCTATTCGAGAACCCACCAGTTCCATTGTGTAGGATTTGGTATGAAACCTTAGCCAGCTGGTCAATTGTTGGTGAATCAGAAGATGCTTTCTTCTTGTCTCTTTTCCTCATCCAGTAGATAGCTAGAGTAAATGGCAGAATGAGAAGCAAAGCAACCACACAAACAATCACAACTATAAGCCTGGAATTGTAGTGCTTTGCATGTTTTCTACCTTTGACAGGGCATGGTGGTAGATGTAGCTTTGAAATGCCTCCACAGAGCTTACTATTTCCAATTAATGCTAGCCCACTTGCATTTTGAAAGATACCTCCTGATGGTACCTCTCCATCCAACATGTTAAAGGAAACATTCAAGTATTCTAAAGCAGAAATATTTTGCAGACCATCAGGAATTGACCCAGACAAGTGATTTCGTGACAGGTCTAAATGTTGGAGACCTTTTAGTGAAGCCAAAGAGGATGGTATGAATCCCTGGAAGGAATTTTGTTGTAAATTAAGGTACTCTAAGCTTATGCATTCTCCAATGGTTCCAGGAATGTCACCGGACAAATGATTTTCAGAGACATCTAGGTTAGCAATATTTTTTAACCTGCCCACTTCATTTGGTAGATTGCCACTCAATGAGTTTTGTGACAAGTCTAGCCCGCTTGTTAAAGACCAAAGACTAAAAACCTCAGAGGGTATGACTCCTGTAAGATTGTTTTGGGAAAGGTCAAGGTGTTGTAAGTGTTTGCAGTTTTCTATCTGTGGGGGAATATTTCCTTCTAACATATTGTGTGATAAATCCAAATGAAACAATTGGCTGAGGTTGCCTATGATGGATGGTACATCTCCTACCAGCTTGTTTCCCCACAAAGCTAATACTTGCATCTTCTGAAATTTCCCAAACGTGGCTGGAATAATCCCTTCAAAATGATTGTATTCCATGGTCAAGAGAATTAATCTATTTAGATTTCCTAAGTCTGTAGGAATTTTTCCATATATCTGATTACCACCAAGATATAGTTCACTGAGTTGGATGGTCAAATTTCCCACAGAATTTGGTAAACGACCACTAAAATTATTGGCAGATATATCAATCACATCCAACTTACTACAATTTGTCAATGATTGTAAAAACCCCATGTCCTTAATTGGATTTTCCCCTAGACTGTTATTAGACAAAACTAGATACCAAAGATCTTGCAGTTTCCCTAGACTTGGAACTTGGCCCACGAAATAGTTTAGGCCAATATCAAATGCTTGAAGGGAAGATGCATTTGTGATGGAAGTTGGGATTGGACCTGACATTTGATTCATACCAATGTCAAGTTCTCGGATATTGGGGAGTGTGAGGAACATTTTGGGTGGAAGAGAGCCAGTAAATTGATTGTCTGTGATTCCAATTGCAGTGAGAGATGACATATTGTAAAGACAAGAAGGAAGTGTACCGGATAGTTTGTTGCTATGCACTGCCATCAATGTCAAGTTATTCAAGTAACATACTTCCTGTGGTATATTTCCCTGCAAGTTATTATAACCCAAAGAAAGAGCAGTAAGGGACGAAAGATTCCCAATGGCTGAAGGGATTCGTCCTGTTAAATTGTTTCTCCCAAGTTCCAATACTCGAAGCTTTCCAAGAAAGCCAATGTCAACTGGAATTTTGCCAATCAGATTGTTCCCATTTAAGTGCAAGCCTTTGAGTTCATAGCAACTGGTCAAGTTTGAAGGGAATTCCCCAGCCAACGAGTTATTGGTGAGATAGAGTTGCTGCAATCGTAACAAACGACCCAACTCATGTGGAATTTTCCCATAGAAGCTGTTGTTTCCGAGGTTGAGGCTTCTCAGAAAGGAGAGATTGCCAACATGAGGAGATATGGATCCATGCAACTGGTATCCTTGTAAGTTCAACCCCATAACTCTTTGGTGCGTAGGGATGCATGTGATTCCATGCCAGTTGCAAAAGTGGGTAGAACTATTCCAAGAGACCAATATTCCATAAGGGTCATTGGATATTGATTCCTTGAAGTTGAGCAACGCCATATGGTCGGTCTCGTTTCCTGATGCAAAGGCAGTTGTGTTTGAGCCAAACAACACTGAGTTCAAAATAAGGAGTAGAATGAGGTGAAAGTATGTGGACCAAAATGCAGGCAATACGAGAGAGAAGGGCTTCATTTGGAACAGGAGATTGCTGGATGGTGGAAGTAATTTCTTTTGTTAGATAACTGTGTAGGAGTTTGATAATTTGATGGGAACGCAAAAGAAGCACATTCCTTCCCTCTGACACTAGATGGATATTAATACAAGAGGCATCGTATACTGTGAGGTTTGGCGTCACAGTGACGTGGGTTTTTTGAGTACGGAGTTCTTTGATCTTCCTAAAATTTACCCCAAAAAAGTTATAATAATATTATTTAATAAAATAATATAAAAATTATTTTTAAAATTTAAAATGATTATAATGAATATAAATATTAAAGAGAATAATTTTTTTTAATATCATTAATAAGAATAAAATTATATTAATCTTTTAAATTTTAAAAAATATAAGTTAGTTCTGAAAAGCACCTCTTGAGGGTTTATGAGAGCATCCTTGACTTTTAAAAGCCAAGAATAAAAGCGCCTCCAATTTTCTATTTACAAAATAGAAAAAAATTAACTTATATTTTTTATAAATTAAAACACCTCGTCATAGAGCATTACTAAACTAGACCAAAGTCTGTTTTATCTTCAATTTGTATTTTAGGGCCCGTTTGACATGCATGATAGTATAAGACCTAAACGGATAAGAATTGATAATATAAAACTTGATAAAAATTTAATACTATATAGTATTTTATATATTATTATTTAAGATATTATATTATATATAATATATCCACAAAAAGAGATTATAATAAATATAATTTTTGAATATTAAATTTAAAATTTAAAAATTAATATAATTGTTTAAATATTTATTATAATTATTTTAGCTATTTTTTATTATATATGAATATAATTTTATATTAAAAATTATTTATTTATTTTTAATGTTTTTTCATAATATAAAAAATATGAGAGAGAGAGAGAGAGAGAGAGAAATAAAGAGAGTTTTTATACATCAAAATTTAAATAAGTCTAATATCATATTCTTATATTTGGTTGTATTTTTTATTATATGTAGTTAAATTTACATTAAATATTATTTATATATTTTATTAATAAATTTTTATTATTATATTTTTATATTAGTTTGAATATTTATTTTATAATTATTATTTTTAAAAAATATTTATGTTTTATTAAATTTTTTTATTAAATAATATTATTTTTTGTTTATATGATTTTTTATTTTTATTATTATTTAATAATTATTTTTCTTTTAATAAAATATATTAAAAAATAAAAAAGTAAAAGAATCGTTATACATCAATAGCTAATCAGGCCTAATACGACCTTTCCAGGTTGGATTAAGTTATCCATTATTTTAACGTATAAAGGAGGTTTGATGGAAGCTTATACAATACGTTGATTGCACCAAACAACATATAAGATTATAATATATTATATTACTTTATCCTATCATGCGTAATATGGCATGTCAAACACAACCCTAGTAACCAAAGGTCAAGTTAATAAATATAAACAATTGTAGATAGTTTATTAAGAAACGGTGATATTTAACTTAAAAACCCTCAATACTTTTTGTGGGGCTCGTGAAGAAACCCGCCTAACAATAGATCAAAGTATAATATCAAAAATTGCCTGATGAGATTGCTTTAAATGTTGGTCAATTTCATCTTTGGTATATAATCATGTAAGATAAATTTAGCGACCGCTAACCCCGAAACTATGGTAATTTTTCAATCAATTATTAGTCAAGTAACAGTAATGATTATTATTATTAGAGTTTAGGGTTTAAGTTTAGTGATAGTAGTTCAGGTAATATTTCCGTCCATTAGATGAATTTAAAGAACAATTCTCCATAAAATTTCTTAATATTTATCTTTCTTGCTCAAAGTTATACATCTGACTTAAAGTCTTTTTTTTTTTTTTTATGTGGACCTGACTTAAAGTCTTTAATTAAATGTTTTGAGGTGCAATTAACTATCAATAAAGGTTAATCATTTATTTATCATTGAATGGATTCAGTAAATTTTTATTATTATACGTGTCCTTGTTTATATTTTAATACTTTGTGCTTCATTCTGTGTATATTTTGTATGAGAAATATTTTTCAAATCTATGATTTACACAATTTTTTTCAACATTTAGAGATTGATATAGAAATAAGTGGAAATTTTAATTATATCTTTATTTCTATATAAAGCTGCTGGATCACTTTAACTATCCTTTTTTTATCATAATTACTTATTCTCAATATATCCTTATTCAATTTACATATTAACCTCGTTTCATGAAGCAATTTTTATGTTCAATTATTTGGATTTTATCGCGTAACCCATCAACTTCACACGTCCGTGCTTAACACGGGCCTTTATTTCTGATAAAGATGGTGGACATGATATGATAACTATTAATATATGTAAAATTCTTTTACTGTGCTTTTTAGTTATTAATACAAAATTTCCTATATTTTTCTATAGGCAGATTTAGCAGAACTATAACAGAAATTTCCAGTTGTTTGTACGTAATTCACCAAATGATCTAATGGTATATACAAGAATGATGTTCAAATATTAGTACTCATTTTATATTGTTTGAAAGTCATGCACAATTGAAGAACTAATTTGTGAATGTGACTAATTGTTTTTTTATTGGTATTTGTTGTGGTAGTATCATCACTTCAAATTTATTTTGGATCTAACAAAAAGTGTTTTTATAAACTTCTATAATTTCGTTGAAAAAAAAACATAGATTGACAATACTCTATGCAAGGATAATTTGTACTTGAACTAGGTGCGTTCAAAGACTAAAACAGAAACATGGACAGGATTGAAGGGATGAAGAAAGGTGAGAAGCAAATCTTGAAACAAAGGAAAAGCGAAGAAAAAACAAACGAAGAAAAAAAGGGAAGCTTATCGAGGAACAAAGGAGGAGAGAAAGAAGTATCATCCATCCTCGACTACTCCATTTTTCCTCTAAACTAAATTCATTACTCTGAAGTAGCTTCTTTATATTGTTTTATAAGTAATATTATTTATATTCATTTCATTTAAGATATTATATCAAGTTATTTATTATCTATTATTAAAAGTAATGATTTTTTTATTTTAATTTTTTTATTATTTTTAATAATAGATAATAAATCAGTCAATACCGTATCCAGCTGAAATGAATATATATATTGCTCGGTTGAAATTTGCACATTTAAGAGGAAACTTCACAAATAGATATATGAAACATAGCCCGTTTCGCGGGTTAGTCGTTATACATTGCGATGAAGCGTGTCTAACCACTAGAAGAAGACAAGAAGTTAATAATATGAAAAATGGAAAATTCCAGTAACCTCCAGCGCCTAATTGAGTCTATTATTTGTCCGCTGCTAATAATGAATGTTATTATTATGAGAAGTCTTTAAAGAATGGTCCACCGAAGGCAATCTTTCAGTCTATTACATATTTATATTATTATATTATGAACGAATTTCGTGTATGGACACGAATATGTGAGTTGTTGAGTTTTAATTTATTGCTTTTGAGATGACTTGACCACTGCTTTTTTCAACACGCATGCGTACGCGGAGGTAGGGTATTAAGGTCTAAAGGTAGCACAACGTATTCAATTCGTCGAGTTAATTCGTCAAATCCGTTCTATCGGATCAAATTTGTCAATTTTTTTTTTTTAGATTTAAGAGTATTTTTAAAAATAAAATTTAAATTTTTATTATAAATTATGTTATTATTATTATATTTTTATTAATTTATAAATTTTATATTATAAATTTATAAGTAATTTTTATTTATATATTTTAATTAATTTATTATATTTATATTTGAGTTAAATTTAGATATAAATTATATAGTTTAATTATTTTGTTTTATTTTATTTAAGTAAATTTTTTATTTAATATATTTTTTAATTTTTAAAATAATTTAACTCATTAAAAATATTAAAATAAATTTATTTATATATTTTTATTTTTTTAACCAGTCAACTTGCCTTTAAACGGGGCGAGTTAGAATATTGAGCCCGCTTTCCTAATTTGATCCATCCCACTTTTGGTGGATTAGGTAGTAGTACTTTCTTATCTCTATTAGAGTCTATCTGTTTTTTTAGAATTTTGTAAGAAAAATAATAAAAATAATAAAAGATAGATTTTATGATACTCCCTTCTTAAAAAAGGGGTTTGAAATCTTTTTCAGGTGTGTCAATTATATTAATTAAATTTAAATGGCATACTTTTATTTTTAGCAAAATTAACCTTTTCATATTTCGTTTTACAATTTAATCCTTACAATTAATTAAACAACTAATTGATAAATATGATTAAGACTAACTTTTTGTATTAAAAATAAATTTTCTAATAACAAAAATTAAAACAAATAACAAATTTGTGGCCTATGTTCGTTCCCAATTTTGGTGCTGAGAACCCTAGTTCTTCCTATTCATCTGTCACAGCTATCATTGCAATACTCATATCCCCATTCTAATAAAAGGCTATTGAGATGTTAGTAGAGGCATGGAATCGTTCATATGCACCATTTGGAGTTTCTATGGCCTTGTATTTATTTGAAATTATTTTTTTTTAAAACTGATTTCTGAGATTGTTCCCATTGCACGTTGATGCACATGCACCATTTGGACTTTCTATGTCGCTGTATCTAAGTAACAGATCAACTTCAACATTGTATTTTGAAATTATTAAAAAATAAATCCAATTTCTGGGATTGTTCCCATTGCACAGCAATGCACAGCTGCAGACTTGAGTTCTCTTTGGTATTCAAAGTTCAAACCATTGATACCTTTTTCGGCATTGGATCAAATTCAATAGTGTATCGACATAAATTATACTCTGTTGAGTACTACGAAACAATGGTTCTATAAAGATTCTCTGATTAGAATGGAGATGGGGATTGCGTAGATAAACTTAGAGTAGTACTATAAAGATTCTTTATAATTTGTTTTAATTTTTGTTATTAGAGAATTTGATTTTTAATATAAAAAGTTAATCTTAATCATATTTATCAATTAGTTCTATAATTAATTGTAAAGATTAAATTATAAAATAAAATATTAAGAGGTTAATTTAGCTAAAAATAAATTTATGTCATCTAAGAGTAAGGTTTGAATTAAATTGATATAACTATTAATTTATAATTGATACATTTATTAAGAGTTTCAAAGCCCTGGTAAAAGGGAGGATTCTGTAGAATCCACCATAACAAAATTCTATTTTCTATTTTTTTTATTTTTACTATTTTCTTTATTTTCTTTACAAAATTCTGAAGATAGAAAATATAGAAAATGAAAAAAAGAAAAAATTAAACAGGCTCTTATTTTCTTGGGGAGGGGAAGGTCATATGTAGTTTGAAAGTGTTAGCTCCTTAATGATTTTTATTATGATGATTATAAATATATAGTAATCCAATAACTTGATATTAGCCCAAAAATAAAAAATAAAAGACAATATTTTGTAGGATCTATAAATAGATTAAAGAAAAATAAAGGAAATATATTCTACCATCCATTTCAACTCTTGCATTCTCGTAGTGAAGCACTTGTATCTAGTGATTAAACACTAGAGTGAAAAAGGTTGTAAGAACAGTGTGAAAAAGCCATTAAGAGAGGAGATCTTAAGTGGCGAACTGAATACTTTTGTTGAAGAGTGTTGAGAGTTAGCTTAGAGAGGCTAAATGTAAAGACTATTCAATCTAGTGAAAAATCCTACCATGCGAAGATTGGACTAGACTCCAAGTTGTGGATTGAATAAGAATAAATCTTATTTGTAAGCTTCTTTATACCAATCTTTCATTTGTCTTTGAAGTTTTACAATGTTCCTCTAATAAAATGGAACATTCATTGTTCCCTGTCTAATGACCATTGATGCAAAAATTCAATATATCTAATGATCAAAAAAAAGAAGAAAGAATTAGTTTAATATAGTAACACATGTAATTGGAGCTGCTTTATTCTTGAAGTAATCGATTTATTTTGTTATAACTTTAAATATTAAAAACCAAAAATGTAAAATTGAATTTCCTTGAAAGGCCAAAACCACTCCATGGAGGTTGCTCCTCCAACACCACCATGGACAACCCCATGCATGACAAGCTGTCTTCTAATCACCACTACGTATCATCTATGACCTTCAAGCACCCTCTCCAATACTTGCTGTCCAAACCGCCTACCTTGTAAACTCCTTTTATCTTGAGAAATGATTGCACAAGGTTAGGTAGAGGCATTGTTGTTGGCGCTGGAGGAGCTAGCATTGCTTCACTGGATGGTAATGAGAGAGGGGAGGAGTCTAATGCAGACTGGGAACTAGAGTTCCTTGGGGAACTCAATCCGTTTGGTTCAAAGAAATTAAATTACATTAGTTCAATTGCCTTTAATTTTAAATTTCTCATTTAGATACACAACCAAATTTTCAAACAAAACAGAAAAATAATGACAACTAAAAAAAAGATTTCTTCAGAATTTTATGATACTCTCTTCAGGTTCAAAAACCAAGAAAAGATTTCTTTTGTAGAATCATTGCTGCCAATTTGTAAAATAGAACTAGCACCCAAATCTATCAGTTGTCAAACCAATCAAATGGCCTAAGTACATAAGCCTATGGCTGGTTCAACACAAACACTCTAAGCGTTAGTCTGCCATTGGACAGAAGTAGACAAGGAATGCTAGAAGAATTATGATGCTAGCTTCTGCAATCATGCCATCAATTGTTGTTGGAGGCAATGATCGATGATGAGATTAGCCTGTTATAACAGGGAGGGAGAGGACATGTCGAATCCTAGCAACGGTCGTGGGGATGTTGATAGCAGTGGAGTAACGAAGAATAGGTTCAGGATGAAGTTTGTTGATGAGAAGATGATGGTGTTTGTAGAGCTTGTTGGGTGAAGGATCAAGCAGCATGATGAAGATAGAGCAATCTATGGTTGAGGGAATTTAGAAATTTCGTCTTCTTAGATGGAATTTAGATTTCTCTTTTTTTTTAACAAATAAAAATAGCATATTAAAATTTTCTAGAATTTTAAAAATGACTTTCTTAAATATCCAAACAAGACATTTTAAATTGGGGATTTTAAATGTTTGCAAAATTATTGTCCCTCCTAATTCCCCATTCAAACACACTATAATAGACTATATTGGTTAATGAGGGTGAGAAGGATGGTGCTTAGGTTGATTGAAGCGGGGCATGACTAGCATGATGAAGGATTTGGACATTGTTAAGAAGAAAAGAAGATGGCTAAGAAGAAGCTTGAAAACAAGAACAAAATTGTCAAGAAAATGGAGGAAATAGAAGATGATTCTGATTATAGCTCAAAGGAAGTGATGACAATAGAAAGAAATTTTTATTTAATATGGGGCAAAATAGTTTTTTTCATGATTATTGAATAAAAAGTTAAAAAAAAAGAAACCTATTACCATAGGTGAAAGTAAGTGAACATTAAATGTTCACTTTCTAGGGTGAACATTATAAAATTGTCCTTATACTTCTTCAAAGTCTTATTAATTTTAATAGATTATCTAACAAATTTTGCATTCATTTTAAAAACAACTAAATTGCACAAGTTTATTTGTCTCACCTTGTGGAAATAGATATCTTATTTATTTTGTAGAAAAAGTGCTTATTATCTAATAGTTTAATTTAATCCTCTTTCTCAAATCCTTTAGTACGATATAAAGCAAATGGTATTTTACATTGGCTCGAGTTATCAATCCCACATACTTGGTTTCAAATACAAGAAAATGGTTGGTTAGGAAACCAAAAGAATGCAAAATATAAAGTGGAAGTATTATCCTCTATTTGGACATGAAGGATTTTTTTTTCTATTATTCCAATCCCCCAAAAGAAAAACCAACACAAATGAGGTGAATTAGGTTGCCATTGATTTCTATCTTTTCAAAGTATAATAATTTATTTATTATTAACGTAACTTAATGCAATAAGTAAATATAATCAATTACAAACCCTAAAAAAATATATATAATTGACAACTTTATGAAATGGCGTTGTTTAGCTTCTATTTAGGGTTCCAATGCATGTTTGGTCCATAGTTTTTCTAAGTGAAACACTTTGAAATGAGAAAAATATGGTTTACTCTTGTCTTAGTGATTTGTTGGAAATTAACGGCCATGATTTAATTAAGTAAAATTGCTAATTATAATCAAATCTCTCGTTTGGCGAATTTTGACAATGATCTTTGTAGGTCTGAAGCACAAAAGGGATATCAATTGAAACTAAAAAATGAGGAAGCAAGTCATGAAGAAAAAGGATTTTTAACTGCCAAGTCGCAACCTAACTTTTGCTAAGTCGTGACCTCTAGGCACAATAGTGAATTCTACACTTTTTAGAGTCAAGTCGTGATCCGTAATGGCCCAACCCATTTTCAATTGTGTTTTAAATTAGATTTTTAGGAGTCCTTTGTAACCTTTTTACCCTTTTAGCATGTTTTAGAGAGAGAAGCTCGAGGTTAGAAGGTTTCTAACTCTGGAGAGAGGCTCATTTTGAAAATTTGGAGATCAAAGGCTTGGAAGAGATTGAAGCATCCAAGAGCCCATCATCATTTGTTCATCTCTTCCTTTTCTATCTTTGCTTTGATTTTCATTATGGGTCTTGAATTAGTTGCTTGCTTTGCAATTGTTGTGAATAGCTAAATTTGTAACTAGGGAATCTTTTGGATCTCTCTGTATTTTGGAAGTTTATAGCTTTTCTCTAAGTAAATGTTAATGAGTATAGTTTTGGTTACCCATTTCTTTTTTTAATGCTCTTTTATGCTTGGCCATCATTTAAGTTAATTTGGGGGATTCCTTTGAGCTAGATGTAGGAATAGGAAAATTGGACCTTGGTTATGGATAATACTTATTCAATTACACTTAATTGGCTTAGGTATATTGATTAGTCAATGGGATGGAAACATACCCACTAATCTTGCACAGTAAATACTTGAAAATGGTTCTTAATGGGTTGAATTCACACTAATTCAAAAAGACACTTAGTGTTTTGGGTAAAAGAAGCACGAATAATCAAAGTTGTCAAACTTGAGAGTTTAGGTAAACTAATGAAATTTTAACAAACTTAACTCGTAAACTCATAAGAGTTTACATGTTTAAAAAATTACTTAAAAAATATTTTAGTAATAAAATATAATTAAATGATATTTTTATGATTAATATTGAACAATTTAAACTTTATAACAACATAAATGAAAAAATATCATAAAATATAGCCTAAAATATGACTTCATTTTTATACCATACATTATTTCATATATATATATATATATACATATATTATTTTGTACTTTGACAAAATATAATTAAATAATGACAAATAAATAAATATTGCATTAGATAAACAAGTAAACTAAAGTACATAACAAAAATGACCAATATTTTACATTAGAAAGCGAAATCAAATATAAATTTAGAATCGTAAACTTGTTTATCGAGAGTTTACTGATTTTGTTAAAATTTATTTAAACTCATATGAATTTGACAAAAAAGAGAGTTTATGTGTGAGTTAACTCGTTTTTGTGTGATAAGATTGTAAACTGATAAGAGTTTAAGAGTTGACTCGAGAGTTTGGTAACTATGCGAATAATTGACTTGGACATAGTTTTTAACTAAAATTGGCATGCTAATAAAATCAATTTATTGATGTTTATTTGAGTTATTTGCTTATCCAAGTGATGTAGAGGGTGAAGAAGGATCCCTAGGCCTTCGTCTCCAATTTTTAGTTTGCTAGTGCATTCTTAGTTTAATTGTTTATTTTCATATTTGTCTTTTAATTACTCATCAATTTTGTATTTCTTGACCTTGAGCACAGTAGTCTAGTTTGTTGATACCACATTTCTATACAATTTATATTCTTTACTTACTCTTCTATTACTTGAGCGATCTGTGCAGTTGTGGTGACATAAAAACAAGTCATCAATAATCGATTACAAAATTCAAAGATGTTCAATGCATGCAAGAAATAAACATATAGCAAACCAAATTGCAGCTATGAACAAACATCTTAGTCGGATTTCAACTCCCTTGGAAGAAAAAAGTTGGATATAGAGGGTGAGTTTTGTTATGCCATACTTAGGCTCACTGCGAATATTTATTCATGACAACATATTCATAGATTAAAATTTTTATTATGTATATTCATATATCAAATTTTTGTAGATTTTCTGAAGCAAAAAAACATATTAATACGTATGATGCCTATTGCCAACGCGAGACAACACATAATTATTAGGTTTGTGTTTTGGGAAAATAATTTTTAAAATTCACGTTGTACAAACATGGTATAGATATCATATATTAACATAAGCGTAAGCGAGTAATTAATGTATATATGCATCGAAATGAGATAGAAACTTTTTTTGGTTTCTCATATATACTGTTCATTGAAGACAATTTTGCAAGTGACATGCTCAGATACTAAAAATATGGATATCTCTTTTAATTAAAATTTGATCCATGATTATATTCATATGAAAAAATAACATGCCTCTTACATTTTGTTCCATATGCCATGTATCAAAACAAGACTTGGAATGTCAATGAGGAATTGGCTTATTTGGTTAGATTTTCGCTCCTGCATACTTGGCTTTAATTTCTAAGTTTCCCCATAAATTGTTGACCTATAAATACTTTTATAAATATTTAATAAGTCTGGAGGCAAATCCTAGATCAAGACAAGATTTTTTCTCAATCTAAACTTTCATCTGGAGAAGAAAAAAGAAAAAAAAATCAAACAAAACAAAAGATGCAATGTATCAAGCCCTGGGACTGTTATGGAGTCTGGGCTGGGCCTTGTCAAGTGCAAATTCAGGTCCCTTGAAACTTTAATTGCCGTCTTCTCTTCTCTTTTGGTTCTGGGTTTGTGCAGTGCGAACTTGTCGCGCATATCTAAAAACCTTCTTCTCTCTGTCTTGTCTTCTATTATACTGCACATTTTGGCTCTTCGTCTTTTTCCAGAACTCGCTGAAGACGTTCCCCAAATCGGTTAAAGTTGGAAATTCATTCCAAAAATTCAAAAGGCGTGTTCTTACGATTGCATGCTAGCTGCTTTTTCATAAATCAGAAACCCTCTTTTTGTTCCACCTTGACCAAAAGAGCTGAACTCATTCATGTCATTTTCTTATTCCACTGTCAAAGATACAAAATTGAAACCAAATAAAATATAATAGTAATAATTAATGAATGTGATGATTAGTCCCTGTTTTAGTGGCCAAATTTGAATTTTTTCCCCATTTGTCGTTTATTGTTGATATTGTCACCTAATTGCACTATATGAATCCAATGGGTTTTTTTTTTTTAATTTTATTTTATGCAGCTTTGTTGTTGGCATTGATGGGTTTGCCAAGGTTTAGGCGTCCCAAGAATGGTTCTGAACTGAGTCCAAACCTGTATGTGGCCAATTGGGGACCTGCAGTGGGGCTCTCTCATGATGAAATTGCATCTTTGTTCTGCAAATTTGGGGAGCTCAAGGGTGTTTATGCAGCAGATGAGAGTGGCACACGTGTCATTGTGTCATTTTCTGAAGAGGGTTCTGCCCAAGCTGCATTAAAGGCATTAGATGGATGCCCGTGTCCTGAACTTGGAGGAAGATCATTGCATATCCGTTATTCAGTGCTTCAGCCAACTCCACAGGTACTAGATTCTAGTCATTGGGCTTGAAATGGTGATTGATTTTAAAATGGTCCTTGTTCTTCTGTAATTATAACGTGAGTTGTGTTTTGGAGTAATTTGGATTTGAGATATGATATAATGGTTTTTAGCTGTTTCATGTTTGTTCAGGACTCATGAGTTTACATGTTTGTTTAGGGTCAAGTGAGTGACTTGGTTCCTGTATCTATTAATGCCTCAGATCTGAGTATTCCAGGCCTTTACCTAGTGCATGACTTCATTAGTGTTAAAGAAGAAGAGGTTAGCAGTCTTTTCCTTCCATGTCAATAGTTTTGCTTAGCATATTTGTGTTTTTCTTGTACTCCCGTCTCTAATAATTTTTTTTAACTGTTTTGGAACTATAATTACAAATGTGGGCTTTTTACATCTTCTTAGGAATTGCTCCAAGCTGTTGACTGCCGGCCTTGGAACAGTCTTTCCAAAAGAAGGGTTCAACATTATGGTTATGAGTTTTGTTATGATGTGAGTTTCAAGGATTGTTTGTTTTTTCACATTATTTGTTAGTTCCTTTCTGTTAAATTCTTGGGGGATCCAACCATTTTCTGGCCAACCAAATAATTCTTTTGAACAATCAGTGATGCTATTCCAACCTAATTGGAAATGTTTGTTATTCAGAACAAATATCTTGCTAAGTAATGTGAGAATATTGATTAATCTCGATTCTCCTTTCTAATTTGTTTGGCTGTGCAGACTAGGAATGTTAATACGAGGCATTGCTTTGGTGAACTTCCATCATTTGTTTCTCCAATACTTGAAAGAATCTCATCATGTCCAACTTTCAAAAATGCTGGACATATTGTTTTGGACCAACTTACTGTAAGTTACTACTATTATACTCCTTGAATTTAATATAATAATAAGATGCTGTTGTTTTCATTTGGTCATTCATCATAAAAAATCTTAGTTATAGTATATTAATGAACACTATTTTAAGCTTTTATATGCAAGCATTTTTTGTTTATGTTTGATGTTCTAAGTTTGAATATTCGTAACTATGGCACAGGTAAATGAGTACCCTCCTGGAGTGGGCCTGTCCCCCCAGATAGATACCCATTCAGCATTTGAAGATTTAATTTTCAGCCTTTCATTAGCAGGGCCTTGTATAATGGAGTTCAGAAAATATGAAAATGGTGATTGGATTCCTAGAGTTGCCTCAAGTGCTGTTACAAAAATCGGAAGTCCAGAAGATGATTCAAATTTTTTAAGGAGGGCTATGTATCTTCCCCCTCGATCTTTACTACTTTTGTCTGGAGAAGCACGCTATGCATGGCATCGTTATATTCCACAACCACAAGGTTTAATGTTCTGGAAATGATTACACCTTTTCTTCCCTTTTAAATGCTGAAAGAAATTGCTACATTTCTGTCTCCTGTTTTGCGAGCATGGTCTGACAGTGGTTATTAGTCATTTTAATATTTTCATCCAAAAACTTGATCCTAAGCATACTTAAAAGGCATGAGAGTGCAGGAGAAAAATGGATTTTTTGCTCATGAGCATGCCAAGATTTTTCTCCAAATATTCAATTTAAAACTTGCTAAGCATACCAATTTCTGAAAGCATTTGAGAATTTATGTATTCAACATTTTAATATTCCTTATGTGCTTTCTTTGTTATAAGACAATTTGTGGGTGCGTTTAGTTAAACTTTTAAAAAAAGTACTTTTAAGATGATATTGAGAATCATTTTTTAGAAAGGCAGTTCTATCAAAAGCAAACCTTGCGTCTTTAAAGAATCAGAAAACCGATTATACTCTGATTTTTTTGAGAAATCATATCCAAATGTTCTACAAAAATTTAAGTGATTTGTTATCAATAAATTTTTTTTTTTTTTAAAAGTAAGATAAGCACGAACAAATGCACACTGTATTTCCTTATACTTTTTTGAGCATGAAGCTCTTCAGGGATGCGTGCTTGACTCTACTAATGGTACATTAAATCTGAAACTTGGTCTTTGGATGAACTTATAAGATACTTAAATAAGTTGGCTACAGCATTTAGTCCCATCAGCTTAAAGCTCTTCACATGTTCTGTGATGGAGCAACCTTGCTGTCCTCATGAGAAATCTAGTGTATTCTATTAGCAGAAAACTTGAATATTGGTTCCCCTTGCTTAAACGGCATTTAGGTGTGTCTTGATAAATTATTTTTAGACCTAAATATATATTCTCCTCCCACAGATTGACAAAGTGAATGACAGAGTCATCAGAAGGGCATCAAGAAGGGTATCTTTCACATTTCGTAAGGTATGTGGATGTCAAGGTTATTGTTTTTTCTCTGCCTAGAAAATTTTGATCTAGTCTAAGAATATAGGCTCGTTAGGTCTTTCATCTCCTTCTCTGGAATCGTTTGCATTGACTTTTTTAAAGTGAAAAGTACTTATTAAAAGAAAAATACTTTTATAAATTTTTATAGATATTTAAATATAATTTTTAAAAAAAGTATTTCAATTAAAAAAAGTCAATTTACTATTTTTATTAAAAATTAGGAATACTTTACTTCTAAAAAAAATAGAAGTAAAAATAATTTTTAATAAAATTAGCTTCCAAAAGTATCTTTTATCTTTAATTAAAATTACAATATATATTCTTTCTTTCTTATCCTTTATCAAATCTTACTTCTCTTTTCCTTTTTTTGAATATTTTTTGTAATTTAACTAAAAAAATATTTTTTTATATTCAATCAGATTTATAAATATTTTTAATAATTAAAAGTACTTCTCATATATCTATCTAAATGTAAAATAATTTTTTTAAAAATTAAAACTTTACTAAAAATAGTTTATAGAAAAATATTCTTTTTTAAAATTTTATCCAAACGGATTCTTAATTTTTTTTTTTTTTGTATAATATGTCTTATCTTCACTTCTTTTTTCTGCAACATGACGGTGCTATAGACACATAATATCAAGAAGGATTTGTAGCTTCCGTCTTTGAAAAACAAACATGGCAATGGGTGAGTTTGTTTCAGATTTTAAAAGTAGTGATTTTGAAATTTATATTTTATATATAATAAAAAAATTAAAAATTAATTTTTTTTAGAAGTAATTTTAAAAAAAAAAAGATTTTTTTTACTAAAAAAACACAAATAAACACACCCAATATCATATGTTATCAGATAGACACGAATTTTTTTAATACTTATCATTTTGTGGGCATCGATCTTTCATAACATGGTAGTGGCACAATAACAAGATTTCATTAGGGCTACTGTTTCTGTAACGCATCTCCATGTTGTATTTGTGTCCATTTAACCTTAAGTACTGCATAGCATCTCATGGAAATTAATTGCTTTATACTAGCTTCAAATCAAAATCATATGATCTATGTCCTTCCACGATTCGCTGCATTTGATGTACTTGCGTGTGAAGAAAAAAAGGCAACAACGATACAAAGCAGACAGGCGCCCTATCAGTGGAAATTTAGTAGCCACCGGCCCCAGATGCCTTCTCCACTCTTCAGTCTTTGTCTCTCTTTGATTTTTCTCTAATTTTATTTGCTAGTCAGTAGTCATGCCCTGATTTATGCCGTAAGATTTTATTAGATCTATACTAGAAATTTAGAATACCAATCATAATAAGAATTCAGATAAAAAATGTATACCTGTCAGATCCATATTATCGAAGAACATTGTTTATGAATCCTATTGCAAAAAGAAAACATATGCATTTGCATACGTCAAGTACAGGAGAACTCACTCTATTTTTTTCTCTTTCAAATGGCCACATCGATGGAGTAGTAGCTATCAAGAGTGCCAAGACTAGAGTGGGAATCTTGCCCATAATATAAATATATATAATATCCTAGTTCTATCTATCAAGGACCTAGGTTACTTTGGGTCTCTACACCTTCCAGCATACTCATCATTGAGTCCAAGCCCAATGACACATGGTGAATCACAAATCCATAATGGATCACTTAATAATTACATGAGTTTTCAGTAAATAATGAAGCTATCCATTCAACTTGTTTTTATTAAACCAAAATGTCCGCCAATCAATGAAAGCCTAAATCCAGAAAATTCTAACATTCTTCACTTGGATAATATTGATTGAGTTTTATTTAGTTTCTAAAATATTTTGAAAATGACTTTCCAGTTAAACAACTGTGGCCACAAACTATAGCCTGAAAAATAATTCACCATAAATCAGATCACTTCAATCAACAAGGCTACCAGATAAAAATCATATACGAATGATAGACTATAAAGTGTCTAGTTCCTCCACGATCACATAATCAATAACATCATTAACAATGATCAACAACCATGAGTGTGCAATGTATAGATGTACATATTGTAGCATTACAATAACACAAACGCTTAAAGTGATCCTTAATGCTACTGTGCATAGATCCTCATTGTGTCTTCTCACAAAACACAATCAATCTTTCACAAGGTGATCACATGTTTTTCACGAAACACCAATGTCTTCCCAAAAAAACATCATATCTCGAGATATACAAATGGTATCAAAACTAACTTTATAATATGCGCTTATATTCATTAATAGATTAAATAAATATAAAGTAATCAAATAAACAATACAACTCCCACTAACCAAAATATATCGAAAAACCTTACAAGTGCCATATTCTCAACATGTTTCATAATTACTATGGGCCTACGTCCTTTAGTTAGGGGTCAACAAACACCTTCTCAGTGCTAATATACTCATGAGGGCCCCAATTGTATAATTCCAATGTAATCACAATCTTATCAACTTTCACTGACCAACACATCAAAAGACATAAACCGTCAAGGTTTAAACATGTGATTTCAATAATGCTATCATAGCTCCACTGTTAAATTATATTAATAGCAACAAAACATAGCCATCATAACTTAGACTATCAAGAATTTTTAAAATTATATATATAGCATGATAATAAAACCAAACAATGGCTCCCACTAACCTTACGCAATTACAAGAATATGATTAATTTTAGGCATAGTCATATTTTTTATGGAAGGTTAGGTATACGATTGTACAATCAATTGTGGGCAGAATGTACAACAAATATCATAATTCCCACTCATTAAAGTAATCAACATTTTATTCAAGAAAAAAAATCCACCTAAACATGAATTCAAGCATAATTGCATAGATAAACTTACATATCCATCATGCCTAAAGACCATTGCTATATACAATCTCCATCCTTTTAAGAAGCTAACCAAAGTTTGTAACATTATAGTCTAATTAATTTATTAAAGGAAAACATGATATAAAGTTGAAAATAAATACAATCAACCTTTAGTTGATCCAATGGACAACAATTAGTGACAATTGTCACCATGATAGGAATTTAAAATATGGATATAAATTCACTTGTGAACGTAAAAAATATCATACATGACAGTCTCAGAAAATTTAACACCTGTGGATAAAAGAATTTTTACCATCAAATAATCCAAAATTTCATATTATTTAAATCAATTCATACATAACCACCTGTGGGTAGGTTAATGCACTAATTGATCTAAGTAACAAAATTATCCCCAAATCAACAAATAGCTCCACTAACTTTATGAATAAGTCACTGTGGTGATAAACATTTAAATTAGTAAATGGGTTTCAAAATATGGATAACAATTTAGTCCATTAAACCATTTTTAACTTTCATACATGAATTTTCTTAAAACATATTTTCAAAAAAACATACTATGAAGTACTTTTCATAAAGTCACATCAATCAAGAAGTGAAAATTAATTTGTATAAAAATGAACTTTAACATATACACCATGTAAATCAAAATAATGAGCACTAGACTACAATTTAATTAATACAGAAAGCTAACAAGCTAATTAGACCAAGGTTGAGAGTACTTGGCAATTTTCATAAATTATTCCATTAGCTTAATAAGCAAATTACCTTACAAATTGTCATTTAGCATGCTAACTAATTCACCAGCCATGCTAATTATTTATTTATGCCTCTAAAATTATATTATGACAATAACATAGCTCTCCTTCTCCTTGCACTTAATAAACAACCAAATGTCATAAAAATAATGATAATTAATAATTACCATAATATTTCTCATAAAAGAATTTTATCAAGAGAAAAAGAATATTATACCGTGCAGCAGAAATTATGGTATAAATAAAATTTCATTCAACTAAGTTAAATATCAGGCATAGTTGCTCCTTATTTCATGCATAAATTAATATAAATTAACCATGACTATTACAACTATCCCTCTCAACTATTACATAGTCACAAATAGCAATAGTCATATCCTTCCTTTTTTAAGAAAACATTCAGCCATAATACCCACTTTAAATACTATGCGCTTTCATTGTAATCTTTCTCTCAAACACTCCTTTGCACTAATAGGCTTAAAACTATCAAGAGTTTCTATAAGCCTCCATGTCCCATCATAACTCATGTAGAGTATTCTTACCTTTAATCATTTACCAAACAAAGATTTTAAAATTATCAATATTCTACTCGAGAACTCGATAATCCTTGGTTCAACTATCTTCATTCCATGGTTATGATAATAAGATTTGTGACCTTTGGCATTCATGGGATAACAGACGCCCTTAAAGTTCTTCTTGATACAGTGGGATCAATGCAATGACTTCATTCCACATACAAAACATAGTTGAAGCTAAATTTGTAATTCTTAAACAGTTTAAATAATATTTTGAGAGAGTATTTTATTTAATATATAAATAACTGTTTTAAAGTTTTTTTTCAATGGGATTCATGTAAGTTAATGTGACTTAACACAACAAAATAACTTTATTCAACCATCCCATTTTATTCAAATTCATTAACATACTAAATTTGGGAAAATAATCCTTCTAATCCAGAAGATAGTCAGCAAATAATCCCATAGATTATCTATTATTATCATGCTTATTTCAAAGAAAATTTACCATCCCAATTTAACAATTTTGATTTTTCTAACCTATTGACTTTCTCCTTCTATCTTAAAAATTTTAAATTTTTTTTCAAAGATAGAAACATATTTATTTTCAATATAGATATAAAATCAAAATCAAAAGAAGAAGAATGTTTAATTTTTTTTTTTATAAGGTTGGTTCTGCAAAACAATATCAACGATTACCAAAAGGTAATCACCTGTTTGTCTTGGTATATTTCCTTTCATAACAATTTTAATTAAGAGCTCAATTTGGTTGCCAGTACTATTCATGAAAAAATTCACAGGAGCTGAAAAATACCAATAATTTTGATTATTTATATGGTCAATCAATAATAATATTTATTACCACAAATAAGGACTCAACATATAATATAAACTCATTTGAGGTGGAAAATATACTATATAAAATAATAGTTACAAAAATTCAAAACTTGTGGGTAGATGAATTTTACTGTCAAAATCATCCCAAATATCTTACCACATCAAATTAATCAATAAATTAACTAACTGTGGGTGAGTCAATTCACAATTAACTAGAACGTGACAAAATATGCCACATCAGGACCAATTAATAAGCTAATTATCTATGGATGAACTAACTCATAATCAAATCAAGTGATAAAATATCTCAAATAAATAAATAAGTAACTCTGTCAGTTTTGTAAATATACCCAGATAACGCATTTCTGCAGCCATGGGCTCCTTCTCTTTTTATTATTCTCAGAGATTTTTATTTTTATTTTTTTTAATTAATGGAATTGAAACCATGCGTTCAACTCACGCGTAGGGGCGCGATTGTGCGTGCACAGATAGGGAGTCAGCCCTCTTCGTCCCTCTACATCGCGCAACAAAGAAATAGTAGCGAGCAAGCCTGTGCCATCTTCGACCACGACCGATGCGTCTCTTCCCATGGCAATGGCGTGCGGCGAGGATAGCGATGGCGTCGCAACAACAACAACACCACCCTTCCTTGCGAACCAGTCCTTGACAGAGACCAATGAACTGTACACTTCCTCCTTTGCCGCGAACACAGCGGCGTTCAGCACGTTGATGGAACTGCGACATGGGCTTCTTCCTCCCTGTCAGTGCCGCCATGGGAGGGAGCATGGTTGTGGCCCATTCAACAGCGGACCAGTGGCAACAAACGAGTGGTTCCCTCGATGTAGATCAACGGCGGTGATGGTGAAAATAAGGGACCCATTCTTTTGTGGTTTGAAAATCACCAAATCAATTTTTGGATGTACCAAGAGGAACACATAATAATAAATTTAAATTCAGATCAAACCGATCTCCTCTGAATTCAGAAACTCCAAACAACATGGATTCAATTTACCCAAATGGAACTCAAAATATTTTTCACACAAATATCCATTCGATCTACATAATAAGAAACATACACAAGATCGGAAAAAAATTTTACAAATTCCAGATTCCTATTTTAAATTAATCTAGAAATTATTCCAAATTAATTTTAGAGAAATTCTCAATTTAAATTAATTTCAGAATTTTCTCAAATTGGGTTCTAATTTCGATATAACCTGCTCTGATACCACATGTAAAATTTTATTAGATCTATACTAGAAATTTAGAATACCAATCATAATAGAAATTCAAATAAATAATGCGTCATTGTTAGATCCATATTATTGAAGAACATCATCTATGAATCCTGTTACAAAAAGAAAATATATGTATATGCATATACTAGGTACAGGAGAACCCACTCTATTTTCTTCTCTTCCAAATGGCTATATCGATGAAGCAGTAGCCATCAAGAGTGCCAAGACTAGAGTGGGGATGCTGCTCATAATATGAATATATATATAGTACTCTAATTCCATCCATCAAAGACCTAGATTATTTTTACTTACACCTCCAAAGATACTCATTATCGTTCTGTCCAAATGTATGGTACACATGGTGAATCACAAATCTATAATGGATGACTTAATAATTATATGAGTTTCTAATTAATAATTAGACTATCCATTCAACCCATTTTTATTAAACCAAAATGACCATAAGTCAATGGAAGCAAAGTTCCAGAAAATTCTAACATATACGTCTCCAACCACGTGAAGTCTGGATAAGTTTTAATTTGTTGCTTCTGTTGAATGTTAGTGGTTATCTGCTTCACATTCACTGCCATTTCTTGTATTTTACCTGGACCCGGCAAACATTTCTATGGGTTTCGAAAACGAGATTTTCTTGTCGTGCTATGTGAAGCAGTTGATATTGCTGCATCGGGGAGTCATTTGTGCAGGCTGAAAGAATGTTGTGTACCTTAATTTAATAGTAACCAACTAACAACTCAATTTCCATGGAACTTAGGCAATTTAGGGGATAGTGGTCACTAGCTATCCTGTCAATTTCCATCTAAACATATATGACTTCTTCGCAGTGGAATTCATATATATCATCACTAGTTATTTAAAAGTGTAATTCATATTTAAAATTTAACAACTATGTGACATCATTTTGTTTAATAAAATATATTATTATGTTGTGAATAAAATTAAAATTAAAATATCAATAAATCAAGATAGAAAGAAAATTAACTCAGAATATTTAATTTTCAAGGAACTAACCATGTAGTTTATTTCTTGTTCACGTGTTCATAGAAAAAATATGTTTTTATATAGAACTCCAAAATCAATTACGTCATCGAATGGGAGTTGTACACTTGATTTAAAGTTCAATATTTGTCGAGCTTCGACAACCTGCAATTGAGAAAGTCAGGTTCACTTCTTGTAAGTTAAAAACAAAAGGAGAAAAATGCCAGCATCCAAAATAACTCATTCAACGGTACTAGCACAAATTTGTAGTTACACTCAAACAATGAAGAAATCTGATATTTTTTTTTTTGTTAATTTTTAAAAATGAAATTGAAAAGCTTCTACTTGAAAAGAATAAAATTAATAAAAATATAACAGGAAGAGGGAAAGAATATGAAACAACTACTGGCATTAGTTGGTAGCAATAGTGTGAGTGGCACCTTTACATTCTGTGATTTATGTTTTTAACACTATTAGCCTCCTTGCTGAGTAGAAGGAAAGCTACTTTTGATTAGGTTAAGCTCCTTCGTAACATCAACTATCGTCATTCTTTCTCTCGGTGATTTTGTTGAATAAGTAAGTGCAATCCCAAATAGTGGAAGTAAACATTCACAACATTAGGATGCATAAGGTCAAGGTTCTCACTGCCAATAGCTGCTTGTAATTCCCTAGACAGAATAGAAGGGTCCACAATCTTCAAAATGTCACTTGGAATTAAAATTTTAACATAATCTAGGAGATTATGATCATCTTTAAATATTACATATCTGTAGGTCTCCTTTTAGTTAATATTTCTAAAATCAAAATTTTGAAGGTATACATGTCTCCTTCAATTGACATCTCAGCACCTATACTCTAAATTGTAATGAAAATTGGTTAATGCCCTTAATGGTAATATCTCATTAACCTAAAAGGAAATAAAGGTCTAAAAACAAGACCTACAAATTAAAATGTTAAAAGTAAAATATTTTAGAACATAACCAAACGATATTATGCTATACCTGGAGGAGTGTAACCAAAGTTACCTTTATTCCAACTGAGCTAGTTTGCATTGGAGACTCTCTAATACTTGTAAACAGTCTTGCTAAGCCAAAATCACTCACATGAGCTACCATACAATCATAAAGAAGAATATTGCTTGGCTTTAAATCACAATGAATGATAGCTTGCTCACATATATGGTGAAGATAATGAAATGTTGAAGCCCTGTCAGTAATTGTATTTAACATTTGCTCAAAGTCAATTGACCTGGGCTGATTTGCATTTTCTCTTGCTGGATGCAACCAACTTTCCAAGCTTCCATTAGTTATGAACTCAAAAACTAGAGCTTTGAATTCTTGACCTCTATAATCTGTACTAGAACAACATGTTAAAATCTTAGCTAGATTTCGATGCCTAATATTTTTCAGTGCATTACATTCTGAAATGAAATTCTTTTGAACTCCCTTCTTTTGAAGGTTTAGTACCTTTATAGCAACAACTTTTTCTTCTGACTCGAGAGTTCCCATATGCACAGAGCCAAAACTTCTTGATCGTATCAAGTTTCTTGTTGAGAACCCATCAGTTTTATAGTATAGGTTGGCGAATGAAACCTTAGCTATCTGGTCAATTGTTAATGAATCAGAACATGGTTTCTTGTTTCTTTTCCTCATCCAATAGACTCTTAGAGCGAATGACAACATAAGAAAAAAAGCAACCACACTAATTATCATGGCTATAAACCTGAAATGATGACACTTTGTAGGTTTTCTACCTTTGACAAGGCATGGCGGTAAGTGCAACTCTGAAATTCCTCCACAAAGCCTATTGTTTCCATTAACTACTAACTCACTTGCATTCCCAAAGACACCTCTTCTTGGTACCTCACCATCCAAAAAGTTAAAAGAAATATTCAAGTACTCTAAAAACCTAATGTTTTGCGAATGTTTAGGAATTGATCCAGACAAGTGGTTTCGTGATAGGTCTAATTTCTAAAGACCTTTTAGTGAAGCAATAGAAGATGGTATGATACCATGGAAGGAATTTCCTTGCAACTAAAGCAACACCAAGCTTAGGCATTCTCCAATGCTTTCAGGAATGTCACCGGATAGATTATTCATAGAAAGATTCAACAAATGAAGATTTTTTAGGTTGGCCACTTCATCAGATAGACCGCCACTAAATGAGTTTTGTGACAAGTCTAGCAATGTTGTTAAGGAGGATAGACCAAAAACCTACAATGGTATGGCTCCTCTAAGATTGTTCTTGGAAAGGTCTAAATACTGTAATTTCTGGCAGTTTCCTATACTTGAAGGAATATTTCCTTCTAACACATTTTCTGACAAATCTAAGTAATACAACTCACTGAGGTTGCCAAAAAAGGCTGGCATGCATGTCTCCTGATAGATTGTTTCCAGTTTCCACTCAAGACTAAGAATTCTATCTTTTGAAACTTTTCAAGAGTAGCTGGAATAATCCCATCAAAATGGTCATATTCCATAGTCAAGAAAGTTAAGTTAACTAAATTTCCCAATTCAACAGGAATTTTTCCATATATTTGATTAGTACCAAGAGATAGTTCGCTTAGGAGGGCGGACAAATTACCAAGTAATTCGGCAACTGACCTCCAAAATTATTGATAGATATACTAAGCGAATTCAAGTTACTACAATTTGTCAATGATTTCAATAACTCCAATTTCGACCAAGATTGTTATTGGATGGATTAAGAAACTTAAGTTTTTGTAGCTTCTCTATATTTGGAACTTGTCCCACAGTTTCTGTCGA
Organism: Pterocarpus macrocarpus; assembly: GCA_031439585.1. Classification (NCBI taxonomy): domain Eukaryota; kingdom Viridiplantae; phylum Streptophyta; class Magnoliopsida; order Fabales; family Fabaceae; genus Pterocarpus; species Pterocarpus macrocarpus. Next base: position 65,154,503 of record CM062520.1, on the reverse strand, counting down.
AATCCAGTACTTGAAGTAAAGATGCGTTTGTGATGGAAGTTGGGATAGCACTTCCGATATGATTCTCACCAATTAGAAAAAACTTGAGAGCTGGGAGTTGTGGAACATGTTGGATTGCAGAAAGCCATTGAATTGATTGTCTATAACTGCGATTTCAATGAGAGATCACATATTGTAAAGACAAGATGGAAGTGTACCAGAAAGTTTGTTGACAGTTGACACTGAGCAATAGACATGTCAAGTTTTTCAACTGGCCAATTTCTTATGGAATATTTCCTTCCAGATTATTGTATTCCACAGCAAGATAAGTCAGGGATGAAAGATTACCTATGGATGGTGGGATTTGTCCTGATAAGTTGTTACTCTGAATGGACACCGCTTTGAGCTTCGAAAGAGAGCAAATTTCAATTGGTATTTTGCCAATTAGATTGTTCCATGAGAAGTCAAAGCTTGTGAGTTCAGAACAACTTGTCAAGTTTGTAGGAATTTCCCCACTCAATGAGTTATTCTCGAGATGAAGTATTTGCAACTGAGACAAACGACCCAATTCTTGCGGGATTTTTCCATAGAAGCTATTGTTTTCGAGCTTTAGGTATCTCAAAACGGAGAGATTGCCAAGTTGAGGAGATATAGATCCATGCAAATGGTATCCTGATAAGTTCAACCCGGTAACCCTTTGATGCATGGGGCTGCATGTGATTCCATGCCAGGTGCAAAACTGGGTGGAACTATTCCAAGAGTCCAAGATGCCATAGGGGTCTCTGGATATTGATTCCTTGAATTTGAGCAATGCTAAATGATCAGTTTCGTTTCCTGATGCATAGGCACTTGTGTTTGGTATAAACCACAGTGAATTCAAAGTAATGACTGGAAACAGGTGAAGGTATGTACATTGAAATACGGGGAACACGAGAGAAAAATGCTTCATATGGCTGTGGAACTAGAGGCTACTTGTTAATTAGTGGGTTTTCTTTCGCTAAATAGATGTACATGGTTTGATTGATAACAGGGTGGGGCAGTAAAAACACACAAGAAGCACATTCCTTTTTTCTGGAAGTCCTACGACTTAAATACTAGAGGCAACATAATGAATATATATTGTGATATTCATAATTTGAAGTTTGATTACCATTAAAAAAATTATTACCATATCCTTATGTTACTTCCAAACCGCGTTTATTTTATAGTCAACTAATTAACAAATAAAAGAATTTTTAATATCTGATCACTTTCGACGAACTTTTAAATTATCATCTAAAGTGATTATATGTGAATCGCTATTCGTTTCACAGTTATTATGTAGAAGTTTGTAATGCTAACAATGTTGAAATTTTTACTCCATTCAATTTCGATATAGTAATATATATCGGAAGACGGGTTCACTCTAACGAAATAAATTTGCCGCCTATCTTTATTTAATTTATTTTGCAACATGACCGGCGTGTCGCTTGTAGGTGCGGTATTCATTTTTGAAAAACATACACAAGGCAATATCATGACATGTCATGAAACAGACAAACTATATTTTGTTATACATAACTTATTTTTTTGTACAATGATCCATTTAATTCTTATATTGTAATATAGGAAGAAAGGCCCACTCTTTTTCATCAGCTTCCAGGAAATAAATTTGCCATCTATCTTTATTTAATTTATTTTTGCAACTTGACTAGGGTGCTGCTTGTAGTTGTAGTTTTCATTTTTGAATAACAAACATGACGATATAATGTTTTGACTGGTCCATCATTCTAGACCAATTTTTTTATTCATTTTTGTCTCATAACATGGTAGTGACATATTTTTGAGGAAAAAAATTTGAAGATCCAAGAGAGATTGCGATGTTAATTAGACAGTGGAAAGATGTAAATTAGTTGAAATGATAAAAGGAGAAAGAGAGGGAAAAGATGAAGAGGGAAAGTGGGGAGCAAAAGCAAATTGAAGAATCTCAATGATGCTACGGCAATTAACTGATGATGTCCAGAATATGACCGACTAAGAGAGTTAGGATCTGACATGTGAAAGCTTCAGCAAAATAATTTCTTTCCTTTGGTTCCGCAGAAGAAAGGGAAAGATTTTGAGAGAATGAGGAGATTAGTTTGTTTTTTACTATTTGGTTGACGATGAAAATTAGAGGCAACAACTAGAACCACAAAAAAAAAAAAAAAAATGTTGGGCTTTCACTACAGTTGTTGTCATATACCCCACCAAGAAACCCGGAAATGTGGAAACAAAATGGCTCAAATGACAATTAAACTTTTCAAAGGAATGACAAAGTTTGAAGAAAACAAATTATATTTGATAAAAAAGATGAAACAGTTTCATTTATTAAAAAAAAGTGGAATAATTTTACTAAAATAAAAAAAATATTAAAGATTATAATTTTGATAGCTTTTATATATGAAATATTATAAATTAAATTTATATCATATTTATTTTTATACAAAAGAAAAATTTGAAAATAAATTTTATAATCAAATGTTAATATATTAAAATTGTTTATTAATACTTATTATAAAATTATTTATCTTTGTAATTTATAGAAAGTGTTTAGAAATTAGATAAAAATAACATGTTTGTACTTTATTACAAACATGAGTCATTTTTATCTAATTATGATTTGTTTTTAAATATTACAATAAAACTCTCATTTCCTTTTTCTTTACTTTTTCTTCATTCTCTCTCTCTCTCTCTCTCTCTCATTTTTTTTTCTTGGTTCTAGGGAGCTTTTAGTAGAGTTAGGGAAAAATAGGAAATGAACTAAGCAAATACGGATAAAACCCCTGATTCAATACAAACAAATCTTTTTCATTTGGATCAAGGAAAGTATCATTTGAGTTACAGTTCATTAACTTTTTTTTTTCTTCATTCAAATATATGTAGAGAAAAAATATTTTTCTTTCTTTTCCTTCTAATTTTTTCCCTGTATCCAAACAAAACTATATCTTCTATTAGTGCTCAAATGGTTCTCTTGTTGTTTTGATCTTTGATGGGATGTAGAATGAAAATGAGAAGAAAAATAAAAATATGTCACTTTTCTATTTATTATGTTCATATAAAGAGAAAAGATAAAAGAGAATTGGGTAAAAATATAAAATACAACAAATATAGTATTGTCAAATGAAAAAGAATAAATATATCTTATAATAAATATCAATTAAAAAAATTAAATTTATTATTATACAACTTCAAATTATAATGATATAAACATGCAAAAATGTAATGTATAAATAATATTTTTTTGTTATAAATTAGATTTAATTTTGATATATTATCAGTATAAAATTTTTATATATAGTCAGTCATCTGTCGTGTGTAGTTATGTTTAAATTTATTTAATTTTTATTATAACTATAACAAAAATCATCTAAAAAATAAAATTTAATTAATTAATAATATATCAAAATTAATCTCTTCCATGTTACCTAGTATTTTTCGAAACTCATCTCGTGTCTATTTTTCTCCAATTGTAGCCGTAGGTCAACAGTTTCAGTCCCTCATTTTCATTCTTACTTTCTCTATAAATTTTCATTTTTTTGGCCTCCCCTCTTGATCCCTCTCCCATTCCAAAAATCCAATCTTGATAATACGGAGTCTAATCATAAAACAAAAACTATGGCACATGAAACTTTTTCATAGTTCGGAATCCAATATGGCTTCAGCCCACATAAATGACTTACCGAAGTAGCAATATCCATTGGTCCGCATAGCATGACAACAGATTTTGACCTTGCACCCTAATTGCATGCAATCTCATCTCATATTTCCAATATCTATCAGTACAAACTCAACTCTTAATCGCAGTTTGCTTTTCAATTACCAAATGAAGAATTGTCATAGAATAATGTTAAGTAATTTTTCTAAATGGAACGACAGTAGAGTGAAAAGGTACATTGAGGGGATTACTAAATTACCATTGATCAGCCCCCTCTATGCTGCAGAAAGGAGTATACAGTATAGGTGGTAATTAAGTTTAGGTGGGAGCATCCTCACGTTTAATTTGAAGGGGCTTGCCCTCTTAGCATTCCACTCATCTTGTTAGACTTATAATTATTTATATATTTCAATTATTGAAGGTGATCAAAGATTTGAAAACCAGAGATCTTGCAGCCTCTTTTTCCTCAACCAAATGAAACCTTTTGCTCCAATGTCAGCCATATTTTGGACCATGCACCATCACCTTCTCCTAGCCATTACTCTTAATTTATTGTTGTTTCAGTGCAAAAGAGTTGCCTCTGCTGCATTAGGCAATGAGACAGATTACTTGGCATTGCTCAAATTTAAGGAATCAATATCCAATGATCCTTATGGAATCTTTCCCTCTTGGAATAGTTCTTCCCACTTCTGCAACTGGCATGGAGTCTCGTGCGGTGCCGGGCACCAAAGAGTTACAGAGTTGAACCTACAAGGATATGGCTTGCTTGGATTCACATCACCCCATGTAGGAAACCTCTCCTTTCTGAGAAACCTCAACCTTGGAAACAACAGCTTCTATGGCCAAATCCCACAAGAAATTGGTCCTTTGTTACAACTGCAGTATCTTTATCTAACAAACAACACCTTGCCAGAGTTCTTTCCTGCCAACTTGATTAGTTGCACTCAACTTAGGGAGTTGAGTTTAAGAGGGAATAACCTTACTGGTGAAATACCAAATGATATTGGGGTCCTCAGGAAGCCTGAAGCGTTGTATATTAATGACAACTTTTTAACAGGACCAATACCAGCTTCTACATGGAATCTTTCATCCCTTAGTATTGTTTCCATGGCTTTTAATTACCTGGAGGGAAAGATACAAAATGAAATAAGCAATTGGCAAAATCTGACGTTTATCTCGGTAGGCGCCAACAAACTGTCCGGTACACTTCCTCCTTCTCTTTACAATATGTCGTATCTCAGAGTCATATCAGCTGCACTCAATCAACTTAATGGCTCTCTTCCAACCAATAAGTTCCTCAATCTCCCTAAGCTCCAGAGTTTTGAAATTGGCGGGAATCAAATCTCAGGTTCAATCCCATCTTCCATAGCAAATGCATCTGTGCTTCAAAGACTTGATATCTCTCTAAACCAATTCGTAGGACAAGTTCCGAGTCTGCAAAAGTTGCAGAATATTAGGCTGCTAAGTTTGAGCACTAACAACCTTGGTGAGAATTCAACTAAAGATTCGCAGTTTTTGGAATCCATGATAAACTGTAGTAATTTGCGTGCGCTGGATATAACTGTCAATAACTTTGGAGGCCCTTTACCAAATTCCATAGGCAATTTGTCCACCCAACTAAGTAATTTACATCTTGGGGGTAATCCATTGCATGAAAAATTTCCTACAGCTTAGGAAATCCGATTAACTTATCCATCTTGGCCATGGAACGAAACCATCTCGTAGGGAACATTCCAGCTACCTCTGGGAAGCTTCAAAAGTCGCAACAATTATCTGTCAGGAAACAAACTAGCAGGAGAGATATCACCCTCTACAGGCAACCTCAGTCAGTTATTCCAATTGGATTTATCACAGAATCTGTTGCAAGGAAACATTCCTCCAAGTATTCGAAATTGCCAGAATTTACAGAACCTGGACCTTTCACAAAACAACTTTAGTGGAGCTATACCATCGCAGGTTTTTTGTCCTCCCTCATTAGCAATTTTATCGAACCTATCACAAAATTCATTAACTAGCAGCCTACCTGCTGAGCTGGGCAGACTCAAAAATATTGATCAGTTGGATATCTCTAAAGTCCGCCTGTCTGGTGATCTTCCTGAAACCATTGGTGGTTGCATGAGTGTAGAGTATCTTAATTTACGGGGAAATTCCTTCCAAGGAATCATACCTTCATCGTTGGCTTCACTAAAAGGTCTGCGATATTTAGATCTCTCAGAAAACAACTTTTCTGGATCAATTCCTCAAAGTTTGCAGAATATTTCTGTTTTAGAATACTTGAATGTTTATTTTAACATGCTGGATGGAGAGGTACCAACAGAAGGGGTCTTCCATCTTTCAAGTGTCATATCAGCGACAGGCAATAGTAAGCTATGTGGGGGTATCAAACAGTAGCAACTACCGCCATGCCCCACCAATTTTATAAAACACAGAAAACACCATAACATCAAGCTCATAGTGGTGATCACTACTGTCACTGTTATTTTCCTAATGTTGTCATTGGTTCTTGTTTTCTTTTGGATAAGTAAAAGCAACATGAAACCACCTGATTTGCTCGCAATCGACCAGCTTTCCAACCAGAGGCTCTACCAAGCAACCAACTTTGCCACTAGCAACTTTATAGCATCTGGAAGTTTTGGTTCTGTCTATAAAGGTAGTCTTGACTTAGAAGATAGAGATGTTGCTATAAAGGTCCTCAAGCTCCAAAAGAAAGGAGTTCACAAGAGTTTCATTGCTGCATGTAATGCACTCAGAAATATCAGGCATAGAAATCTGGTCAAGATTTTAACATGTTGGTCCAGCACAGATTACCAGGGCAACGAATTTAAGGCACTAGTTCTTGAGTACATGTAAAATGGAAGCTTAGAACAATGGCTGCATGCAGGGACAGTAAGTGCAGAGCAGCCAAGAATATTGGACCTTAATCAAAGATTGAATGTCATTATTGATGTTGCTTCTGCATTACAGTATCTTCAACATGAATGTGAGCAAAAAATAGTTCATTGTGATTTAAAGCCAAGCACTCTCCTTTTTGACGATGACATGGTTGCTCATGTGAGTGATTTTGGCTTAGCAAGAATTCTCTCAAACATTAATGATCTCTCATATGCAAATTGTTATAATTGGAATAAAGGGAACCGTTGGCTATGCTCCTCCAGGTATGTATTGTTCTGATATCCTGTCAAATTCAATGTTCCTTTGTATTCTCTTCTGTTTTTTGTCAACTTGATAATTATTAGTTATAAAGCATTGACCATTTTTCTATATATTTTAGAGTATGGAATGGGTTCTGAGATACCTACGCAAGGTGAAATGTATAGCTTTGGGATTCTTATGCTAGAAATGCTTACTGGAAGAAGACCCATAAATGAAATGTTTGAAGATGGAAAGAATCTTCATAACTTTGTAAAAATTGCATTTCCTGGTAATCTTTTGCAAACTTTGGACCCAACTCTTATACCACAAAATGTAGAAGCAGAAACAAAAGAAGAAAAAATGGAGAATCTTAACCTTAATCCAAAAGTTGAGAAGTATTTAGTTTCACTTTTAGGATTGGAATTGCTTGTTCAATGGAACAACCAAAAGAAAAAATAAATATGGTGGATGTCACTAGAGAGCTAAATATAATCAGAAAGTCCTTTCTTGATGGTGGGATAAATGGAGACTGATTCAATACTCTAAATACAAATAGAGAATCATACAGTTAATGGATGTCATACTCAATCTAAGGATTGTAGTTTCTATACCCATATCATTCGTATATGATTTCTAGAAGGAAAATGTTCGAACTATCGTTGGAAAATAGATATATATGTGAGTCCAAGTAACTATCGAGATAGATATGTATCAAGATAAAATATATTATTTAAAAGATATATTGTAATTAGTGTTAAGTTTTGATGGAAAAGTAGCATATATCTTTTTCATATTATCGAGATAAAATATATTATGTGAAAAGTGTATTATACTTAGTGTTAAGTTTTGATGTACAAATAGCATACAAATTTTCAAATTTCACACCAAATAGGTTATGAGACATGAACTTCTTTAAAAGTTTAAAGGGTTAAAAAGGTAAGAAAGGGGAAATTTGATATGAAATATATAATTTAATTATAGCATATAATCGTTGGAGATATGACGTTAACATCTCACCTGCTTTGTCAGCATAAATTTCATTGTTTCATTTAGCCATCTCAGGATATTTTCTTATGGTGTCATTTTTCTAGATCGATCTTTAACTTTCTCTCCACCTAGCACCTTGCTATCCATTTAAGTGTGTGTAATGTTTCGAAGACGTACCCAAGATTTAAAATGGTTTAATGGCATCCAACAGAAATTTTATTTTCATGTAGCTATGATAAAAATGTTAAGATAATGCAAATGCCAAAAAGGCTTTTCAATTTACTTTCACTGTTGCTCCTCTAACCTTTGCTATAACTATATAATGCATACAAATATGCTTCCAGATTTGAGAAGATGAAGGTGAAGATGTTGGTCAGACTCTCGGAGGACCATTTAGTACTATTTCTTGACCTTTGTATCTTATGGCAAATGCATTTTGCTTATGTATTTTACTCAATGAGTTCTTTCTGTCATTTTATTTTATGTGCTTGTGAAATTCAAATTGTTTCTGTTTGGTTTTAAATCTCTTTAGTCGCATATTTATTAGAAGAACTTTTGTTTAATTTCCCTCCCCCGAGACCTTGTACTTTTGAGAAAGTGATTTGGTTGGACTGAAATATATAAAAGGATACAGTAAAGTTATGTATTGGTCTCAAATTCATCGAGATCGATTTAAGATACATATACAAGTTAATGATAGTCTCCTCTTGGATGAGTTTGTTAAGATTTGCATTGAATTTCAACTTGATTTGCCTAAGACTTTGCCGTTTGCGTATAATTACATATGATTGAAACAACTGAACAAGCAGAAAATTGCTTGAGCCACATGGTCTTCCAGTGCTTGGCACCGGAGCTTACGTTTTACACAAGGCATTGGAGGTAAAACGTAAAGAAAAGTTCCCACCTGAAAAGGGTAGAAGGACAACCGTTGCAGAGAGGCAGAAAATAGAAGAGGACCTGAGGGCTTTTTTATTTTTTATATGGGTTTTTATATGACATTACCATATGGGCTTTTACAAGTATTTATCAAAATATGGATTTGTAAAGAAAATCATGCACCGAGTTGCAAAAGTTGGTCAAAATCCTACCTAATTGGTGGCAAATTCTCTCTTTTCGAAGGCTGCAAAAGATTGGTGAAAACCTTACTTGATTGGTGGCAAGTTCTCTCTCCATAAAGCCTGCAAAAAATTGGTCAAAATCCTACCTGATTAATGGCGGAGTCTCTCCCTGAGGTACAAAAATTGTTCAAAACCCTACAAAATGTTTGACGGATTCTCTCTCCGTGTTAAAAAGGTCATACTCCGTTAAATTAAATAGTTATACAATACCGTATTCTGGAATTATTTTCTCACAAATCCCAAATAAAAATATTAGTTTTTAATATACTATTCTTTTATGGATTAATATGTATATGATTTTCTTATTAAGCGATCAATTGATATGTTTAACAAGAAATTTTTTAAGGGCTAAAATATTAAAATAAAAATCTTTTAGATATTAAAATGTATATTTACTCTTATTTTTTTTTAGGATAAATTTGGTATGAAAGTAAAAGTGGGAAAGAAGTTTTCGTGAATGTAATTTATGTGTAAAATTATATATAAAATCTCATCTATAAAATTTCTCTCTATATTTATGTCCATACAAATGTTAAAATTTATTAGGTTTAATGAGAGGGTTAAATCAGAAAATTCTTTAAACCACTATTCATGAGTAATTAGTTTCTCTCACTTTTTTTTTTGGGGGTACATTTTCCCTCTCACTTTACTGCTTGTTTATTTGTCTTATGTAAACTTGGTTACTATTTGTTTTAAATAAAATTATAAAATATTTGCATAGATTTATTTTAAATGCCCATACAATTACCTTTTTCATTAATTTTGGCATAAAATAAATAACTCCTTAGTTCCCTATTAATCATCCTTATTATGAGGGATAATATGTTTTGATAAAAAAAAAAAGATAAATAAAATATTAAAATTGTGACAAAGACTCGTTCCGATTAAATATTAGGACATACTTTTAAGCTCTTTGGTAGGGCATATTTTTAATTTTGAGTGTGTATGAAACTTACCTTTCCTTTTTCACATATATTCTCCCACTAAAGCATGTGAGATTTCATGGGAGATATGATTCTTTCAACACTAGTTGCTCGAGATTATTGATTAAAAAGAAGGAGTATCTACCACTTCAACTGATCATGTATTGATTTTTACTAAAATTACTTACCAATGATCTATTAATAAAAAAAATTCCAAAATGAAACACAAATAATAACAAAATATCAAATAAAAGACACTTGAAATGAATTGATTCTTATGCTATTACAAGAGGTTTTTTTTTTTCTTTCTTTAAAAAAGATTTAGGTGGGTATAGTACTGGTCATCCTATTAAGGCCATGGCATGGCCTTGGACTTAGAGAGCATTTATATAGGACCTACAAGATCACCTAGAAATAGGATCTTTACATCGGCCACAGAAATCAAATTTGTGTCCTTTTTGGGATATCAACCCTCTTTCTTACCATTTGTGTCATTCAAATTAGGTTTGATAGACCAACGCGTAGTTAGTTTAAATAACTCGTCACTTATTTTTCTTAAATAAGGTTTTGGATTTACTCTTGTAGATAGAAAATATTAGCGTTAAGAGAATTTTATTCCCATAATTAGCCAACCCAACTCAAACTAAGATTAGTTGGAATCTATTAAACTTCAAATGTTAATGATTTAGATTTTTTTTTTTTAAAAAAAGTAAGTTTGGCAGGATGTGTTTCCTATTGCTTTACACTTTCTCTAGTTCTCAAGGAATACGAACATCTTTAAGGGTATATTTGTTTCAATTTTTTTTAATAAAAAAATTATTGTTTCAATTACTAAAAAAAATCACTTTTTAAATTTTTATAAAAATTACTTATTTTAACTTTTATTTAAAAATTAAAAATATTTTTTTTAACCTTTCAAGTAAAAGCTGGGTTGTTGGTGAAACATGTCATTAATGGTGATTTTTTGGGCTAAATTGTGATCCTATTCGTTGGTGGATGAGTTTGCTACCCGGATTCATCAACAAACCTTCTTTTATTTTTTATTTTTTGGGGCCAAAGCCAACCAACCTTGTTTAATAATATTTTTTATAATTTTCATTTATGGTTTTTTTTTTGTCTGAATTGTCATCTCTTTTTATTGACCCAAAAAAAAATAATTTTCATTAAAGTGAGTTTCTTTTTTTTGGTCGGGAAGTGAGTGAGTCATGCTACCATACTTCAGGGAGGAAAAATTTTCTTCCTCTACTAGCTGCCTACACCATTGAATTTCTGAATTTTGTAGTTACAAATGGATCCCGTATAAGTATCCAAAGATAAGAAATCAGTATTGAGGAAGAAATAGTCATCCTCCTCTAGGATGTTAGAATTTTCCGAAGTGAGTAGGGGTGGCAATTACTACCCTACCCGCGGGTATCCACCCTGCCCCAACCCGATCTGGTCAGATTTAAAACCCACCCCGCAACAGGGCGGGTAAGCATTGGGGCGGGTTTGGATACTGATAGGGTCAGGTTCGGGTTCAAGGCAAACCCGCCCCTACCCTACCTGCACTCTATATCTATATTTAATTTATATATGTATAATATTATTTTTCTAAATATTTCTATCATTCTAGGGTTGTGTTTGGATGAAAGTAAAGATAGACATAAAAAAATTTTAATGTGTAATTTTTTATATGAAACTAATATATAAAAATTTTTACTTTATTTTTAACTCTCATATCAAATACATGCTAAACATAAACCAAATTTTAAAATAATTTTCATATAAAAAAATTTAAAATAATTTTTTAAATATTTAAAAGAAGTAGTGGGTAGGAGCGGGTATGGTATGGATTGTGATGGGTTGTTTGCGGGTAGGGTTTGAGTTTTAAAAGTCAAAACCTATGAGCAAGGTGGGGGCAGGTTAAGGCTTGTTTAATGAGGTGAGGGACGGGTTCGGGTTGAACTAAAACCCGCCCCAACCTGCCCATTGCCACCCTTAGAAGTGAGTTTCTTCCTTTTGGTCTTCAAATCCAATCTGTGAAGGGATTGGGCTATGCTATGTTGGGTGCACTTTCTAGGCCATTACTCTACCCAATGTCGTCTTGTCTTTAGTAATTGGGCACAATAATCAGACCAAAAAAACAAATGGGCACCACAAATCGTGAACAAAAGCTATTATTTTCTACTACGCCAATGCCATTTATATTTGAAAAAATGTTGGAGGGACGTATCTTTTATGATGCAATATGTAATATATACAAAAAAAGTGAGTAAAACGACAAAAATGCTTGGATAATGGGTCCTATATAATCATTGTTACTTTTGTTCAACTTTTTTTTATCCAAAAACTTACTAGCACTTTTCAACAATATACTAGTAAATTTTGTATATATATATGCAAAACTTATCAGTGTTTTTTAACAATACACCAGTAACTTTCTAGTAAAAAAGCAAACTGAACAAAAGTAATAATAACCATGTAGGGCCCATTATTCAAACATTTTTATCGTTTATATTTGCTTCTTCCTCAAGAGTCAAGACTTCTCCAAATTGGTAATTGAATCGGCGTTTGATTCTAAAGCTTAAACATCAAATGGAGGGTGTATACATACACCATGTTATCACTGGCATATGATAGGACAATCCATTTAAACTCTCCACCGCCGGCCACCACCCCGCCCTCTACTCCCCCATTCAGAGTGTATCGGAGCCACGACCTTCAATGACTTCCTCAAACCTTGCACAAGAAACAATAGCAATTCCAGCTTTTCATCAAAGAATCCTGTAGTCAGCAGATTTGATGTTGAACTCAACAGGAGAGCGAGTCTTCTTCTTGTCACAATGGTTTGCGTAAAGAAGGTTTGAGTGCGATTGCTGGGGTCATTGTTGGGCTATGTTGAACAGATACGGGTACGGTACGGTACCTGTACCGAGTACAGATATGGATACGGGGTACGAAAATTTTGTAAAAATTGGGGTACAGGTATGGCAATATATATATTTAAAAATATAAAATTTTTACAAATTTTATAAAATAAGAACTGAAATTTCATATGATAAATTAAAAAATATACCAATTTCAACATAAAACAAATCTAAATTGTTCAAGAGGGAAAAAGTTAAAAAGGAAAGGCAACATAGGGTGTGGTGTGTGAAGAGAGAAAAAATTAAAAAGGAAAGGTGGGTGAAGGGTGTGGTGTGTCAGATTGTTTTGGAAGAAAGAAGAAGAGGGGTAGTTGCTTGGTAGGTATTTTGAATGAAAGAAGATAAGGAAAAAGTTAAAAAGGAAAGGCAACATGAGAGATTGAGAGGCAAGAGAAAAGGAAAAAAGCAAAAAAGCAAAATACTGCAGGTCCGAAAATAAAAAAGCTCAAAACGACACTGTCTTGAAAATTCCCATACCCAAAGTCGTACCCAGCCGCACTCAGCAATACCCGAGCCGTACCCAATTTTTTTTTTAAAAAAAATAATAGGTACGTACCTAGATGCACCCGGGCGTACCCAATGTACACCCGTACCCGAAATGTACCTGTGCTTCACAACTGCTGGGGCTTTTGTTCTTATGCTCTTCACTAGTGTGTTGATTTGGGTTTACTCCAGTAAGTTCAAGCATTTTAAGAAGCTAGATTCTCTTGGAATAACGATCAACTTCAAGTTACAAGAGCCACAAGCTCAACCCTTTTGTGGCTACGTTGAACTAGATCCACGCATTCACGGTGTCATAGCTCTTGATATCAACATCGATGGAACCCAAGACATTGCCAAGGAGTGGGTGGGCGCCGGCAACTTGGTGGATGATGAGATGTATGCTTTGATGGCGTAGCCTTCATCAGCATTGATGGAACACGGCGGGAGGAGGTGAGCGTGGTTTGCGGTGGTTCCAAGGCGTTGGGTTAAGAGATACTATTAATAAACAAGTGAAAAGATTGGAAATTTGACACAGGCAAGTAACACACAAGAGTTTTTGGATGAGTTTGGGTATCATAAGAATGAAAATGGAAGTAGAAAGAGAGGGCGAGGAGGAGTGGGTTGCACAAAAATTATGAGAAAAATAATAGAAAATGTGTATCTTTTTTCTTAAGTTAGTGTATCTTACTTTTTAAGTTAATAGTTTAAATTCTATTAGTGAATTTGAGATAAAATTTAAATTTTTTTAAATTAAAATTTGAGTGGCTCATCTTTAGTCACCTAAATGGTTTGTATGACTAATTTTTAGCTACATATTATAAGATTTTAGCTGATATTTATGCTTACAGATAATATAAGACCCTTAAGGAGTAATTAAAGATGTCCAGTTATCAATTTGGGTATTCTAAGTTACCTAGGATATTGTAACATTGTATAAATAGTCTCACATTTTTATTCAAGATTGTGGATTAAAAATCTCAATTTGAGATTATTATAGATATTTTAGTTATTTATCGGTGTTATGGGTTCAAAAATAATCTTGAACATTAAATTTTTTTCTCTAGATGCCCCCCTCAAAAATCATAAAGTCTTAATTACAATTTTGTCATTATGATTTAATAATTATCATTTCATCCCTTCTTTTTTTGCGATACGCCTATTTACAACTTTGCTCTTGTCTCGAGCCTGAACTTCTTTTTATCCTAGTCTATTCTCAAGATTGAGGATGTTACAAAAATACCAAGTTATGAAAGATTTTTCTTTTTTTCAACGATTTATCTATCAGTAACACTAACAAATTTTTTGGCTGTCAGTAATTTCCGTCAATTTTTTGATATTTTCTAATAGCAAACCTAGCCTTGGAGTTTGGATTAAGCAGGAATGTCCCTTCAAACTTCGAGGATACAATGACTAGAATGATTAAATTATTTATTTAAAATTTTGCATTTATTTCATTTAAAATAATTTTATTTTGTAAAAATATTTTTATTCATTTTAGTTATAGATATTTATATTTTTAACAATTTCATATTAGATCATATATATGTTAAAATAATTTTTAAATTATTAAATCAAATACTATATAATAACAACTGGTTCATTTTTAACCAAGTTAAGATAATTTATTTTATTTTATATCATGTTAATTTGATTTTTGAAATTGTCAAATACCCCTAAATGTGTGTAAAGGTGTAGTGTGTGAAAAAGGTTACGTTGGGTTCCTTCATTTTATGCTTGTTCTTAATGTTTTCGTTTACTTAAAATTGGTACAGTAAAAATAGAATAAAGCAGTAAATTATGCATGATATTTCACACCAGTGGAAGTTTACTTAAATACTATGCGGCTCTTGCTTATGATTTGAATTATAATTGGCTTCTACTTACTTTGTTCTTTGAGTTTTTTTTTTTTTTTTTTATAAGGTAGAAAGTTAAATTTCTATTAAACAGTTGGAGATTTGGGTTATAATGTTCAGTTCAATATTCTATTTTAATTTTTCATGCATTCTAACCAGTGGGATGGATCGGCTAAGGTTAAGGAAGTCACATCACCTGCAACAATAAATCCCATTATGGCAAATATAGAACGGGAATTATATGTAGAATTATAATAAGTTTTCCATGTCGCAATCATAATGTAAGTACACGTAATAGGCTTGCATGAAGGCTGAACTCAGATGGACAGATGGAAAAACAATAAACAGAGAGTACAACAGATATACACTCAAATTGAGCTTCCAAAATCATGGTAAGGGCTCGATTTGAGGTTGAATACGTGGCTAGTTTCAGCAACCTGAAATTCAGCAACAATTCGATTTATATTTAGAAGAAAATGGAAATAAGTACTAGTATTTAAAAAAACAATTCTTTCAATATACTAACATAAGTTTAAAGGTACACTCATAAACAAGATAGAAATTTTAAACATAATTTTTTTCTTACTTTTTAAAAAAATAAATTGACAAATTTCTACTTGCAAAAATATTTTGAAAAATGATAATAGGTAGAGGGAAAGGCTATGAAACATCTGCTGCATTTAATTGGTAGCAATAATATGAGTAGCACCTCTCCATTATGTGTTTTAGGGTTGTAATGCAGTCAGTCTCTATTAAGGACATCAGATGGAAAGGATCTTTTGATTAGATTAAGCTCCCTCATGACATCAATCATACTCATTCTTTCTTTGGGTGATTCCATTGAGCAGGAAAGTGCAATCCTAAAAAGTGAAAGTAAATATTTCTCGTCATTAGGATGCAGAAGGCCCAGGTTCTCATTGCCACCAACTTGTTCTAGTTCTGTGGGGAGAATAGCTGGATCCACAATTTGCAAAAGGTGATTTGGAATTGAAATTCTAACATAATTATGGAGATTATGGCCATCTTTGAATATTTCATCTGTAGGTCTCCTTCCAGTTAACATTTCTAATATCAGAATCCCGAAACTATACATGTCTCCTTCAATTGACACTCCAGAACCTATCCCATACTCTGAAATACAATAAAAATTGGTTAATAATCTTAAATTTATACCCAAAACATTACACCAAAAGGAAAGAAAGGTCCAGAAACAAGACCCAAAACTTCAAAGTTAAAGCTAATTTCACAATCTAATTAAATAATGTTATGCTATACCTGGAGGAGCATAACCAATGGTCCCCTTTATTGCCACTGTGCTACTTTGCACTGAAGGCACTCCAATAGTTGGAAGCAATCTTGCTAATCCAAAATCACTCACATGAGCTACCATGCAATCATCAAGAAGTATATTGCTTGGCTTTAAATCACAATGAATGATAGCTTGCTCACATTCATAGTGAAGATAATGAACTGCTATAGCAACATCATAGATAATATTTAACCTCTGCTCGATGTCCAGTGATTTGGGCTGATCTACAATTTCTGTTGTAGGATGTAACCAACTTTCTAAGCTTCCATTTGCCATGAACTCAAAAACTAGAGCTTTAAATTCTTGGCCTTGATAATCAGTACTGGAACAGCATGTTAAAATCTTAACCAGATTTCGATGCCTTATATTTTTCAGTGCGTTACATTCTGTAATGAAACTCTTTGCAGCTGTCTTCTTTTGAAGGTTGAAGACCTTTATGGCAACAATTCTATCTTCTGATTCAAGAGTGCCTTTGTACACAGAGCCAAAGTTTCCAGATCCTATCAAGTTTCTAACCGAGAAGCCATCAGTTCCGTGATGTAGGTTTTGGTATGAAACCTTTGTCATCTGGTCAATAGTTGGTGAATCAGAAGTTGATTTCTTGTTTCTTTTCCTCATCCAATAGATAGTTAGAGTGAGTGACAGTAAAAGAAGAAAAGAAACCAAACTAACTATCACAACTATCAACTTGAAATGATGGTGCTTCACAGGTTCTCTATCTTTGATTGGGCATGGTGGTAGGTGCAGCTCTGAAATACCTCCACACAGCTTACTGTTTCCAACCACTGCTAACTTGCTTGCATTTCCGAAGACTCCTTTTGTTGGCACCTCACCTTCCAACATGTTAAAAGAAATATTCAAGTATTCTAAAAACATAAAGTTCTGCAAACCTTCAGGAATTGATCCAGACAAGCGATTTCTTGATAGGTCTAATTGTTGAAGACCTTTCAGTGAAGTCAAAGTGGACGGTATGATTCCATGGAAGGAATTCTCTTGCAAGTAAAGGTATTCCAAGCTCTGGCATTCTCCAATGCTTCCAGGAATGTCACCAGATAAATGATTCTCAGAGACAATCAGCTTATTGAGATTTTTCAGATTGCCCACTCCATCAGGTAGATTGCCACTGAATGAGTTATGTGACAAGTCAAGTAAGGTTGTTAAGGAGGCAAGAGCAAAAACCTCTGACGGTATTGCTCCTCCAAGGTTGTTGTGGTAAAGACCCAAGGATTGTAACTTCTGGCAATTTCCTATACTTGGAGGAATACTTCCTTCTAACATATTTTCTGACAAATCCAAGCTATACAATTGACTGAGATTGCCTATGAAGGCCGGAAAGTCTCCTGACAGCTTGTTTCTAGCCAGGGATAACACTTCCATCTTTTTAAACTTTCCAAAAGTAGCTGGAATAATCCCATCGAAATGGTTATATTCCATGGTCAAGAGAGTTAAGTTAACTAGATTTCCTAATTCTGTGGGAATTTTTCCGTATATCTGATTACTACCAAGATATAGTGTACTTAGTTGGGTGGACAAATTGCCCAAGTAGTTTGGCAATTGACCTCCAAAGTTATTGCTTGATAGAGAAAGCATATTCAAGTTACTGCAATTTGTCAGTGATTTAAAAAACTCCAAATCCTTAGTTGGATCGCCACCAAGATTGTTCTCAGCCATAGATAGAAACTGAAGTTGCTCTAGCTTCCCTAGGCTTGGAACTTGTCCCACAAATTGGTTTGCGTCAAAATCAAGTTCTTGAAGCAAAGATGCATTTGTGATGGAAGTTGGAATAGTACTTGAGATATGATTCATACCTATTAGAAAATGTTGAAGATTGGGGAGGTTGTGGAACATGTCTGGTGGCAGAGAGCCATTTAATTGATTGTCTGAAATCGAGAATATACTCAGAGATGACATATTGTAAAGACAAGATGGAGATGTACCAGAGAGTTTGTTGCCGCTGAGACTTAGAAATGTCAGGCTTTTTAACTGACAAATTTCTTGTGGAATATTTCCTTCCAAGTTATTGATAACCAACAAAAGAGTAGTGAGGGATGAAAGATTACCTATGGATGGTGGGATTTGTCCCGTTAAATTGTTACTCTGAACGATTACTTCTTCGAGCTGCCATAGAGAGCCAATTTCAAGTGGTATATTGCCAATTAGATCGTTCCATGAGAAGTCAAAGCTTGTGAGTTCAGAACAACTTGTCAAATTTGTAGGAATTTCTCCCATCATCGTGTTATTGTTAAGATAGAGTTTCCGCAGGCGCGACAAACGACCCAGTTCTTGAGGAATCTTTCCCTGCAAATTATTAGCATACAACCAAAGGTCGGTGAGGGATGTAAGATTACCTATGGATGGTGGGATTTGTCCTGCTAAATTGTTACTCTCGATGTATATTTGTTTGAGCTTCCAAAGAGAGCCAATTTCAATTGGTATTTTGCCAACCAGATTGTTCGATGACAAGTCAAAGCCTGCGAGTTCAGAGCAACGTGTCAAGTTTGTAGGAATCTCTCCAATCAACAGGTTATTGTTAAGAAAAAGTTTCCGCAAGCGTGACAAACGACCCAGTTCTTGTGGGATTTTTCCATGGAAGGCATTGTTTTCGAGGTTGATGTATCTCAAGAAAGATAGATTGCCTAGTTGAGGAGATATAGATCCATGCAACTGGTATCCTGACAAGTTCAACTCGGAAACTCGTTGATGCATGGGGCTGCATGTGATTCCGTGCCACTTGCAGAAGTGAATGGAACTATTCCAAGAGTCTAAGTTTCCATATGGGTCATTAGATATTGATTCCTTGAATTTGAGCAATGCCGAATGGTCAGTCTCGTTTCCTAATGCATGGGCACTTGTGGTTAGGACTGACCATAGTGAGCTCCAAGCAGTGACAAGAAGCAGGTGAAGGTATATATACCAAAATATGGCTAACACAAATGAGAAAGGCTTCATTTTGGTTGAGGAACAAGAAGCTGCTATTTCGTGGGTTAATTTTCTTTTGTTAGCGATGTAAGTATTTGGGTTTGATGATCGGGTGGGATTGTGGGAACACAGAGGAAGCACACTCCTTCCCTCTGTGACTCCTAGTGCTTAAATAGTGGAGGCAACATAATGAACACATGGTGTAACTTTTTTTTCAAAAAAAAAAAAAACAGAATTTTGATTACCAATACCGCAAAAATAAAAAAGAATTGGTTACCATCCTTAAAATGTCAAGTCAATTGATCTATCTCTTGTGCTCTTATGTGTGGTCCGCATTAAGTTCATAGTCTTTGTAATTAGGCGCATAGACCAAGAATCGTATGACACGGGAGCAGAAGGAAAGTAACTCTGATAAATCACAGATTTTTCAAATCTGATATCTCACACCTAGGAAAACTGTAAATCTTCCTCTAAAGTGATTAGATGTGAATCATATTCGTTTCACATTTATTATAGGAAATTTTAACTCCCCACTTCTTTCAGTTTTGATCTAGGCTAAGAATATAGGCTCGCCATGTCTTTCATCTCCTCCTCGGGAATTTATTTACCACCTATCTTTATTCTTTTTTTTCTTTCTGCAAGACTGCAACACGACGGTGTGTCGCTAGTAGGTTAAAGACACATAATATCAACAAGGATTTGTAGCTTCCTTTTTTAGGGGAAAAAAAAAGAACTTGACAATGTCATATGTTATCAAATAGACACGAACTTTTTTAATAGATGACTTATCATTTTGTGGGCATTGGTCGACCATTCTTGTACAAAAATAATTGAGTGTATCTTTCATAACATGGTAGTGGCACAAAAACAAGATTGCTTTAGGACTCTTGTTTCTGTAACGCATAGTATTTGTGTCCATTTAACCTTAGAAAGTGCTTTTCACTATCTTTAAATCAAAATCATAAGTTCCATGCCCTTCCAAGACTTAGTTAGTTACGGCTGTTACTAGTTCGATATGACAGCTTGCTCTTAGTTATGAGCACCTTGGTATGCATATATACTGTGTACGCTCATTAAATGAAATCAACCCATTCATTTCTCTCAATCCTTGATTCTCTCTTTTAGTGTAATAATCTTCTCATATCCAAAACTGCATTCTAAAGTGTAAAATTTGCAGAATTGGACATACACAAGTGACCAATATCAATCACATTGTAAAAATCAGAGACATTTGTGCCAATGAAGTGAGATTGACTGAGTCACTCGGGAAGTATCTTTTACATGAAACTTTCAGCAATCGGCAGAAAAGTAGAATGTTATATGCTAATGAAATAATACAGCAATCTAATCAAAAGATGGCACGTCACACTGGAATTAACTTAGTTATACTGTTACATTTATTTTATAATAATTTGTTGCCAAATTTCCTTTGGTATATAGTAATTAAATTTAAATTTATAATCTCATATAAATTACTCAATTCTCTCACCAGTAACTTATTCCTAATAACTTAATTTATGATCAAATTTAAATAGTTAAATGTATTATTTTGGTTGTATATAAAACTTTCTTTATGTTTAATGCATATAACTTGGCCTTTTCACTCTTCACTCTTGCAGTCTATTTGATTTTTCGTTTGGAAATTTCAAAACCATAATTTTGGCAAAAGCTACCTACTTCTAATTTTTGCCAAAACCATAATTTCGAGGTCGCAAATGAAAAACCAAACACTTACCCTATTGGTCTCTTTGATTTTTGCTAATTTTACTTCCTTTTTGGTAGTCGTGCCGTAGCTTATACGTTCCCAACCGTGCAAAGTCTAGATAAGTTTTACTTTATCGCTTCTGATAAATGTCAATGCAGAATGCTTGTCATGTCTGTTTCACCTTCATTGCCATTTCTTGTATTTAACCTTGACCCGGCAAACGTTTCTATGGGGTTGGAAAATGAGACTTTCTCGTCAATTGTCATGCTATGTTGAGCCGTTCATATTGTGCATCGGGTAGTCATCTATGTGGCCTGAAAGAATATTGGATGCCTCACCACCGCGTGGAAATTAAAACTACTAACTCAATTTCCGTTGTTACATATATGGCGAAGTGTCACTAATGCAAATATGCAATGGAAATCATACATTATATTTAATTATTTCATGTCGTGCGTCCTACGAATTATATAAATTAACTATTTATTATTATTATGAATATCTAGCTAAAAGTTTTATTTAATACAAAATAAATTAATATAATTATAATTATAATATTTAAAAATATAATAAAAGACATATTCAATTAAAAGTTTTATTAATGAAAGAATTATTATATTTATTTTAATATTTTAATTAATTAAGTTTATTAGAATACGAAATAATTTTATAATTAGTACTCTTTATTTTTTAATTTCAAAAAATAGTGTTAAAATCAATCTTATTAATTTTTGGTTTAAATAAATTTTTTATTTTTATAAATGCTGTGAATATTGGTTTTGATCTCTATACAAAAATTTAGTTTAGATCCAAACATTTTCAAAAATATTTGGCATTGATCTCTATAAAAATTTTGTTTTGATGTAGATCCAAACATTTCAAAAAATATTTAGTTTTAGTCCTTGAAAAATTATAATAATTTGGTTTTAGGAAGCTTAATTTCTAAGGGACTTAAACCAAATTATTTAATTTATTAGAGACTTAAAATAAATATATTACTTTGATACAACGACCAAAAACTAAACAAAATAATGGTAGGGAGTTAAACCAATTTTTTTAAAAAAATATTTGAATCTAAACTAAAATTTATTTTTTATAGGGTTCTATAGGAATCAAAACTAAAATTCGCAATATTTTCAGAGACCAAAATTATATTTAAGTCTTAATATTTTTATAAAAATTTTTTCCTTAAAAACATCAATGTCAAATAAGATTTAGTGTGTTAACTTATATATATATATATATATATATATATATATATATATATATATATATATATATATATAAATGAGTTTAATTATTTTGCACTGATAGTATAACAAAGTTTTATACTATCATATAATTCTGACAGTATAAAAGAGTTTTACACTGTCATCCAATCACATGATTGTATTTGTAAGACTTTCAAAGTAGTGGGTGGTTGAATCAAATATTTTTACTGATATGACAATATATAATTGGATGTCTGTATAAAAGCTTTTTACACTATATATATATATATATATATATATATATATATATATATATGAGTATACTTTAATCATCATTTTAAAAAATAAAAAATGAATAAATACAGAAGCTGAAAGGAAAAGGTCAAAATGAAATAAATTAAATAAATATAATTAATGGTAATTAAAATATCTTTATGAGAAATATCACATATAATGGAAGTACATTAATGGAACAAACAAAAATTAAAGAAAAATTATAGTTTAAAAGGATTTGAAATTTTCAAATGAGAAAAAAAGTGTAGAATGGACTGTTTATATTTAGTATTTATTATTCCGAATATTTTATTTAAATATAATTTATTAATTTATTTTTAGTACATTCTAATTCAAGTAATTTATTTTTAGTGTAAAATAAATTAATAACAAGACTCATATTTAAATTTTCATGATTATGTGATATCGTTTTGTTTAATTTGTTTGTAATAATATTTTGATGCACTTTCTCAATTTATATAAATATCAATATGATAATGAAAAAAATTTATAATTTTTATTCGACTTACTTTGAAAAACTGATTCCAGTCTCAAATGTTAATGGTATAATGATGATTTTTTCTTAAAATTTTCGTTAAAATTATTTGCATTTTAAACTATCATTAATCTTTTCAATCAATATAATCTTTGAAAAATTTAGGAAATAAAAAATTAAAAAATATAAATGATGAAGGGTCAAGAAAATTATGAAGAGTGGAGGAATGAAAAGTTAAAATGAAAAATGAAACTATAAAAAAATAAAAAGAGTTACATTTTAAGAAGAGTGTCATGTAGTAACTTGATGGAAATTGAGAATTTTTAGTCGCCACCAACCCCTATTTCAGTCAATTTATGGACTATGGTCCATTAACAGTGATAAAATGTTAATGGTATGAAAAGTCTCAGTGAATTGTCTATAAAGGTAATATTTCAGTCTTCTATTCTATGTGTATGTGCATGAATGTGTGACTTAATAGTTTGATTTGTTGCTTATGGTATAAAGTCATTGCTAGAGCTTGACCTTGACTACTTGTTTTTGGTTTGTCACCTATATTATTACTTCGAGAAGAATTTGGTACATGCACATGCCCATGATTTTGTGATAGGTTGATTTATTGCTTCGTTCTTTGCTAAAAGACTAACCGCTCGTTTGTTTCGGGAGAAAGAGAGAGGAAAGAGGCAATGTGGAAAGAAAATTAGTGAATTATTGGATTTTCCTTTTATTTGGTTATCAAAGAAAAGTGAGGGAGACCAAAAAACAAGTATGGAACCCGCGTGATCGGTATTCTGCACTAGGGGTGTTCATGACTGACCGTACCTACTCGCTAATCCGTCTCTACTGTTGGGCCAAGTTCGGGTTATGAAAATTGACCTGTTATATTTTTTGGATCGTGTTGAATTAAATCTTGGGTTAGCGCGCTGTCAAATTAAATAGTTATTTAAAAGTTTTATTTTTAAAAAAAAATTAGTGATAAATTATAATATTTTTGTATTTTAATCAATATATTTTACATAATATGATACTATTTTTATCTTGATATAATTTGTTTTGAAATATATATTGTAAAATATTTTTTGAATTTGTTTTTTACTTCTAGAATTTTATTATTTCACTATATATAATGTCTAAATCTTTATATGTTATATAAATGCCGGGTTGACCCGGTATAACCCGATCATTAATCGGGTTGTGTTCGGATTCGTGTTCAAAGAAATAACCCAATCTTAAAATAGGGTCAAGTTCAGGTCTGACTTAACTCAACCTAACCCGTCCTTTGTACACCCCTATTTTGCACTCCACAACGAAGAAAAGGGGAACGTATAGTGTGAAAAGTAGTAATTGACCATTATACCCCACGTAGAATGACAAAGTTTTAAAAACCCCGCGATCAATTTTCTGTATTTTTTTATTTTAGAAAAATTTATATTATATTGTATAATTTTTGCGGTGACGTGGAAAAGAAAAGAAAGACAAATTACAAAAGAATATTATATTTTATAATTAAAATATTAATAAATAAAATTTAATAATTAATATTTATGTTAAATTTAAAAAAAATTAAAATTAATTAAGAATAAAACTTTTACAGATTATTATCATAAAAACAAGTGTATCATTTTACCTTATTATCATTTATTTTATTATATATTTCAATATGACTCTCATTTTCTTCTACTTTTTTTTCATTTAAATATAAAAAAAATATTTTTCTCTTTTTTTATATTTTTTATTTTTTTATTTTCTCTTTTCATCCAAACAAACTATAAAAGTCATTACTACTCCACTTGAATTTGGCTACTATTTTTGTCTTGTGGCCTTTTCAACATAATAAATGTTAGGAAAATTATTTTACCTGAGGCATTATATCAATTTATCTATCATTCATTATTAAAAATGATAAATTTTTTGTTTTAATTTTTTTTTATTTTTAATTGTGAATCATGGATAAATTGACCTTGTATTCCAAAATTTAGATAAATGAGTTCACCTAATATTATTTATTTGGGATATGGAGAATAGAAGGCCAGAATTCCTTGTGCTATGTAGAGTTGCAGTGACTGAACCAGTTGGTATTGCAACATAGATGAGTCATTTACTCATTTATGTGGGTGGCGCGACTGATAACGGACTTGTGCCAGGGTGAAGACGACGGTCGCAGGCTCACGGCGGATAGTGGTCCAGCAAGCAGTGACATTGGATGGAGAACGCGGTGGTGTTTCACGGGTACAATGGACTTCTCTGGCTTATTAACATATTTTATTTTTCTTTTGCAGGATTATTATTAATCCTAATCTGATTCATTAATACTGTCTTTAAGTTTTAATGACAAGGTTAGACTTATTTCATGTGGAGCCCAACTTGCACACATGTCTTATACTCATTTGATACACATCATTGCTTCATATGAGCACGCACCTATTTTGCTAGTTTTATCAAAAACATTGCCTTCATTATACTCATTCTCTAGTTCCCTTCAGCAATCCTTATTAGTTTCTTGTACTCTTACTAGCTCAAGAGTAGAGTTAATAAAAAATGATTGTTATATCATAGGGAGTATTAATCGTAAAAAACTTTCTGTACCAAGTTATTAACTTATGATAGCAAAATATTTTTAAACTCAGTATTTAGCACGCCTTAACTATATTGATAAGTATCTCATTTTTATTAAGTAATTTATTTAATTTAATTCTTTAATTTCAGTGTTTTTGATATTAATCATTTGGAGATAATTTTAATTCTGTTAATATATTATTTATGTTATTTCATTTAAATTTTCCAACATGTTACATCGGAATTAACTTAAATTTATGTGGTTAACTTAGTTTTATAATAACTTATGATAGAATTTAAATAGTTGAATGTGCTATTTGATAGTATATAATTTTTCTCCTAATATTTTGAAATTAATTTCAATTTGAACCTAAAATTTTTTTTACATTAATTTAGTTTTAACATTTTAAATTTTAACATCAAATTCATTATTCTATCAAATAATCAGTACCTTATTATTTCCAATATTATGTGGGGTTTTACAATTTCATTTTTGCTAATATGAGTGTCAAGGGAACAAAAAAATCAAGGTTTATCGATATTAATACTTAGAGATGTAGATGTGAAAATATCAATTTTTAATTTATTTATTTTTTATTTTTAAATTGATGAGATGAAAATGTCTCTCTTTATCAGTTAAATAAGACAAATAAGTAATATAATAATAAATTCATGTGTAACTAGAATGAATTGAAATTGAAGTAACTAATAATTTAAAAGAATGATAGAAATGATATCAAAATTAAAAATATTAAGATTAAATTTATATAAAAAAATTTAAAAATTAAATTGATATCAATTTTAAAATATTAAAATTATCTTTTTTATTAGACTAAAAAATATTTACTCAAATTTATTTACGTTTATGTTTAATGCATAAAATTGTGCCTTTTTCACTCTTCAGTCTTGGTCCCTCTGATTTTTCTCTAATTTTATTTACTTGTCAGTAGTCATGGCCTGGTTTATACTTTTCCAACCGCGCGAAGTCTGTGTAAGTTTTAATTTATTGCCTCTGTTAAATGTCAATGCTTGTCTGCTTCACCTTAATTTATTGCCTCTGTTAAATGTCAATTGCTGGAGTTTACACTCTATCCAATCCAACGGGGAATTGATACGGTGCCTTAAAAAAAAATAATCCCTTGACCATTTTCCTTTCGTGTATTGTATGTAGACCCGACAAACGTTCCAACGGGATTGGAAAATGAGATTTTCCATGGACGAGTTGATATTGTTGCATCGGGGAGTCATTTAGGCGAGCGGAAAGAATATTGTGTACCTAACCACCGCGTGGCAACGAAAAATCGAAAAATGTAGAGTAAACCCTGCTTATCAATTTTCATACAGAGTAAATTAATTCTTAATAAAAATAAATTAATAAAATAATTTTTAATATTTTGAAATATTAAATAAAATAGTATTTAATAAAAATAAATTAATAAATTAACTTTTAATTTTTTAAAATATTAAATAATTTAATTCTTTTATTAAATGTTTTAATTAAATATTATAATATGATTCATTAACTAATTGATGTGATATCATTATTTTTTATTATACTATTTTAATCACTTTTATTTATTAAAATGAAATTATTTTAACAAAAGTTTTTTGAATATACTAAATTTTATGTTATGATATGATACAAATATAAGAGATTTTGCTAAAATAATAGCATTTTGATAAATGAAAATGAGTAGGATGATATGATAAACGATAATGGTGATATGTCAACTATTTAATGGGCCATGTCACCATATTTAATAAAAAGACTTGATAGAAAAATTAAATTATCTAATATTTTAAATGATTAAATATCAATTTATCAATTTATTTATGTTAGAAATTAATTTAACTTGTATGAAAATCGATACAACCACTTTAGAGTTTACCCAAAAATTTAATAGTTACTTGCTCAATTTCCATGAAACTAAGATAATTTACGGAGCAGTCGGCACCATCTTGTCAATTTCCAACCAGATGTATATGACTTCTTCGGAATGGCAGTCTGTACCATCAGTAGCTATTTTATCCTTTATAATTTTTATGGGTTATATAAATTAAATATTTGTTATAAATGCATATTTGGTTTAAATTTTTATATAATGTAAAATAAATTAATATAAATGTAATTATAATATTTTAAATAACTAGAAGACAGATTTTTTAATTTTTATAATTATTTGACTAATTTTTTTATTTGAAATAATATTTATATGTTTTCTTAACTATATATATACATAAAAAGTGAAAGATTATTATGTTCATTTTAATGTTTTAAGTTAATTTTTTCACAATATGAAAACTTTTATAATTAATATTCTTTATTTTTAAAGTTTACAAAATAGTGTTAAACTCAATCTTATAAGTAATTTTATAACTTTTTTTTAAAGATACAAAGTACTGAACAATATTTAAAATTTTCATGTTAACTTATATATTTGCCAAAAAAAAAAGTATATATCGTATAATATTAAAAATGAGTACATTTTTATTGTTGTTTAAAAAATAAAAAATAAAAAATTGAAATAGATATAGGAGATTAAAAGTTAAGAAAAACATATTGCAAAAAATGAAAGGTCAAAATAAAATAAATTAAATAAACATAATTATTATTAATTAAAATATGTTCATGAGAAATATTACATGGTAATTATAATAGAAGAACACTAGTAGAAACTAAAGAACAAGTATAGCTTAAAAGGATTTGAAAATTTAAAATTAAGAAAAAAAAAAGGTGTAGCATGGATGGTTTAAGCTTAGTATTTATTATTTTTGAATAGTGTATTTAATGGATAAATATTTTGTGTATATTTCTAATATAAGTGATTTATTTTTAGTGTAAGATAAATTAATCAAAACATACTTATAGTTTTATAAAGTGTAATAATTAAGAAGGCTCATATTTAAAATTTAATAACTATGTGACATCATCATTTTGTTTAGTAAAATATATTATCATGTTGTGAATAAAATTAAAATAAAAATATCAAGAAGTCAAGATAGGAAAAAAAATATATTAACTCAGAATATTTAATTTTTCAGGAACTAACCATATAGTTTCTTTCTTGTTCACGTGTTCACATAAAAAATAAGCTTTTATATAGAACTCCAAAATCAATTAGGCGAGGAGGTGCGCCATTATGTAAAATGGTTACACCTTCATTAGCCATACTACAAGTTATAACTATCAGCCCCTACTAGCGTGACCATTAATATATACCTAATCAATATAACCATCCCACACATGCAAATATGCATGTTTATAACACTTCAATTGTATAAATACTTAGACGAGCTACAATAAACATTATGCTCATAAAAAATATTTTAAGAGAATGCAATATTTTTTACTGGATGAAAATAATGTATTAATTAAAAACGAATAAGATTCTTCTGTACCAGGGGAAAAAAAAGAAAGAAAAGATTCTTCAAAAGCAAATATGTTTCGAAAGTATTTTTTTTCAAAAGAAAAGTAAGAAAGTAAATAGTGTACTTGTTTTAGGGTTTAAAAGCTTAAAATCACGTCTAAAACACCTAAAAACACGTTGAAAAGAATAGTTTGATGTCGGTAAAAATTAGATATTTTGGACCCATGCAATGCACGGGATAAAAAGCTTTTGATAAATGTTAAAAGACTTCTGTAAAATTTTTAGCAAATATAAAAGCTTTATAATAAATAAATTGTAGATAAAAATTACATAATTTGATCTTAAACTAACAAAATTATTGATAAATATAAAATTTAGTATATGATTTCATTACAGTTTTAATAAGTCAAAAAATAAAGTCTAATATAAAAAATAATAAAAATTAAAAGTAAGAAAATAGTAAAATAAATTCTTTATATTTGATATTTCATTAAAAATTTAAATTTCTTGCAAGACACTAAATTGATATAAATATAAAAATTAAAAATTATATAATAATAAACTATTAAATAAAAATACATAAAATTATCTACTTTCAATTTTTATCAAACAACTCAAAAAAAGTTCATTTTTTCTCCTTCCCTATTTTTCAACATTCCAATAAATTAATTTTAGAGATAAAATTGTATAAAGTATTCTATACAACAATTAATTATTTAAATAAAACAAACAATTAATTATTAAAAGTATAATTTATTTTATAAAAATATATATTTCTAATTTTTAAGAGATGATTGAAAATACTTTAAATCAATATATATATATATATATATTCATGTACTTTATTACAAATAGAAAGGTTGAGTTATATATTTACTATAGCCTATTATTTATCATTTGTTTCAAAGTTAGGAATTTGAATAAACCCTATATGCATATTAATTAATTCTTAAAAAATTGGCTATATGAAAACTAAATGAAGGAATTCTTTGAAGAATATATATTATAAGAATTCTTTTTTCAAAACTTGATTTTCAATATACAAAAGAAAAAAATTTGCTTGCTATAAAAATAAAATTCATGTAAAATTTATTTCAAACTAAAAAAAAAAAAAAAGAATAAACAAACACATATCATTCTGCTACTACTTAATAGAAAATATAAAGAAATGCATTTTTTTACCAAAATACATTCTTTTAGGATAAATTGAAAATAAAGAATAAACAAATACAAATATCATTCCATTACTTACATTTATATAGGGGGCATATCACATGGGAGGAGTGGTTTATTATGAGAGTAAAAGGAGCAAATTTAAGCTATATAACCATGTATAGATAGTCAAGATTTAAAGTTATTTAAAGATTATATAATTACCTAAAAAAATCATATGATTTTATGTTTTAATCTTGATCATTCGTACTAAATACAATAATCAAAATTTACTCCTCTTACTCTCATAAATAACCACTTCTCTCACTTAATCCTCATATATATATATATAAAAGAAAAGTAAATAGAAAAACTATTCTAAATTTATTATCGTGATCCGCAAAAAAACTATACTTTGGAGCTCTTTTTTTAACTGAAAGAAAGGAAAATAGAACAAAGATAACAATAAAAAAGTTCACAAGCTTGTAGAGTAGCCCGCAACATAATAGCAAAGTATAATAAAAAATCTTCTTCACAAAATCAAACCAGCATCCATTCTGTAGAAAAATTGAAAAAAAAAAGCCAAAAATCCCAAAACTCAAATTCTTAAAGCCTAAAACAACACCAAACCATATAAATAAAAACATAAATTCAATTATAGGAGCAAAAGCTGTGACACAAACTCAGTTCATATGGTTGTGGTTATAGATATAGGAAGAAGTAGTGGAACAAATCGTCATTTTCTTGTTATTAACCGCAAGAGCTCCTAATATTCCATCTATTGGCTATATAAGAACAACTTTGATGATAACATCTAGTATAAAATAGAAAAAGTGAAGTAGCCATTGTAGAAAGAAGGAGATTCTCAGTTTTTGATAAAAGAGAAAAATATATGAAAGGACAAATACATAAAAAAAAAATGAAAGCTTAAAGATAAAATTAATAATATTTCTACTACTTTTTAATTTCTAATGATTTATCTCAATAAATTATCATTGGCCATAATGTTTGAAAAATTAAAGATATATAATGTTTTCCAAAGACATGCTTGTGTAAATGTCCATGTCAAGAATGAAAATCACTTCGCAAAAATAAAAGACAACAAAATATTATTCCATAAATGGACGATATTCTAATTTTGGGAAAATAAAAAAAGAAACAATATAGTTGAGTAATTCTTAAATAATAAATAAATATATAAAAATGTGGGAGAGAAATTTGACTTATTGACTAATTATGTGATGAAGTATTCATAGACGAATAATAATAAAAGTAATTGATTTTTAGAGAGACTAAAAATTGGCTTGTCATAACAAAAATAACAAAAAGATGAATAGTAAAAATTGATTGGATAAAATATATTGGTAACTA
The DNA here is from genome assembly GCA_031439585.1 of Pterocarpus macrocarpus. Lineage (NCBI taxonomy): Eukaryota > Viridiplantae > Streptophyta > Magnoliopsida > Fabales > Fabaceae > Pterocarpus > Pterocarpus macrocarpus. The sequence goes on along the minus strand of CM062520.1, from coordinate 65,123,089 downwards.
ATGCTAATAATTATCAACATTAATTTTCAATTTGAATTTTACATTATTTTTTAAAATATGAAATAATTGGCTAAGTAGTGAAAAAGTAGTGGAGTTAGTAACGGCTATATTAATATTCATTAAATTTGAAATTTTTATTTTAAATTAATTTAACAAACTTTTTGTGATCGAATTGAAATGAAACCACATAGAGATTTGAGTAGTGGTTCATTAAAGGAGAGTTAGTGGAAGAGAAAATCAAGAAATTGTAAGTTAATTTTTCAAACTAAAATTTTCCTTTTAATTATTTTAATAAATAGAAATTAAAAATATTTCCTTTAATAATAAATTTAAGAAAGTGGTGGGGTTAGAATGACATAAAACTGACACATGGCATAAGCTTCCATATTTTGAGTCTTGTTTATTAGTAGTATAGATTCCAACTGGTTGCTTTTCACCACTCCCTCCCCCCTTCTCTTCTTCGAACATTGGTTTAAGTTGAAGCAACTTTTCATTGCTTCTCCATTGTGTTAAAATCTACGTAGCATCCATACAAAACGGTTATCGTATTCGTACTCGATACGTATCGTTTTGGATACTTTATAGATATTTTTAAATATTTCTAATTATATTATACAAGTTTTTATTTTAGTGTTTTTTGGATTTTCATACATATATAAATGTAAATTTTATGATAATCTATAAGATAAATGTCTTTTTGCATGTTTATAAGAATTTATGCCAATTCTAAAGTCATTATTCCTCTCTTTTAATTTACGATAAATATTTTTATGTAAGTTTATATTAATTTTATATATTATACTAATTGTATCGTATCCTATAATTTATAAATATTATTGTATTCTCGTATCTGTTTCATATCATATTTGTATTTTATATCTATATCAGTGCTTCATAGGTTAAAATCTTGTTGGGTACACCTTAACATTGTTTACCTTTTCTCTGACTTATTGTTTCTCATTATAAATAATTATTTTATATACATATGATTTGGTGTTTATTTTAGTTGAACTTGTCTAATTATTATTTCCAATAATATTATGTAATTGATTATTTAATGCCTAAAATGTTATATTAAATTTGAAATAATAATAAAAATCATGAATTTTTTATTTAAAAAATAACAACATCATCAAAAAAAAAATAATTATTAGAATAATATTTATTCCATTTTTTAGACATTATTTTTAAAATAAATAAATTTGATATATTATCGAATTTTTGTTTTTCATTTTTTCAAATACAATTTTAAAAATACAATGTGACGAATCATAGTTTGAATATCAATTTAGAGAATTGTCCTCATTTAAATACTCATAGTACTTGAATAAAATTACCTCGATAGGAAGATACATATGAAAGATTAAAATAAAAAATGTAACTTTAAAAAAAGTTTAAATATATTTTTATTCCCTATAAAATTAGAGAATTTTGATTTTAGTCCTTAAGAATTTTTTTTTTTAATTTTCATCCAAATATTTCGAAAAATTTTGGTTTTGATTCCTACTATAGGGATTAAAAATATATTTAAGCTTTTAAAAAATATGCAACTGTAAAAATATAATCAATTACATAAATTAAAAGATGTTAAACACAAGAACAAATAGGCAAAGAAAAGTGCTAGCTATGAACAAACACAATTTATGCTCAAATAGAAATGGCGCTTTGGTTTAGATAAGAGAGTAATTTAATGAACGAAAGCTTCGACGTTGAACCGTTTATCTTTTGTTATTTGGCAACTGCCAAAACAATTATCACCATATGTTTTAGAATTTAATTTTGATATACTGTTAGTATTCAGTATAAATAAGTTTTATATTATCATATAATTATATATTTTTATTTGTAAAATTTTTTAGATAATGAGTGATTAAATTAAATACTTTTATTAATATAATAATATATGATTAAATTTCTGCATAATATATTTTTTAATATTGGTTGTGTATGGAAATTAAATTCTTTCTTTTATACGTAGTATTAGATACTTATTTAATGGATATGAGTCAAGTTATGTGACAAGATTTTGCAACAGAAAGCTATATCATCTAAGTATGGTACTTAAGTTTAGAGGATTTTTCCCATATATATATATATGTGTGTGTGTGTGTGCAAAAATTAGATATTTTAGTCCCAGACTCACTTGCAACTAGTAAAAAGTGCGATATATAGATTGATGCTTAATAGGACATTCTAATCCCTTCCCATATGGCACCTATTTAAACTTCCCCACATATCTAACAAAGAGAGAGATCCCTGATAGTAAGACACAACACTAAACCTCGTCTCTTCTTCAATTATGATAACTCATCGTTGGCTATCAATAGCAAAAACTCAAATTTCATCTAAACTCGATCTTCTCTCAAATTGTGATAACTCATAACTACTTTAGTTGCATTATTAGAGAGGTGATAAAGTTTAAGAATTTTGAAATATTAAGTTTAGAGCTCAATAGCAAAATAGGGAGTTTTTTTTTTTTTTTTTTGAATTCTATGTTTGAGGGTAATGGTGCCACATAATATGCAGTTACGATGTTCTAATCATGTAACCTATACATCATATTCTTTACCTATTTAAAATGAGTTAGGTATTAAAATGTCTAATTTTTGCAAGTATTAGGGGATTTTCAAACTAATTTATTTTTGTTAAAAATCAATTTGTCTATTAAAAATATTGTTGGAGGCTAATTTAGAAATATATATATATATATATAAAACAGGATTTTTTTTTTGATCAGGGGGATTGAGGGGCGGGGGGTGCTCATTAGCCACTACCAGGGCTGGCTCGAACGAGGGTGCAGCTCACCATGGGCCAAGGGTGCTGCCATCTGCGCACGCCCCATCTGCATAATGATAACAGGATTTGGAAAGGATGTCAGTCATGGATTTGGGCTGCGCTTTGTTGATTGAACATTTGGGCCTGCAAATGTTATCGTTATCTTTTCTACTCTTCTGGGTCTGCGTTTGTGCAGCGCAAAAGTCAGTCAATCAACGTTCTTCACTCCGTTGACCAAAAAAAAAAGAAACGTCGTTCACCGTGCTTTTTGCCGCCTTCTATTCTGCCCCTGTTGCTCTTCGTCTTCTTCCAGAACTCTTCGAAGACGCCCCCAAATCGGTGAAATTTGGAACTTGATTCTAGCTGTCAATTATTGAAAGGTACGTTCTTATGATTGCATTCTAGCGGCTCTGTAATAAACACTAGTTTTTAGTTATCCCCAAGTGGGGTGAATCAATTTACTCTCATCGGGGGAAAACAGAAAATTACCATATTCGAGTAATCTTATTTTTCCACGGAAAATGAAAATTAGATAGACTGAGAAGGAAAGGAAAAGTATCCACTGTGCTGAGGACTTCCTTATTCAAGGGGTGAAATTATTTTCTGGCAAACATATTCAGTGCAAACATTAATCGGTTTCCGTGTATTGTGTTATGATATTTGCACATTCAACTTTGGAAGCTTATTCTAGATTTATTATAAATTATTCTAGTTGTGGTAGTAATTCTGATTTAGAACTTTCATCTATTGAGGCCCAAAGCCGACTGTGTAATAGCTACTCCATGACCATGCTGAGCTGAGTGTGATGCATCGGTAGAGAGGCTTGTATAAGTGTGTCTCCTCAAATTCTCCCTAGTAGCTTCTGGTATCCGCTTTTGTGAATGTTATTGATATATGATTGATAATAATAGAAGCAAACTGAGAGGCTTAGTTAAAGAAAATATTTAAATCGTGCCAATGTTTCAAGAATCACCAATTAGGAATTGATCTAAGTTTTGATATATTATATAATTGACTAGTTCAAGTTTCAACAACCTGAAATTGATCATGAGGAATCTGGCTATCTAAGTCTGGTTGAGTTCAAACAGAGACAACTACGAAGGAAAGAAACATCTACTGGCATTAAGTGATATCAATAATGGTGTATAGTGGCACTTCTTCATTCTGTATTTTGTGGTTGTAATGCAGTTAGCCACCACTGCTCCCTCCTGAAGGAAAGAAACTTTTGATTAAATTAAGCTCCCTAGTGACATCAGCCATACTCATTCTTTCTTTTGGGGATTCTATAGAACAAGCAAGTCCAATCCTAAAAAGTGAAAGTAAACATTTCACTAAATTAGGATGCATAAGGGCTAGGTCCTCATTGTCAGCAGCTGGTTCTGATTCGTTGGAGAGAATAGTCCGGTCCACAACCTGCATGAGGTTATTTGGAATTGAAGTTTTCACATAGTTATGGAGATTATCATCATCTTTAAACATTTCATCAGTAGGTCTCTTTCCAGTTAACATTTCCAAAACAAGAATTCCAAAGCTATACATGTCGCCTTCTATTGACACCTCCAAACCCATTCCATACTCTGAAATATAACGCATATTGGTTAATATCGAAAGCAATGATCAAAGTGTTAACACAAAAAGCCCAATAACAAAAGGTAGAGTTTACAAGACTCATAATCTTATACCTGGGGGAGCATAACCAATTGTCCCCTTTAGTCCAATTGTGCTGGTTTGCTTTGGAGAGAATTCAATAGTTGAGAGCAACCTTGCTAAGCCAAAATCACTCACATGAGCTACCATGCAATCATCAAGAAGAACGTTGCTTGGCTTCAAATCACAATGAATTACAGCTTGCTCGCATTCATAGTGAAGATAGTGAAATGCAGAAGCAATATCTATAATAATATTTAATCTTTGATCAAGGTCCAATGGTATAGGCTTATATGCAATATCTCTTTCTGGATGCAACCATTTTTCTAAGCTTCCATTTGTCATGTACTCAAAAACCAAAGCTTTGAATTCTTGGCCTTTGTAATCTGTACTAGAGCAGCATGTTAAAATCTTAACCAGATTACGATGCTTAATATTTTTTAATGCATCACATTCAGCAATAAAACTCTTGTGAGCTCCCTTCTTTTGAAGGTTCAGGACCTTTATGGCAACAACTCTATCTTCTGATTCAAGAGTTCCTTGATACACAGAGGCAAAACTTCCAGATCCTATCAAGTTTCTATTCGAGAACCCACCAGTTCCATTGTGTAGGATTTGGTATGAAAGCTTAGCCAGCTGGTCAATTGTTGATGAATCAGAAGATGCTTTCATCTTGTTTCTTTTCCTCATCCAGTAGATAGTTAGAGTCAATAGCAGTATGAGAAGCAAAGCAACCACACAAACGATCACAGCTATAAGCTTGGAATTGTAGTGCTTTGCGTGTTTTCTACCTTTGACAAGGCATGGTGGTAGATGTAGCTCTGAAATGCCTCCACAGAGCTTACTATTTCCAATTAATGCTAACCCACTTGCATTTTGAAAGATACCTCCTGATGGTACCTCTGCATCCAACATGTTAAAGGAAACATTCAAGTATTCTAAAGCAGAAATATTTTGCAGACCATCAGGAATTGACCCAGACAAGTGATTTTGTGACAGGTCTAAATGTTGTAGACCTTTTAGTGAAGCCAAAGAGGATGGTATGAGTCCCTGGAAGGAATTTCGTTGTAAATTAAGGTACTCTAAGCTTATGCATTCTCCAATGGTTCCAGGAATGTCACCGGACAAATGATTTTCAGAGACATCTAGCTTGGCAATATTTTTTAACCTGCCCACTTCATTTGGTAGATTGCCACTCAATGAGTTTTGTGACAAGTCTAGCTCGCTTGTTAAAGACCAAAGACTAAAAACCTCAAAGGGTATGGCTCCTGTAAGATTGTTTTGGGAAAGGTCTAGGTGTTGCAACTGTTTGCAGTTTTCTATACTTGGGGGAATATTTCCTTCTAGCATGTTTTGTGATAAATCCAAATAAAACAATTGGCTGAAGTTGCCTATGAAGGATGGTACATTTCCTGACAGCTTGTTTCCGCCCAAAGATAATTCTTGCATATTCTGAAATTTCCGAAAAGTAGCTGGAATAATCCCTTCAAAATGATTGTATTCCATGGCCAAGAGAATTAATCTATTTAGGTTTCCTAATTCTGTAGGAAGTTTTCCGTACATCTGATTAGCACCAAGATACAGTTCACTAAGTTGGACGGTCAAATTGCCCAGAGAGTTTGGTAAACAACCACTGAAACTATTGTTAGATATATCAATCACGTCCAACTTGCTACAGTTTGTCAATGATTGTAAAAACTCCATGTCCTTAATTGGATTCACCCCTAGACTGTTACCAGACATACCTAGAAACCACAGATCTTGCAGCTTCCCTAGATTTGGAACTTGGCCCACGAAATAGTTTCGAAAAATATCAAATGCTTGAAGGAAAGATGCATTTGTGATGGAAATTGGGATTAGACCTGACATTTGATTCAAACCAATGTCAAATTCTTGGAGATTGGGGAGTGTGAGGAACATTTTGGGTGGAAGATATCCTTTAAATTGATTGTCTGCAGTTGAAATTAGTATGAGTGATGACATATTGTAAAGACAAGAAGGAAGTGTACCAGATAGTTTGTTGCTAGTCACTGCAATCCATGTCAAGTTTTTCAAGCAGCATACTTCTCGTGGCATAGTTCCCTCCAAGTTATTGTAACCGAAAGAAAGAACAGTAATGGATGAAACATTCCCTATGGATGGAGGGATTGGTCCTGTTAAATTGTTTCTCCCAAGTTTCAATAGTTGAAGCTTCCCAAGAAAGCCAATGTCCACTGGAATTTTGCCAACCAGATTGTTCCCATCCAAGTGTAAGCCTTTGAGTTCATAGCAACTTGTCAAGTTTGTGGGAATTTCCCCGGCCAACGAGTTATTGGTGAGAGAGAGTTGCTGCAGTTGTAACAATCGACCCAATTCTTGTGGAATATCTCCATAGAAGCTGTTGTTTCCGAGGTTGAGGTTTTTCAGAAAGGAGAGATTGCCAACATGAGGAGATATGGATCCATGCAACTGGTATCCTTGTAGGTTCAACCCTATAACTCTTTGATGCATATGGTTGCATGTGATTCCATGCCAGTTGCAAAAGTGGGTAGAACTATTCCAAGAGACCAATATTCCATAAGGGTCATTGGATAGTGATTCCTTGAACTTGAGCAACGCCATATGGTCGGTCTCGTTGCCTGATGCAAAGGCAGTTGTTTTGGAGCCAGACCACACTGAGTTCAAAATGAAGAGTAGAATGAGGTGAAAATATGTAGACCAAAATGCTGGCAATACGAGAGAAAAAGGCTTCATTTGGAACAGGAGATTGCTAGATGGTGGAATTAACTTCTTTTGTTAGATAACTGTGTAGGAGTTTGATAATTTGGTGGGAACGAAAAAGAAGCACATTCCTTCCCTCCGACACTAGATGGATATTAATACAAGTGGCATCATATACTGTGAAGTCTGTGTTATCTTCGATTTGTATGTTAGTAACCAAAGGTCAAGTTAATAAATATAAACAATTGTAGATAGTTTCTTAAGAAACGGTGATATTTAACCCAAAAACCCTCAATAATTTTTCTGGGGCTCGTAAAGAAACCCGCCTAACAATAGATCAAAGTATAATATCAAAAATTGCCTAATGAGATTGCTTTAAATGTTGATCGCTTTCATCTTTGGTATATAATCATGGAAGCTAAGTTTAGTGACTGCTAACCCCGAAACTATGGTAATATTTCAATCAATTATTAGTCAAGTAACAGTAATGATTATTATTATTAGAGTTTAGGGCTTAAGTTTAGTGAGAGTAGTTCAGGTAATATTTCCGTCCATTACATTAATTTAAAGAACAATTCTCCATAAAATTTCTTAATATTTATCTTTCTTGCTCAAAGTTATACATCTGACTTGAAGTCCTTTTTTTTATTTTTTTATGTGGACCTGACTTAAAGTCTTTAATTAAATGTTTTGAGGAGCAATTAACTATCAATAAAGATTAGTCATTTATTTATCATTGAATGGATCCGGTAAGTTTTTATTATTATACGTGCCCTTGTTTATATTTTAATATTTTGTGCTTCATTCTATGTATATTTTGTATGAGAAATGTTTTTCGAATTTATAATTTACACTTTTTTTTGGACATTTAGAGATCGATATAAAACTAATTGAAAATTTTAGTTATTTCTGATAAAGATGGGGGACATGATATGATAATTGTTAATATATGTAAAATTCTTTTACCGTGCTTTCTAGTTATTAATACAAGATTTCCTATATTTTTCTATAGACAGATTTAGCGGAAATATGACAGAAATTTCCGATTTGTATGTTAGTAACCAAAGGTCAAGTTAATAAATATAAACAATGGTAGATAGTTTCTTAAGAAACGGTGATATTTAACCCAAAAACCCTCAATAATTTTTCTGGGGCTCGTAAAGAATCCCGCCTAACAATAGATCAAAGTATAATATCAAAAATTGCCTAATGAGATTGCTTTAAATGTTGATCGCTTTCATCTTTGGTATATAATCATGGAAGCTAAGTTTAGTGACTGCTAACCCCGAAACTATGGTAATATTTCAATCAATTATTAGTCAAGTAACAGTAATGATTATTATTATTAGAGTTTAGGGTTTAAGTTTAGTGAGAGTAGTTCAGGTAATATTTCCGTCCATTACATTAATTTAAAGAACAATTCTCCAAAAAATTTCTTAATATTTATCTTTCTTGCTCAAAGTTATACATCTGACTTGAAGTCCTTTTTTTTATTTTTTTATGTGGACCTGACTTAAAGTCTTTAATTAAATGTTTTGAGAAGCAATTAACTATCAATAAAGATTAATCATTTATTTATCATTGAACGGATCCGGTAAGTTTTTATTATTATACGTGCCCTTGTTTATATTTTAATATTTTGTGCTTCATTCTATGTATATTTTGTATGAGAAATGTTTTTCGAATTTATAATTTACACTTTTTTTTGGACATTTAGAGATCGATATAAAACTAATTGAAAATTTTAGTTATTTCTGATAAAGATGGGGGACATGATATGATAATTGTTAATATATGTAAAATTCTTTTACCGTGCTTTCTAGTTATTAATACAAGATTTCCTATATTTTTCTATAGACAGATTTAGCGGAAATATGACAGAAATTTCCAGTCATTTATACGTAATTCACCAAATGATTTAATGGTATATATAAGAATGATGTTCAAATAACAGTCCTCATTTTATATTGTTTGAAAGTCATGCACAATTGAAGAACTAATTTGGGAATGTGACTAATTGTTTTTTTATTGGTATTTGTTGTGACAGTAGCACTTCAAATTTATTTTGGATCTAACAAAAAGTGTTTTTATAAACAAGTAGAAATATCACAAGACGTATTTTTCTATAATTTCTTTGGAAAAAAAAAACATAGATTGACAATCCTCTATGCAAGGATAATTTGTATTTGAGCTAGGTGCGTTCAAAGACTTATTAAAATAGAAAAATGCACAGGATTGAAGGGATGAAGAAAGGTGAGAAGCACACCTTGAAACAAAGGAAGAGCGAAGAAAAAACAAACGAAGAAAAGAGGAAGCTTATCGAGGAACAAAGGAAGAAAGAAAGAAGTATAATCCATCCTCTAAACTAAACCCATTACTCTGAAGTAGCTTCTTCGTTTTTTCTTTTTTTTGAATAATATTATTTGTATTCAGTTCATTTAGAATATTGTGTCAATTTATTTATTATTTATTATTCAAAATAATGAGCTTTTTATTTTAATTTTTTTTATTATTTTTAATGATAGATGATAAATCATTTAATATAATATCCAGGTGAAATGAATATATATATATATTGCTCGGTTGAAATTTGCACATTTAAGAGGAAACTTCACAAATAGATATATGAAACTTAGACCGTTTCACGGGTTAGTCGTTATAGATTGCGATGAAGCGCGTCTAACCACTAGAAGAAGACAAGAAGTTAATAATATGAAAATTGGAAATTTCCAGTTACCTCCAGCGCCTAATTGAGTCTATTATTTGTCCGCTACCAATAATGAAATGCTATTATTATGAGGAGTCTTTGAAGAATAGTCCACCGAAGGTAATCTTTCAGTCTATTATATATTTATATTATTATATTATGAACGAATTTCGTGTGTGGACACGAATATGCGACTTGTTTAGTTTTAATTTATTGCTTTCGAGATGACTTGACTACTGTTTTTTTACACGAATATGTACACGAAGGTAGGGTACTAGGGTCTGTTTGTTTTTTTAAGAATTTCGTAAGAAAAATAATAAAAATAATAAAAGATAGATTTTATGGTACCCTCCTTCTTAGAAAAGGGATTTGAAATCTTTTTTAGGTGTATCAATTATATTAATTTAATTCAAATCAGATTCTTAAGTGGCATACTTTTATTTTTAGCAAAATTAACCTTTTAATATTTCATTTTATAATTTAATGCTTGCAATTAATTAAACAACTAATTGATAAATATGATTAAGACTAACTTTTGAATTAAAAATAAATTTTCTAATAACAAAAATTAAAACAAATAACAAATTTGTGGCCTATGTTCGTTCCCAATTTTGGTGCCGAGAACCCTAGTTCTTCCTATTCATCTGTCACAGCTATCATTGCAATACTTACATCCCCATTCTAATAAAAGGCTATTAAGATGTTAGTAGAGGCGTGGAATCGTTCATATGTACCATCTGGACTTTCTGTGTCCTTGTATTTATTTGAAAGTATTTAAAAAAAAAATTGATTTCTGGGATTGTTCCCACTGCACGTCGATGCACATGCACCATTTTTGGACTATCTATGTCCTTGTATCTGAGTAACAGATATTTTGAAATTATTAAAAAATAAATCCAATTTCTGGGATTGTTCCCATTGCACAGCAATGCACTGCTGCAGACTTGAGTTGTCTTTGGTATTCAAAGTTCAAACCATTGATACCTTTTCCGGCATTGGATCAAATTCAATAGTGTATCAAAGTGAATTATACTCTGTTGAGTACTATGAAACAATGGTCCTATAAAGATTCTTTGTTAGAATGGAGATGGGGAATGGGTAGATAAACTTAGAGGAGTTCTATAAAGATTTTTTATAATTTGTTTTAATTTTTGTTGTTAGAGAATTTGATTTTTAATATAAAAATTTAATCTTAACCATATTTATCAATTAGTTCTATAATTAATTGTAAGAATTAAATTATAAAATAAAATATTAAAAGGTTAATTTTGCTAAAAATAAAATTATGTCATCTAAGAGTAAGATTTGGATTAAATTGATATAACTATCAATTTATAATTGGTACATTTATTAAGAGTTTCAAAGCCATTATAAAAGGGAGAGTTCTATAGAATCCACCATAACAAAATTCTATTTTCTATTTTCTATTTTCTATTTTTACTATTTTCTTTACAAAATTCTGAAAATAGAAAATATGGAAAATGAAAAAAAGAAAAAACTAAACAGGCTCTTACTGTTCTTTGGGGAGTGGAAGTTCATACGCAATTTGAAAGTGTTAGCTCCCTAATGATTTTTATTATGATGATTATAACTATATAATAATCCAATGACTTGATATCAGCCCAAAAAAAAAAAAAGACAATATTCTGTAGGATCTATAAATAGATTAAAGAAAAATAAAGGAAACTCGAATACAAGATCAAACAACAACTACTAGATTTTGTCCTACTAAGTGGGATTGGCTTGAATACAAGATCAAACACTCAGAGATATTCATGAGACAAGTGGGTAAGTTGGAAGATAAAATGCAAAGTCACACTAGAAAGACTTGATATTCTAGGAGGAAGGAATTTCTTCCTCCATGGAGGATCTAAACCATTGGTTTTGGTGAGAAGAAAGCAAGAGGAAATGAATTAAACCAAAATAAAAAGTGGAGATTCTTTCAAGGAGTAAAAGATGCCTTACTCCAAGAGTATAAAAGAAATTTTCAAGCCATACTAAAGCCAACATACAAACCCAGCTAAGAAAAAGATGTGATGCTGACAACAATACTCTCCCTCTACTCAGCAAGGACAAGGCTGCTCAAGTGCAATACAGTAAAGGAAACCAAAAAGCGGGTGTGCCATGTAAGGAAAATGCAAACAGGGAAAAAAAAAAACATCTTTGTACCATGAAAGTGAAAAAGAATAATAGTACAAGGAGTCAAGGACAACATGGTTTTCAGCAGAGAAATGACGACAATGACAATGTCTCTACTCCAATCACGACAAGTTCACATCCTTCTTCAGGGGCGGATCTGATTGAATACGGTTGAGGCATATGCCCCAACCAAGATTTGACAAATTTTTTTTTTCAGACTTATACATGTATATGTATATTTTACCATCATTATTTTGTTAAATTTGATTTTATATTAAAGTAAAAATTATGTAAAACTTCTTGTTATGTTTGTATATTATTTTTTACTCCATTATTTAAAATTTTTAAATCTATCATTGTCCTTCATCCTTAAAAAGAAGGAATCAATAGAAGAAAATTATCATTGAAAAAGAGCAGAACTTATTCCCTATGCGATACTGTTATTCTCTTCTTTATGTTAAGCAAAGCGATAGTCATTTTTAAATATATGCTACTCATCCCTTTCAACTCTTGTATTCTCTTAGTGAAGCACTTGTATCTAGTGATTATACACTAGAGTGAAAAAGGTTGTAAGAACAGTGTGAAAAAGGCATTAAGAAAGGAGCTCTTAAGTGGCGAATTGAATACTTTTGTTAAAGAGTGTTGAGAGTTAGCTTAGAGAGGCTAAATGTAAAGACTATTCAATCTAGTGAAAAATCCTACCATGTGAAGATTGGACTAGACTCCAAGTTGTGGATTGAATACGAATAAATCTTATTTGTAAGCTTCTCTATACCAATCTTTCATTTGTCTTTGAAGTTTTACAATGTTCCTCTGATAAAATGGAACATTCATTGTTCCCCTGTCTGATAACCATTGATGTAAAAATTCATTATATCTAATGGCCAAAAAAAAGAAGAAAGAATTAGTTTAATATAGTAACACATGTAATTGGAGCTTCTTTACTCTTGAAGTAATCGGTTTATTTTGTTATAATTTTAAATATTAAAATCCAAAAATGTAAAAGTGAATTTCCTTGAATGGCCAAAACTAATCCATGGAGGTTCCTCCTCCAACACCACCATGGGCAAGCCCCCGCATGACAAGTTGTCTTCCAATCACCACTAAGTATCATCTATGACCTTCAATCAACCTCTCCAATACTCGCTGCCCAAACTGCCTACCTAGTAGACTTCTTTTATCTTGAGAAGTGATTGTACAAGATTAGGTAGAGGCATTATTGTTGGCTCTAGAGGAGCTAGCATTGATGCACTGGATAGTAATGAGAGAGGGGAGGAGTCTAATGCGGATTGGGAACCAGAGTTCCTTGGGGAACTCAATCCGTTTGGTTATTGGGGTCCCAACAAGCAGAGGAGTCTAAGTTGCCTCAAGACACTAAGAGTGTGTTTGGATAGAGAATTTTAAAATTTTAGATAATCTAAAATTCAAAGAAATTAAATTACACTAGTTCAATTACCTTTAATTTTAAATTTCTCGTTTAGATACACAACCAAAGTTTCAAACAAGACAAAATAATAATGATAATTAAAAAAAAGATTTGTTCAAAATTTTATGATACTCTCTTCAAGGTTCAAAAACCAAGAAAATATTTCTTTTGTAGAATCATTACTGCCAATTTGCAAAATAGAACTAGCACCCAAATCTATCAGTTGTCAAACTAGTCAAATGGCCTAAATGCATAAGCTTATGGCTGGTTCAACACAAACACTTTAAGCATTAGTTTGCCATTGGATAGAAGTAAATAAGGAGTGTTAGAAGAATCATGCTGCTAGCTTCTACAATCATGCCATCAATTGTTGTTGGAGGCAGTGATTAACGATGAGATTAGCCCTTACCATAACAGGGAGGAAAAGGACATGTCAAATCCAAACAACGTGGGGATGTTGATAGTAGGGGAATAGCGAAGAATACGTTCAGGATGAAGTTTGTTGATGAGAAGATGATGGCGTTTGTAGAGCATATTGGGTGAACGATTAAGAAGCATGATGAAGATAGAGTAATCTATGGTTGAGGGAATTTAGAAATTTAATCTTCTTAGATGGAATTTAGATTTCTCCTTTTTTTTTTAACCAATAAAATACCATATTAAAATTCTCTAGAATTTTAAAAATGACTTTCTTAAATATCCAAACAAGACATTTTAACTTGGGGATTTTAAATGTTTGCAAAAATTATTTTCCCTCCTAATTCTCCATCCAAACACACTATAATAGACTATATTGGTGAGTGAGGGTGAGAATGATGGTGCTTAGGTTGACTGAAGCCGAGCCATGACTAGCATGATGGAGGATTTGGACACCATTAAGAAGAAAAGAAGATCGCTAAGAAGAAGCTTGAAAACAAGAACAAAATTGTTAAGAAAATGGAGGAAGTAGAAGATGATTTTGATTATAGCTCAAAGAAAGTGGTGACAATAGAAAGAAATTTTGATTTAACATGGGGCAAAATAGTTTTTTTCATGATTATTGAACAAAAAGTTTTTTTAAAAAAAGAAACCTATTACCATAGGTGAAAGTAGGTGAACATTGAATGTTCACTTTTTAGGGTAAACATTATAAAGTTGTCCTTATGCTTCTTCAAAGCTTTATTAATTTTAATAGATTATCTAATAGATTTTGCATTCATTTTAAAAATAATTGAATTGCATCAAGTCTATTTGTCTTCCTTGTGGAAATAGATATCTTATTTGTTTAGAAAAAATGCTTATTATCTAATAGTTTAATTTAATCCTCTTTCTCAAGTACTCTAGTACATCATAAAGCAAATGGTATTTCATACTAGCTCAAGCTATCCATCCCACATACTTGGTTTCAAATACAAGAAAATGGTTGGGTAGGAAACCAAAAGAATGCAAAATATAAAGAGGAAGTATTATCCTCCATTTGGACGTGAAGGATTTTATTTTTTTTTCTAATATTTCAATCCCCCATAAGAAAAACCAACACAAATGAGGTGAACCAAGTTGCCATTGATTTCTATCTTTTCAAAGTATAATTATTTATTTATTTATTATTAACGTAACTTAATGCAGTAAGTAAATATAATCAATTACAGACCCCTAAAAAAAAGTATATAATTGACAACTTTATGAAATGGAGCTATTTAGCTTCTAATTAGGCTTCAAATGCATGTTTGGTCCATAGTTTTTCTAAGTGAAACACTTTAAAATAAGAAAAATATGGCTTACTCTTGTCTTAGTGATTTGTTGGAAATTAATGGCCATAATCCATGATTTAATTAAGTAAAATTGCTAATTATAATCAAATCTCTCATTTGGCGAATTTTGACAATGATCTTTGTAGGTTTGAAGCACAAAAGGGATATCAATTGAAACTAAGAAATAAGGAAGCAAGTCATGAAGAAAAAGGATTTTAGCTATTGAGTCGCAACCGAACTTTTGCTGAGTCGCAACCTCCATGCGCACTAGTGAATTCTACACTTTTTAGAGTCAAGTCGTGATCCATAATGGCCCAGCCCATTTTATGTTGCATTTTAAATTAGATTTTTAGGAGTCCTTTGTAACTTTTTACCTTTTTAGCATATTTTAGAAAGATAAGCTAGGGTTTAGAGGGTTTCTAACTCTAAAGAGAGGCTCATTTTGAAGATTTGGAGATCAGAGGATTGGAAGAGATTGAAGCACCCAAGAGCCCATCATCATTTGCTCATCTTTTCCTTTTCTATCTTTGCTTTGATTTTCATTATGGGTCTTGAATTAGTTGCTTGCTTTGCAATTATCATTAACGAAGGAATTATTAATTTAGGAGTTAAAGCGGGTGTGCACGTGGAAGCATGCTATGCCTCGAAAAAAGCTGCCAATCATGATCATGTTGATAAGGGTAACGACCATTCTGTTCAAAATGCTCAGGTCCCATCCTCATCAAAAGCAAGTACTGTTGGGCTTGATGATGAGAGAATCACAGAGGAAGTGTTAAGGGGTTTGGGTATGGTACGTGATGGGCTCAATAACAATGAGCTAGTATTTCCAATATAGGTGGGGCGAGATAAGGAAAGCATAGGGGAAGGCTTTGGGTCCAATAACTCTGATCCCTCAATACCTCCTGGCTTTGGTCCACACCTAGAACACGAGAAATCAGAGGCTACATCAATGTTTGTCCCAGACCCAATACCAAATTTGGTGCCTTATGGTGGAAATAGACTTGCAGAGACTAGTGAAGAGAAGAGCGAACAAGAACTTGACGGAGGAATGGAAGAAATAGCTCGTTCTTGGCAAGTGGGTAAGTAATTAGGGCTTTCAACTTACACGGATGGCCTTGCTATTCAAGCCCTTATGGAAGAACAATGTGAAAGAAAGAAAGGGAAAAAGTCAAGATCTAAGAAGAAGGAATTTAGGAGAAAGAGGCAAGCAGAGGAAGCCTCAGGTGAGTGTGATGTTCTCTAATGAAAATGATATGCTGGAACTTAAGGGGTGTTAGGGGAGGGGGGAAGTCCGTAGAAATTGCCAGGTGGATAAGACTACATAGAATCGGGTTCCTTGGTTTAATTGAAACCAAGTCCAACTCTTTTGAAGATCTGAGCATTAGAAGAATATGGGGTTCGGATGATTATAACTGGGATTTTGTTGAAGCGCAAGGGAGAAACGGCGGGATCTTATGCATCCGGGATAGTAATTTCATCTCAAACACGATTGTGACAAAGGGTGTAAGATGGAAATGGATTAGAAGTTTCATACAGGAACTACATATTCGAGGGGTCATTGGTGTTGTGTATGGATAACATGAAGCTAGTGATAAGAGTAGATTATGGAGGGAGCTGCTGGACATGAAATCCTCTCTAGAGGTGCCTATTATGTTAATGGGTGACTTTAATGAGATAAGAAGTCCCCAAGAATGGAAAGGATGTTCTGTGATGTCTAGATGTATGGAGGAATCTAATGATTGGATCAACTATATGGGATTGGTTGAAGTTCCGCTTAGTGGGAGGACGTATACATGGAGGAGGGGCTGTCAAGGTAGTAAATTAGATCTTTTTTTGTCGAGCCCCAATGGTTGCAATTGCGCAACACTTTGAAACTTTCAGGGATCAACTGCTCGATGTTAGATCATCTACCGTTATTGATAGAGTCAACATAAATTAATTAGGGTCCTAAGCCATTTTGTAATCTTGATACATGGTTTAGTCACCCAAGATTCTTAAATTTTGTAGAGGAGGAATGGAAGAAAATGGGAAATGAAGATTATTTGGGAAAGATGAATAAGTTGAAGAGTCCATTACGGTAGTGGAATAAGGAAGTTTTCAGCAATATTGATTGCAACATTCAAAAATTCGAAAAGGGAGTTGAGATTGGTGACTAATAAATTGGATGTAGACAGCTATGAAGAAATGGATATGGCTCAATATCAGGCGCTGAAAAGCCCGCTAAATATTTGGTATGAAAGGAAACGATGCTACTGGAGATAGATGTCAAGGGAAAAGATTGTGAAGGGTATGGATAGAAACTCCAAGCTCTTTCATGCTCAAGTGGTAGTGAGAAAGAGAAGAAAAACTATGCTAGAAATTAAAAGAGGGAGAAGAATAGTGAGATCCCCGAGAATGATTAAAGCTGAAGCTAGGAACTTTTATAAGACTTTGTATAATCAAAAACCAGTGCCAGAAATTTTTTGTCCCACATGATCTTGCCAACAGATTTCAAAAGAGGAACGAAGACTACTGGAAGTATTACCATCAGATGAAGAGATAAAGCAAATTGTATGGGGGTGTGAATCTACAAGAGCCCCGGGGCTAGATGGGTACAATTTTAATTTTATTAAGAAATGTTGGAATCTAATTGGTGATGATTTTACTGCTTGTGTTAATGAGTTTATCAAGTCTGGCAATCTTCCTAGATGGGCCAACATGACTTGGGTGACTCTAATTCCCAAAATTGATGATGCTAAAAAGCTAAAAGATTACAGACCCATTAGTATGATTGGATGTGTTTACAAGGTGGTGGCTAAACTCTTAGCAAACAAAATGAGGACAGTCATGGATGGTTTGGTTGGCAAAACCCAATCAGCTTTTGGCCAAGGTCGTCAAATTTTGGACGGAGCCCTCATTGCCAATGAAACTGTTCATTGGTTAAAAAAGAAGAAAAAGGAGGTTGTATTGATGAAGTTAGACTTCCACAAAGCATATGACAATGTTAAGTGGAGTTTTGTAGACCAAGTGCTTCAGAAGATGGGTTTTGGCAGAATTTGGAGGGGCTAGATTTGGGCATGTTTATCTTCAGCTGAGATGTCCATCATCATCAATGGACCACCAATGAAGCCTTTTAAAATGAAGCATGGTTTGCGGTAAGGTGATCCTTTATCGCCTTTTTTGTTTGTCCTGGTGGCTGATATACTTAATAGACTTCTCCACAATGCGGTTAGGCAAGGTCTTATAGAAGGGGTTAAAGTAGGGAGGCATGATGTGTGTCTATCACATCTGCAGTTTGCAGAAGATAAGTTATTGTTCACTGCAGTAAAGGTGGATCCTTTGGTAAAATTGAGAAGGATTTTGGACTGCTTTAGTTTAATGTCCAGATTTAAGATTAATTTTGAAAAATCTGGATTAATTCCGATCAACTGTCATGAGGCGTTAGTGGGAGAGCTGCAGAGTTGGTTAGGTTGTAATGTGGTCTCTTTACTCATCACGTATTTGGGAATTCCCTTGGGAGCTAATCCAAGAAGAGTTGAAACATGGAATCCCATTATTGATATGATTAGGAAAAAATTAAGTGGATGGAGAATGAAAGCTTTGTCTAGAGCTAGAAAATTGATTCTCATCAAATTAGTTTTGAGCAATCTTTCGATATATTACTTAGGCTTATTCAAATTGCCTAAACAGGTGGTGAGGAAAATTATCTCCTTGCAAAGCAAGTTCTTTTGGGGAGCAAAGGAAGGTGGACCTCAAATGACTCTAGTCAGCTAGGAAACCATACAAAGACCGAAACAACTAGGTGGTCTAGGAGTTGGAGATCTTGTGGTGAAAAATGCAGGTATGCTATTCAAATGGTGGTGGAGATTTTCGGTTGAGAATGCACCACTTTGGAAGCAGATTATATGTTCTTGCCATGAATTGGATGGGTGCAGGACTCTTGTTGATCAACAGATCAGAAGTGGAGGGGGTGTCGGGAGATATTTGCAATATACAAAGGTCTGTTGTAGAAGCTAGAACTGTTATTAATTCTGGAATTAGGTAACTTGTGGGTAAGGGTCAAAACACATGGTTTTGGGAAGACTTGTGGATTGGAGATTTGAGACTTATGGAGAAATTCTCAAGACTATTTCTGATCTCAATTCAAAAAAAGACAGCAATATCTGATTGTGGATTCTACGATGGTGGCACATGGCATTGGACCTTGATGTGGAGGAGGGATTTCTTTCAGTGGGAAATCCAAATGTATCATCAGTTGCAGCGGCTGCTTGAACAAGCCAAGTTAGCACAAGATCAACAAGACAGACCTTGGTGGAGTTTTAACTCATCTGAAATATATTCGGTGCAGTCATTTTTGAAGAAAATTCATGAACAGAATCGAGTTATATCTCAAAATGTTAGTATTATGTCCAAGGTATGGAAAGGGATTGCTCCACCAAAGACTGAGATGCTTTTATGGTTTATCCTCCTTGGAAGACTTAGCGCTAAAGACCATTTAATTAGATTCAATATCCTCCAGGCAGACAATAACAAGTGTGTCTTATGCAAGGAGTCAAATGAATCAATTTCCCATTTATTCTTTACATGTAAGTTCTCATGGAAGGTGTGGTGTAGGTGTTGTGAGAGATGGGCACTATCCTGGGTCATGGACTGTGATCCAAGGATTAACTTTGAATCTTGGACTACTGTCAAATGCAGCAAAATGGAGAGGAATTGGTGGATATCATGGTTTTATGTAATTATTTAGTCAATTTGGCACTTAAGGAACCAGGTGATATTTCAGAACAAAGAGGTTTGCTGGAGGGGATTCATGATAGACTTAATGCAGAGATGGAAATTTTGGATTGATGCTGACTATGACACTTGGTTAAACTTAACTTATTAATCTGGTGGTGCTTGTTTTTCAAAAGGCCCAAAATCTAGTGCTGAATTTGCTGAACTTTACTGACCTTGGTGTGTCTCACAGTCTAATGATCAATGAGTTGAAAGCTTCCAGCTTCACTTTTGCCAGCATATATCTATAGGTGGAATGTAGGTTTTTGAGGAGCAAAAGATATTACACTATCTATTGTAGGTGATCAGTACGAGACTTTTTGGCTTTTGTGTCTTATTCTTGTATTTTCCCACTCTCGTAGTGTTGGGCCTTCAGTCAACTTACTAAAAAAGAAGAAGAACCTAAATTTGTAACTAGGGGATCCTTTGGACCCCTCTATGGATTTTGGATGTTTATAGATTTTCTCTGAGTAAATGTTAATGAGTATAGATTTGGTTACCCATTTCTTTTTTTAATGCTCTTTTATGGTTGACCACCATTTAAGTTAATTTAGGGGATTCCTTTAAGCTAGACATAGGAATAGGAAAATTGGACCTTGGTTATAGGTAATACTTATTCAATTACACTTAATTGGCTTAGATATGTTGATTAGTCAATGGGATGGACCCACTAGTCTTGCATAGTAAATACTTGAAAATGGTTCTTAATGGGTTGAATTTACACTAATTCAAAAAAGGCACTTAGTGTTTTAGGTGAAAGAGGCACAAATAATCAAGGTTGTCAAACTTGAAAGTTTAGGTAAACTTATGAAGTCTTAGTAAACTTGAATCGTAAATTTGACTCGTAGACTCGTAAGAGTTTACATATTTAAAAAATTACTTAAAAAATATATTTTATTAATTAAATATAATTAAATAATATTTTTATGATTAATATTGAACAATTTAAACTTTATAACAACATAAATGAAAAAATATCACAAAATATAGCCTAATATACAACTTCATATTATATATATATATATATATATATATATATATATATATATATATATATATATATATATATATATATATATATATATATATATATATAATTTTGTAAATAATAACAAATAGATAAAATTAGTTAAATAAAACTAATAAATGTTGTATGAGATAAACGAGTAAACTAAAGTACACAACAAAAATGACCAATATTTTATATTTAGAGAGCGAAATCAGGTATAAATTTAGACTAGTAAACTCGTTTGTAAAATCGAGAATTTACCAATTTTGTTAAAGTTTATTTAAATCCGTATGAGTTTGACAAAAAGCGAGTTTATATATGAGTTAATTTATTTTTGTGTGATAAAATTTTAAACTCAAAAGAGTTTAAGAGTTAATTCGTGAATTTGATAATTATGCAAATAATTGACCTGGGTATAGGTTTTTAACTAAAATTGGCACGCTAATAAAAATCAATTTATTGATATTTATTTGAGTTATTTACTTATCCAAGTGATGTCGAGAGTGAAGAAAGACCCCTAGGCCTGTCTCCAATTTTTAGTTTGCTAGTGCATTCTTAGTTTAATTGTTCATTTTCATATTTGTCTTTTAATTACTCATCAATTTATAATTTCTTGACCTTGAGCATAGTAGTCTAGCTTGTTGATTCCAGATCTCTATACAATTACTGTAGGGATGATATTCTTCACTTACTCGCTAATTACTTGACCGATCTGTGCAGTCGTGGTGACATAAAAACAAGTCATCAATAATCGATTACAAAAATTGAAAGATGTCCAATGCATGGAAGAAATAAACATATAGCAAACCAAATTACAGCTATGAACAAACATCTTAGTCGGATTTCAACTCCCTTGGAAGAAAAAAGTTGGATATAGAGGGTGAGTTTTGTTATGCCATACCTAGGCTCACTGAATGTTTATTCATGACAACATATTCATAGATTAAATTTTTTATTATGTATATTCATATATCAAATTTTTGTAGATTTTCTAAAGCAAAAAAAACATATTAATACGTATGATGTCTATTGTCAACGCGAGACAACAATAATTATTAGGTTTGTATTTTGGGAAAATAATTTTTAAAACCCACTTTGTACAAACATTGTACAGATATCATATATTAACATAAGTGTAAGCAAGTAATTAATGTATATATGCATCAAAATAAGATAGAAATAGTTTTTTGGTTTCTCACATATACTCTTCATTGAAGACAATCTTGGACGAGACATGCTTAGATACTAAAAATATGGATACCTCTTTTAATTGAAATTCAAACTATGATTATATTTACATATGAAAAAAGGTGTTATATTTAATATTAAATCTTAGTGGCTAAATGTCATGCCTCTTACATTTTGTTCCACATGGTACGTATCAAAACAAAACTTGGAATGCCAATAAGGAATTGGTTTATTTGATTGGCCTTTCGCTCATGCATACTTGGCTTTAATTTGTAAGTTTACCCGCAAGTAGGCGATCTATAAATATTTGTATAAATATTTAATAAACTTGGAGGCATATCTTAGATCTAAGATAAGGCTTTCTTTCAATCCAAATTTTCATTTTGAGAAGAGAAAAGAAAAACAAATTCTGGGCCGTTATAGAATGTATCAAGCCCTGGGGCTGTTATGGAATCTGGGCTGGGCCTCGTCAAGTGCAGTTGTGGTTCTGGGTTTGTGCAGTGCAAACTTGTCGCGCATATCTGAAAACCTTGTTGTCTCTGCCTCTTCTTCTATCATACTGCGCCATTTTGGCTCTTCGTCTTCTTCCAGAACTCGCTGAAGACGTTCCCCAAATCGGTTAAAGTTGGAAATTCATTCCAATTCTCAAGATTCAAAAGGCGTGTTCTTACGATTGCATTCTAGCTGCTTTTCAATAAATCATAAACCCTCTTTTAGTTCCACCTTGACCAAAAGAACTGAACTCGTTCATGTCATTTTCTTATTCCACTGTAAAAGATACAAAATTGAAACCAAATAAAATATAATAGTAATAATTGATGAATGTGTTGATTAGTCCCTGTTTTAGTGGCCAAATTTGAATTTTTCCCCCTTTGTCGTTTATTGTTGATACTGTCACCTAATTGCACGATATGAATACAATGGGTTTTTTATTTTATGCAGCTTTGTTGTTGGCATTGATGGGTTTGCCAAGGTTTGGGCGTCCCAAGAATGGTTCTGAACTGAGTCCAAACCTGTATGTGGCCAATTGTGGACCTGCAGTGGGGCTCTCTCATGATGAAATTGCATCTTTGTTCTGCAAATTTGGGGAGCTCAAGGGTGTTTATGCAGCAGATGAAAGTGGCACACGTGTCATTGTGTCATTTTCTGAAGAGGGTTCTGCCCAAGCTGCATTAAAGGCATTAGATGGATGCCCCTGTCCTGAACTTGGGGGCAGATCATTGCATATCCGTTATTCAGTGCTTCAGCCAACTCCACAGGTACTAGATTCTAGTCATTGGGCTTGAAATGGTGATTGCTTTTAAAATTGTCCTTGTTCTTCTGTAATTATAACATTAGTTGTGTTTTGGAGTAATTTGGATTTGAGATATGATATAATGGTTTGTAGCTGTTTCATGTTTGTTCAGGACTCATGAGTTTACATGTTTGTTTAGGGTCAAGTGAGTGACTTGGTTCCTGTATCTGTTAATGCCTCAGATCTGAGTATTCCAGGCCTTTACCTAGTGCATGACTTCATTGGTGTTAAAGAAGAAGAGGTTAGCAGTGTTTTCCTTCCATGTCAATAGTTTTGCTTAGCATATTTGTATTTTTCTTGTACTCCCCTGTCTCTAATAATTTTTTTTAACTGTTTTGGAACTATAATTACAAATGTGGGCTTTTTACATCTTCTCAGGAATTGCTCCAAGCTGTTGACTGCCGGCCTTGGAACAGTCTTTCCAAAAGAAGGGTTCAACACTATGGTTATGAGTTTTGTTATGATGTGAGTTTCAAGGATTATTTGTTTTTTCACATTATTTGTTATTTCCTTTCTGTTGTACCTAAATTCTTGGGGGATCCAACCATTTTCTGGCCAACCAAATAATTCTTTTGAACAATCAGTGATGCTATTCCAACCTAATTGGAAATGTTTGTTGTTCAGAACAAATATCTTGCTAAGTAATGTGAGAATATTGATTAATCTCGATTCTCCTTTCTAATTTGTTTGGCTGTGCAGACCAGGAATGTTAATACGAGGCATTGCTTTGGTGAACTTCCATCATTTGTTTCTCCAATACTTGAAAGAATCTCATCATGTCCAACTTTCAAAAATGCTGGACATATTGTTTTGGACCAACTTACTGTAAGTTACTACTATTATACTCCTTGAATATAATATAATAATAAGATGCTATTGTTTTCATTTGATCATTCATCATAAAAAATCTTAGTTATAGTATATTAATGAACACTATTTTAAGCTTTTATATGCAACCATTTTTTGTTTATGTTTGATGTTCTAAGTTTGAATATTCATAACTATGGTACAGGTAAATGAGTACCCTCCTGGAGTGGGCTTGTCCCCCCATATAGATACCCATTCAGCATTTGAAGATTTAATTTTCAGCCTTTCATTAGCAGGGCCTTGTATAATGGAGTTCAGAAAATATGAAAATGGTGATTGGATTCCTAGAGTTGCCTCAAGTGCTGTTACAAAAATCGGAAGTCCAGAAGATGATTCAAATTTTTTAAGGAGGGCTATCTATCTTCCCCCTCGATCTTTGCTACTTTTGTCTGGAGAAGCACGCTATGCATGGCATCATTATATTCCACACCACAAGGTTTAATGTTCTGGAAATGATTACACCTTTTCTTCCCTTTTAAATGCTGAAAGAAATTGCTACATTTCTGTCTCCTGTTTTGCTAACATGGTCTGACAGTGGTTATTAGTCATTTTAATATTTTCATCCAAAAACTTGATCCTAAGCATGCTTAAAAGGCATGAGAGTGCAGGAGAAAAATGAATTTTTTGCTCATGAGCATGCCAAGATTTTTCTCCAAATATTCAATTTAAAACTTGCTAAGCATACCAATTTCTGAAAGAATTTGAGAATTTATGTATTCAAGATTTTAATATTCCTTATGTGCTTTCTTTGTTGTAAGACAATTTATGGGTGCGTTTAGTTAAACTTTTAAAAAAAGTACTTTTAAGATGATACTGAGAATTATTTTTCAGAAAGGCAGTTCTATCAGAAGCAAGCCCTTGCATCTTTAAAGAATCAGAAAACCGATTATACTCTTAACTCTGATTTTTTGGAGAAATCATATCCAAATGTTCTACAAAAATTTAAGCGATTTGTTATCAATAAATTTTTGTTTTTTTTTTAAAAAGTAAGATAAGCACAAACAAATGCACACTGTATTTCCTTATACTTCTTTGAACTTGAAGCTCTTCAGGGATGCATGCTTGACTCTACTAGTGGTACATTAAATCTGAAACTTGGTCTTTGGATGAACTTATACGATACTTAAATAAGTTGGCTACAGCATTTAGTCCCATCAGCTTGAAGCTCTTCACATGTTCTGTGATGGGGCAACTTTGCTGTCCTCATGAGAAATCCAGTGTATTCTATTATTAGCAGAAAACTTGAATATTGGTTCCCCTTGCGTAAATGGCATTTAGGTGTGTCTTGATAAATTATTTTTAGACCTAAATATATATTCTCCTCCCACAGATTGACAAAGTGAATGACAGAGTCATCAGAAGGGCATCGAGAAGGGTATCTTTCACATTTCGTAAGGTATGTGGATTTCAAGGTTATTGTTGTTTCTCTGCCTAGAAACACCATATTAATCCCTTTAGTATATTTTAGTTGTAGCGACTCAGTATCTAGTTATTCAAGGCAAGCCAAAAAAGATAGAATATCTGATGTTAGTATGGGAATTAACTTTATCTTTAGAATCCCCTTCTCTGTTTTTCAGGAGCTGCTACTAATGCTCTGTAATGAATTCCTTTTGTAGTTATGGCTTTTTCGTGTACTTTTCAATCTTTAGTTACTATTCTGTTCTAATTTAGTTAGTGTAATCAATTGATATAGACTTATTGGATTAGGAATGTTGAAAACACGTGCATCAGATTGGAACACCTCGAGAACAATTTGTATGCCCATTGTTCACCATGAGTGTTGAAGTCTTAGGAGATATGTCAGTGCCTGCAACCTTTTCAGTTATAATAATTAGTAACTAATTGTTTGTTCCAAGGTTTTTCCTTTTTGGCTAAACTTGTCATGTTTAGAACAACTTCTGTGTGGACCAGGTTAGAGCAGGAGTTTGCAAATGTGAATTCCCTCAGTGTTGCGACTCTCAAAGATAATGTTACACCGAGGAGGCAAGGAGAAAGTTTAAAATATAACGCATCAAATATCTATGTCTCTGAGAGTTGCAATGGGTGTAAACTGAGGTATGTTCTACATTTAGTTGTTGTTTCTTGATATTATAGTAAACAACACGTTGATTAGGAATCTTGAAATGGACGGTTATGGGCTCTAGGGTGGTTTTAATTCTCTATAGTCAACTAAATAAACCCCTGGTTCTCCAGTACCACATCATCATTCAGTTCGCTATCTTAGTCAACACAGGCTCTGGCCTGTTAATGGGCATGCAGGCCAGTGGCTCATCATCCTGTTCTCTTCCCTCTTGCCTCCATTTTCCAACTACCAAGGCCCTACATTTCTATTTCTACAACACTGGAATTGGAATGTTTGCTCTGTATATTATCGAGTTTTGTCACATGAGATATATGCTAAATGTTAACTTGAGCAGCAGGTTTCAAGTAGGTTGTGGTTGGCTGCAGAGAATGAAAAACCTTTTAAAACCTATAACCATGTATTTAAATATTCCTAATCCAACGGTCCATTTCTCATGTTGTACCAGTGCAGACAATTGTTATAGGCGCACTGTAGATTAGTCCTTGTATAAGCGTTAATGTTATCTGATGTACATTGAATTTTGCTTAAATAGGAGTTCTTTTGTGGTCTTACACAGGTCATCATCCTGCTGATGAAATGTGGTTGTACTTGAACAGACATGCAAGAAAGGAAGATTCATAAGAGGGGCAGTTATACTTGAATGGCCATGATTCATTAACTAATTTTGCGATAATGACTAGGCTTCATTTTTCTTTATATAGTACTGCAGCTAATATTTCTTTTTGCTAGTTGTAGCCTCGCGTGGCTCTATATCTACGGAAATATTAGCTTTCAAGGGTCGGGCTTGGACTTAATAGCTTAGATGCTGAGTCTGCATATTCTGTTGAGGTCAATTTTGCACTTGAATTTTCTCTTGCATTTATTTTGCTTTGCGGGCACTCGAATGGCTCGCAACATTTGGATGGTGCATTATACTAACGAAACTTGCAGTACCATTAGAAAAAGAAAAATGATTAGGGTATGCATCTTTTGCAATGCAATACGCAACGCATATGAGAAAAGTGAGCAAAACGACAAAAATGTTTTGATGATGGATTCCATATAATCATAATTACTTTTGTTCAGCTTTTTTTAATCCAAAAATTTATCAACATATTATTCAAAATACTGATAAATTTTACATTTTGTATATAAAATTTACTAATATCTTGAGATGCAGGTAAATTTAACATTTTACACACAAAATTTACCAACGTCTTGCTCACTTTCTAGCGTCTTGTAGTCTTGACAAGATATTAGTAAATTTTGCATTTTATACATAAAATTTACCAACGGTTTTCAACAATACGATAGCAAATTTTTGGATAAAAAAAATTAAAAATAACAATGATTATATAAAATTTGTTATCTAAATATATTTGTCGTTTCGCTCACTTTTTCCGTGTGTCGTATATTATATCGCAAAAAATGTGTTTTCCTATCACTACTCTTAGAAAAACAATTAAAATTTCATTTTGATGAATTATGATGAATATAGTTAATTTTTCCACCCACTATTTGACATATGGGAAGATTTGATCAAATGATGTTATAAAAATCTTTTATATTGGTACTTTTTCAAAATTAAAGGATTAATGAACGTAAGTGTAAATCTTGATGTTGCTCCCCTTGCATGCAAACATCGTAAGATTTCCTTATATACTTTTAATCCTTTTGCCACAATTATAAATCCGTGGTTGCTATGTAATCGAAATGCGTATGCATACCTAGGAAAGAAAAAAGTGTATGCAAAGTTTCCCTATGATCAGTGGTGGTTTTATGCTCAACTGTTGCCTGCAACAGCACCTAGGCTACAGCAAGCACCATTTGCAGATCACTTGACTAAAGTCGATAATTCATGTTCCAGTGCCGTCTAATATATAGATAAATCTATGGTGTACCCTAACCCTTCAGGGGACCCCTAAAATGTAGATCCTTTGGTCTTCGTCTTCTTCATCTTTTTTTTTTTTTTATTGGTTCGAATCCCTAATAATTTTATTCGTAAAATCTTACTATCCCTGATCACGTCACACCTCATAAAATGCCAATTGTATCCGTTAAATACCAACGATTACGCTCTGGCCTTACCAAGTCTGCAAAAGCAATGATCTCATGTGGTATGCAGCTGCCTGGGGACTAGATGACCATATGTTGAAGCCTATAACAAATATAAATATTATATATGTATAGATAAAACTTCCAGATTACACCTGCCATAAGATTAGATACTAGCTATTTCCAAGCATGCCCTATGCAATCACAATAGGGTTGCGCCTTTTAACATAGCCTACAGGAAAACTAGGATGTGTTTGATATGAGGGTAAAAATAGGAAAAAAAAAATTTATAGAGTAGCATCATGTGTAACTAACACGTGAAGTTACTCCATAAAATTTTCCACCCTATTTTCACCCCTGTACCAAACACAACCTAAGAGTAAAATTTGCAGCAATCACAGATCTGCTGCCATCTCACCTGCAAGGATAGCTAGCTATAATAAACATTAGATGGAAAAATTTTGCTGAACAGAGAAACAATAGAACTGGATAAAAATATGATGAGAATTCTCATAAACCCACTTTCAAACATATTAAGATTCAAATAATGTACTTTAAGAAACTTCCAAAAAATTATTTCTTCAAGCAGGGCGAATGAAAAAAATGCAAAATGTTGCACGCGTAATTTGTGACTGCAGAGCATTTATCAAACTCAGTGCTCTGTGACAGTGAATGTTGGGCAATTAAGTGCCAACAAGGGCCAAACCCAAAAATAATAAAAAATAAAAAATAAAAAATAAAAAAAGTGGGACAAATATCCTGGATGAATACCATGCTCTGTGCAAACAGCGACTAAAAGAGAGTACTTCCATAAAGATCAGAGTGAATTCTTAGGGTCCTTACCATGCATGCATTTAACGAAGAAGTCCAATTGTGACAAGCAAACATTTCCCTGAAGCAAAGCTGCTGGTTGTTGATAAACAAAGAACGAGAAGTGCTGGCGATCTGGATCATTTCTGGGCTTTGCCATCTCAACCAATCTCTTGTACCCTTCTCTATCATAGCAAAGGAGTGCATTTTCGCCTGCAGCAATCAAACCTCGATCCCAAGCCGAGTTTAGTACCTGAAGAACACAAAACAAGTAATCGTATTCATAGCAAATAGATGAAAAAATCCATGGGTGTCGATCAAAACAAGCTATGCAAACTATCAAAATAAGAATCACTCCTGCCTTCGTGCAAGCCACATCAAAGCTGGATAATGGTAGCAAATCTTACCAGAAGAAATATTTCTAGCAAAGGTCAAAGATGTAGAATATTAAAATTACCTGCCAACTCAAACCCTCTGGATCAACCAATGATTCATTGGCTTCCTGGCTGGAAAGATGAAATCCTAAGCAGACAAATTTCATGGTGACAGAGTGTTTTCTCAAAACCTCAAATACAGGAGAGTATCCATCCTGATTTGTAGGGTTGTGATATCCTGCTGTCAACTCTGCGGCATGACTAGGAGTCTTATACCACCAGTATACCGCAGGAACCTGCACACTATCATCCTTTAGGGCATCTATTCATTAAATTTTTAGGAGATGCAATGACCATGCTTCCTAATGCCTGTGGCAATGAATAACATCTAAACATAAAAATAAAGAGTCAATAATTAAACTTTATATTTCCTTTTGCATTGGATAGCTAAAGCCTGATTTCTGATTTCTTTCCTGCCCCAGAACCCCCCAAAGAAAAAACAAATTTCAAACAGAAGCATTTACTATTGAATAAAACAACATCCAAGACAACCAATTAGAAGCCAGCCATGTTAAAACCTTTAATTCTGTTCAGCAAAGAAAATAGAATAACAGCTTGTCTGACAGAATTAGTAATGTTCTTGCTAACTCCTTAAGCAAGTACTGTCTCACCTTATTAGTCAATATGTGTCAGTTAGATATCCATGTAAAATGGGGCGAAAAATTCAAGGACAAGCTTTATGCAAAAAATTCCATCCCTGAATTTTTCACCCTCAGTTTTAAGGGGATACACCAAACTGAGTCTAAGCATCATCAATCAATTATGAATACAATCAACACTGGCAGATAACTAACATCATCCAAATTTAGATACTTGAGTTGAAGATGGAACTGCTATAGCAAAAACTGGTATACAAGAAACACTACCTTGACAATTATTTTTGTTTCCTCAAAAGCAAGGGTTGCAAGGGACAGAACATTATCAGCATGGTCTATTAACGTCTGGGAGTACCAATGTAAGAAGAAGCGTCCATAATAGTTGTCATAATCACCTCGCTCACAGAAGAATCCAGTTTCATGTGGCATAGAATTGTAGTGTCCTGCATTATCAGGTCCTCTGGCCCAGAAAGAGTGACCACGTAATTTGGCTGCTCTGCGAAGACTATGTTGCAGGTATTTATCATAGCACTGTTCAACAAGATAAAACGAAAACAGCATATAAAAATGGAGCCACAATACTTACAATATAGAATAATGCAACTATTACAAAATGAAGCCACAATATGAGGTACCTGAAACTCGCCAATACCAGGATACCTCCATCCCATCCTTTCTGAAAAAGAAGGGTATTTCAGCTCCCCAGATGCTCCAAGTCCAATTTCTACTGCAGAAATCAGACCTTCTGCAAACAGGTCATCAAACTCTGTCCGAAAGCTTCTCATCATATCAAAATAGACCTGAATGTATTAGAGAAGGCTAATAAGTAATTCAGTAACAAATCCACAACAGATAAGAGCATATGTAATTTTTGATTGAGGAATACTTCAAAGAATACAATCTATGAAATCCACAACCTCCAATAACCACACACACATACAAGAAAGAAAAGACCAAGTTTTTTATTTTTCTTTTTAAATATAGGTGAAATGCACAACTACACTGGAAATTAATGTATAAATGCTACTAATAGACATTTGACAATATAAAGTGAACACCAAATTTTTTAATCAGGGAGATTAATTGATGTGTTGGATGTTGTATACCTCAATTCCAGTTCTTCCTTTCAGAACTCGCTCTTTGTCAATTCCCCAAGAAAGGCATTCAGTATTCCTCCGTCCTTCACGATCTGTGAAGAATATATCCTGGTTGTCTTTTCCAATATCCAAAACCCATTGTGGGAGGGAAATCAATGCATCACTAGAATCATTCCCTCCATATTCATGAAATGCCATAACAACCTTCAGAATTTGAAATGAGAATCAAGATAGGTTCTCCAACAATGTCAAAGATGCTTCCCAATTCCCAGGACTAGAAGACACATCCAATTAGAGAAACCTCTAACATATTTTAAAACAATATTAAGTTTCACATATTGTGCAAGCTAAGGAAACAAATTTATGTATTACAATGAAAAGGCAATCATTTAAGAAATAATACCCGTCAGAAAAAAAAAAATCATTTAAGAAATAATACAATTGAAATAACCCATGAATTATTATGTCTAAATAATAATATAAGACCAGAAAAACAAATTGACAAGGGAATAGAAGGGGGCAAAAAAAAAAAGAAAAAGGCAAGATTTGCTTGCAAGTTTCCAAATTGAAAATAGAAATGTCATACAGATATGACAGCATATGCTCATGCTGAATTACTTTGTTTTAACTTTCACACATTACTCCATCACGCATCCCTTTTTGTTTCCTGTTTTGTCCTTCATTTTTTCAACTAGTTTCAAGCATTTAAGAAGCAAAACTTCCATCATAAGTCCAAACCAGAAAACCAGTCTTTGTATTAGAAAATAAATGACTCGGTCTTATTACCAAAACCACAGACATGTAGACACATAGCATAACATACTCATGTTTGATCAATTTCCTTATTCAAAGGATGTGAATGCATATACAATTGATCAGAGCAATTAAAACATATACCTGTAATTTCAGTTTGAATTCTCTAATAATGTTAAAAAGTTCCCTATAGCCAGACCACACATATTTCTGTGGGCTCCAGCCTTCAACAATGCCCCACCAACAATCCACAACGACACCATCTATATTTAAGGACTTAATATGGATTAACTCCTGCCTAGTGCCTTCAGGATCAATCAACTGGCAGAATTTGTTAATAATACCAGCCTGCAATAAAAGACAAAGTTTAGAAACCCTGTAATCAGATACAAGGTGAACACAGTCAAAACCTCAGAGGACACACA
Organism: Pterocarpus macrocarpus; assembly: GCA_031439585.1. Taxonomy (NCBI): domain Eukaryota; kingdom Viridiplantae; phylum Streptophyta; class Magnoliopsida; order Fabales; family Fabaceae; genus Pterocarpus; species Pterocarpus macrocarpus. Next base: position 65,090,623 of record CM062520.1, on the reverse strand, counting down.
AAATCAAAACCCATAAATGTATAATTTGTTGTCTAGAACAAATTACACAGGTTGGATGCTAGTTCATCATTCAGCAAGCAGCAAATAGAAGACACTTACTGGAAACTTTAAGTAAACAGGAACATATGGCGTGCCGGTAAAGTCATTCTCATGCACCCCAGAATGAATATCATGCATAAGCTGCATCCATAAGTTACACAATCAGATGGTCCTGGATTAAATCTGCTGTGCATATATAAGGCTCCACATAGTGGGTGTTGATACAAAAAATTTAAAGGCACTTAATATAGCACATGCATTGATTTTTGTCATATTTAGATTACTAGGAACCAACATAAACCCATCAATGCAGTGAGACTTGCAAGATTAGCATCAACTCAGTAAGTTCAGAAGCAATCTATATCTTCTACATGGTTCTATATCAGCATTGTCATTGTCAATTTTGAATAATGTATTCTAATGAATTTTACTTAACTTGATACTTAGATTCCTAATGGCTGTGTGGTTCATACACCAATATGTCAATCAACAACACTTCAAAAACAAGGAACATATTCTGAATACTAAAGGTTATTATTTCTTTCATCGTGCAAACTGCAAACTGTAAGTTCACAGATCATTCCGTGTCAAAAGGAACAGCATTGCTGCAACCTCACCCACAATGAATTTTGTTAAAATTTGAACAATCCCATGATACAATTCCTTATCAAGAAGAAGAGCAATCACATTGTTTCAATTACTAAGGACCCCTAGATAATTGTTCTCGTAAGCCTGAATCTGCATCAACTATGATACTGAACATCTCAATTATTCACAAAAATAACCTGATCAGCCTCCAAGCAGTCAACTGGATTGACGGGGCTTGCGCTTGCATATTTCTCATTCTTCGAGTCCCTTTCTGCAATTACAACAGAATCAATGGACGCAGGTGACAAGCATTCATCAATTCTAAGCACAGGTGGATTCTCTAGTGTTTCCTTAACAGAGCAAGGTCTCAAGGATCCAGCAGAGAGTTGACTTTCAACTGACCTAGCTGCAAAAGATCCCTGCACAGCATCATGACTTTCAAGGGTATACATATCTAAAAATTTTCCATATGCAACAACAAATTATTTTGGATAGCATCCATACACCGCCATTTCAATCTTTTGTCTTTTCTTCTTTGGATCACTCTTAAGTAACAAGCAAACAACCTAAATCAAGCACATTGCAACAAAGTTCAAAACCTTCTAACCTAACAACAAAATTGGAACATACTATAACAATCAAACATAATCGTAATCGAATTGAAGCTGAATCATGAAAATTCTGGAAAACTGCAATTTGCAAAACGAACCATGTGAGAAGGAGGGGGACACTGCCGGTAGGTGGTGCCGTCGGCTTCGACGACCCAACCGGCCTCACGCGCGAGTGCGGCGAGGACGTCGTTCATGTCCGCACGCGCCGGCAGGGGGAAGTTCCCGTACTGGCGGAGGCCGGCGAGCATGCGGCTCGTGATGGCGCGGCGGTGCCGCTCCCGGAGCTTGGTGCGCTCCTTCTCCTTCTCCCTCTCCTTCTTCCCCTTCCCGGCGGAATTGGCCGCCGTCGCCGCAAAACCGCGGGGGCGGCGGGGCTGAGGGTGAGAATGGGCTAGGTAATCGGAGCTCTGGTCGCTTTGCGGGTCGAGATCTTGTGCGGAACCATCGTCGTTGATGCTCTTCATATTCTCACAATCACACTCCTCCGTTTCTCCCACTGTACTCTCCTTTCAATCATGCCCTCTCAGGCTTGGACGCAGCCCTCTCGAGTCTCGGCCAATGCTTTGCGAACCGGGACGAACCGAACCAACCGGTTCGACCAATTCCGCATTTTTTATGGGCGGTTTGGCTTAACTCATGATTTTTTTTTTTTTACTGAAATGAATTGGGCCAGATCAAGGACTTGGCCTAGTAGGACTGAGGTACTAATGCTGGACTGTTACCTGGGCCTAGCGGTTGCCTAACTCATAAAATTTATATGTATACCGTAAAAAAAATAAAACCATCAAATCCAAATCTTTCACAAGAGCAATACTCAAGTTCATTCATGACCAAAAGGGCATAAAAAAACCCTACCACATTGTTGACCGAAAAAACGAAACCCATACCATACAATATTTTTTCTCGTAAAAGGGTTAAAATTTTGTAACGTGTAATTATACCCAACTTGTGCCCATAGAACTCAGATATATTTCATTTTAATCCCCAAAAAATTAGGTGTACACATTATCTTCTTTTTTGGTAAATAACAATTTAGGGAAAGGGGAGGTTACCATATTGAATAGTACACATTATTACTAAATAGTAATCTTCAACAGAAAATATATATATATATATATATATATATATATATCACTAAATAATATTGAACTATATACTTGAAAATTTGTTTAGAATATTTTCAATTTAATGGATCATTTCTGAAACTCCAATAATATAGCATATTTTTTATGTAATAATTTTCCAAAAAATTTTCAGTGGCACGTCTTATGTTATCAAATGTAAGTTTCTTGTATCCGGTAAAAATTGGATTTCAAACTTTCTGTGGATTGTGGAATATACCAATGGAAAGACGAGAGTATGAAATGTAATGAGATGAAATACTGCCAAAATTTACATTCATCTAGCAACTAATGAAATTTGTGAGTCAGTGCAATTAGCTAGCTTTTCTTATCTTGAAATATTAATTCTGACAAGTATGATGTACCCATCACCTCGTGACTGCCAATACTCACATCTATAGCTTGAGACTGATGGTGTGCTTTGAGCCTAAAGATGGCATAAAAAATCAGCTCATGAGGAAATCTCAGCGATCATTGTAGGACAATGCCAACAAAAATTATGTGCTTCATGTGAACCGCTCGATCTAGTGCAATTTGCATGATCATATTTCTAAAGTTGGATTTTGGGTTTATGACAAAAAAGGAGAGGAAAAAATCTTATTAGTGATTGTTTGGATTGCAATTTGAGACTATTAAAACCTTTTATTAGAATTAGAATGAAAATATACAATATTTGAATGCATTCGGATTGTAATTTTTTTTAAACAAATTTTTCAAACTTCAAAAAATCTTTTGAAAAAAATATCCTTAAAATTATTTTTTATTTAAAAAAAAATCTTTTAAGAGAAAACTTTATTATTATTCTTATATTAATAATTAAAAATAATTTTACTTTATCCTATTCAAATAAGAATAATTCTCTTAAATTTATTTTTAATATATACAAATTAAACACAAATCAATTTTTTAAAAAACATTTCCTCTAAAATTAATTCTTTCAAAAATTAATCCAAACATACCCCTAATAAGGCTGAGGATACTGTGTGGCCTGCACTGCATTATCATCATTCGACAATGGAAGGACAGAACCAGACATTAAAAAATGCCCAAAAGAAAGACATACCAAGTCGTACAAAATAGTTTCAGTTGGTGTGTTTTTGAATTAGTTCATTTTATATTTTAAAATATCTTATAATCAAAAGTTCCTAGAGCAGCGTTTGACAAAAAAGCAATATTACATCTCAAAAATAAACATTCATTTGGTCTTTGAGGTGGGGTAGGAGACACAAAAAATACTAGTACTTGTCCGAGTGTCTACCTCAATAAACTTGGCAACTTTTAATCTATTCTCACAAACAGCTATTGATATATGCTTCTTTTCCTCTTTCCTCCTTTTTTTCCTCTGAAAAGTGAAAAGGCTATCTCACGCATGCACAAACGTTTATTGTTTTCATGCACTTGCTTGACTGGTCTACACATAAAGAGAATGCTTCAGTCAAAGATGCTGTTTTGCTAATATGCAATTTCATCAATGATGAAAAGCGCTCATTTGACTGATACCTTTTTTTTGTTCTCTTTTTGCCGAATTGCGCATGTCTAACAACAAAAGTGGGGGCAAACTAAAAGGATGTCCTCAAACTCTGCATAATCATCTTCAAGATACCAAAAAATGGAGGATACACCATGAGGACCTTTTCTGAAACATGTCCACAAATACCCCCCGTTTGTTCATTTTTTTTTTTGGCCCTATGTGCCACTGTGATGATGGCAGGAGTGGTAGTAGTTCAGTCTCTATTTCTACCATGGGTTGATGTTTATTCAGAAATTGGAGTAAATAATCATTGACAACAGTGACAATACTAGCACAAAACGAGACTGAACTTCTTTCTTTTAGTCACATCAGCGTATGTGCAATACTTTAGTACTCCCCCCAGAAGCTCTGGGTGTCTCAGTGGAGATGCTGATTAACAAATTGCCATTTTAGTTCTCCATCGGCAGTGAATTATCTGATACACAAATGTCCCCTCGACATAGTGGGCATACCCTGTGTATAAAATAATAAGTTAAGAGACATATTTCCAAGCATCTCTAGCACAAGTGGAGTAACATGCAAAGCAACTTACAAAATGATCACATAAATAGAGGACAACACCAAGTGGAGTTCCATGTAAAGCTACTTAAAAAATTATCACATAAATAGATGACAACACCCAGTGGAGTTTCAAGTAAAGCTACTAACATAATTATCACATAAATAGACGACAAACAACATGGAACATCGGGCCATATATAGCTCAACTTGAAGATGAATGAAAATTTTGCTAATTATTACAGCTGTGATTTCTTAAAGTTGTTCATATGAATTGCTAAGATTTAAACACACAGGAAATCCATCACAAGGTTTATAAGAAGTGCAATCAAATCTTTTTATATCAATCACCCATATCTCTTGGGGGTTTGACCACAGGTTGATAATCTCCAGAAATAGGGCATATGCGACAACATTTAGTCGGTTTTACCTATGTCAAAATCTTTACCAGCATGTAGTTTAGCAAACACTTAGTACTAATCCACCATTACAGTTTACCATCAAAAGTACCTCTGAAACAACAAATGCAAAACTCACTCATCTAAGTTTATATTATTTTGTACCATCTACTACATAGGTTCCAAAGTCCCAGATATGCATAGATATATTTCAGCAGCAAATTGAGAGGATTAAATGCAATGAATAGGCAATTATGGAAAAACTCAAAGTTGTGAACAATATCATTAACCAGAAAAAGATTCAAATCCCTATTCCCACACACCTGTGAATCTCCTTTAGCCACTTGTCTACACATGTTCTATGAAATTCATGGCGGCAAGGAAGTACTCGCATGCTGTCTCCATCCTCATACTCCACAAGGCATATATAGCATCTGTGAAGAGATTAGCAAGGGAGATAAAAACCATTAGTATGATCCGTGAAACAAGACTGAAACTCATGAGATCTCAACAAGTATATATAAATTCATACCTCATATCATGAAAAAGTGAAAGCTAACTATGTTACATGTGACCAGAACAATAGGTACAAGGTAAATACTTACTGTACAGCATCTTCTTGATGTTTGTGTAACTTTGTGTATAATTTGACAGGCAAAGATTCCACAACTTCATTAGGTGCAGGAACAGATCCAATAGAAGACACAGAAGGGCGGGAAGATAAAACGACAGATTGCTGGTGAATTTCATCCAGAACCTAATTAAAATGTGTACAAATATTCAACTTGTATAAATGTAAAATGAATGGCCACCATAATAGCTAAAATCACACTAAAATTACCTCAAATAGAGCTTCAGCTAGCATCACAATTCTTGATATGTTAGCTCTAGCATTGGTATCATCATTTGAGTTTGTATCACGACTATTGTTTCGGCATGTACAACGACCATTTCTATGTTGACCAGACAAGATACATGATCTGTCATGTCCAGAAAGATTTTCAAACCGGCTTCCCAACCGCTGAAGAGCTCGAACCTAAACAATTTTTAATCGTAGATCATTAACTTCAAGTAAGATCCAGGGCATCAGGAAAGAGCTCATGTAAATATATTTCTGTAGAAGTAAATCCAAGTCTTAATGGTGCTTTTTTCTTTCAGTTTCATAATTAAATTATTTATGACAATATCAAAGTCATTAATTTGCGACATGTGAGTGTGCCACATTTACTGGGTTACAAGCATAACATCTTGGCTATGTGTCCTTCCCCACCATGACAAGGATATGCTTTTTGCTTGGTAATATTAATATATAATCAAACTATCAGATGTTACAAAATATTCAGAAACTCCACAAACCTGGGACCGTATTCTTCTTCTCCGTTCAAGGAAATTAGATCTATGTTCCAGCAGATCTTGATACCTTGTTTCTCTTGACCGTGAAGTCTCAACCTCATAGTCTTGGACACTAAACAAAGAGCTAGAAACTGTAGCCGGAGAATTCACAGCATTTTGAGTAGGCGGTGACACTCTTGTGTCTCTCTCCCCTACTTCTCTTCCTCTATCCCAACTGGCATCTCTCACTTCTCTCTCCTGTTGCAGAGGGCCAAAGGTGAACTCAGATAATGTTGATCGGCGAAGAACTCTGTCACGAAGTCTTCCAACACTTAAAGTTCGGCTGAAGCGAACATTACGATCAACAGGTTCTCGAGTTCCATTTCGTCTATCAGTATGTCTAGTCTCAACATTTTCTGCCTCAATAGGAATTCTTGGAGAAAACATGTTCATATCCACCACTTCTCTTGTACCATCTCCATCTCTAACCACATCCTGGATAGAAGAAATTGTGGAACTGCTCTGCAAGTTGCCAAGGGAACCCAATGCTGGGGCATTAGATCTTAAATCATTAGAAGCACCTTCATGATACTGTATAGGCACTCGATTAACAAAAGATGCATTATGTAAGTCACTACATTGTTGAGTTTCATTCCTATTAACCAGGCTACCAGGGGGGGCTGGATGCAGATTAAGCTCATCTTCACTGTTAAATATCGAGAGACTTGCAGAAGAAACAGGGCAAGGCCTCGATGAACCCAAACTGGCGGTTCTGCTAAGTCTGAAGCTTACATTACCAGGAATGAGGCTAAAGCGAGAAAGGAATCGACTTGAAGGGTTCAGGGACTGAGTTGAAGAAGCATGGACAGAGCTGCTACCGGTTCTGGATGCAGTGTGACCCCACTCATCAAGGTTGATGTTAGAAGACATTTCATTATCATATTTCACCTTTCTAAAGGACTCTGTTTTCACTTCATCTGAGTCTATTTCATTGCCACTGGTGTATGTAACATTACTTCCATTTACTTTATTCTGATCACAAACCTAAGCATGAGTTGCAAAATGCGAACTACAGTTAGGCAGTTAGTACGACAAAACTCTGACCAATCAACCAAAGCTATAATTAATCATAATAGTTATACCAGAAACAAAAAATCTGAGAAAAAATTGGAAATTATTTCCATTATATATTTTTTTCTTTTTCTTTTCTTTTGCCCCCTTAAATAGGCTTGATAGGATAAGGAGGCTAACAATAGTACAAAGCCAGAGAGACATAGTGCCAAAAAGTTCTGATACAATAGAATTTTAAAATTTGTCACTTGCAGCAGGAAATCAATGTATTAGTTGATCCCCTATTGTACGAAATAACATTACATTTTTTCTTTAAGTTTACCAAATTACATCATTTCCTCCATTAAAAATTGATTTCTTACAAGTCTTTCTGCAGTAATTACAAGGCAAGAAATATCCATAAAACCTGTAAGTGTCAACGGATGAACTCATACAAGGAAAACTTTTAGTTAGGCACGGTCTACACTCTACCCATCGTAAATTTTATTATAAATGGACAAACACCAAGCAATAGTGCAATAAACTCATGGTAAGCAACCCCGCATAGTAGGAGTAGTGAAATTGAAAATTTGGTTTCAAATCAAATATTTAACAGCATTTTTTTAAAAAAAAAAAACGTATATTTTAAGAGTAATGACCGGAAATTTAACCAAGTAACATAGAGTCACCACTTCCTTATGCATGTAGTATTGGATAAAGGTCTTGTATACTTGACTGAAAAAATATAAAAGATGAACTGCATGAAAATCTTGAAAATTATCATACTTTACAATCTAATTCAATGAACAGTGAACAGAACCAGACAAGCACGTAATTTCTTAATCAATGTGATCCCAGACCTCCATTTTACAAAACCAAAAATCCAACTCACCCAAAAAATAGATTAGCTCAAAAGGATGAGCTAAATGAGAGAAAAGAAGATTAAAAATACATTACAACCAAAAACACAAAAGTGAAAAATAGACGAAAAAATAAGTGGCATTGTGAAAATTGCAGAATAACACAGTGAGTTACCTGGTCATCATGATCACTGTCATGAGATCCAGATGTCGTTCCCAGACAATAAGATGGAAAACCTCTGTGCCCCTTAGATCGACCCTTCCTGAAACTACCCGAAGAAGACGATGAACTGCAAGAAGAAGTGGCTTTGCTGCCACTAGACCCCATCTTGCGCTAATAATGCCTCCACGAATTTCTCCAAAAAAGAAAAAACAAATGCTCTTTCGATTACCGAGTAGCTCAAAAAACAAAACCCAGAACTCAAAATCTGTTCTTTTTGAGATCCAAGGTGCTTCAGATCTGCACAAGTGGCAAGCTAAACCTGCATTTGTGTATGGATTTGTGTTGCATTGTTGTGAGGATTAAAGAGAGATGCAGTCATGTGAAAAGGGTCTAAATAAGAGTTCCTTGGAAGTGAAGAGTGTGCAAGTGAGGGAAGATGAGAGAGGGGAATGGGGTTGGATTTAGGTGGTGATGGGAGTTAGCTGTGTGAATGAGACAAAGCAACTCGCAGGGAAAACCGGGAAGGAGGCCCATTTTTTTAAGAAAAAAAAAAGCGTGGAATAGTGAGAAGATTACAAATTGTATTGTATTATATTATTTGATGAACTTCAAATAAGAATTTTAAAATGTAAAAACACAAGAATTTATTTTTGGTACTACGGCATAGTTTTGAAAATTGAACCAGACTAGACCAACTAATTGAACCAATTGAACCGGGAGTCAACTAGGCATCCAATTCGATCATAATTTTAAAACTCCTTTTTTTAAAATCGAAAGTAGATTGTTGCGAATGGTCTAAAAATTGTCAAATCGGACCGGATCCAACAATTAGACAATTTTATTTTAAAAAAAATACTCAAAATGGCACAAGTTTTGTCACCCCCAAAAAAATAAAAATATTAATTGGAAGGGAAAAGGAAGCTGCAAAGGGTGGAGAGCCCTAACCAAAAGCCATCAACACTCATACACTTCTTCTCCACAGTCCACACACCATGCCATCCACCATGCTATCCTCTATCAGCAATTCATCGCGTCACGCCGTCCGCCGCAGCACCCACAGCTCCATCATGTAGCCTCCATAGCACCTGCGTCAAGACCTCTATTGCAGCGTTAGCATCGTAGTTAGAGGCAGCCATAGTTGAAGGTAGCTATTGCAACAATGGCTTCCATCATTTTAGCTTTTAATTTTTATCTTCATTGAGTTTATTCACTTTGTTTTGAAGCTGCTGCAATTTTTATTCTATTTCTACTTTCTACTTTCTACTTTCTACTTTCTAATTTTGAGTAATTTACTTTTGAATATTTGTTAGTTAATAAAATTTCTAAATTAGTGTATTCATATTGTATACTAAAATCTAGAATAAGTGAAATGATTTAATGAAATACTGGCTCCATCACTTATTAACACTTAATAGGGCACACAATCACACACAAAATTTATTGTTTGACTATTTATATTGTGTAATAGAATCTAGAATAAGTGAAATGATTCAATGAAATGCTAGCTCCACCACTCATTAACATTTAACAGGGCACATAGCCACACATAAATTTATGTCCATTTGAAGTTTAATGATCTTTTCTTGTACTGGAATATGGAATGTTATGTTATTGGCTACATGTTTATTGTTTGGCTATATATATCCTGATTGAACTCGGTTAAATCGGTTGAATCATTGAATCTTTGAACTAATAACTTATTCAGTTTGATGCTTGGTCTAGTTTTTAGAACCTTGTACTAGTTTATGTTGATATATAATCATATATCACTATATTTGTAGTCTTATAGTTTTATTTTAAGAGTTTTATAAATAATAGGATAATTTTTTTACATTAATAATTTATTAAAATTAATTTTAAAAAATAAATAAATTAATTAAATCTTATAAATGTATAGGATTTAATATGTATACAGTGTCAATGTAAAAAAAAGTTATACAAATATCTAATCATATATCACTAAATTAGCAAAGTATTTGATTTAATTCTTTATTACCTCAAAAGTTTTTATAAATATAAGTATTTGATTAAATGATAGTATAAAATTCTTTTATATTAATAGTATATAGTAATTAAACTCTAATTTATATTTATTAATACTTATTTATAAATTATGATTTAATAAAATAAATTATGATATTTTGATAATGATGTCTAATAAGTAATAATCGAGTAAAGAAACATTTCTGGGGGAAAAAAAAAAAGAATGAAAGGAAGGAAGAGTGGCATATTTGGGTGCCACGATTTGAGGGATTCAAATTTGGCTTTGGTCGTACGTTCGACGCTGCGTGTCTCACAATCACATTCAATTTGTCATGGCGGTGGGGCAGGTGGAGCTGGAGTGCTGGACCCTATCTTACCTTATTTCATGAACATTGAGAAAGATTTGTATTACATCACTTTCTTTGTTTTCTTCACTTGCTTGTTTCGGTAAAAAGGACAGAAAAGAGTATATGGAAGTTGGAATTGAGTTTCTGTTATTTTATTGGTCAAAAAGAAAGTAATGTAAAATATAAATAATAACATAATAAAAATAATATGTAAGTAATATTGATTATTATGAGCATGTCTAAGTTTATTGACGTCTAAGCATATATTATGTATATTTAAAGTAGCTTATTTTGAGTGTTTATTTTTGGTACAAAAATTTATAAGTTGGAAGCTAGAAGTAATTTTGAGTTTAAAATAGTTTATGATTAAAAATATTTTTAGATAATTTAAAAACTTATATCATTCTTCCCAAAATAATCTTGACTAAATATGCTCTTGATTTTATAAATGGAAGTTTGAAAAGGTATAGCGCTGTTATGAGTAAATGAACTTATGATATGTTGTGAGGATATTTGGGATTTTGAAGGGAATTAATTTATAATTGAATGAAGAAAAATGTCAAATCAATATCATTTGGTTCGAGACATGTAAGGGGAAAAAGAATTTTTGAAAAATTCCATTAATTTAATGCACAAATTTTCTGGGTCTAATACTAGAGGAAATTGAAGGAAAAGTGATTATTAAATTCAATCCATATATAGATTTATCAATTATTTGTAATATATTATTTATCATATTTTTATATGGATCATCAATATCTAAAAATTTATTAGATTTCAATTAATCTAATTTGAGTCAGGTCGATCCACTATGGAGGCTAAAACTTTTGTAGCGCTAATTTTTTCTATTTATGTGACTCAAGCTTGAGATTTTGTTTTAGGAGAATAAATATTTAACCACTTGAATTAATTAAAGGTGTGTTTGTTTGTGATTATTTGGCAAAAAAAATCACTTTTTTTTATTGAAAAATCACATTTCATATATTTAAATAATTTTTAAAAAATAATCAAAATTTAAAAAAATTATTTTTAATTTTTTTGTAGAAACTAAAATAAATAACTTCTAAAAAAATTTATAATTTTATAATTTTTTTTAAAGTTGAAATAAACACATGTTGGTTATTATTAATAATTTTTTTATTAGTCTCAAACAATGGAAAGTCATATGGCAGTCAATTTGCAAAAGGTATACAAGGTTTTTTTTTTTTGTACAGAAATGTCTTTTTTTTTTTTTAACCAAAAATAAAGATACCTTTTGTAAGACAAATTAATTTATGAACGGAACATTTTCTTCAATTTAAAGCTTTCTGTAGCCATGTTGCCCACGCGATCCGTAGGTCCCAAATAATCTCTCAAGTTCAGTCATGTGAGCATTACCTGCTCTCTCAAGGGCTGGTTTAGAGTTAGTATTGAAAATGTGCATATGATGTGGGGTTGAATATCTACTGCAAAGCTTAAAAAGGATTTTAAAAAGTCCTTTTGAGTATTTAGAGTGGTGTTAAGTTTGTGATTAGATTATGAAACAAACATGCATATCGGATTTGATATGGTACACAACTTTTAGGCTGTTACTTGTTGCTAAAGGACACAGCAATGACAGTTAACATTACTATAAAGAAAAACGAAGAGGCATTTATTAAAAGTTCATGTCGTTGTTGTAGCCATTGCACGCCAATGCACAACAAACTTGAGTTGTCTTTGGCGTTCAAAGTTCAAACCATTTGATAACTTCTCCAGCACTGCATCAAATTCAATGTTGTATTGATATGAACTATATTACTTTATTGAGTACTGTGAAACAGTGGTTCTATAAAGATAATTCTTTGACTTCTTTTGTGGGGATGGGAGCAGGAGATAACTTGGGAAACACAGCTGAAAAAAACGCCACCAATATTCTAATTCAATGATCTTCTTGCAGGCTTGCTGGGATTTGCTGCCGGTGTTCATTTTTAAATTCTGCATCCCCCTCTTTTCTTTGCAAGAAACTTTACATAAGCACCACATGAATGAATATTAACAACACTGATCTGAATATAGATGTCACGTGTATAGCCAACCCATTAGAAGTGGAGTGTGGACCTCTCATATTGGAGCCTAGGGCGACATTCAACATAGATGATATCACTTCCACAAGACCAAAGAACCACGACGATAGACATCTTTTTTTTTGATAGTTCAAAAGCGCTTAGATTCTCTATCAAAGAGAGGACCAAACAAAAATAAACCAAAGCACAAAACAAAACAACACACAAAAATAAGAAACACTAAGCAACCACAACGCTCGAACCAATCACAACACCACAACCAACAAAACACACCAAAACGAAATACCTAAGCACCCACAAGCCACCAACCCGGCAAAAACCACGAGGAAAGAACCAACCAAGCCCCAACAAAGCACACCTCGAAAAGGATAACTAACACCAAGCCAAAAAAACCATCAACAAGGACATCCGAGGCAACTAAACCAACACTGCCAAGATCAAACAAAAGTCAAAATCACCGCCCCTCACCACCAACTCAAACAAAAGAACCACTAGCTCTACTCTCTCAATCTATAAAATGACGTTTATTCTTCCTAGGCGGCCCTTTTTCCTAGGAAGGACAAAGTCTTGAAACTCTAGAACTTTGGCTAATGCACAAATCATGGTCTTTTCATTACTAATCTTTAACCCCGTAGTCTTCCTAATATCCCAAGAAATCTTTGCTTCCACTAGGTCTTTGTCACATGGCACCACTCCTTCCATAACGACGCTTATCCAATTTGAGCTTGAATCTAACAAAGGGGTTTGAGGAATCTTCTCAACCGAACTTGGGAAGGAATCTTGAGATTCCCCAAAATTTTGATTAATTTCATTCCCCTTCTCCAAAGAGTTCTCACACTCAACAATTTCCTTTGCCATCCTTTGCTTATGATCCTATTTGGAAGGCCTAACCACCTCTATAAAGTCTCCAAACCCAGGAGGGTAACTAGGCCCGCTTGATGCTGAACACCCAAGGCCCACTTCCTTAGGACCCGGTTTGGAGTCTTATTGATAGTGGTCTACCATAGCTGACCCCTTATCTTCCTCAACACACTTCTCCTCCCGACCCACCTCTACCCAAGAACGCTTGGAAGCTTCCCCTGCCAGAGACACGATAGATGCATCGCAGAGGGAGTCATCATCGCCTTAAGCCTTGTGCAGTATTGATTGGAAGAGCTCCTCTTCCCAGAATGCCCCTGGCCGCTTGTCCTTCCGTACTGACATCTACTCCTCCATTTTCTCCCTGTGATAGGGCAATTCTGCCATTGTTGCCTCTTCCAACAAGGCCACAATTTCCCATTTGAGTTCCTCCATTTTGACTGATTTGAAAACCTCTTCCACCGCTTTCCAAAACCTCCCTCTAATATGCACCTTATCAATCGCCATTCTTTCCTTAGCAACATTAGACTCTTCCACTCTATTGTTGTCTCTTCTACTCTTCTAGTTTTCCTCTAGTTTACCTTTATTATATTCCACATATGGATTATTTCCGATTACCACATCTTTGAAACTCCTAGGACCCTCCATACATTTGCTGTTAAGAGTTCCAATATGATCACAACTTCTTGGAAAACTCAATTCAACATGTGTCTTAATCTTGTCTCTCCCTCTCTTATATTCAGTTACCTTAACTAATATGATGTTCCTTCTAATTTCAATACCACCCATGTTTCTAACAGCAGCAATGGCATCCTCCTCCCTAACAAAACGGATAAAGGCAGAAGGCATAAAGCTATTTCTCCTCTTCTTTCTCGCAATGTATATATCAACAATTCTACCCTCAAAACTAAAAAATTGCCATAGCCAAGATTTAGACATAGACAAAGGTAGATTGTCAACAAAAATTGTGATTGAGTTTTCTTCAATGTTTCTGAAATACCTCTCCTATGAGACCTTGCTTGACAATCATGCCCCCCTCCATTCCTCCCCTAGCCATCTTGGTCTACCTCCTCGGATATTGAAACAATCATATTCCTTATAAGATCTCAAATACTCTAGCCTAAGTGGGTGGCTTTCATTGCACACTAGAAGGACAAAAAAGATCTTTGGCCACCGCATTGCTGGAAAAATTTTCGACAGAAAAGACCTTTGGCCTAGGACATCTTTTATTATTATTATTATTATTATTATTATTATTATTATTAGTTGGTCAAAATTGGGCATTCGAAAATCAAAATGATGTTGTTCTTAACGGATCGTGTTACTTCGGTGAAGTAGAAAACGTCACCAGTCCACTTCCATTTTGCTTATGAAATTACTTAATTTTAATCTATGGCTTAAATATGTTTTTAATCCCTCAAAATATTTGATTTTTCGAATTTGGTCCCTCAAAAATTTTTTGCTTGATTTTAGTCCCTTATTTTTCAAACGTTATCAATATTAGTCCCTGCCGTCAATTAAGTGCTGTTAAGTGCTGACGTGGCAATATGAGATCTAATCAATATTAACACGTGTCAAAATCTCACGTTGCCATATCAGCACTTAACAACACTCAGTTGACGACAAGGACTAATATTGATAACGTCTGAAAAATAAGAGACCAAAACTAAGCGAAAAATTTTTGAGAGACCAAATCTGAAAAATTAAATATTTAGAGGGATTAAAAATATATTTAAACCTTAATCTATTTTTTCAATATTTTGTAGCTGAATCTTAGTGCAATTGAAGTTAAAATGGATCTCTATGAAAGCTTCCCTAGATTTGAAAAGTCTGATGGGCTTGGAACACTTGATAGTATTCTTACCACTCCCTTCAATCCAAATCATTTGTTTAGCAATTCTCTGGTGCTGATTGGCAAAAGTCTACACCATGCTGATCATAGTTGTCGGTACTGACTAGAAGGCATGTGGCATTGATGGGGCCTGCATGGGCAGAGTTTTAACAAGCGTATTAAAGAAAATGTCAGAGTTAATTATGGGGTTTAAGTTTATAATTGCAGGAAAAAAAAGGGTTAAGAAAAAGAAATCCAAGCTAATCACCCTCGCCACATTCTCCATTTTCCCTTCCTTCAGAAGATTCAAAAGCAACGCCGCCCAACCCTCTTCCAGAATCAGCTTCCACCCTACGTACTTTCTACAGTGTCGGAGCGTTTCTCAATGAAGGAACTGGAGAGAACGATGATGACTATTTGGCATATGAGGCAGAGGATAGATTCATTGGCGGCAATGGGGAGGAGGCCATAGTACTTGCTGTCGTGTTCGTCTGCAACGCCACTAAACATCAGAACGGGGGCTTGCGAAACACGATGGCGATGGTGTTGGCGCCGGCGACCGGTAGGCAGTGGCGGTGGCAAGCATGGGCCCAAATAAAATGGTGTTGGAGGTGATGAGAGGTGGTAGTGGCTTCAAAAACAGGAATAGGAAGAAGGAGAAAAGTGGAGTGATAGGTGTTATTATGGTGTATCATGGTGATAGTTACATCAATACACCGTCAAACAATTATGGTTTAGATTAAACCAGCACATTATTAGCATATTAACTACTTAACCGGCCTAATTATACTCTCCTAATTCAATCCCAAATGTCATGGCCCACTAACAGTGCAATCCACGTGTGCTTATCTCCTTACTCCACATCAAATAAGCATGGTGCAAATTTTTTCAAATCTTTATAGGAGCAATCACCTTGTTTAGAAACTATGTAAATTAAAATTAAGTTTTAAATTTTATATAAAAACTTATTCTATTTATTTTTATACAATTATTCTTTTTCCTATAGGAACAACTCCAAAGTAGATAGTCGACTATTACCTCACTAGATGAACCATCATTACTTGGGGAGAGTTATAGAATGCTAATCCTTAAAAGATGAACTTTGAATGTCCACCTAATTAAACACCATTGGTCGACAAGTTGAATATATTTAGCAGCTATCATTGATAGTGGTAGCTTGTGGTGGAAATACACGAGTTTGGAGTTATAGTACTCCCAATGAGCTGCTCGTTGTATTTCTTTATAAATTAATTGAAAATAAAATTAATTTTAGGGTGAATTTACTAGTAAGGGCAAAACCCAAAATAGATGACAATCACCGGCAAAGGATCAAAGGATCTAATTGTTGAGTTTGGTGGCCAACAATATGATGAACGAGTGATTCAAACCGCCATAGCCATGAACGGGCTTGCACCACTGTTGCGCTGTGCCCATTGACCACCGCCTTGCGTTTCCATTGATCCTATTGTCAACCGATAGCCACCACCTCTCTCGCGACTTGCAAGTTGGGCTGAAGTGCCAAGTATGCAGAGAAGGCTCACAAGATTGTGAAGATCGAAGTGAGTCTAAGGGCGATTCACCAGCCTAGGTAGAGAGGGTTGATTCAGCTTGGGATCTGCTATCATATCTGTACATTAGGAGTGTTATGGCTTTTAAAACCTTCTTAAGATTTCTCATTTTTAGTTACAAAACTGAAAAAAAATGCTGCTACCCCCTTCCGTGTTCTGAAAATTATGTTTTACACTTAATAGTTGTCCTTTAGGTTTGACTTCACACAAATTTTAATAATTATTGAAACTTTAAATATTAGGGAAAAGAGAAAGCGATAAAGAAAACAATATAGTCCATACAATTATTGCAATTGTTGTTGTGGCTTTGCTTTTGCTTGTAGTTTTGTAAAACACTTAAAAAAGAGAAAATGGAAGAATGCATTTAACTTGTTGCATTGCATCATTCCCAGTAACAAAGATTTTGCCACTAATTGTTAAATTTAGTTGATATGGAATTGGTTCATTTTCAAATTTCAACCTTTGACTCTTGACATGTATGCGTTGTTTATTTGGCTTAAGGGAGGTTGAGAGACTGACAAATCTATGGAGGAAACTATTTTAAGGGAGATCAAGGAGATTTTTTGGTATGAGTTTTGATTTAACATGAGGGATGAAATAATATTTTCATAATTGTTAAACAAAAAAAGAAAGAAAGATAAAACCTGTTATATCAGGTTATTTTAAATGAATATTCAAAGTTCATCTTTTAAGGGTAAGTATTGTATAACTTTCGCATTACCTGGTGGTGAAATTTCTAAGTAATTGAATGCGACAGGACTATGCTCAATGAACCAATTGGAGCTTTTGATGGTGTTGTCCACATGGGTGACTTATGATAATAATGTTTTTATGACGAATGTTGCAGTGCTTCCTCTAAAGTAGGGAGCATCACACACTTAAACCACCTAATTATTTCCCCCATCTAAACCACCTATGCACCACCATCTTCCTTTTTTCCCTTTTTTATCACACATCTTCAACCTTCTTGTTCCTATCCCTGATCGCTACCCCATGCCTACTCCCCTTGCTACCACTGGGAACTTCGATCATGGCCCCACCCCGGCCACTACTCCCCCCTTGCCTACTAGGAACTTTAATCCGTTTTGAACAACAAAGACACACCATCACCATTTTACTAAGCAACTTATGGAAGTTATTGACATTTTCAACATCGACTCACAATGCAATCTCCATGATCATCAACACACACCACGTAACATAACTACAATTTTAGGCCCATGAGTCTCCACCATCATCATCACGATCTGCTGGGGATTTTGAGGTCAGTGTGCCTAGTCCAGAGGGTGACAGCTTTGCCAGTAAGGGCAACAAAGGACAAGGTGTGACGGTGATGGAGTCGCTATTGAGCATGGAGCATTGGTCAAATCCACCGCTAATTGGAAATCAACTCATCATAAAAACATGGGGTCCTAATGAGTTGCGGTGGATTTTATCTTTATAATTTTACAGCAGATTTTTTTCTTTTAATTTGTGGTGGATTATTTTCTTAATTTTGTTATGGATTTCCCCCGCTAATTTGTGACAGATTTTCCCTCTAATTTTTGCGGCTTTGTGGCGGAAATTGACTAATCCAAGAAAAAAATACAATCATTATATTTAAATACACACTTAACATTCGAATTTAAAATCATTTAATAAAGCAAAATTCAATTCAAATATTTTAAATCCATACAAATATGGAAGAGAGATATAAGTTTGGAAGTAGTAACTTTTAACATACTTCTAACTATATTTGATTTATCTTGTAGCCATTATAGTTCATTTTCATCCTCTAAGTCTTGAACAATTTCTACTAAGTCTTCCACTAAACAAAGGAGTACTCAATAATTATCAACACTATCACCAACAATAAAATCAATAAAATCCATAATTATCAATAGTCAATAATTTTTCTATAAAAAAAAGGTCAGCAATGGTGGTTGTGATTGATCAATGGTGGTGTCAGTGGTGGTGGCTATTCGGCAGCAGTGGGAGGTCGGTTGGTGGGTAGTGGCAGAGATGGTTGGGGAAGTGTGAAAAGGAAAAGAGAAAGATGAAAGGGGAAAAAAAAAGAAAGAAGTAAAAAGAGGTAAAGAGGGAGGGGAAAGGAAAAAAAAGAGGAAAGAGGAGGGAGATTGAACATGATATAGGAGGAGAGAAGAAGAAGAGAGTAAGGAGAAAGTGATGAGAAAAGAGAAAAGAAAAGTATAAAATGAGAAAAGAGTATTATGGTGTATCTCTAATAAAAATTCATTTGTAGCGGCTTTTTAAATCTTGCAGCGGATGTATGAATTCCATTTTTAAAATTCAAAAAACTTATCGGCGAATTTTCTACGAGAAAAAAAATTAAATTTGTTTAATTATTTTAATTTTTTAGATGGAACTCAATAATTAGCGGCGGATATTTTGCTGTAAAAAAATTAGCGATGGAAATCATTTTTCCCTTTTATTTTTATAAATTGTTGCAATTATTCCACCGCTAATTCAAAAATCTTTTTTCTTTTAAATAAAAATGTTTTACAATTAGCGATGGCAAGAGTTTTTTTTTTGGTAATAGGATGCTATTAGCAACAGAAAATCCCCTGCTAAAATTAAAATCCAATTTCTTTCTTTAAAAAATATTTGTTAACAGGAGCAACGAAATTTTTGCCACTAATTCAATAATCATTTTTCTTTTTTATTTAATATCTTTTATAGTTAACAGCAGAAAGTCCCCTACTAATACATGTGAAGAGATTTTTTTGGTCGTAACAAGACGCCATTAGCCACAAAAGATCCCTCGCTAACTTTTAAATATATTTTCTTTTTAAAAATATTTATTAATATTAGAAGCAAAAAACCCTCCACTAATTCTAAAATTGTTTGTCCTTTTTTATCTAATATCTTTTATAGTTAGCAGTAGAAAATTGTTAATATATGTGAAGAGATTTTTTTTTTTTTTTGGTAACAGAATGCTATTAGTTGCAGGAAATCCCCCCCGCTAACTTTTAAATCTATTTTCTTTCTTTTTTTAAATATTCATTAATATTAGCGATAGAAAATTCCTCGCTAATTCTAAAATTGTTTTTATTTTTTATTTAATATCTTTTATAGTTAGCAGCAAAAAATCTCCCACCAATATATGTGAAGAGGTTTTTTTTTTTTTTTTCCACGTAACAAGATGCCATTAGTGGCAGAAAATCTCCCACTAACTTTTAAATCTATTTTCATTTTTTAAAAATATTTGTTAATGTTAGTGGTAAAAAATTTCTCACTAATTCTAAAATTGTTTTTCTTTTTTTATTTAATATCTTTTATAGCTAGTAGCAAAAAATCCTCTGCTAATAAACGTGGAGAGTTTTTTTTCTTGTAATAGAATGTTGTTAGCAGTAGAAAATTTCTAACTAATTTTAACATATATTTTCATTTTTCTTTAAACAAGTATAAATGTTAGCGGCAGAAAATTTGCCACTAATAAGAAAGATCAATTTTCTTTTTCTTTTTAAAAAAATTTCTTTAACACTCAGTGGCTGAAAAGCTAACTAACATGAACAATTTTTTTTAATATGTTAATTGCGGACCACTAAATTTAACACACACACACACACACACACACATATATATATATATATATATTAAACAAGCTTAAATATTAGTGACAGAAATCCGTCATTAATAAGTAAGATCAATTTTTTTCTTTTTTTAATTCCTTCCACTGCTAACTAATGTGAACAATTTTTTTTGTTGATATTAGTGGCAGAAAATGCCTCCGCTAAGATTAATTTCTTCCGCTGCTAATGATGAAGATATATATATATGTTAAACAAGCTTAAATATTAGTGACGGATTTCCGTCACTAATAAGTAAGATCAATTTTCTTCTTTTTTTAATTCCTTCCACTGCTGACTAATGTGAATTTTTTAGGACAAATGGTTGAGATACAAGTCTACGTGGATCATTGTAGCATTTGCCTGTTTTTGTTAGAATGTTAATAGTTTCCTTTTCAATATTATAGTTTAGTTGTTTCATTGATTTGCTTAATCTACTTGATATTTTTCAATTAAAATCCTGATTAGTTGAACCACTGGGTTAACATCAATTCTTGTTCTAATATACAATCATAAATTGCAAAAAATAAATTGCTTGAAAGATTTACAACTTGCTTCCATAAATTCTTAAGAATGTAAAATACAAGGTTAATCCTTAAGTTTTTTGGAGTAGGAATATTACGAGTTCAAAACATTTGTAAATTTGCATTTGATCTTTAATAACTAAATTATTCTACTTTACAAAGTCAACGCTTTATTTCCAGCCTTCTCATAATAACTCCTACTCCGCTGGCAGAAGCAATAGCTTCTTATATACTGGCAATAATGACACTGGAGTTCCATTACTCCGTTCAATCCAAAATACTCCCTTCGTCCGCTTTTAATTGTCCATTTAGGGAAAAAAAAAATTTCAAAAATTATATCATTTGATAAGATTAAGGAAACATTACTTTTTTTTTTTTTTTTTGCCCTTATCTTTCACATTTTCCCAATTATACCTAATAGTTATAGTATTAATTGCACCCAAAAAATTAATTTAGTCCAAACAATTTATATTTTTTTAATAATTTTTTAATTTGTGTGCAAAAACGGAGGGAGTATTGACTCTAATGGTAGGTTTACAAATTTTGGTTTCGGAGAAAAACAGGAGGGAAGAGAAAAATTTATAGGAATTTTTGCTCAAAACCCTATAATTAGTCTTTGGGAGGAAAAAAAAATATTTGGAGGTTATAATTAATCTCTCAAAACCCTTCAAAACTTCTCATTTTATAGTTCTCCCAAACTAGGGATTTTTGATGAGATTTAATTTAATTTATTGTCATATCCCTATTAAAATATAAAAACTAATCTTTTTAATATTCCATTATAATTTTATTTCAGCTTTTCATAGAAACTATATTGTCTTCTTAATTTTTTATCAGCTTCCATTGAAATATATTTCTTCCTAAAAAAAATTCTGTGAAAGAAAATACTTTTAAAATCTACAAAATATGTCATTATTACCTATCATTTAACCACATTTTATAAATTATTTTGTAGAAACTCAAACCCCCATCTCTCAATAGAATAAAAACTTTGATTCTCTTGTTGTATGTATTGTTTTTTAATTTAATTATATTTCATGTAAAATTTTAAAATGCACAAAATATAATAAACATTTTTTTTAAAAAAAAAACATATAAATCTTTGAGAAATAATTTTACTGTATTCAACATAATAATTTAATTTTATAATAATTAATTATATTTTTATGTTTGCGTCCATAAATTTAAATACTTTTCAAGTAAATAATTAACCTCTTGTAAGGTTAAAAAAAAATACTATACAATAAAACATAATTAATTTCTATTTTATCCTATTCACCTGCAATAAATTATTAACAATGAATGTTTTATTTTATACTACTAAACTCTAAATTTACATATTAGTCTAACAAAAAATATCTCTTTATTGACAATAATGAAAGAATTTGTCACATATGTTTTCATAATAGGAATAAACAATAATATTATATTTAAAGATAGCAAATTGGGCTAATATATCCCAATCTATCAAAATCCTAAACCCTAAAATGTGGCAAAGTGGACTGGCCTACATTAGTAAAATAGTTTAAAATGCGAGTCCCCCTTTTGTGAGTAAGTTGGTAGGTTGGTGATTTGATGGGCCAAAAAAATTATAAACATTAAAAAATATATAAATAAATTTATTTTAATATTTTTAATAAGTTAAATCATCTAAAAAAATTTAAAATTAAAAAATATTTAATAAAAATTTCACCTAAATACAATGAGGTTGATGGTTGGTCCTCATAGATATCATACTCAATTAATGTTATCAAATGTGGAGATAACAACTGCATAGATTAATTGAAATTAGTTGTAAATTAAATAACCACAAAGTACATTTTTTTGAAACAAAAAATATACTTTTTAAAATTTTGCATTAATTGTGAAGATACCATAATTTATTCAATAGTAATGTTTTTTTAAAATTTAAGAAAGTGAAAAATATTATACTAACAAAAACTCTAAATTAATAATCTTGTTTTACACTAACAAAAAGTAAATTAAAATATAATAAGCTACTCTAACTTTAAACTATACCATGCTCTATAATATAAATAAACCTCAAAATTTAGCATTATAATACAATAAAACTAAGCCATATTAATTTAAATAATTTAAACTATAAATCTAAACATCAAAATTTTGTTGTTTAATAAAATAAAACTACCCTAAAAACAAATTAATCTAAGCAAAACTTATGTAAATACAAAGACGAAACCTATAATTTTACTTTATACCAAATAGGTATAAATTAAAATAAATTAGATCTCTAAATTTGTTTTGCTTTAATACTAAACTAAAGTTTCCACTCAAAATTTACTAAATTAAAGAATTCTAAACTAAACTAAATAAGTACCTTACATTAAAATATGATAGAAAATTATCTTTATATTCAAAATTGCAGCAACATGTCCAAAAATATCTATTCGATATAAGTCATTATGCTTCATTAGTATCTAACTCTCCTAGTCTCTACCACTCTCTTAATTTTGAGATTTATTTATATTATACAAGATGGTATAATTTAAATTTAGAGTAGTTTATTATATTTTAATTCGCTTTTTGTTAATGTAAAACAAGATTATTGGTTCAGGATTTTAGTTTCATTTATTTAGAACAATTTCATGTAGTTTAGTTTATTCTATTATAACGTTAAATTTTGAGGTTTACTTGATTTATTATAAAGTATGATCATGTTTAATTTAATTAATATAATTTAATATATTTTAATTTACTTTTAATTTAATTTAATTTTGAAGATCCCACAATTTTTGTATCATACAAAAATCGAGTGACCCTTAGATGATTTCTAACAAGCATAAGTCAACTAGAAATTGTGTGAGGTCACACAATTTCTAAATTATTAAACTCATTAATAAATCATGCCATCCTTGTATAATTTTCCTATAAATACTAAAATTAGGATATTTTGGAAAATAAAGATGAAATAAATCATTTTTGCATATAATATATTTTTTTTAAATGTGTAAAATACCTCTAGCCATTAGAGTAATTTATCACAACCTCGTCCATTTTTCATCTATCTATCAAGATTGAATATACTAATTGAGAACTCCTCATTTCAACCAACTTCACCCCCGCCACTACTTTCAGAAAACTAGCATCAACTCATTCTTGCTTCCAATCCATGATTTGCTCAACCTCTAAACACCCAATGTATTATTGTATTTTGATTATAAACTGCTACACCATACATCAGACTATAGCAACACTTAAGCACAGCTCCACACCAAGCATCTCTCATGAGAACTCCCCCGCATCCACCATCAACCTGAATCCCAGCTCCATTCGCAACAGCCCTGATAGCGCCACTGTTTTACTGCACACACCACTTCAAAGCATCATAACTAAGCATTAACTACACAAATTAGGCATTTTATGTACTAGCTCAGCCGCAGCCATCACATTTTTTTCCCTTAAAATTTTAATTACTTGTGTTAGAGGCATGGATTACACTTGTACTTTAAGAAACTCAACCCAACACCATCTTGGTAGGTTAAGCCAAGTAGCCTAACATGTTGCAACACACTTTGACGACTCTACCTCATCAAACATTGAACATAGATGATGTCACTTACAAAAGCCCAAAGAACCAGGAGGCTGGCCATGATCTTCAATTTTCTTTTCTAAATTGGGGCTTGAAAATTAAAAATGATCCTGATCTTGACAGATAAAAATATCACAGCAAGAGCAAATAGAAGTAGCCCCTATGTTAGCACATGCTACATGCTACAGAATGATCTTCAGGTGGACCATTCTAAAGATTTTTGCGTCCTAATTGACTAACTGATCATCAGCTACCATAACGCGAAATTCTGTGCCATGAAACCTCCAAAGTTGTTGAGTAAGATGAGCATCCAAAGAGAAACAAAACAAGGAAGTTGCGTAGCCGTCCATGGTTAGTACTAGTATCCCTGCAAACATTTTTTATTTGCACTAAGGACCGGCTTAACATTACATTAAAAATTAAAACTTTAACATGCTGAAATAGAAATTTAGAATCAGCGCTTACAGAACAAGATATAAGCTGCAGCTGGCTTAACAAGTGCAACACCAGCAGGCTTTGTGCATAACCAAGCCTGCCATTGCAAATTTCCATTATCAAGTATGAGATGAAAATAACAATGCACCAAAGCAAGGTTAATGTCATTCATTACCATCATGTCTAGATTATAATCCATCTCTGACTCCCTATCTACCTGCAATCCAGAAACATCACTAATTTCCACACTTAATGCTAAATTTGCCACAAAAAAGATCAAGCATCCCACTCAGGAAAGCACACTCAGATTAATGAATAATTCAATATAGTTCATATTTACTCGGTTCTTTATCATGAACTCTATGTAGCTATAAGCATAGGATTTAGTATTCACTGATGAAATAAGTCTAGACTTATATTGATAGGATTAGCATATGCATAACCTTCCTGCAGCACACACGCTGACACGCACACTTTTGAGTAGTCTCCTAAGTTCGCTAAAAAGTTCAAGTGGGAAACATCAAACTTCCAACAATCATTTTCTTTTTCCCTCTGAAAAAATCATGGATAGCCAGATATACCTAAGCGATAGCTGACAAGGGTAATTCCTTTATGATCTATCCTTAAACATCTTAAACCACATTTAGATGGCGATACACAGTTCATATTTGCATATCAAACACAGACGCTCCAGTGCAAACAGAAACAATCATCAAGATCACAATAATCACATATGCTCCACTAGTTGACCCAGACAATTTCTTCTAGAGTCTTATTACCTAGATATGTGGGAAAATCCAGCATCTTAAGAAACATTCTTCAAAATTCAGCAATTTCAACAGGAACAATTTCCATGCTTCAAAAAAAATTTTTTTTTTTTTTAATAGAGGGCATGTAAAAAAGAAGTGGAGAAACAGAAATACCAAAACACCCCCCCCAAACAAAAAAATAAAATAAAATAAAATAAAGCAGCAACTAATTATTTAGGCCAAGTAACTGCAGCTAAGTTTCAAGCTTACACTGATTAGGTCCAACTATGAAGCTCTCTAGCTGGAGTTTATTACAGTCTCTATGACGTCAACAAGTGATTCAATTCAATGGGATTGGCTTTTATTCCTTCTTGTTCTGCGCTGCCAGCACCCAATTCATAAACCCATTATTTCTGAAAATAACAAAGACAAAAATCCAAAATTGCAATACAAGTGCTTGAGGAAAGGCAATCAAAAGTTTACAAGACATAATGTGAAATATTTCAGAAACATTTAAATCAACTTCTTTAACCACCGATAACACTATAGATAAATTTTCAAACAAATTACAGACAACCTTTATCCTCTAGAAAAGCATCTTAAGCACTTAAGCATCTTATTCGAACAACTTTTTTTCCGGATAAACACATTGATGTGACAGATTGGCTGCACATATAGCCAGAATGCCCAAAACAGCTTCTCCAAAGCTGCTTTGCTGAATAGACCCTGCGGTACTAACCGGAGGATGCATGTGGTCCCACGGAATGAATTGTAATATTAAATACTGAACATGCACGAGCAGTAAGAGGATAATATATTTCGGGGAACTATACCCCCAAAAAAAAAGTCAGACAACAAATTAAAAAAAAAATTCATATCAATCATAATTCGTAAATCATAATCCTTCTTACATGGTAGACAACTAGCGAGATGGTCCAGTTGGGTCATAATTAATCATCAAAGCAGCTTTTAAAGGATAACCTGGAAGATGCAAGGACCATAAAAATGTCACCGATCTACAGCAATTGTAAATCAATATTGGGGGGAAAAGAGAGAGAGAATAATAGCTTCAAACATTTAAGCTCACCAGAACAACTAACGTTAGAAGAAGCCCACTCATCCATTGTTTCATGCATAAAAGCTCCATCCATGGTCCCTGACAAGGAATACAGAAACATATGAAACATTTATGTTTAAACTTCTTTGCAATTTGTCTGGAATATAACAGCTGAAAATCATAATTGATGGTGTTATGGAGTATACTGTAAATCAAAATCAAGGGGAGACAAAAAAAGCTAGATCTTTTTAGTCGTCGTTTATTGGATACTTTGGTTCACATAAATTGATCGCAATTGATAATCTAAAATTGAAGGCCACATCATATGTCTGATATTTATGATTAAAAAATTGTACCAAACCTAACCTCAAATTTCAGACATATATGTCCCCCTTCTTAGGTCCTCGGCGAAACAAAATTATAGAAGCGAGGGTGAACGGAGAAGGAATTCCAGCGAAATTGAGTTCGCGACGATCGCCGCGGCGGCGCGTGACGACGGAAAATCGGAGAATTGCAAATCGCGAATCAACGCTTGAATTGAATTCCACACAAAGAGAAAGGACAAAGTGCAGAGGGCGAAGGTGCGTATTTAGATAGGATTCGCACCACCCAACACGTGTTCTATTTTTGGTACACCTAATCATCGTTCTTATGAATTCCATAAATTTAATATTATTATTTTGAAAATATATAGCTTAAAACCTAAGTTAATATTAAAATTAAAAATTATTATAGCGGTGATGCGATTCGCCATTTGTCATTGTTGTAATGGATGGTTCCCAAATCATGCATAGACAAAAGCATGAAATTAACTTCAAATTAAAGCATTGATCAGCTTGTTTTCATTGCAGAATATTGCAACATAGCTCTCACCTTGTTTGATAATTTTGGGAAACACAGCTTTCTAGTTGATGCATCTGACGTTCCTTTGGTGGTCACATTTTTCTAACATTGCACACAACATATAAATCTCTCAACCAAATGGCTTTCCAGAAAAAAGTGTAGATACATAACATCAAGCAACAGCAGCAACAACACAGAATATACTAATTTTTTGTTATTAAGAATATTAGCAGATGCCTGTGGCATTAAACAATGATGGAGGGGCACCCAGCACACAAGTTCAGTGCAGTGGCGGCATTTTCCTTATTTTGATAGCTTTGATAAAATCATAAATCATATAAAATCATTTTTTTCCCCCTTAATCAATGGCTGGCTAGTGAACCAATAAATGTGGTTTTTAAGAATGATGATGATCTAAATGAATTTTGATGAAAATGAATCTATACTCCTGGTTGTTGTTGTGGTTCAAAGACGCCGTTGTGACAGCTGGGATTGCAAGGGTAGGCGCAATCTATTTGATGGAAAGGCCTTCGTTCATAAAACCAATCTGCTACTGCCTTTGCAATTGTCTGCAGAACGTTATGCACAGAAGTTAGCTATTGATTCAGCTGGATATGGAAAGACAGACAATAACAAAACCAAAAGCCGCAAAGAAAGCTGATGATATGTTATGTAATGCAGCCTCATACTGTCTTGTTCAGCAAAGGAGAGTCAGTTCTGAACCATGTCTCCTGCATTTCAGTTTGGCAGTGGGCATAGCACGAGTCTATGAACATTCCTTTGGATGGAGAGTTGCCTAGCACAGCCAGTGCCCTTAAGAATTCTGTCCTGAAGCCTGAAAATCAACTCATGCATATAGTAGTGAAGTTATAAAATTGCTGTCATATCTAGGCTGTCAGGAACTCTTATGCCCCTGAAAGCTTTAATCCAATTGCAGAAAGCTGTTTTTCTATTGCCAATATCTTTTAAGGGCCATAAACTAATATATTGACAGAGGCATGACAAATTGTAGAAAAGCATTCTGAGGCTGATTAGAAACTAGGCAAAAGTCTTTGGGTTTAGGTTTCAGCAAATTTAGACGAGACACGTACTATTAAGATCAGAATATTCACCTTGCATTGTACCGAGTTGATCAGGTGAGCAGTTGTTTATATCAAGCTTGCAGCTATGCCAATGGCCTTCAGGATCAGCAACACCCGGTGCCAAAATGTTCTTAATCTGAATCAAAGCAATATCTTGAGGACCATGGAGAAGAGCAAAAACATTAAATGACAAGGTCATTGTGGAGATGGGTTATCAAGAACCATTTGTGTTTGGTGTGGGGGTAAAAATAGGGGGTAAATTTTCCTGGATCCCATACCCCCAGCCAAACACATCGTAGTCATTTTTTTGGGAGGGAAAAGTTCATAGTGAAACTGGAGATATAAATATAAAAGACTAAATATTTTATCAAAAATGATATACAAAATACTAAAGAGAGTTTGTAGAATAATCTAGTTCAATTTCTGAGAGTATCCCGGTTTTTCATGTACAATTGTTTTGTCTAACAACTATATGTTTTTACACTCAGTATTTCTTGTTAATATCTTAAGTCTAGCATGACCAATATATTAACGAAAACCAATCAGCGAATAAACTGTGATTTTTTTTTCAGCAACAGAAAAATCGGACCTGCCATGAGTCATATGCCGCATTTACAAAGAAGATTGGTGTAGTGATCTGTGATACCAAATACTGTGGGAAGAAGCACTACAAGATTGTCCAGAGATCAAGTATTAGTAACACCAAAGAAGGAATTGCAAAGGTAGAAGATAAGACTAAAATTCACAAACTTACCAGCCCTGGACTGAGTCTTGAAGTGCAGGACGGAGGCAAATTCTTCGCAGAGCCCTATAAAAAAAGAGAGAACAAATCATACTTGAATATTTTAGATCTTTCTTCAATGGAAGCTTCAAAAACGTATCTTTCAAATGAAAAGTGGGAAAACATTAGTGGCAGTCTTTTTGTGTAAAACGCAGCATATGTAAGTGCTTTGCTAATTTGGGAAATGATCAGAGAAAAATGAAGAGTACATACGTGTGTTGCAACAATTTGACTGAAGAACAGTTCAATGTGTTGTGTTCCAGAGACATCCCTTCTGTTGTACCACAATAACATATTGTATCATAAAATGATCTAAGGAACTGTAAGAACAATCAGGAAAAGGCCTAAGCAGAAAGAAAACAAAAGGAACTTACGCATTGATAAAGTAACCAGCATCTGAAAGGCATTTCACTTTAGCTCCTGCAGGTAATAGAGCTCGGAAGCGATCACAATGCAATACCGAAGTCAATCCTCCAGCAGAACATCCAGAGATAATAGCCTGCAGTAATAAGTTTCAGTGAGTGAATGAAGAAAACCAATAAAGAGGAAGAAGAAAAGCTGCAAATCATCGATGTCTCCTACATTTCGAGCATTTTTCATTCCTTTTGATTTTAAATCCTGCATGACAGCAGCAAAAACCCTTGCTCCTCTGAAGTGCAATTTAGTTGCCTGATTTATACATCATATAATCAAAGTCTCATCAGAAAAAAAAAAAAAAGGAAATAAAATTTTCAAGTGATTAATGTTTCCCTTGATAATTAAACTAAGAAGTTCCTTTGAGTTTTGCAAAACTTACTGGATTGACTGCTTCCACATCACCAGTAAATGAAGACCCATCACAGTACCTAACCTTGATTCTGTTCCAGTTGTAGAAATCTGGAATTAACTACATTCATTAGGAAGCTGGACAAAATGTTGGATTCATGAAGAAAAACAAGATCTATGGACTAGTAGACAATACCTGGATTAAAAATTCTCCGGTTACTTAAAATTCCTGAAAAGGCAATTTGCTTGGCCATATGCTTAGATGAACCTAAACGACCGTTCTTACGGGAAAGGCAAGTCGTGATATTGTTGCACCATCCCCCTCCCTAAGACAAATCATATTAAGTTCATTGGACTGAGTTGGACATTTAAGAATTACTCCACATATGAATGTAAACTTGAGAATTAAAAATTTGATCTTGTCCACCTCCATAGACAATGGTGAAAATCAGGAGGCCAGCAATCATGGCTAGGAAGTTGCAAACTCCACAAGAGAAAAAGCCATTTGGGAAAAACCTAATTCTTATGGAATTTGAGTTGTGTTAAGATTGGATTTTAGCCTTCCCAAACAGTTCTTTCCATCCCTTTGGCAGTATGCCAAAGCAATAATTTCACTCTTACAAACAAAAGGAATAAATAAAGTTAAACAAAAAATGAAAGCAATGTTTTCATGAGATGGTGAAGACTTATTATTGATGCCAGTTTGCAGAAAGGGACACACCTCAAACGAAACTAACCAATTGTTTATCCCTTCTCCAAATCCCCTATCAAGATGGTAAGCTGGTGGACTCCCATCCAAACAAACTGCACATTATTATTTTTTTTTAAAAGTTAATTTTCCCAACTATTATAATAAACTAATAAAAACAGTAAATCCTGAGATAAAGAGCACAATTAATAAAGTTCACTACTATCAGACAGAGCAAAAATTCCTCACCGGCTCCTTTTGCCACTGCATTCTGTACATAAGTGATTGGTATGTAAGAAGCTTCTGCCTTCAGCAATAGCAGTACACAAAATAGAAGGCTTAACCATTGGCCTAATTTTGTGCTCTCCATTCTGCACAAATCCAACAAATAGACAATTATATACCTATGCATAGAGAATAAGGAAAACAAAGCACCTTATGTAGAAGTATCAATGGGGCATATACTCAATTGACATAAAGCCCCGTTTTATTTTGGCCAAAAGGTAAAAACAAAAGCCACATGATAGCATCCTAATGAACTAATGGGTAGGCAATAAGAATACATGTTAAAGGAAAACCTTCCACTTTAATTGGAGGAATTATTTTTGCCATCTTTCCAACCAATTGTAACTTTGACCTACCGCTTAGCAAAAGAGCAAAAGGATCAATTCTTTGTTATTGTTATTCAAGAAACAAATGAACCAACCAGTTTGATTCATATTGAAGCAAAAACCTTCTGTATGAACAAGGAAAACGCCACCTTTGGTATTCCCTTTCCTTCTGTAATTGTGTCTGCAGAGAGGGTCTGTTTTTGCCTTTCAGAAATCCTGTTTAACTCTTGTGGAGACCCTTTTATAAATTACGAATTTGAAAGAAAGATATGCAAATAAAATCGAAAAGGAGACAGAAAATCTGGAAAGAAATTTACGGACAATGATATCCTAATCAACCCATATTTATGGAAAGATTTCTTTCCAAAATGGAAATATCTGAACTTTATATATCATGATCTTAGAATCAGTGAATTGCTTCATCCAATTGGGTGATAGAATACTTTATCCGATCAATAAATACAGTAGCATGATTGTATAAAGTATAAACTCTTAGCCCAGACAACCAAACCAATATTACTGCAGGTGCAGGCTAATCAAGCTAACCCAAATGCCCCATTGATTTCCACAATGGAAAATCAACAAACTAGTTCCATAAACGAATATCAGAATACAACACAACAAAAGCCATAAATATCAATCTCCACCGCGCATATCTCCCATATGTAGCACAAAATGAATCACTGATCCCATTCCAACACACCCCAGATGAACCAAACGGTAACTAGAGAGCTAAACTCAATAACTTTTGCTATATTCCAAAGCCAAAAGCAGACACTATATCCAACCCCATAAACTAAAATATGATCAAACATGGTTGAAAAGAAAGAAAAAGGAAAAAAAAAAAATAAAACGATAACATCATGTGCAGAATGAATGACTGTGAATGATGAGTGTACTGTGTACCTGAAATGGAGACTGAGGTGGAAAGTGCTCAATGGGTTGGGCAGACCAAGGTGGTGATACTACTTGCTAGTTACTAGAAGGGAGAAGGGAGTATGTGAATGAAATGCAGGAGTTGAGGAGGGTGGTGGGCGGCTTATGAAGATGTTCCAACAAGAATGGTTAAACTAGTCTGTTTTATGTGACAAAGTTGAGAGAGGGGAGTGATTGGTTAAGAGGGGTTGTTTATGGAGGGAGAATTGGCTCTTAATTTTGCATTTCATGTTGCGGAATTGGTGTTGTCATTCCTGTGAAAGCGAAAGTGTACCAAGCCTTTTCAGTTTCGGCAGAGAACAAAAGAGCCGACACTCATTCGCTCAAAAGCCACACCAAAAAAATGTGTCAGTGTAATTTTATTATTCAATGTTTCTGTCTTTTTATCAAAATATTTTCACCCTTGTATATTCTCTATCATCAATTTAAAGGAGACAAGCCAATACAATACTCCCAATTTATTTGGGAAAGAGAGTAATATTAACTGGATATTAATTAAGGGTGTTACTATTTACAGAGATATCAAGGGTGATACTATGCAAAGAGAAAGGCACAAAATATTTAATGATAATGGATGAGATTAATGTTTTGTATTTTTTTTCTTTTTATTGTGTTTATTTTTAGTATTTATTTTTAATGTATAAATAATATTATTATTTGGGAAAAGATTTAAGTTTGATATGTAATTAAATTAAAATCTTTTTACACTATTATATCCGTTAAAAGTATTAATTTTTATAATAATTATTTTGAAAAATGTACTAAAAAATAATTAACAACATATGAAAATTAAAATATTTATAAAAACAAAAGTATTTTCAATACTCTTTTGTTCTTTTGATATTAGTAAAATGGTATCTTAGTAAGCTATCAAATTTAATTAATTGCTAATGTACAAAATTATAGTGTTATTTAATTTTTTTATGTTATCATATCAACAAATAATCAAGTTTCTTCATAGTACATCAACACATAGGTTTTTTTTTTATTTGGAATATATCAATACATAGTTAATAGTCTACAAACTTCTATACTGATTGAATTATTAAATTAATTACAGATGACTTTTTGTGTTTTTTTAATTTTCAATAAATACTATAAAATACTTCTACCTGAAAATAAAATATGAAAAAGAAACGAGCATCGTCATTCCTCGTCGTACTGCTCAAGAAAAAACACAGTTGTTAAATATTAATTATTTGTATGCAGTTTTGCAAAGAACAAGATTGATGCTGTCTTTACCTCTGTTTTCTTTTGTTGGGGGCTGGATCCGACCCGAATGTCATAGACAAAAAGTGGAAAAAAAAAAACCCGCGGGGGGGAGCCAGCGTTGGCTGCACCGAATCTTATCGTTGTTACGCCTTCTCCCATCAATGAGTGGCTCCAATGTGCAATCTTGGCGCCGACTAAATTAAAGTTGAAGCCCGCTTTGGAGCCATGCTCCCATGCGGGCAAGCTTATTCTTGCAATCTTGAGCTCCCCCATCCTAACCGCTAATCCCTTTTTTTCGTTTTCTCGAATAAACGATAGTTGGAACACTTTATTACAATTGGATTATTTATTAACTGAAGTTAATTTTACTGGTTTGCTTGTTAAAGGTCGTTGGGTAAAAGATACCTCATATGTAAGTTGGGTGTCATAAATATCTATTTTCCGACTGGCGGGAAGTATTATAACTGAATTATTTAGTAATCGAAGTTAGTTTTACTGGTTAGTTTGTTGAAGGTAATTGAGTTAGTTCCGTTAGTTAGTTATGTAAACATCCCTCGTATATAAACCCTTCAACACCAATCACGATCAATTCATCCATTTTCTCAATTCTCTATTTGTAATACACTTGCAGTTATAGGCATTATACTTAGATCATTTTGTGGATTATGGAATGTACAATGAAACAAAGATCAATGATTATGAGAAAAAAAAAAAAAATCAAATAAGCCTATTTATAAAATGGAAAAATGAAGGGTATTTATCTTGACTCATTTAGTGAGTTATAATTATTATATATTTTATTGATTTAAGAATGGATAATTTTTCCCTTTCTAACATACAAGTTCATTTCATATCAATCTTATTAAAAAAAAAATTGAATTACTTCTTGTGCAGTCTTCTAACTTTGTAATGTTAATCAATATTATACAATTTTCAAGTGCCAAGGTGTTTGTTTTTGGGTTAAATATTTATTTTAGCCCTTGAAATTAAATATATGAGTTATTTCGCTTCCAAAAATTTAGAAATTAACTTTTTAATTTTTGAAATTGCAAAATGCGAATCATATGAGTTCTTGACTCCATTTGTAGTACTATGCTATTATGTTTTCGCTGAAATGTTTGACATGATGGTATTTCATATAGCTTTCAAGATAATATAAATGAAAAATAAATTTAAATTAATTTATTCAATTTCTAAAATGTGTCAAAAAAACCTATGTGAAGTATGTGAAATATAGTAGAAATATCTCTATTTTTCATTGATGTCACTTGAGAAATCACATCGGAGCAACATGTCACTTAATCTCACACATGAATAAAAATGTGATGACACAATAATATCAATATGACTAACATGATTCACATTTTATAATTTTAGAGACTAAAAAATTAATGTTTAAATTTTAGATATTAAAGTGAGGCTTGTAGTTTCAAGAACAAGAAGTATTTATATCTTTTTTTTTATTTGTGTAATTACATTATGATTTGTCTTTTCTCTGTAAGTTCGGCGACGCCCGCCTTAACTTTCATGTTTGTGGAAACATCAATCAAGATTTAAGACGTTGAATTGATGGAATTGCATATGCCTACCTCTTTGAAATAACTTTCATCATGTAATAATGCTCTACGGTTGCCTTTGTTGAATAAAGGTTAGAAAAGACGTGAGAATTTCATTGCCTCAAAAATATTATAACTTATTCACAGACAGTAGGCGTGCATTCATTTTCATATATCAGTTTCTCAATAGGTAGCATCGTTATTACATCATCCAAAGTGTAAACAGAGCTCAATATGTCCATATATGAATAGGTGATATTTATATCAAATGATCCTAAATTTAAGTAAGTTAAAGTACGCTTTTTTATTTTTTCTTTTTTTTTTTGGGAGAAAAGTGCGCATGCTTGGTATAATAAGTTAACAACAAGTAGGTATTTATATATTTTTATTGAAGATCATTATAATATAATGTATTACTTATTATTATTATTATTATTTTAGGGATAGATTTGATCTAATCCAAGGTAGGACAAACTCCAATGTTAAATTAGTATTTACAAAAATATTTTTAAATGATCTATTAATAAAAATGAGAAATTAAATTCATGTCATAGTAATTTATGAACATAAGGACAAGTGAGTGAGTCAATCTTCAATTGATATTATATTTATTATTCAGACAACTATAAAAAGGACTCCATTCTTTTTTTTTTTTTTTTGGTCGCAACTACAAGTATCCTTGTAGTAGAGATAATCCTCTTCGAATCGGATGTAATCACTTGGGCGACAAAGTTCTTCCTTCTAAATTTTAATAATAACATTATAAATACTTCTTATTTTATAGTTATAATTGATTTATTAGTTTAGATCATTAATATCTGGAGTTCACTTAACTTTGACTAATTAGGCACAAACCAAGTTGACTCACTGTGAGAGCAAAGTTCTCTAATGCTAGTTTTTTTTTCCCATATACTATCTCGAATTTGAGACCTTATTTAAAGGGAGTACGTGTCAAACTACTTGAATCAATCAAATGTTGGTATTTTTGTAATTGATTTCAAATACTTATGAACTTATCATTTTTTGTTATTATTTGAAATTCAATAAAAGATACACAAGAATGTAACGCGCATTATTTGATATTTTCAAATCAGTAATAATCTACCGTATTCCATATATAATTGCATGACATAATCAAAATATGACAATTTGTAAATAATTTAATTTTAATATAAACAAATTGTATATTTAATTGTATATTATTATATTATTTAATAAAACTTAATAATATAAACCAATTCATCAAATAAGATGTCAATATGAAATTAAATAATAATATAAAACAATTTTGTTTACAATATATCTAAATTTAACAAATATATATCCAAAGAAAGTTAACAATGACACTATTCTATACGTAGGGTTAGACAGAGTTCATAGCGAGAAGGCTGCTATCGGCTCTACCATAGTCTTCTTGGCCATCGAGTGTATGCATGAGGAATGTGAATCCCATGATTGAATGGAAAGTTGACGTGGCAGCTGCTTATTTCTTCAGCATCGGCGGTAGTGCACCAACAACTGGCACGCGATTGACGGTGATTTCTTAAATGCAACATTTATGTTTATAATTTCTACTATTATTGGCTTTTTAAAATTGTGTTATAGTAATAAACATTATTAATTTCATTAAACACTAGCTATAGGTTGTGCCATTTGCACTACCTTCGGTTCCCATTATATGGGTCAGAGCTGTCAACCGATGACCATTGGCCCATAAATGCTAACACGGCGCCAGCCATCTTTTTTACTTTTCTGTGCCTTTCCTCAATTGAATTTCCAAACGAAAACCGCGTCCCAATGAACTGAACAAGAACAACCCCTCCCCATATGCTAGCGTTCCTAGTTGATACTTGAAGTCGATATAATAGTAAGGGATTATATCCATAATTGTATAGTATTATAGTTAAAGAATCTACATACATCGCCAACAAGTGTTTGTTCTCCAAGTCCAGGCATAGCTCTACACAAGTCCGCCCTCCCTTTGACTCAAAAATCAGCCATATACGTAAAATAAAAGCAATTATGATGGAATCATCACGTTACCTTGTCACTTTCTGAGCAGTGAACAGCCGGTCGAGTCAACAAAAGAGGCAGTAACAGAAGACATATGTTGTGTAGGTTGCAATTTATACGATGACTCTGCATTGCAATATTTAGTAATACGAAGTTGCCATCAGCACAAATAAGAGATCACATTATATCTCATATTGCTATACAATTTATGAAAAACTTATCATTTAATTGCTAGTTATAATAATTCCTCTTGAGAATCTTTTTCGCCTGACCCCTCATACAAAAATTAATTTCAATGATTTGCCTAAACCAAACGGATAATTAAGGATAAACAAAGACAGCCCATATGTGTGTACACACGCACACACACACCACTGGAAGTTCAGAAAATGACAACATGTGGAAAGGAAAAATCTGAAAAGGACTTTCATTGGATAAAATTTGAATTATTTCATGACCAAACCGCACTCCATCATTGACACATTAATGAGGATGGTAAGCCTAACTGAATTGGAAGAGTTACTGTCATTACTTCATTTGTTTTCGGTTGGTTTAACAAACAGTGCTGGTGAGGTTGAAGTCAACAACTGCGCACCTGACAGGCTTTTGCCCGCTAGCTTGCATCTAAATCATCTTAATCCGAAAGCAACAATGTGTTAACATCAAAGAGGAAAGACATACTTAGTTTAATAATTTCTGAGAATTGTTGTGGTTACCAACTTACCAGCATGCGTCAAATTTGTTGCCTTTATTTATGATATTTACAAATGCAAGTGAAAAGCATTAATTCACCACCATCTCTATATATTCGAAGATAGTTGGAACTGCTATGAGAAGCCAGGGTGTAGATCAAATTGCTAAATTTAAAATTTGCAAAGCTGGCAATTTTACTCATAGTAAGTAGTTAGATTAACTTATAAGCATAATGGGAGATAAATAGGAAAAAGACAAATAGGTACCTCTTGAAGAATTACTACCACAGTATTGAAAGATATGCAATCCAACAAACATAGATTCAAAACTAACAAACCACAGAAGATGATTGCTATATATATAATCTCTGATTTGTTACAGTTTCATGTCACTTAAAAATATGTCATAGATAATTTTTATAAGTATTTGGACAACCTTCCTCCTATAAGTTAGATTTTGAGATTAAGTTAGGCTCACTTAATTTTAAGAAGCTATTAGAGTCTATCTTATGATTGTTATGAGCCATCTATAGATATTAAATTTTGCAAACTTCACGCTCCAGATATCCAATCTTAGATGTAAAGGGGGTGTGTTAGAGTCCCACATCGCTTAAGGATATAACATAGATAGCTTTTATAAGTACTTGATCAAACCTCTCCTATGAACTAGTTTTTAAGATTGAGTTAGACTCTTTTAATTCTAAGATGATTTAAATATAAAATATTTACTCAACAAAGTTAAAATGAACGGAAAATGGAAAAGAGTAAAAATTAACGAGGTATCTTAAGCAGTGTTTACTAATGTAAATACAACATTATCTTTTTTGTCTATATGAGAATATGTTAAACTTAGTTTTTACAAGAAGTCTTCGCTTCTGTACTCTGTAGTCACACGGAGCATATATACTTTTTTTTGACGTGGAGCATATATTACTTGGCATGTATCAAATGAAGTAAGTTAACGTCATATGCAAATTTGAGACAATTTCTAGCTATCGAACTGCCTAGATCCAGTGCAATAACTTCAGATGTATAGATATATATACATTATTACTATCTTTATCCAACTTTTACTTTTATAAAACTCAATTTAGTATTTTAGTATGGCATTCAAAGTTATACAATAAAAAAACACCCAAAAAAAAAAGTTATACAAGAAATAGATGTTGGTACAGGGCCACTTGCCCTTCTTCACTAAAATTATCGGCTAAAAAGACTATGCTATATTTTGGGTAAACTCAAAATTAAGGTACGTACTGTGGTACCTAACAGAGCTACCGGGAAGGCAGGAGCTACCAACACATCACGTGAATACAGCATCGAAAGCCCATCAGCATGCCCCATGAACTTGACCTATTCCTGTGGAGATAAATGTTTATGCTGTAGAATTTATGATAAATTTTCTATAGATTTACAATAATTATGAATTTGTACGTCCACCTTTTTTTTTTTTTTGGGCCTTTGTGTACGTCATCTATAAAAAGTTAAAAACGAGGTCGCAATTTTCATTTGCATCATAAAATTGGTGTTATCTTTATCTTAAAATAATTATTTATTTTTAAAATTTTATTTATTTATAAATAATTATCTATTTAAAAAATTTAAATAATATTAATTATTTTTTTAATTATATCTTTATTAAATAAAAAAGAATAAATAAAAAGAAA
Organism: Pterocarpus macrocarpus; assembly: GCA_031439585.1. NCBI lineage: Eukaryota > Viridiplantae > Streptophyta > Magnoliopsida > Fabales > Fabaceae > Pterocarpus > Pterocarpus macrocarpus. The sequence continues at coordinate 65,051,070 of CM062520.1, read as the reverse complement.
TAATTAAAAAAAAAGAAAATTAACTAAAGATAATTTCATAAAATATATTTAATATTGAGACTTTTTCAATTATTTTCTTAATTAATATACGTATTTTAAACTAGATAGTTATTTAAGGATGAAAGTAGTACTTATCATTTCATAACGTGAACATTGTTTTTTTAACTCACAATATTTATAGTGTGCTCTTAAGCTACAACCATTAACATATATATTTTGATCTATTGAGAAACATTCTAAGTTAATCACCGCGACGACGAAACTACCCCTTGAATGTGATGCAGGATTTTTAATTGCAGTTATAGTTGTTGTGATCATGGATATTGCGGCCGATGTAATACGTATTGCGATTATTGCTACGTGAAATTTTTGTGTATTAATTTGTAACTTGAAAATGAGTTCGTTGCAGCCTGATGCATCTTGTTGCGACGCTAATGCAAACTGTTACAATCTTGATCTAGTTACGTTGCGGTCAAATTATATGCATAGATATCTCATTGCAACTACGTGATGCCCTGTGCAATTTGAATCCATAGTGTAATGCATTTAATTATTTGGGGTCAGGAATTCGTTCCTATTGACAAGTCATAAAATGGAGAAAATTAGAGCTTAGCAAGTGGACCGTGGAGCAGCCATCATTAGTGTAATCTTATCGCAATGGACATATATTATTGTGGCTATAGTAGATAGTGCAGCGGAATATGGATAGTGGACTACAATTTGATGCAATTTGTTTGAAACTCATACATACTCTAGCTAAATCTAAGCCTTTAATAAAAGAATGATAAATCAACGTCAACAATCAACATTTCATATTGAAATTTGACTCTCTGATTGCATCATTTTCCTAATAAATGGTTGAAAGTGATCATCATCACAATGATCAGGTCCACTGATGAGCTTGTGTTCATTCAACAAAAGAATAATTTAAATTTTTTCGTCTCCTGTTTGGACGAATTGGAGACTTGTTTGATACGCAAGTGGAACCTTATGGATTAAGAATTGACGAGCTCCTTCGGCTTTATCGCCACTCATTTGAATTTTTTTGCTGAAAATGGTCCAAGAACCATGGCCCCGCCATCGTTATTGCTTACGAGGCTGTAGTGTCATGGCCTTGGCCAATCACATCCCATAGAAATTGCGTAGTTCGTCATTTACACTTATCATTGTTCATCCATCATTTGAAACTTTAGGTCTTGATTTAACCTAGCTAAATCATTAGGCAAATGCATATATTAATATATATCCTTCATGAAAAACAAATATAGGTGGCTAGGCCTTGTCATAAGCTTCTAGTCTTTGTTAAATTTTTTTTAATTAATGTCTTAATACTATCATCTCAGTTTAAAATTAATCTTACTCGTCATACTTCGATCTATTTTTTATCCCGTTATGAAACTCTATATATTTCCTATATTTAGTTTCATCTTGTTGGATAGGGATTGGAATTAGGCCAGCAAACATATAAATTGACATGGTTTAAATAAAAATATACGCTGGAAAAATGAAAAACCCAGTAACTTGTCTTATATCAGAGGAATAGATATATACAACGTAATTTTAGACCGTAATGTATTACAAACAAAACTCAAATAAAATATCAGTACAATTTCAAAAAAGGAAAATGCTGAGTAACACCCAGGATTTTCACATGCATATACGCATGAGTATTTGCATTTGTGGTTTGAATCTCCACTTGCTCACGTTACTTGCACTTCACTAAACTGATTTCGTGGTGGAGTATTATAGCAACGCAAATAAAACACATTAGCATAAAAATCATTAAATCCAAGAGAACTAGAAGCTGGCTTTGTCTTTTTGGGTCATAATTAGAGGTGAGCTAAATTGGACCTCGTTTCGATTGGGTCCATTTTAGGCCAGCCCATTGGACACGAATTCAAGTGGTGGATAGGAGCAATTTAAGAAGTAGCTGGGCCTCGGCCTATATTAAATAGGTTGGGTCAACAGTTGCAGTAAGGGCTAGCTCGTCTATCTCAAGCAAAACGCAGCGTTGCCAAATATCTTTTTATTTTTTTTCAAAAAAGTGCGAAAGAGCCAACAACCAATTTTTTTTTTATCGTCACTTGTAACATTGCCTGCGTTCCTGCAAGTGCAAACAAATGCAGCGAAAGAGAAGAGATAGATAGACATGCTAAAAGCAGTTGCTGCGCTTCCCCGCACACCTTCTTTCACTAGGTACGCTTAACATGCCATTCAGATTCAGTTATCAATATTTTCTTATTTTGAGGTGTTCCACTTTAACACATTTTGTGTGTGTGTGTGTGTGTGTGGGGTAAATTATTGAGCAGAATCGTATTAAGCAAAATGAGCTCCTCGCTGAAATTTCCCGAGTTCGTTTCCGTAGAAGGAGCCGACATACATTCACGAACTAAACCAGACGGTAACGACGTCGCATTGACCCCTATTCAGTTAAGTTTTTCTCTTTGGTGTAAATTTTTAATTATTGCATCTGAATTTTTTTATTCAGGCTTCAGATTCAGTCTTGTCTCATATAACATATTGGCTCAGGTATGTTTAGTTTCTGAAAAATGTTTTGCTTGCTGCATTTCAAATGATGATTTGGTTTATAACTCAAAGTATTACTTAAGTACTTAACTGGTTTTGTATCTTGTATGGAGTGTTAACATTTACTGCACAACTATTTGTTTGCTGTAACTTCTTTTTTTTTTCCCTTTTAATTTGTGATGTAGGTTTATGTCAAGAGCTCTCTGTTCCCACACTCTCCTTCCCCGTCTCTGAAGTAAATTGCTTTGCATCCTAAGTTTCGAATAGTGATATCAAAATACAAAATTTACATTAGTAAATGAATTTTTACCATTATTCGTTTTGCTTGCTGCAGGTGGAAATTTCGTTCGAACTCGATTTTAGAGGTTCTCAAGAACTTGGGAGCTGATTTTTTCTGCTTACAGGTTTCTCTTCTTTCCTTTTTTTTTGTTTTTGTTTTTTTGGGGGTTCTTTTTCTCTTCTGATTCTTATGCTGGCTTCAACCTGGATATGAAGTTTTTCGGACTGTCTTGCATTTTTTGATTGCTTTCTTTGAAATAAAATTGTCTTCCTATCAAACCATTTCAGGAAGTTGATGAGTTTGATAGCTTTTACAAAGGAAGCATGCAGAACCTAGGATATTCTTCTATCTATATAAAGAGAACTGGACAGAAGCGTGATGGGTGTGGCTTGTTTTACAAGCATGACCGGTATGTTGAACTTTTGTGCAATACTCAAGCAACTTGTAGTTTTGCAGACAGGGGTTTAAGATGTAAATTTACGATATAACTAGTGAGTAGCTAGGATTTTGTGCCAGGATAGAAGCTTTCTAAATGGAGCAAGAGAAAACTAGAATAACTTTGCTTATCCAAGGGTCAAAAGTCTTTGCTTTGTTGATTTTTAAAATCGAAACCCCCCCCCCTTTCAAAAAAAAAAAAAACAACAAAACAACAAAACAACCCAAAACCGCCCTAATCCGCATATTGGTTGCCCAGCTTTTAGGATTGGAAGGATTCCATGTTAAAACTTGCAATTCCGTGACCACTTCTTTAATATTGTTCTGGTGTAAAGGCTGGTCAATACTCAATAGATATGCTGATAAATGCAAAAATCCAAATGTAATTATGAGGTATTTGAAACAAGCAATAATGGAATATGCTGGTTATCAGTTAATTGGTAATCAGATTAGTGTGGTTCTTTTTATCTCATCTCTCTTTCCCATTCCAACTTTTGGGGTTAATTTTTGTTAAATTTTCTGAAAACAATGGAATTGATGTGATTAACACTTTGGTGGTGCTCTTTCAGTCCTTATTGACTTCAATATTCTTAATTTATATTTATCCTTACTTGTGGTATTTAGTGCAGAGTTGGTTTTGGAGGAGAAAATTGAATACAATGATCTTGTAAAGTCAATTCAAGATGGAAACTCTCCAAATGATGATGAAGAAAGCAATGTCCAGACAGTCCAGCCAGATGAACAAAAGGATGTTGCACCCAATAATGGTAAGCGCAAATTGAAGCCAACATATTTTCTTCTTAATATTAGAGATTGCCACATCTTGCACATAGTACTGTTTTGATATTGGTATAGACCTACTGATAAACTGGTGGAAGCAAAACATTCTTTCTGCTACTTCGTATCTGTTGCTGCTGTGCTCCCATTCTTTCCTACCTTTGATATATTTTCTTTTGATTTTTTTAGGAATTTCTGTTATATTTTGTCTGCACTGATTAAGTCAAAAGTTGCCATTGCATGTTTAATACCCGTACAGACTATAGTGTGTTATATTTCTTCATTGGCTGATGTTATGATCAAGGAACTAAATCAAATACAGAAGATCGTGGAGATCCCAATGATCCTCGTGTGAGACTGAAGCGTGACTGCGTTGGAATTTTGGCTGCATTCAAGCTCAAAGATCCTTCTCATCACGTTGTTATTGTGGCGAACACACATCTTTATTGGTAATGAAGTGACTTATATTTATGTATGTCTGCTTTTGCTTTATTTATTCTTTCTTCTGTTAATTTTTAATAAGATATGACTTTCATGTGGGTTGTTTGCTTAACTTTAGTAGTGGAATCTATAATTGACATTTATATTTCTGCCCCAGGGATCCTGAGTGGGCTGATGTCAAGCTTGTACAAGCTAAATATCTTCTATCTTGCTTATCACAATTCAAAACTCTGGTATCAGATAGATATGAATGCATACCAGATGTCATTGTGGCTGGTGACTTCAATTCTATGCCAGGAGATATGGTAGCTAAACACTTCTAAGATTTCAATTTGTCTATTTCTTATTTTTGTCTAGATTCTGTTGCCCCTGTGCCTCTATCACTTTCATATGTTGCCTGACTCTGAGCTTGGTGCATGAAGTTGTGTGCTAGATTAAGGTTATTCCTATTGCAGAAATCAGTATATATATCTTTGTATTACTAGCCATACCAATTTACCCCACCAAAAGATATTTAGAGAATGCAAAAAATGGTAGTTTTTGGGACCTTCTAATTAGAACAAGACTAGCAGGGCAATACCATAAGCAATCTGTATTGCCATAGCTCTTTGCTGTACCCATTATCCATATATGTTTGGCTCATGCTTGAGCACTTGTTCATAGCTTTAGATGTGGTTTTAAACTTTGAACTGTATGTTTCCTGCATTGTTTTACAACTCTAATTAATCTCCCGTTTTTGCAGGTTTACCAGTACCTCGTATCAGGCAACCCTTCATCACAACCGATGCCTGAATGTTTAGAGGAGCTTCCCATTCCCTTATGTAGTGTCTATGCTTCTACAAGAGGAGAGCCACCATTTACAAACTACACACCTGGTTTCACTGGAACAGTCGATTATATATTATTTTGTCCCTCTGACCACATTAAACCAATTAGTTTCCTCGAGCTTCCAGACTCCGATGCAGATGACATTGTTGGTGGACTACCAAACTATAGTTATCCAAGTGATCATCTACCAATTGGTGCTGAATTTGAAATCAGCAAGGAATAAATGTTCTTGTATGCTAAGTGGTATTTGAGTTCTTAGGCATTCATGGTACATATCCTTTTTAAGATGAGATCAAGGTTCTGGGGCAAGTGGACAATCAATTAGGTCGTGAAATCAACCGAGCGACTTAAGAAGGTCATGCCAAAAAGCAAACATTACTGTTTTATTGGGAAAATTTCATAGGTTTGATTTCGTATGTCGCAATAAAAATGTTGCTGAATCTTTTAGAAGATAGAATGTGGTTATATTCTCATATTTGACAGTTTCAAGAAATTTGTTATTTTTCTGATTTTGGTGAACATATTTCTCATTTTAGACTATATACTTTGTTATGTATTCCTTTTGCAGAGAAACGTTTTTTGGGAGTAAACAAATGTTGTTATTTATTTCAGAGGTACAGAATAGGGGGGGAAAAATATCTATGCCATTATCTGGAAAGATATGTGGTTGTTGGCATTTAGGAAAAGATCTATGTGCCATCTAGAATCTGATCAATTTTTGCTTACCAGAATAGAGATCTGCCCATCCAGGCCATAATCACTTATTGGCCCCTTTATTGTTATTTCCATATATATATATATATATTGGTTATTATCATTATTCTTTTAATGCTTGCGGTGCAAGCTCCAAAACTGACCAGTTATGCCAAAGATGATGAATTGATCATCATGACAGTGATCTTAATCTGTGGCCCTAAGATCACGACTAGCAGTTTAATGCTGGCCAGTTCCTTCCATTGTTGATGTTTATAGATTATATATATATATATCACTATTTTGCTCCCCATCACCTTATGAGAGTACACTTCCTATATTTATGACATCAAATTATGATAACAACAGAATCGGCTATGGAGTTGCTAAATTCAATAGCTTGTCTCATGTCTTGTTGCTCCATGCTTTGTCGGTCTAGGTCAATGGAATCATGTAATTACGTTTGTGCCTCAGCTTATTTTGCTCTGCATTATTATTTTGCTTTGCTTCGGGTTATCCATGTGTTGGACGGCTCTCATGTGTCTATTCAAGTGATTCTTAGGTCATCATACTGTCACATCACTACGCTAGATTGCATCAGGGCCCTCACAAATTGACATACAGTTATGATGTGAGCGTTTTGTTTCAAGTTGGGGACCACGAATGCAAGTTGCAATGTGAGTGGGTGAGGGGTTAGGTTTAGGTTGGCGCTCACCTTTTCAAGGTCGGTTAAAGTTCACCACGCAGTCGCTCCTTCAGAAAATTAAGGCAACTAACTATATAATCTGTCTAGTCACTAGTGTGTAGATGGGTTAGGCTTCCATCAACGTGTGCTTCACTCTATAAAGAACACAATTTTCTTTAGGCATGATTTATAAATTATATAAAAGATTTTTGAAATAATGAGTGTAAAAGTTAAATATTTTTATTGACATGGTAATATGGGTAGAGTATTTTTACAATTATAGTATATTAATATTAAATTATAATTTATATCTGAAAAAAAAACAATGATATCATGTCAAAAATGAAATCATCTTGAAAATTAAGCTGTAAGACGAATGGAAGTATCTAACACTGATCATATGGCATTATAAACCATTAGATAAAGGCCAGGGATACAGATCCTTGCCTCCTAAATTTGAATCAGGCCCAAAGGTATGTATGGTGGGGCTGATTGCACTTTATGATCCTTGCATTGCCTTTTCTCTTTCAATGGCAGGTAAATATCATTTTTCCCCCATGCCTTGGGCAAGATAACCTTATCCCCAGGGTCAGTATCAGAAACTTAATAGCCGTATGATGTACATCAAATATTTAACAGTCCAACCATTATTTATTTATTTATTTATTTATTTTCATGAAGTATAAGCAAACAAATCCACCCATACTGAGTGGTAACAAATTCGTGACTCTTCCTAGAATGGGTAGTTTGGTACATATGTTGATTTGAGTGCTGAATTTTATTTTACACCCAATCAAAGTATTTTAATTTTGACAAAAGAATTGAACAATGTAGGCTGCAATCTAATCAACATGTCACCATTAATTTCGGTTGGAACTATTTCATTTTTGTGTTGAACTCTGGGACTATGTGAATGCGCGTCTGAATGTTCTCGAAAACGTTTGCTGATCCTGATAGACAGCCTTTGCCTAGTTGAGCGTCGAAGGGGAAATTTTAAAAGTGAGGTTTATGCTTGTGAGAAGTTGGAGGGTGAAGAAGACGTTTGTACATCCTTTTTCAATTAATGCACAGCACAGCTCTTTTCTTATGCTGACATGCCACTCTGGCATAACAGTGATTTTTTCATTGATCTCCTCATTATGCCTAACTTCTACTCTTGCAGTGTGGAATAAAGCCACTGCTATAAATGATAAATCATTTACCCCTATAGATAATTTTGTATAACTATAAGTCTAATATCTGATATTTAATTACACTTAAGGATAAAATTGAATAGTATTAACTTTATTCAAGACACTAAATTATTTTTAAGTCCCATCAACTTTATTATTGTGTGTATAAATATAAGGTGTTAAATTTAAAAAGGAATTACTCTCACCCCTTCAACCCAAATATAATATGTTTTATAGCCCGTCTGCACGATAGTCACTTTCTTCTCACTCTGTTGGAATGTACAAGTTCAATTAGATATATCTTTCCACGGTGACAACTAGTAAAATGGAGCATATATATCCTCGTACATAATGTCGAACGCTTTGATTTACTTAGCTAATATTAGCACATTCTGATGAGAAGTAATTAATTAATTAGCACTTTATCAGTGTTCAACTACTAATTACCCATATTTGGATTCACCAGATCTAGGCAAGACGTTGAAGTTACCAAACTTGTTGCACGAAATAGAAGTATTTTAATTTTTGAACATTTATTCGTTACTATGTAAAATGTTAATCAGTTCAAAAATTTGTAATTTTCCAGCAAAAGTGGGGAACTTCTTTAGCAAACCTGCGGATGGAAGTACAACTCTAGTTAGCAACTTACAAAGTAAAACCAAAATATAACACAATATGGACATGCAGGTCTTTGGCTTATACACTCAAATGTTCTATTGAGTTACATGAAAATAATATGCTGCCCCCTTCTTTTGCGGTTTCAATCCATAAAGGAGGAGCTTTGTTAATTTGGAAGAACTGGAATTGAGAAATATGGCTCAGTCATTGGTGCTTCTGTGACCATATTTCTTGGTATTTCACTGGCAACATCTCCAAGGAAACCATTGTAGAAGGCTTTAACCTTTGTCACAATGTAAAGAAAAGATGATGCAAGGTACGAGAAGCCCAACCTGTGAAGCTTTTGTGCTTGTTGTCGACCTAGCTTTGTGCTAAGTTTTGCACCTTTGTCACGTGCCATGTTGTGTTCCTTGAAGTTGCCTTCAAAGTCTTGTGGGGTGCCACTATGATTCCTTATTCGACGGTATCCATAGCTTTGGCGATGAGAGAGTGTGCAATCACTCCCTCTTTCTCCATAAGAAGCTGTGCAGCGCATTAGGCTTTGGCATCTTACATCACTAGCAAGTTGTGAAGCCATATATGTGGTTATTGGTGCTTGGCCAGTGGCTAGGGAGATTGCACAAAGAGTGCTATTGTGTGATCTGTGGAGGTGAAGGAGTGTCCTCTCTCACTCACTGTCTATCTTAGTTTGTAATTGAGATTTGAAATGATCATGGCCTTTATATAGAGAAGGTCAACTTGGAGAAAAGATATAGTATACGAGGGCATCTTGAGGCCCATATGGTTTATAATAAGTTTAGATTTTGATATGCACACCTCAAATTATGATTCGAAGAGTGAAAGCCATATAATTTTAGAAAACCATATAATTTTTCGTTTCAGACTGTATAATTTGAGCAAAAAATTGCTCTTTCATTGAACCAAATGACAATTTATAAATTATAAACCAAACACACTCTTATTAGCAAGATTTAATATTGCTAGTTACCACCAACGGCTGCAAAAAATCATGAAATGAAGATGGGGTCCCTTGAATTACTAATAAATACACGGCACGTGAAGTGTAGGGCCTCTTAGGATAAGCGGGGTAGCATTGTCATTTTCATTTTCATTCAATTTCAGTGACATGTAAGTCAGGTTGGGTCACGTAATTGCATGGTGAGGAGCATGGCTCACTCTCAACTTGCTTATGGATTTCAGTTCAGAGAGAGGATTAGAAATTAAGTGGTTGTTTTTATTTTAGTTTCTCTCTTGATTTAAATATTTTTCATTTTTTTTCATTTAAATCACTAATATTTGAAATTCATTGAACCTCAATTACTCTACCTCAAACCAAGTTAATCCCACTAACTATACATTATATAAAGAGGATATCTTTGTAACTCCCACCACACTTTAAAACTACTCAATAACTACTACAATCCACCCACATATTTTTATTCCCCTCTTAATTTTGGTTTATTTAAGAAAAAAACAAAAATTCATTTTAAAAATGTATACTAAGGGTGTGTTTGGTTCAAAAGTAAAAATAAGGGGTAAAAAATTCGTAAACTCCTTGTATAAAATTTATATATGGGGCTCATCTATAAAATTTTTATCCCTCAACCAAATGCACACTAAAAATAAAAAGTGTGGATTTTTACGAACTTTCCACTAGTAGCAATAAAGCTCTTCAAGAATCAATCATTTTTTTCCCTATCTATCGGATTCAAACTCAAGATTTTGTTTAGAAAAATAAAAATTTAAAGCACTTGAACTAATCAAACTATTTTACCCAATTTCTTTCTTATTTCCTTTTAGAAAAACTTAAAATGCCTTTGGCAGATATGCGACATTTGCATTTATTTATGAATTAAAGGACTCCTTACTGATTAGACTCTACCATATGCGCTCTGCATTCTCCTGGAGTTACTGTTCATCTTTTTTTTTTTGGGGGTTTTTTGTTGTTTTTTTTTCGGGGGCGGGGGGGTATGACATTATGGTAATATGTTCTGATGGATTGATTTTGAATTGAGTCAAGCGGTGAGCATTATGGTGTCACATATGGCGTGTGACATCAATTTGATACTGTACATTGCTTTTTTCAAAGCATATACTGATTCCTAAACCGCTTTGCATTCAATTTGGTATAGTGTCACAAATTTAAGTATAAATTCATAAAAGGAATTATATGAAAAATTCATTTATTTATTGTTTCACTTTCATTTTTTAAGGTGTACCAACTAACCTTTACAGTCTTCCAAAAATGTTGTTCGTACATGAAATATCAATATAAACTTTTCACTATTTTAATTATGTATAAGGATTGATTTATTTCTTGTTTATGAATCCCTTTAAAAAGGTTATAGCATGTTCGGGAGCCCTAGAATTGCTTCTAGGCCTTCAGAATTGATTCTGAAAGTTTTGTTTTTGATGATGTTTGGTTGCATATTTTCAGAATCAATTCTGATCTTTAAATTTGATTTTAGGAGAAGTGAAATTATTTTTTTGTTAGAATCACTTTTAGAAGCACTACTAAATATAAATTATTTTATTTCAAAATTAATTTTAACTAAATCAATTCCAATAAAATTAATTCTATCTAAAATCAATTTTACAAAAACAGGCCTAAACACGCTATTAGTTGATAGAGTTGTGAGACTATATTCTTACATGAAGACTACGAGGTTGGTAGGATTCTTACTGGCGATAAACAACTTTGATGGGAACATTTAAACACAGTCATACCCTCAAGTTAGAAACAAAAATTTCCTGTGAGTAATCTATATTCGGTGTAATAACTTATCTTACTCAGAGTTGGCCTCATTTATGACAAAATGTTGCTCACTATTTTTTTCCCCCCACTGTTTATATATGATATCCCTAGAAAATAAGGTCCTCATTGGTGCAACTTGATTAGATAATAGATAATTATATATAAAGTTTCTCACAGATTTTTTGCTATTTTATTATAATTATTTGTTTTTTAAATTTTTTTCCTTTTTGTCACACCCAGAGATGCACGTATGTCAAATTTCTATGCAAAGAACGTCTATGATTACTACCGCAATAATTATTAGTGACCCAGTTTGATACTAGGGTGAAATAACGTTTTAAGTAACTGATTGATAATATGTTTTAACTAACTGAAAACAACTTTACATATATGTGTAATAACCGGATAGGAGAATCAACACAAAAGACAGAAAGGCACACAAATACCTAAACTTGGTTAATTGATATGGACTTGAAATGAAAGGGAACATAAAAATTATGGCGGTGTTACTGCTTATGGCGGTTTTTCTTGTCTTTATACGTCATTCCCCAATTTGCAAGAAGAGCCTTTATCATTTACTTTTTTTCTGTTTTTGCCTTCATGCAATGTTGATGCGCACGTTGTGCTTAATTAATGAACTTTTATTTCTGGAAGATCACTTCACGTGAGATTGAGCTGGCTTATTCATCCTTTTCTTCACCGTTCTTTTCATTTTCTCTGATGAGGCCATTCTCATTAACTAGAAACTGCTTATGTTTCAATCACAGTTCACTGTGACCTCCTCATTTAATTTGTGGTTTACTAAAGAAGAGAAAGAAAGAGAAGTGTGCGTATATATATTAAGTGCAATTATACTATGCATGATCTTGTAGGTTTAACTACTTAGTGTGTGTTGTTTTGGCATTGGGAGGGTCTAGACCATAATTTGATAGAAGCGAACTGAGCATCATTTCATTTTAACATGCTTAACACAATTACGTGCACTTACATTTTAACACAATTTTCAGCCTCAAACCATGATTTGAGCAGAAATGAAGAAAGTTGTTTTCTGTTGGACCAAACAGTTTGCCAATTATAAACCAAACACATCCTTAGGTGTTATATTCAAGCTTAAGGGATTGAAAGCATAGTGTACATGCCAGGGGAAAAAATGACGTAATGTGAGTTCGTGAATTTGATAATATTCTCAAGAATTTGAACCACTAACGAATCAGATTTCTTTGAAGTTTTTGCTGATTCGGTTTGTACCATACTAGTATATATCAAAGTGGTAATTAAGTGGAGGCCATTCAGAAACTATTGCAAGTTGCAGATAGGGTCAAATCTTGTCAAATATGTATGGGCGTCATATCTGAAGGGTGCAGAAAAACGACTTCTTTCACGGGGAAAAGAACAGCGGTATTTTTCTTGAATCTTCTGAACCAGTCTGATTTTAGAGAATGAGTGGTGAATGATCGAAGGTCCAGATGACCACAATTTCTAGCAGCTGAACCATTATTGACACGTCTGATTCAGTGTAAAGCAGCATACGGAATGGATAGTTCCATTTGGTAATAATTGGGCAATTTCTTCACGGTGAATGCTACGGTACCTCTCAAAATGTGTACCTTTTGTGCCTTTTATGTTGTGGATGGCAAGGGAGAGTGACACCTGTAAAGGGGACTTGTGCACCTACCCCTTAGTAGTGCACTCTAACGACTCCCTTACTCTAGTCTCTCACCTCAAAGCTCCGTTGCTTGCTGCAATTGCATCCCATCGAACTCATCCAATTCCTTGCCATCTTCGTTAATTTTCTGCACTTGCTTACTCATCAAAAAAAAGATCTCGTCTTTTCATTCAAGTGGGTTTTCATTTTATCTATCCTCAAGTTGAACATTGCGGCCATCTTTGATCAATGATCAATAAAACCAGAGCTTTTTCTGGATTTTGAAAACACGGGTAATTGAAACTGATGATAAGTTCTTCAGTACATGCACAAACTGACAAACACATGGGAAAAAATTGCTTTTTCTTTTATGACCAGTTTTGAGAAAATATCAAAATTGATGATACTCTGTGAAAAACAAAAACCACTACCGAAAAAAAAAGATAACAATAAGTCAAATAACCACAAATAAAATAGAGTGAAAGCTAAGCAGAACCATCTAAAGATTAGAAGAGAGGGACAGCAGGTGAGAGGTTGGGGCACATGTGACCATGGAGAAAGAGGGAGGGAGCAGGTGCGGCGGCATCGACTCTAGCGACTAAAGGCCCAATGGCGACGGGCCCGATGGTGGCAGATCCACGATTCTTCTGCAGCGGTGGTTGTGGGGCGTGTGGTTGAAGGTGGCTTGGTGGAGCTTCGGGAGATACAGTAGCAAACATGGCTTTTAATTACCATCATGCGATCTCTCTACCGTGCACCCATATGTAACCACGCGTCCGCGCTCCATTTGCTAAAGTTAAAAAAGGCACAAAATGTACACTTTTAAACAGGCACCAGAGAATCCGCCTTTCTTCACACAAGCATACAGTTGTGTACAGCACCAATTGTACTGTGTGTATGTTTTTCTTTTTTTTGGAAGAATAATCTCATAATCATAACATAATGCCAACAAAACTTGTAATTTTTTAAAAAGGTATTATTCCATAAATTCTGAGATGACTTCTTTTTTTTTTTGTCTTTCTTTTTTTTTGTTTGAATTAGTATTCAGATTGCCCTACTAGAAGTATATGGTTATTATACCAAAACATGATTTATTAGAGTGATAGGTGGATGCTTTTTTATCTTAATCAGTGATTTTGGATTTGAGTCCTGGAGTAATCGATATTAGAAGAGTTATACAAATCTCAAATATTCGAATAAAATTGTCTTTGGTACGAAGATATAATTATTATAAAATGACAACTAATTGTTTAGTTGGCAACAATTAAATTAAAAAATTATTAAAATAAGTGAATAACTACTTTTCGTTACATGGTGGCTGAAGTTTTTACATTTTTACTACATGGCAACTGTACAAATCAACAGAAGCGCCTGTCATGTGTACTCCATGGAGACATTCTTTTATTCTCTATAGAGTAAAGTTTCTTACTCTATAGAGTAATCTTGAGACCTCTAATTTTAAAGATGCAAGAGAGAGAAAATGAGAAAGAGAAAAAGATTTAAAGATAGCTAAAAGTAGTGAAATAAAAAAAAGTTTTTCTCTATGAAAAAAAAAAGTAAATATCTATTTTAGTTTCAACATATTAAAGTTGATATCAATTTAGTTTTAAAAAAAACTTTAACATTAATTTAGTCTTAACATTTTTAATTTTGATATCAATTTAATCCTATATTAATAATTTGATGAAATTTTGATTTTATAGAAAATTTATTAAAACTAAATTGATATCAAACCTCAAAATATTAAGACTAAATTGATGTCAAAATTATTTTTAAAATCAAATTAATGTCAACTTCAAAATGTTAAGACTAAATTGATGTCAAAAATTTTTTTAGAACTAAATTGATGTCACCTTTAAAATATTAGGCCTAAAAAAATTATTTACTCTAAAAAAAAAAAAAGAATTTTCCATATTCTGCTGTGCCTATAACTTTTTTATGTAAAAGGTCAATCCAGTTAGTCCTATGAGATTATGTGAAATTGTGAACACAGTACGCATACTTGAAAATCCACACTTAGTGGATCCTTTGTTACCAATAAGATAATTGTTACTCGTAAACATTTACTGTATGATTAAAGTTTATAGTTTATCTCTAAAAAAAATTAGTATTCAAATATAGCACATGTCGATGGTGTATATGCACCATTTCCAATTTTAGGTTTATAGCAATTGTTATGCAATATAAATATAATTATTTATGAATAAAAACCATCAATTATTTGTAGGAGAATTATATTGTTTGATCATCACTTTTGTGGTGGTTGTTAGACACCTAGGGAATCAGTTATAAATAACAAGTGATTTCAGTCGCATTTTTTATGATTTTATTCATAAAAAAATGGAAAATTATGTGTTAATATTTATGGATTTTAGTTAATTTATTGATAAATCTGATAAAAAGATTTTTTTATCTGTTATCAATTACCTTATCATATGAAACAGAAATGTAATTAAAATTCTTACTTATTGATATATTAATCTCCATATGCATAAGCAATAATATCATTTCTCATTAAATGATGTAATAATTGTAGCTAATAGTTCATCCACCTATTATAGCGACTTGTCGGGATTGATGTCAAAATGGCGTACAAAAATTATTAATCTTCCAAGATAGGCTAATGTTCTGTACCACCATGTTTGTGTGGTGGTGTTGGGTTTTCGAGGGGACATTCTAAACAAAAGCACAGCATATGGAGCTTTACTATTGATGATATTGTTGCCCTGTTGAGAGCTGATTGGAATGCTGAGCTCACGTACTCTTCGACAATGAAGAATAATGGTATTTATATATTAAAAAAAATAGATATTAAAGATGAATATTATAGAAAGAGAAATACATAAAAGCATTTGATAATAGTAAGTAGGATTGATACTTTGTGTTTTATTATCTACTATAATTAGTGGCCATTTTTAATGTATAAATAATATTATTAAAAATAAAATAGATGTGCAGATATTTTGGAGAAAGAAGGAGCCAAGAATAAGGATGGCTTGAAAATTTGGAACTTTTCTCCAAGACCTCTTGAGCTGCTTCTACTGCTGGAGGCATATGGAATCTAGTATCTTAGGTCTTAGATTGGGAGAAGGGTTCAGTACTCACTGTTAGGTTTTAAGTATTGCATCCTCACACCAGATGCAAAAATATTTTTGGTCAAGAATATTTTATTAGAAAATCATGTAGAAAAATTAGGAGAGTTCAGTTTAATAGTCGGGAGATAACAGATGTCTTTTTCACTTTTTTTCGTCATTATATAAGTGTCATTTTCTGGAAATTTTAATGTTTTATTGGGATTTAAATTGTCAACCTCTACTTTTTTATTTTTTTTTGGTCTCTCTCCACCTTTTTACACGTATTTGTACGCTTTACCACTAAAACACTAACATCCCTAAAAGTAACCGTCAAATCCCTTGCGATATCACGATCGAAAATTTGAGGGAAAAAAAAAAAGTGGAGAGAGACAATTTTTCAATCCTCATTAATAAATTGAATTCCTCAAATTTTTCTACATGGCTGCTCAATAAAAATGTATTTGGCCAAAATAAATGCATCAATTGTAAGTATTAAGAGTTTCATATTTCAGTAGGGAGGACCGAATATAAATCCCTTAGTTTGTTTTCTTCTTTTTCTGTTCCTTTAATTTTCAGATGTATCCCAAAAAATAAGAAAAAAAAAAAAAAGTAGAGCCTTACCACCAAGCCGACAGGCTTCCTTGTCATTTTCTCTTGAATTGCGATCTTAAGCTGATTGCAAGAAAACGACCCTCCCTTAATAAATGATAATGCTACTTGTGAAGCCGTGAAGGTAAGAAATTCGAATCATTGGTGAAAAGTGCTCTTAGCTTTGACAAGATGGTGGTGCTAATATTTGGTATTGGTCGTTGCCTGTGCTTTGCTAGCTTTGAAGTGACAAGTACTGGTAGTCCAAAAATGTTATCTGTATTTACTCTTGTGACTCATTATAAAAGACTCATTGAAGCGTTTCTTAATTATTAATTTAAAAAAATATATAAAACCCACTCCTAACTAATGATTAAAGGATATTTTAACGAGTATCTTAAAATGAGCCACAAGAACGAGTACAGTCCTAATAGTCAGTGGAGCAAGACGGAAAGAATGTAATCAAGGCTCTCCTCAAACACAAGGGAAAGTGGGCTCAAAAGACCTGGCCTTCTAGTTGACACATGACAGCAACTTTTGGGCAGTGACTAGGAAGCATTGTTTGCCACAGATCCTTCTCATTACTGGTGGATTTTTTCTTCGTTAAATGGACTGCAGTTTATCTCTCTCTAAATGCATGCCAATTCAATGGCCTGAATCTCTTGCTTTCCTTACTACTCCCTAGTGAGTTTAATTTTGTGCAGTTTCAGCAGGAATTACATCCCCCAGTACTGTTTTGCCTGTGTCTAAGAAATTATTCAGTAGAATATAATGCTCACTATATTTTATCATATGATCTCCAAACTGCATCATTATTTTCAAGGAGGCTCACCTGATCTTGTGCAAGGATGATTCTGCAGGAACCAAATGTACCACATAATAGTTGTATTCCATAACATCGATCATTTGCATCCCACAATCATGTTGCCTGCCAAACTTGACGGTAGATTGTGTCTTCTTGTATTTCATGATTGAACCATTCAAGGAAATTGGTGGAAACAAGCACCAAGTTATCAACAAAAAAGTGGCCGTCAGATCAGCTTACAATCATGACATCATGACAGGCCGATCACTACGAATCATAATGTCTGATGAGGAAAAATAAAAAAATATCTGCAAAGTTATGCCTGAAGCATTGGTGTCAATGTCCACCATGCAGTGGAAGCACGCTATATAAGCATATGCCAAGTTCAATTAATGCAGTTAACATTTTAAACCAAAGCCTCAAGACAAAGAAAATACCAAAGAGAAACACTATTCCCCTTTGAAAAATGTTACACATTCTCAAGGAAGGTGTGGCCACAGAGCAGGGGAAATTTGAAGTGAAGTTCAGTAGGAAGAGTGTTGTAAAAGCTGCCAATCCTTTACCAGAGCCATTTTCAGTCACCCTCTCAAATCTTGACCTACTTTCAGGCCGTTATCCTATTACATACTTGTATTTCTACCGCAGGCCAAAACTAGATAACTTCAGAGCTTTTGTTGAGGCTTTCAAGACCTCTCTAGCACAAATACTTAATTACTACTACCCCTTTGCTGGCCAAATTGTTCAAAATCCCAAAACTAGTGAGCCTGAAATCATTTGTGACAACAATGGTGCTCTAGTCATTGAAGCTCATGCCAATATCCCATTAAAAAATGTAGATTTTTATAATCTCAATGAAACTCTTCAAGAAAAGATAGTCTCCATTCAACCAGACTTCCCCTTGCAAATTCAGGTAACAGACTACACTTGTGGAGGCATTTCCATAGCATTTACTTTTGACCATGCATTAGGTGATGCAAGTTCCTTCGGCAAATTTATTGCTTCCTGGTGTGAAATATCTCAGAATAAGCCACTGACATGCCTGCCAGACCATACTAGATACCTTCCTGCACGTTCTCCTCCCATATATCACCCATCCTTGGAGCAAACTTTTATCAAATGCACTATAGAAGAGATACAGAACATACCAATGAACCACATCTCACTTAAGCGACTTTATCATATCAAGGCATCAAGTATTAATATGCTGCAGAGACTTGCATCTATTAATGGCACCAAGAGAACAAAGATTGAGGCTTTCTCTGCCTATGTATGGAAGATAATGATTGGTACTATTGATCAAAGCCATAAAAAGTGCAAGATGGGTTGGTTGGTGGATGGCAGAGAAATAATGGGCAGGGGTAGGAATTCCATGTCAAATTACATTGGTAATGTCCTATCTTTGGCTTTTGGGGAGGCGAGTATTCAAGAATTGAAGGAAGCCTCCATCTCAGATATTGCTAACATAGTAAACGAGGCAATTTCAAAGGTAAGCAATGAGGTTCATTTTTTGGATTTGATTGATTGGATTGAGTGCCATAGGCCTGGTTTGATGCTAGCAAAGGCAGTGTTGGGTCAGGAGGGACCGACCTTGGTCGTTTCCTCAGGAAGAAGGTTTCCGGTCACTGAAGTTGACTTTGGATTTGGGAATCCCTTGCTAGGGACGGTTTACACTTCCATTGAAAGGAGTGGAGTTGGTTACATGAACCAAAGGCAAAGTGCCAAGGGTGATGGTTCGTGGACTGTGTCTGCTATCTTATGGCCTGAACTGGCGGCTGCACTGGAGGATGACCCAATTTTCCAGCCCATGTCTGCTTCTCATCTTCAACTTTAGTGCAGTGCTTTGCCTTTGTATCTTTGGGCGGGTGGGAGGGGGAGCAGGGGTATTTTCTAGGTTGTATAGTAATAATGATGAATCTGAAGTCTTAACAAAGTAAGATCTGCATATCAAAGCTCATAAAATAAGTATAAGCATTGGACCTATCAAATTAATGTGCACTTTGTGGGGTATATCACGCTTATCATACTATGAGAGAATTATAAGCGCCCTGCTAAACATAAAGTATATAGAATTTTACACAAGAATAGCACAATGTAGGACATAAAGCTGTGCATGGAAAAGGTCTAAACTACTTGCACAGGCTTGCAACCACCCAAAACGCATTAAGCCATGTTTGACAACATTTTTTTTTATGAAAGAATAATTTTATTAGGATGAAAAGAGGAAGAATACAAAGATATTCGAGGACAAGAGATCCTTTTTACAAAGACAAAAGCTAACAAAAAAGAAATACATCAAAATAGCAACAAATTTGAGAGAAAAATCCCTCTAAAAAGATTTACACCAAATAGAGATTAAACGCCTAATCTTATCCCACAAGACTTAAGTGTCCAAAATTCCATCATTGAAAATACGAAAATTACGCTCCAATCAAATACACCAAATAGTCACATAGGTTGCGCCCCGTCACAAAGATTTAGTTTCCTTTCTTTTCCCAAAGCTAGCAAAACTAGTCAACAGAGATTAGTCCGAAGTTCAAGGACATAACCAACACTCATCAATGATATCGAAGTATTTCACAAAGATTCAGTCACAGAAGTCCAATTCCTTGGTAAGAAAATTAATTGTATAATTCTCATAGGCCTTTCTCTTAATTGTCAATACGATCTGCAATCCATACACAAATTCGTGTACAGTTCCAGTCCGAATGAAATCCTTTTCTTTTATATACCCCAATTAGTTCCACTGAATAGACAGTATAAGGCGAAATAAATTTAAAACAATACAATGATGATGAAGGTTCCCCTATCTCCATCTGAGGAGAAAGAGAGGGGGGGGGGGGGGAAGGTGTTAAAACAGATCGATGAATGTTTACCCTTCATCTCTCTTGTCTTGTACACTTTCTTCTTTCCACCGAATCCTTCCAATGTCAAGGGCGAAGATGGTGAGGATGAAGACAGGTTGTTGGTCAGCATGTATATCAAATTTGAATACCTCACTATGTCGGACAACTGTATCCAAGCCTATATTTCTCTTCCAAGTCGTAACAAGAAATCACCATAAGCAGATTCTCCTTAGATGTAGGGCATCCTAGAAGCTTGAAAATCTACTAAGTTCTGGCCATCAGCATGAACCTTATGAAAGTAATGTGAATTTATAACTACATAGGATCCAATACATCAAAAGTGCAAAATTAAAACAACAACAACAACAACAACAACAACAACAACAACAACAATCCATCATTTTCTCACTAAGGGTGGTAGTAGGCTAAGCTAGGCTAAGTTTTAGGTTAAATGGGTATGGGCTGCATTTCAAATACGCAGCTTGAACCTGGGTCTATTACTTGACGTATGTTTTTTTTTTCAAGGCCTAGCCTAGCATGACCCGAAAGCCTTCTTAGAGGACTATTTCATAATAAGGCTTTTAAATAAACCAAAAACCCTTATCTTATACAGGTCAAAAACATATTCCTAGATAGGTCAAAAAGTTTTCTAAATATGTTGAAATATCTATTTCTAAATAGACTAAAAGGTTTCTATTATTATTAGATTTTTGAAATAATGATATAATTTAATTTGCATGATTTATTTAACAATAATATAGCATATATAGGCCAGCCTGTTAAGTCTAATAGGCACTTTGCAAAGCTTGTAGCATAGCCTTTTTGGTTAAAAAAGCTTTTGAAAAAGCCTTGATCTGACTTGTTTATTAAATAGGCTACACCAAGGTAGGCCTAATGTAAGCTATGCCAAAGGCCCCCAACAAAGTGCCCGGCTTATTTCCACCTCTATTTCTCACTAAGTGAAATTGGCTATATGGACCAAATGATACCATTGGATCCTATCATATCAAAACAACAAAACCATCGAAGGAAATTAATGGTAGGAAAAGCAATTGCTCCCATTTTACTGTGAATAGTCTCAACTCTATTACTGTAGCTTTTTCTACATCAAGTTCCCCTCCTGCTCTCAGTGCATCTTCTGATGGTGATATGTCCCTCATTTTCTTTTAGAGAGAGAGAGAGAGAGAGAGAGAGAGAGAAGAGGGGGGGTTGTTGGGGATGGTAAAGGTTAAAGCTGCAAAACATATATGTTAAACAAAATCTTTAAACCATAGAAACGGGAAAAGAATCTTACAATTTGATAGAACAAAGGAGCAACGAAAGACTGCAACCTTGCACATGGCCAAACAGCAACAAAACGTTTGCTCCCGTGGCAGTCCTCATACACTCTGCAATTCAGGTTCCCTTATTTTAGAGCAGATACCCTATGAATCAATATCAAATAATAAGTCAACCAAATACACCAAACAATTGCAGACATTGCACATTGTCAAAAAATTTTAACCTTCATGGTTTTAGATTTTACAAAAGCCTTCACATATAATCACAAGAAACAGCTTCAAAGTAGCACACACCTAGTGCTAACCAAAATCCGGAAACAAATTGTTCCATCAGTCACCTTACAGTGCAAGAACAAGTGTCCAAATGTTTCTGAACAAGAGCTACACATAAAACACATATAAGGAGAAAGAGCAGTGCAATGTCTGTGAGCTTGCAAAAAGTCATTTGCATTAATCCCATTAAGTAACACTGTCCAGAGAAGAACTTACAGGAACTTTTGGGCTTCCAAGCAGGATTTATCAAGAAGGAATCCCTGATGATTGTAGGAATCTAAAGTCCGAATTCTCCCATATGGATTGACAGAGAATTAAGAAAAATCATGTAAAACCAGATGGGACTATGTTAAAAAATATTTCAATATGTATACATATTGTTAGCGTATCCCTCTGTGTGTGTGCGCTCCTTATAAATGAAAGATTACAAAATTTAAACACTGGGTATAGTTGACAAAACCAGCTTTCTACAACCAGAACTTGACCGGGTCTGTTAACTAATACTGAAGTCAATCAATTTGACTTAACATCTAACATATTTTTCTTCCTTTTGAGAGACAGAGAAGTTTGCCTTCCTGAACAAAGTTTAGAAAACATCTTTCCATGTTGCAACTATAATTATAGCAGTACTAATGATCAGATCATCAAAACAATCAAATTGCTGATTTAATTATCAAAGCAATAATAGTTCTAAAGAAGAAAAAGATAAAAAATGGTACACGGAAAATGTTCCAAACATACAGAGAGTATAAAGGGAGTATTGACCAGATGAAAATATATAGAGATGGGAAAAAAAAATAATGATAATAGAACAATCATCTCCAGTAAAAATACCTTCACCCATCAATTTATCCAAAAAGAAAAAAATTCAACCAATAGAATGCGAAGCAAACCACCATACACATGTTAATCTTAAATTACTAACCTCTCTGAAGTTCCAAGATCATTTCGAGGGAAGAGTATGCGGCTGATCAACGTATCTAGAGATCAGCATATGATACCTTTATCTTCCACTTCCAGACAATGAGATTCCAGCAATAATATGGAAGTATCAGCCACAAGAGTCATGGTATCAGTTAAGCATCCAAGCTTTCAGTAGTTTCCTCATTATTCTTGATTGCTAAGTGTTGTAGGTGAATGTAAACCATGAACCAATGTTGAATATGTAATTTCATCCAAGGATACTCGTTGCAAAGCTTCTTGTAGCTTCCTTTCCTTGCAATACCCATTTTCCAATGTATTAAGAGTGATGGCATCTGGTGTTATTCCATGTGCTATCATCTCACTTAAAAGCTTATTTGCTTCTTTCATATTTCCCAATTTACAATACCCATCTATCATAATCGTGTAGGTAATTTTATTAGGTCGTATGTCATTTGAAGACATTTCAAGTAAGATATTCCCCACTTTATCCATCTGTCCTAACTTACAGTAACCACCAATTAGAGCAGTATAGCAGAAAACATCTGGCAGCAATCCTTCATTTCTAATTTCTTCAAAAATCTCTTTTGCTTCTTCAACACAGCCAATTTTGCACATACCATGTATTAGAGAAGAATACGTGGAACAGGTCCGTAGAATGCCCCTACTTTTCATGGCATCACGAAGTTTGAAGGCTTCCATGACATTTCCAACCCTGCAATAGGCTGCAATAAGTATGTTATAAACAACAGGACTTAGCTCTACTTTCTTGTAAACTAACTCATTGAATAAGTTTATGGCATATTCAATCCGATCAGCCTTACAGTATCCTTCTAATATAAGTGCATATGTATAGACATTTGGAACCAGACCACACAATTTAGCTTCATGCAAAAGCTTATTAGCCTCATCCATTTTTCCCATATCAGCCAACCCCTTCATTAGGAAATTGTAGGTATACATATCTGTTTGAAATCCTTGCTTATCCATCTCTTCCTTAAGCTCGAAAGCTTCCTCGATCCTACCCCCTTTACAAAAGCCAAAAATAAGAGTGTTGTATGAGATCCTATCTAGTATCAAACCCCTTTGAATCATTTCTTTGAGTAATCCGACAACCTCCTCCAAGTTCCCTTCTTCACAAAGTCCATGGAGAAGAGCATTTGAGGTGACTATATTGGCTGTAAGCCCTCTCTCTGCAAGGCTAAACCAAAGTTCAGTTGCATCTGTATGTTTTCCACCTCTACAAAGTCCGCAGACCAATGGGGTTAGCAAGCTATCACTAGGCTTGACGTTCCTCAACAACAGCTGTCTAACAATTTTTAGAGCTGCATCAAACCTGGATTCATGGCACAACCAATGAATAACATAAGAACACGCATCCTGGTTAACAGATAACCCACTCGATAATAAGTGCTCTACTTCTTTCTCGGCTTGCTCCATTTGATTACTCCTGCAATACCCTTGTAACAGAGTATTAAAGGTAACCTCGTTGGGCATTATCCCCACGGATAACATCTCATCCCTGATCCTTAGGGCCTCACTCATATTCCCATTCCTGCAATACCCATCAATCATCGTATTATAAACAAACTCATTCGGGGCAATCCCCCTGCTGTACATTTCCCAAAAAACACAATGTGCCTCATCAAACTTCTCCAACTTCATCAAACCATTAATAAGCACACTATAAGTTATAACACTCGGAGTCACCTCGCTTTCTAACATCTTGTTCTTAAACTGAAACGCCTCTTCGATTCTCCCACTCTTGCACAACCCATCAATCACATTATTATAAGTCACAACATTAGGCGAAACACCTAACTCCTCCATCCTAGTAAACAATCCAATCGCATCATCAACCCTCCCTCCCTTACAAAAACCATTAACCGCAGTACTAAACGTGTAAACATCCGGCGAAACGCCACGGCAAAGAACCTCGAAAACCTCAAAACTCTTATCAAGCTCATTAGCCTTCACCAATGAGCCAAGCAAGAAATTGCAGGTCTTAATGGACGGAAAAATTCCCTCTCTTGCGAACATGCAAAAAACATCAAAAGCAACACCAAAACCTAAATGCTTAAATTGAGAACAGAGAACGTGAAGCAACAAGTCCAATTCACCGTGTCCTGTACCGGTAGCTGCATTCAGCTCCAACATGGAAGCGGCGATCTCGAGGGACCTGTTGCAGCGGTTTCCGAACAAAGCTGGGAGGCTCCCATCGATCAAACGGCTGAGAATCGATCTGGCGCGCGGCAAAAAATTCGAAGCCAGAAGCAGGCGCAGCAAAACGCAGTAAGATCGAACGGTGAAACGGAAACTGAAAGATTGGGACGCGAAGTTGAAGAAACGGAGGGTGGTGATGACGTTGAGGTTGGGGTTGTTGTTGGCGTTGAGATGAGTGGAGAAGAAGAAGCGATCGAAGTCGTGAGGGGACAAACGGGGAATGAGGGATTTGCATTTGGAAGAATCTAGACGGTTCGCGGAGAGGATGGAAGGGAGGGAGCTGAGCAGGGAAGGGTTGGCGGGTGGCGGCGGTTGCTTGTGATAAAGTGGCGGCGGCGGCGGAGGGGAGGAAGAGGGAGTGGCGAGGGGGCGGCGCGTGAAGAGTGGGGGAGGCTTGGGGAGTGAAAAGCTCCTCCTCAGGTGCGTTGCAGAACGCATGACATTGGGGTTGCGGCAATGCGGTGCGTTTTGGGGTGTTAATAGTGAAGATGGTGGCTCTGCTGAAGCCACGAAGTTTACGTTTGATTTGATTTGATACACAGTGAGACAGAGGGAGAAGTCCTCCCCGGGCGACAGATGCGAGCGCGTCCTCCGTGGAGACGTGGACTGGAAACAAACCCACAGAATAGGCTTCGGGTTGGGTTGGGTTGGGTTTGAAATATTTATTTTTAGGGGTCTGAGGATATGGTTCATTCAAACTTGGACAGCTTCATTGCATAATTGGGCCCCTCGCTTCTTTTTAACTCAAAATGGGCTCCAGACAAAAAGAATAATGGAAAAAACCGCTTCCTTTTTTTCTTGGGTTTAACACAAGAATCTGACCAGACACCAAAAAAAAAAAGGAGAACAGAAGCATTTTGTGTTGACCCCAAAAAACACACTGCTGCACCACGATTGAATCTAGCCATCTCCACCGGCGAAAATTCTTCCTCCCTGAAGGTATAATCTCAGTATCTCACATTGTTGTTGGTAGAGATATCTCCAAGGAGAATAAAAGAATTAGTACAATAAAACCTGATCAAAAGGTAAGCTCAGATTATAAACAAAAATTATACAATTTTAGAGAATATATATCAAAATATTGCCAATTCTGCATTATAATATAATTATATTATATAAATAGATATATAAGAGTTTTTGATTTTGATAGATCTTTTATCACTGATTGTAGAGCAAAAGAGTGAACATTATCTTGCACAAATCTTAAATTACAACCTAAAACACCACAGCTACATGTGCCATAATCGATCACAAATATACAACTAGGTATTCACTACACCAACGTCGTTAGAGTGTTGATACATCCCTCAGCAATTAACTAAAAAATTCTTTTAATTCAAAATTTTTTTTATAATAACATAAATTTTAATTTACATAATATTTAAGAGCTATTTAATATATATGAGTAAGATTTGGAGTTAGAAAGATTTTTGGATTCAACATTTCTCACGTCATTAATGGCCATGGTCCATGGCGTGTCATGTCAACTCCAAAATTTCGGCAATATCACAATTTTTGAATTTTGGAGCTTCAACAAACAGAAATTGAATACTGGGTAGGTAACAGTAACAAGTATGAGGTACGCATGAAACTTGTTCAAACTTATTTTATTATCTCGATTGGAACTTGTGGTTTTAATGCGAAACCTCTAATTTCGAACAGAATATACTGAGTGTATCTTGTCTGCAATGTGGTAGAAAATATAATCAACAAATAATTCTATGTGCCACACACGTAACATCCTAAATCAATGCAAATCTGCACTGGTCCCAGTATGCACGTCCAATAAAATTGGAAGAGAATAATGTGATAGGTGGTGTGTTCTTTAAACAAACAAAATAAATTAAAAAGAATGACGAAATAATATAAGCGTTTAATTGGTATGCACTGATACTGTCAACCAATAAAAATAGGAAAAAAATGAGAAATTATAGTGAATCCCTCGTTATAATGGGTGATTATTTGTATAAGTTGACACTTTTCATTATTTCTATTGGTTAACAATGTAAAACTGTCAGTACATTTAAATTAAATTCATAATATAAACAAATGGTGAGTGAAATATCATGAGTTCACTGAATACACAAAATTTTATTAAGACTTCAAAAAGTCTTTTTTTTTTTAAAAAAAAAAAGGTCTTAAACGGGATAAAGTGATCAGTATTATTCGGTGGTTTTAAATTTTCATATTAAAAAAATAATCTTATTTAAAAAATTTAATATGATAAGTTCCCCCTTATTTTCCTTGTTAGCAAAAAGAATCGATGTCGTTTAAGAACAATATGAGCCAATATAAGAATATGGATGATACTGATACTGATACTGATACTGATACTGGTGCTAATTGGGATGATCAGGGTCCTTTGTTGCATCTTTCTGATCTTGCTATTCTTGGCTTTTGTTCTCTATTGATGTTTGGCTAATCTTGAGGCAGTGCTGTGTCTTTGGTTTCTGGTGTTTATTTGCATTCTGGTTCTGGTGTTTTATCTAATGATATTGGCTCCTCTTTTAGCAGTGCTGTGCTTTGATATATATCTGTTGTTTTAGGCGGTACCTGTAATCTGGGATATGATAGATTATTCTTTTCATTTTTTTTTTTTTTGTTTTATTCTGTCTAATGTTGGTTTTTGCTGTATTCGATCAAAATAAAAAATAAAAAAACATGTTGGTTTTTACTGTAACTTTATATCAGACTTGTTTGTGCCTTCTTTCGGAGGTTTGATGAACAACTTTTGCCTATAAATTTGACTTATCCAAATAAATAAATAAATAAGCCAATGTGGCAATATGAGAGGGAGAAGACGAAAGAAGTCACAGCTAACAAACAAGTAACAACCTGCTAGAACAAAGTTCAGAGGCTGATACTAAATTCAGCGGACGGCTATGGCTGATCATCCACAAATGACAACAATAAGTGCTGAGAAAATACTATGTTATGACAATATCTCTTACTCACTTTGTCTTAATGTGATGCCGTTATGATCAGAATTTTAAATCCTCTAGCTATCGAAAAGTTGACAATTGATGTATGAGATCTTATAAAACCATTTAAATCATTTAAACGTTAGTGATATATAAGACTTTTTTAACTAATTAATTTAATTCCCTTGAGATTCATCAAAATTATATTTGGACCCTTCAATTAAGCATTAGTCACTATACTGTCTTTTATAAAATTAAAGGAGCTGGATTTCACTTTAAAAAGCTAGGAGGGAACAAGAAGAAACTAATATATACTAATAGAGCTAGGTCACTTGATTGATTTTTCACTCATGCATCAACATAATTTGGTTCAATTATCGGGATCTTCTTTTAATAGGTCATTTATAAATATTTTTATAAATGAAATTGCCAAAAGCATACCCTAGTGTTAAACTGAGCCGGCTCACTCCCAACTTAAATTTTTGTTTATTAAAAAAAAGAATAAACTAATGTATTAAATTGAAAATCTTGGAAAAAAAAAAAGACTCAAATAAACAAATATGAGCACAGAACTATCAATAAGCAAAAATATATTGCCCATAATGTCGGGCTCTTATAATTCTGTACTCAAATTAAGTAAAAATTGTATTATTTGCGCACCTTTCTAGCGAGACACAAAACCAAACTTGGCTATTCTCTCGGTTTCTCCACCCAAATGGGAATTTATTTCATGTGTTATATCATTATTCTGAGATGATTTACATAGTAAAAAATCTTTCTGTCCATAGGTATTAGACTTTTTGAAACATACCTGATTTATGAAATATTCTCTACTCTCAGGAGAGGTTACTTCATATGTTATATCCCTGTTCTGGTAATTGTAATTACCATTTATTGCCCATATTATTGAAAAAAATTTCTCTATTTAATATTTCCTTTTCAACTCCAATTTTCCCTATGCCTTGTGTGAAATTTATTTGATTATGTGTCTTGGTCATGTTAAAAAGCATAATACGACTATTAATTGCAACTGGTGTATTAGTTGAGCGGGAGAGTTTCATGCACCAATCAATTCTAATTGAATTAGCTTCATGGTTTATGTAATAGTCATTATTAACCTAATTTTTTCTACTAGTGTATTATGTTTATGCCTTATGTGAAAATTTAGTTTATTTGATCATGTGTCTTGATCATATTAAAAGGCATAGTATGACTATTAATTGCGATTTGGTGACAGTCGATGGGTGAGAGTTTTTTGCACTGGTCATTACTGATTGAATTGGCTTCATGTTTTATGCAATAGTCACTACTAATCCAATTTTTTCTATTAGTAATATTGTGTTTATGTCTTAAATGAAAATCATTTTATTTGATCACGTATCTTGATCACGTTAAAAAGTGTTGCATGACTATTTGTTGTGACTGTGTGATGGTCGAGGGGCACAATTTTATGTAATAGTCACTGCTAATTCAGTTAGTTTGCTAATTCATATTATTGAATTTATCATGTCAATTTGCTAATTTGTCTTAGTGAATTGCTGACAATGAAATTTGTTAGTGTAAATTATTAAAAGTTTTCTTTGAAATATAATCTTGGTTGAATTTGTCCTATTTGATTCTTTATACTATTTGATACTATGATTTAGTATTGATTATTTTAACTTGCATGTTATTTATATAACTCTGACTTTGTGCAAATTTATCTTTTGCTTTATCACTTGGGTGATGTGATTTATATGAAGTAAATGTATAGCGATTTATTTTCTTTTGAAACATGATTTATTTAAGGGTTATGTGCGAAGATATATTTTGGACATTAACTTCATTATATGTTTGGATAATATGAATGTAAGTCATCACAATGACTAATTCATGAAGTTATTGAAACTATGGTACGTGTTGTATATTACCCACGGATGATTGTTCATTCATATGCTTAAACTCCTAAAAAAAGACATTTATGCCAGGTTTAAAATTCTGAAATTTAGAAAAAATGAGTCTTTGGTTGAATGATTGTGACAACTAGTATAATTTGATTATATCATAACAAACATTATCAAAAAGTCCAACAAAGATCATGAACTAAGAGTCATAGACAAGAATAAACTAATTGTCATTCATTTCACCCTATAATCACATAATTAATGATCTTATTGGCATGACCATAATACAAATTTGCTATTGTTGATGCATCCCATAACATAGTTTGTGATCATTTTAGAAGTTATTAAGTATAGACTCCCGTCATGTTTTCCCAAAAAAAAAAAAATATATCCCTAAAAAGTTTAAATATATTTCTCATAAAACATCATTTCCTCCAAGAAAAACATCTTGAGATAAGCATAGGTAACAACTAATTGGAATATGAGGCAACAATCTTACACTAAAAGTGTTTCAAAAGTGTCCAATCTCATCGAGAGAGATACATATATACAGAAGGAGTAACTAAGGGACTTGCCATCTGGGTGATCTTTTTCGTGGTTGAATCCCTTTGTGGAAGTTTTCAAGTTAGAATTGGATAGGCTCATTATTGAAGATCAGAGAGGATTTCTACAGGTGGCATCAACTTCCATGTCGTGGCATTGGTGTGGTTATTGTCATGTGTCTTCCCCCTATTTGGGATATTGGTGGGAGTCCATTATGTGGGAGAAATTATTAGATGTTCTTATAGTGTCACGTAAATGGTGTTTACAACTAATAATAAAATACTATTTTAGATAAGAGTGTAAGTTAATGGTGGATCATACCTTAAAAAGTTATTCTAATATCGATTATAAGCACAACTACATAGTACTCTATAAATATCTAAGAATTTTCAATTGTGTGGTGAATTGGCGTGACCAATTATTAAGTGAAGTGGAGATTGGTGTGTTAATCTGTTGGAAATCAATAATCGTTGGTGTAGCTTTCTTGTGGGTCTGCTAGTTTATAGCCTATGGGTTTTTGGTATTAGAGTTGTAGATTTGTGTTGGTGTTTGAAATGTCCGGTAGTTGATTGTATTTTGCTTTTCTTTTGCTTAGGTTTTGTCTTCTTTTGATTTTTTTGGTGGTTTTGATGTGTTTGATGGTGTTCTTCTCTTTTGGGAGAGTTATGAGCCTTTTTAAACTATCAAAGAAAAAAGGTTGCCTTGTTTCATTCATCGTAGACAAAATAATCAGACTAATACATATTCAAGCATATTACTATATTTGGGTCGAAAATCTAACATATGATTTCTAATGATTTATTCAATCATAAATAACAATGATATAGTAAATCAAATTACCATTTCTTAATGTTTAAGATTATCAAAGTTCTTACATCGCGCTATTGTTAAAATGTTTCTTTTTCCTTAAGTTTCTATGTGATACAACGGCAACAAATGCACATAAGAGACAAATTTACCTGACCTTCAAACCACATCAAGCAAGACGTGGAAACTAAAGAAACAAGAGTGCCTAACTGTCTAACACACAACAAAGGGTCTTGCTCTAGTGCTCTTGAACTTTGATTGCTTGGTGTGCTTGCTATATAATTAATCCTTATATAATGTCAGGGGTTGATTTATACTAATACTTATTTTAAAAGTTAAAGGACAAAATATATTTAATTATTTAAAAATAAATACACAGTGTAAGAATAGCGGTATAATTATTATTATTTCCTTAAAATATGTTTAGTTAGGGGTGAAAATTTTATGGGTAAGCTCTATATTATGAAAATTTTACCTCATTTTTATCTTCCAACTAAACACATATTTAATGGTAATTTTATACCCCTTTTTTCATACCTATTTACTTTATTTTTATAGGGTAAATTCTATGGCACTCATCCAAAAATAAGGGGTTTCAAACTTTTCTAATTGATCCAATAAAATTTGACCATGTGTTTATTTTAATCAACCTAAGCACACATTGTCACTATTCTTTAATTTATATTTAGACAACATTATTTTTGTTTGGTTACAATTTTACCTCAGTCTCTATTCTAATTCTTATTTCAAACACCAAGAATTTTAACCCAATCCCTTGTCTGGCTCTAAACATTTGAAATCAATCATCAAAATCCTAAAAAATAGACCAAGATCATTCTTCTCCTATTATGTAACTTAGCCTCCCTTTGATGACACACGTGATCCATCATTTTTCTTCTTATCAATTTCTGATTTGCTGCTGTTATGATTTTGATTCACGTCACCATGATCTTCACTGTCATGATGGTCAAGGTCCATTGGGAGCTTCATTTTTGCCAAAGACTCGGTGAATTGTTGTATGCTTCTTATATACATGCCAACTATTTGTTGCTGCATAGCAGATTGCTCAGCGTCCATACTGATGTTCCCTAGTGGAGCAGAAAAAACCTTTAACCTCAATTATGATTGACACATTCAAAGAATTTGGTGAGTGAGACCCCAAAGTATGGTTTTTCTTAATTGTGAAATTGGGATAAAAGCTTATACTCCCTCTAGAGTCGTCCATGTGGTGTTGCCGGCGATGTCTGTCCAAAGACGGTGGGTAGGGAGAAAGGTTAGGTTTCAAATATTTAGATTCCCCGATAAGGGATTGGGATAAAATTCTTGATGTTTGGAATAAGGGTTGGAGCAAGATTGGGTTAAAATTATAATCAAATAAAAATAATATGGGTCTACATATAAACTAAAAAAAATAATAACAAGTGTATGCTTGAATTGACTAAAATAAACATATAGCCAAATTTTATTGGACTAATTAGAAAAGGTTTGGAACCCCTTATTTTTTAGTGGGTACCACAGAATCTACTTTTTTTTTTTTTTTTAATTTGTTCAAACGGTTTACATAGCCTCAGTAATATGATATTCAAGTTAAATTTTGATATAGTGCAAACAAGGGAAGTCAAACCTTCATAAACTTAACTTTCAAAATGTTAAATTATTTTCAATTTTCATTTCTTGAAAACAACAAATTTTATTTATTACTTATTTAAATTTTAGAAAACATAAAAGATAAAATTGTCAACACTTTGCTTTTACATTGGAAATATTTCCAAATACAAATTAGTTTTTCGTGTAATTATATTTTTATTTCAAATATTTTTATAATACATCTGAAATACAGGGAGGGGCCTCATGTATCCGAATCTGAGATCCTTCATTTCTTGTTATCTTAGCTAATTTATCAACTACAAGATTACAATCCTAGACACAAATCGAGCTTTAAAGAAATAAAACCTAGAAGCAAATCCATATGCGTGAGAGAGGATAATCCCACTGTTCAGTTATTATGTTAACAATAATATCTATATAAGTAATTCAATGTTGAGATTATAAAATCTTGAATATATATGAATATATAGATTTGTTTATTTGTAATTATGACTAAAAATAAATAACTAACGAAAAAAGAAATTATTTAAAATAATCTACAATCATTATGGTTGGGACAATTCATGAATATCTTGACGAAATAAATGCGTAAGGTGAACTCTCCTTCAACATAGGGTCACGAAAAAACTTTATGTCAAACTTTCTGTTTTTTCATATGAACTTCATGTCAGACTTTAAAACTTATGCCAAACAAGGAGTTTTATTAGACATTCCAAACTTTTAAAAGTTGCGAACTAAGTATCAATATTTTAGTTAATGTAAGAGTTTGAATTTAAATCTTATAGATAGGGAAAAAATTAATATTAAAAGAATTTTATCTTATTATAACTTAACTTGGCTACCCCTCAAAAAAAAAAAAAATGAAAAAAAAAAACTCTGCTTAAGCCAAACTAATTAAAATTATGCAAATTCTGAATACTAGTGATTGAAACAAAAGAAAAACACTGAAACAAAAGAAGCGAACAAATCATCATAAATCATGTATGTTTTCGACGTAACGTTCACTTCCAAAAGCTACTTATCACAGAAAATATTCCCCACAAGCTCATACCTGAAGCAATTTATTTGCCTTGCCGTGCGTTTTCAGTGCTCAATTTGGATGAGTTCATATTAATAACAGTGCCAACCAACACCATCACTGCAATAATGAGACTCGACTCTTCCCTATCTCATGCAAGCATCAAACTAAAAGAAACATTCTATATTACTATTTCTGGCCAAGCCCTAATTTGGAAATACCTTCAAAATAATGCTATTCTACCATAAAAATTTGCCAAAATTTTTATAGAAAATAAGGGTATTTATTAGATAAAATAAAATGGTATAACCTATTTACAGATTCAACTGTCAGTGTATATGTTATATCATTTTAACAAATAAATTAAGAGAAAAACCTGGTTATCCAACATTTTTCTATATATATTAACCCTCTCACCTAATACCTGGTTGAATAATTGGCGGGTTAAAGTTTTACAAGTAGTTATTATTATTATTATTATTATTATTATTATTAATATTTTGTAGACAATTTTATAAACAATTAAATGAATAAGTACATTACTCGTGCAGAAGACAGTATTAGATTTTTGTGTTTTGGCGTCGTTTCGATATTTATCTTTTCGTATATTTAAACTTTAAACTTGATGGTTAAAACCCAGATAACTAAATTTTGAACAAACCATTTAGTTTACATTTTAGTGAAAACATTTTTTTTTTATGGAAGTACAAAATCTACTAATCTACTAACCTACTAATAATTAAGACTCAAAACAAGGAAAGTTATGTCATGTGTCATCTTCTTATGAATTTTAATTCTGCTAAAAGTTATTATTAATGGAAATATTTCAACTTTCTATTTATTAAATTTATTGAAAAAATTAAATGATTTCATAATTTAATCTATAATAAATATATTCCCTTAATTTTCTCCTCTAATAAATCTTTTTAAAAGATATATTATTGAAATATCTCTTTATCCCTTTATTTTAGCCACAAAAAAGTTTTTAACTCAATTTAAATAAAATTCAAATTTTATTATTTAATTTACATTTAATGCAATACCTTAATTCTCTTCTTCACTAACACTTTTTAAATTGGCCACTTCTATAATCTCTCTCCTATTATTTCATTTTGAGCCACACACAAATTTATTAAATTTTATTAATATAATCTCTATGATTATAATATTTTTTTATTAAATTTCATAATTTCTTATTTCTATGTAGATTCAAGAATACCATTATTCAAAATCACAAATGATATGTTATTAATTACCATATTTACAAATTTGAAAATTTCATTTACATTTAAAATATTGTTTAAGATGCAATTGTTTGGAGTACAAAAAGCAACCAAAAGAAAAAAATCTAATTATTTGATCTCCCTTCTTCAATCTTATTGAAGTTGTATATTATTATTTTTTATTGATCTTCACATTCATATAATACTATTTTTTTTCAACGGAATCATATAATGCTAAATGTTGACTGATATTAGTACAGATAAAAATTATTATCATAATTTACTTCTGATAAATTGATATTATAACTTATTGTGGAAAAAATAATACAAATGTCATTAATTGATATAGGTAATGTAATTATTAAAGAATTATTATCATAACTTAGTAACAATTTCTTGTTTGAAGACAAGGCACAATAAAGTGATTTTAACAATTCTTTTAATAATTCTTTTTATATTTGCCTACTATAATTAAAATTTTAATCAAATTGTATAAAATTTTTTACTCTTTTTATGGAATTTAGATTTTAAAATTAAATAAAAATTGAAAAATTGCCAAGTGCTCTGCAAAATAGCATGTTATTTTAAATTATTTAACTATGAGATTAAAGAAAGGGAAGGGGAAGAGGAAGAAATTAATTTGATTTTTAGTTATTTAGTCTTTGTTAAAAATTATAATAATTCTTATCAAGTAAATTATATTTCTAATAATAAACTATGAGATTAATTTCTATGTACTAATAATATAAAATAATCTTATACTATCAATTATGATTTAAAAATTGAAAGTGGATATTTTTATAAATGAATTACATTTTTAATAAAGTGTTGTTATATCAAATGATTTTTTTAAATTTTTTTTCACAATTACTTTACTAGAGGTTGGAGAAAGGGTGGATGATAATTAAATAACATTTTTTTTGTTCTATTCTCACTAAAAAATGGTGAGGTATAAATTATATTTTCAATAATAAGTTATACGAAATATTTTTGTAAAATTTTTTTGTTAAATTTATTTTACTATAAATTTGAAGAAAAGGAAATTAAGAAAAACGAAAAGAAATTAGTTTCTTATTTTGTTATTTATTTCTTACTAAAAAGAGAAAAATCTCCTTTAAATTAATTAAAAAATAAAAGATAAATTTTAATATAAAGAAATTATGATTACTAAGAAATATAAATCATATATACCGCATAATTCACACTCGTGTATCATACCAATCAAATATACTAATTTATTCAATGCAAGAATCGGAAAGCAAATTGTCCAAAATACAGCCAGGTGCAATGTTCGACCAAATTTGCAAATCCTCAGTTTTAGCTAAGTCTGCCAATCGATCAGCAACAGAATTGTACTCCCTAGGAACATAACATGCAGAAAAATAATCAAACCAAGAAGCAACTACAAACGCATGACCCCCGAATGTGAGAGATCAATTGAATGAGATTTGAAACTTCGGAACAACTACTTGGCATCCCCTTCAAGAATGACCGATCGAAGTCCCAAGTCCCAACCCCTAGGCAAAGAGTAAACCTTCCTTGACCGCAATGATTTTAGCTCTATAGCCAGGCATCAACATCACCATTCAGCTTCTGAGATTTTAGCCGCTACAAAACGTCCTTGCGAGAGTCTCTAATAATAACGATTCCCACTCCAAAAGCTCCACCTACTGCAAAGATAGCTGCATTATAGATCCCCCCCCCCCACCCCCCTTTCTCTTCTTCTTTCTTTTCTGCTGGTGCAGCTATTTTATGTAGATTTGCCAAGCTCAAAGCAGATCTAGTACATGGGCAATCTGTAAACAAATGCCATATATCCTTCGTCCCATGTCCACACAGATAACAACCATCACCTACTGAATGTCTTTGCTTAACAGTCTTGCTCTAGTTGTTGTTAAAATATTCCATGCTAGCCTCCATGTAAAAATTTGATAATAATGTTATATTAATGAAAAAGCAGCAGGGTATTATGATAATAAGTCATTAATGACACTCTTAAACATCATTTGATAATAATGTTATGTTATTATTATTATTATTATTATTACTATTTATGAATAAAATTCTACATTATCATAAATTATTTTTGTTAATTGTTAAAGTTTAAATATATCAAATATCAAAAAAAGTTTGAATGTATTAAGATAAAATGAATGATATGTGGCTTTATGTGTACATACAATTTGAAGAGACTTTATTTAAATTTTAAGTTAC
This sequence comes from Pterocarpus macrocarpus, assembly GCA_031439585.1. Classification (NCBI taxonomy): domain Eukaryota; kingdom Viridiplantae; phylum Streptophyta; class Magnoliopsida; order Fabales; family Fabaceae; genus Pterocarpus; species Pterocarpus macrocarpus. Next base: position 65,013,991 of record CM062520.1, on the reverse strand, counting down.
AAGTTGCCACAGGATATAATTGACTAAAAATATAATCCTCAAATGGTGGAAAAGATTAAGATATATTATTTCAAAAATCTTGCAATCAAAGGTTAGAAAATTATATAGGTTTTTAAAAATCTAAGACAAAATTAAAAAATTTTAGTTACTTTTGAAAATAGAAGATATTGTATTATTTTATATTAAATATTAAATGTATAATATTTTATGTAAAAATATATAATTGACCAAAAATATATTAATCAAATGGTGAAAAAAATTAAAATATAATATTTTAAAAGCATAATAATGGAAAGTGAGAAATTATATAGGTTCAAGTAAAATTTCGATAATACAAAATTAAAAAATTTAAATTACTCTTTCACATAAAAAAAAATAAATTACTTAACAGAACAGAAAATTGTATTATATCTGTAGTTTTGATGTGAACAAAATACATAAAATTCTTCGTAAAGATACATTATTTTAGTTAATTATTAAAGTTTGAATATTTCAAAATAAAATAACTTATATAATACCAACTTGTATATATAATTTTAAATGAGTTTTGTTTAAATCTTAAAAGAATAGTTGTCAAAATATAAAATTTGAGTCAAAAAATTATTAATTAAACTTGAAAATTTATATATAGTTTTATGTCACAAAAATACTAATATGACATGATAATAAAATTAAATTACTTTTGAGAATAGGAAATATTATATTATTATTGTTTTATATATCAACTATTAAGTGTGTGTTTGAGAAACTTATCAAAATAGTTTTTCTTTTTTAAAAAAAAAAAGCTGTTGTTAAAAATTTTATTATGTTTGGATAAAAATGAAATGAATTATAACTAAAAGACTATACTTTTAAGCTATAAAATAGCTTTTAATTATTAACAATTTTTTATAGCTTTTAATTATAAGTAAAAGTTAATTATTTTAGAATTATGACATTTTCACTAAATTAACTCTAAATATCATATATTATATAATATAATACAAACAAACCATTTTATATTTTGTTTTATCAATGAGTGTAAATAAATTGTATATGTTTAAGTAATTTGTGTGAATAGTTATTTCTCGTGTGTTAATATCAATCGATTTATTTTTTGGGACATCTTTGATTAGTACTCTCTTTATAAAATAAGGTAATCTTACAATAAATACTAAAAATAAACCACTAAAATACTCTATCAAATTACTTATTATATGCCTAGAAGATTGGATAATTTAAGTAAAAATATTTACATGAAGCATTAATATTATTGATGCAAAAATAATGACAATAAATAAAAATTAAAGTCAATTATCGAACTATATGGGACTATACTTTTTTTTTTTCAAAATATATATTTTGAAATGCATAATCATATATAGCAGAGGATGAAAAATACAATAATTGTACTAAAAATATTTTTTACAATGACATGTTTAATGAACTCTATTAATGTAACTATCTTTGATCTATTTTATAGTGTAGAATAATTCAAGAAAAATTCTCAATATATTATGTCATATACAATTTTTAATTGCTATCGCAATTTCCGTCTAAAAGTATTGTAATTAAAAGTAATTGTAAAAAATATAACCAAATCCGTGCAATTAATGCACGGATATTATCTTTAGTATTCTTTTTCAAACTTTCATGAACTTAATGTAGGATTTCATTTATAATTATTAACCACTTAATAAGAATAAATAACCAATCAGAAGAAAATAATAACCATTTAGAATTTTTTTCTCACGTCGTATGTTTAATATATAAATTTATTTACAACTATTAATCTCTCATCGGAAAAAATAAGTACTCATTAACAAATAATTGGCAACAACAAATTTGTTTAGAAGGGTATTTTTGCCTCTTGAGTAAAGTTTAATGATCCATCTAGTTAAATAAGTTATCTTTATGCCCCTTTAATAATAAAATTTAATAATTTTTCTAAATAATTTAAACATTCTGTACCCCTCTAAATTAAATAATTATCTTTACTAGTCCTTATAATTAATATGCATTATTATTATTTTGGTTTTTGAAAGATTTATGTGATTAATCAGTTCCTTTTCAATGTAAAATGAAATTTCTTTCATTTTTAAAATATTTTTGGTATCAGTTTGATGCTTCAGGAATATTAAATATGGTTAATTTAATCTCTCCATAAGGCTTCATTACACCTTTTTTGTCAATCCGAAAAAAATTGCTAATTTAATAGTAATATGTCACATAATTACAAAAATTAAAATGATGAAAGTAATAGTAATTATATTTTTTCAAAAAATAAGAATCTAATTTTAATGTTTTCTAATAAAAATAAAAAAATTCAAACTGATTTAAAATTAATAGAAAAGTATAAGTAATTTTATTATAGAAAAGATAGTAATCGAGAACTTGACAGAAAAATACAATTATAACATTCAGGCATGAATTTTTTATATCATTCTTATAACACTTTTCAAGTAATAAAATAAAATAAATATATTTGTAGAGATTTAATTTCGATATATTATAAATATAAGATTTTTTACGTAAATATCCCATCATATATTATTACATTAATAAAATTATTTGATTCGATTATTTATTATTTTAAAAATTTTATAAATAAAAGTATAAAATTAAATAATAATATAAAATTATTTCATATTAATAATATATCAAAATTAATCTCTATTTTTTTTAGTGACTCTATTAGAACTTTAGACAAATATGATATTTAGTAAATATGAAACAATAATGTTACTTAACTAGAATGTGTCTCAAAATTTGATATGTTAAATGAGGTGTCAAAATTATAGAATAAAGTGCAGAAATTATTATAATTATAATAATTATAAATAAGATTTAATTTATATGTACTAATATTATTATTTAATTATATTTTTTTTATTTACATAAATTTTAAAATAATAAAAATAAGGATTATATATATTTATTTATATAAAAATATATAATTAAATAATAATATAAAATAATTTACACTATTAATATATATAAATTAAACCCTTATAAGTAAATAAAAAATATGAGGTACCGATCGTTTTTATGTCACATCATTTTGACGGTACAATTCTAAACCGCAGCCTAGCATATTTCTATGTGATGAAAAGTGGGGCGTGAACATCGGTTTTTCCGAAAAGTAATCAAATATGGAGAAATATCTAGGTATTTACAGAGTAAGGTATAAATATATTCTTAATTAATAATAAAATAATATTTTAAAGTAAGATATATTATTTATTTATATTTTTATTTTAAATATTATTTTATTATTAACTATAAATATAAGGTGTATTTTATCATGTTTGCCGTTAATAACGGATACCAATATCCGCTCTTCTGTAGCCAATTAATGTGTTTCATGTGGCATAAGTGTGATGGTAAATTATGGGTAAAACAGGTGTTAAGTGACTTTTTATTAACGGCATAAACAGCTTTCATCACCTATCTTTCCCCTTTTGACCCTAAGTTGTGAGCTAATTCTATTAAACTACTATTTATCAAGTTACTTATATTTGAATAGTAAAAATTTATGATTAAGTTGTATTTAAACTACGATTTATCAAGTTACTTGTTTGGTAGTATAAAATGTTATTCATTCAATAATTTGCTAATTTAAACATAAGAAGGGAGTCAAGAATCTTAATAAAACAAGTAATTTTTTAAGAAAATAACAAAGACAAGCAACAAAGAATCAAGAATCTTGATGCAACAAGAAGCAATAAAGATGAGTGACAAACACGAGCAACAAGGATGAACAACAATACCTCGACCACCATTGCGAGATAAGTCAAATGGAGCAAGATAATTTAAACTAGAGTTAAAAATTTGGGAAAAAAATTTATATCAGAGGACAATATTATCGATAAGGAGAAGATAGGAGCATTAACAAATGCTATTACCAAAAAGTTACCTTTCATCTTTTTTATCCCATTCCAATTTATGCTATATGAAACATATTGATTGATTAACGGAGAGCAGGCACAAATGCATGCTATTAGCATAGGCCACCGTAAAATTGCCCTAAATATAATCTTGGTAGTGACTTAAAAGCACCAAGAATTTCTCTTTCAAATTTGACGGGTGTTATGGTGGGCGCCAATGGCAAGAGAGAGAGAGAGAGAGAGAGAGAGAGAGTGCGTGACAGAGACGTGATTGAATTGCCGCAACTGGTCTCCAGATAAATAGAGGCCACGTAGAGTCACTCCCATTCGCATATTCACATTCACCTCACAAACGCAACACAGCCAATTACTACCATTCCTCCTCCTTCGTCTGCAACAGTTACATACTTGAAACTCAAAGTGTACCACAAACTTACCTTGTCATCATCATCATCCTACATGGCGGGCCAATCCAGGAAGTGGATGATCTTAGTGGCCACCATATGGATTCAGGCGTTCACAGGTACCAATTTCGATTTCTCCGAGTACTCCTCAGCCATGAAGTCTGTTCTCAACATCTCGCAGGTGCAACTCAACTACCTCGCAACTGCCAGCGACATGGGCAAGCTCTTTGGGTGGTCCTCAGGGCTTGCCCTCATGTACCTTCCCCTCTCCCTTGTCATGTTCATTGCTGCCTTTATGGGCTTCGTTGGCTACGGCCTCCAGTGGCTTCTCATCAACAATTTCATCACTCTGCCCTATTTTCTGGTACAATCTCATTCTCCATGCACGTTTTTTGGTTTTGTTTGGTTGTTTTAGTGAAGTTTTCAGTTTCCATTATGTTATGTTATGTTATGTTATGGCACTTTTTGGTGAGGCTTTTGGTAACCCACAAACATTAGTTTGTCAATGTGTTTCTACCGATTAATACGCGACTTGCCATTTTAGGATTCTTAATTGCTTCATAGTGAGGTAGAAGGATGGATGCATCATGCATGTCCTTCGCGGTTGCGGTAACTGTTATGCAAGCTTAGCGCATATTTCATTTTTGGGACTGGCTTGGTGGGCGTGCCCATTTTCATCCAACAAGAAAATGCAATTTTTTATAAGGGTTAAGATGAAATTATACCGTATAATTTTAAGTAATTATTATATTAATAAATGACTTTTTTATTGGTGTGATTTTTTCTATAAATATAGAAAAAATTATAATGATTGTATGCAAAAATATTATACTTTTTATACAGAAATTTTATGTTATTCCAATTTTTCAATTCTTTATCTAAAAATTTTGCAGTGTTATGTTAAATGTATATGGGCCAATAATGTCCGAAAAGAAAATAACATGGGCCACCGGAGTAAAAAGAAAGTGTTCACTGTTCGAACGTCTTTGTATTTGACCAAGAAAAAAAGTCTTTGTTTGCCCTGATTAGTTTTTTTAAAAAAATGTTTTAAACTAACTTTTAATTTTTTTCCCTCCTTTTCCTTTCTTTTATTTTGTAAATATGATTTCATCTATTTCTCTATAAAATATTTGTATGGTTTCCCATGCTTGAAAAATTCGGATGTTTACCAATTTTGATTGAATTACATATTTTTTTTAAAAGTAATATTATTTTAATATAACTCCCGTCGAATTCCAAAACTGATATACCACTTATTTATAGTGGTTAGGTTTTATACTTATCCAATAATAAATAAATAATATATCAATCCGATGGCGAATATAAACTACATCAAAATAATATTTCTCTTTTCTTAATCTCCTCCTTTCATCTTCTATATCTTCGTATCTTCGTATCTTTGGTTTTTGTGGTGTAGTTTTTGGGGTACGTCCTTACCATTTGCAACCGTCATAAAGTTGTCATTACTCATTAGTCATTTTTGTACCCTTGGGTGCTTCCACGTCCCGACTCCCAGTGATGGTTACAGAACCGAGGTAAGGTGGCTCTTTTTCTAGAATCTACTAGATCACTATTTAAACATATTATTCACATAAATGAGAACAACATAGATTTGTTTTTTCTTTTAATTTAATTTCAACTACAATTCTTTTGCCTCCCCACACACCCCATTAAAAAATTTACTTGTTCAAAGGACTCTGGTGGCGACAGTATGAAGTAAGATGTAAGTTTTACTGTATAAATTAACGTGCTCTAGCTGAATGGAATGCCAGTAACACTATGAGGTTGTAATATTGTGAATTTGTGATTATATCTGGCGACCAAATCATTTCCAGTTAACTCTTGAAGTAATTAACCACACCAAGTTGCAATATTGACAAAGAATTGCTTTCATCTTTGATCAAGTTGACTAGCTTTCACAGTTTTACTTTGCATGTGGCAGGTCTTTCTTCTGTCTCTGTTAGGTGGCTGCAGCATCTGCTGGTTCAACACAGTGTGCTTTGTTCTCTGCATCAGGAACTTCCAAGTTAACAGACCCCTTGCAATATCACTCACTGTGAGTTACAACGGTGTAAGTGCAGCGCTCTACACCCTTGCTGCCAACTCAATAGACCCCTCATCAGATGCACTGTACCTTCTCCTCAATGCCCTTGTTCCCCTCCTCACTTCCTTTGCAGCACTTGTCCCAATCCTTCGCCAACCAGTTGTAGACCCTCTTCCACCAGATGGGGTCCGAAGGAACTCAGTGATATTCCTCATACTGAACATCTTGGCCATTTTCACTGGCCTTTACCTCCTCCTCTTTGGCTCATCAACTTGTGATGCAGCCACAGCAAGGTTCTACTTTGGTGGAGCTGTTTTGCTGCTAGTATCCCCACTATGCATTCCTGGCATTATATATGCTCGAGATTGGTTTCACCGTACCATTCATTCCAGCTTTAGAATGGAAAGCTCTGGCTTTGTTCTTATACATGTTAATGATCTTGAGCTTCATAAAGAACTCCTTGCACGACAAAACAGCACTCTCAGATATGGGGATGGTCACACCCTACCGAGTGACAATGGATCCATGTATAGAAGTCAGAGTGCTAAAAGTGGTGATGTGTGTTGTGAGAGGATGCTTGGCCAGGATCAGTTGGCAATGCTAGGTGAAGAGCACCCTGCTGCGGTGCTTGTTCGAAGGTTGGATTTTTGGCTTTATTATGTTGCATACTTCTGTGGAGGTACAATTGGTCTTGTCTACAGCAACAATCTGGGACAGATAGCACAATCTTTAGGTCTGAGTTCAAGTACTTCGACACTTGTCACGCTATACTCATCTTTCTCCTTCTTTGGCCGCTTGCTTTCAGCAGGACCAGACTATATTCGAAAGTAAGTACTAAGTATTCTCATCAGTCTATAATGTATCATGTTTTTGGAGATTAATGTAGAGGAAGGTAATTTCTATTTGACTGAGTTAGAAGTGAATCTTGTTAAATAAAGTTGTAGCAGTTATGATGGTACAATTTTATGTTGCAGTAAGTTCTACTTTGCAAGGACCGGATGGTTTTCCATTGCACTTATACCAACCCCAATTGCGTTCATCTTGCTTGCTGCATCAGATGGTGCCATGGCGCTTCATGCAGGCACTGCACTAATTGGTTTGAGCTCTGGATTCATATTTGCGGCTGCTGTGTCAGTTACATCTGAACTGTTTGGACCTAACAGTGTGAGCGTCAATCACAACATTCTCATAACCAATATCCCAGTCGGATCGCTTCTCTATGGTTTTCTCGCTGCTGTAGTTTATGATGCCAATGCTTACTTAACACCAGGAAACTTAATGTCTGGAACACTGGTGTGCATGGGAAGGCAGTGCTACTTCTGGACATTTGTCTGGTGGGGATGCTTATCTGTCCTAGGACTAGCTTCTAGTGTGCTGTTATTCTTGAGAACCAAACATGCATATGATCATTTTGAGAGACACCGTATTTCAACACAATCAATTCTGTCTTAACGCTTGGCACCGTAGATAAATGAAGATCATAGGATTGTTGATAGCAGAAGCTTGACCTATATTATAGGCTATGAAATCTATTTACAAAGCCAGGCACCAAAAAGGTAAATAGTATTGTTATTTTGGAGAAAAAAAGAAAGAAAGACAGAGAACTAGTCTTTGACTATCCAATTTTGCAATTTAGGGCCCATTGTTTCTTTGGTGAGAACACAGAAGACTATAATTTCAAGACCTTTTGCTATATCCCAAATCCTGTGTTCAGAATTCTGATTAATAGTCAGCTGCTAGTTGCTACGGTTGAAGCAGAAACAGACTCATCATGGCATCCTTAGAAGCCTAACAAAGAAGTACCTGTGGAAGTTTCATCTGACTTGATTATCTATATCATGTTGTGAATCTTTAACATTACAACATTAAACAAAAGAAAAATGTTTATTGATTTTTATGTATCAGTTAAGTTGCCATTGTATATGAAATACCAGTTCACCCTTTGACAGATGAAACTAGTGTTACGTCTATTTTATTGGCTGCAACATAATCATCATACAAAAAAGATGTATTCCAAGATGGAAGCCATAATGTGGGTAAAGTGATACAAAAAGTTACAATTATGAGAAAAGTATATCAAATTGGTACATTTCCGAATCTAATTATAGTATAGCCATGTCATGCTGAATGAAAGAAACAGAAAAAAAACAACGAAAGGAAGCAAAAAAAGAATAGTATCTCTAGTCTAGGTCTCAAGGATAGGTACAAAATGTATCCCTTTTCATGCATAGGAATAGCCTCTCATATGCTAATGCCATCTTCCTTGCTGTAAACATGGAAGTTGCGTATTCACGGCATGCCTTTCCCCTCCTTGCTAGCCTCTCTCGGCCTTCCTTTACCACTGCTTCGAGTGCCTCCAAGAGGGACTCCACATTGGGAGAAAACATAAAACCAAACTCATCATCAACCACAATGGTACCTTTGATGCTTGGAAACCTTGATGCCAAGAGCGGCTTCCCACTCATCATTGCCTCCATTAGAGTCAGATCAAGCCCTTGTGGTCTGAGTGTAGGATTAACAAAAATGTCAATAGCATTATAAAATGCTCTTAACATGGAGGGATTCATAGATCCTAGAACAAGAACTTGGCTTCCTAAATCCTTGTACCGGTTCTCCCATGGTCCAGAACCAGCTACAACCAAGTACACATTGGGGTACTTGCTAATTAGCCTTGAATACGCTTCATGAAGCAGAGGATGACCCTTGTCCTTAACCAATCTTCCAGCTACACCAAGTACTAAACTTGCATTGCTTGGAATGCCAATTTTGGTTCTAAACTCTTTTCCCAATTCCACATCCTCTCTGAAGTCATCCTCATCAACACCATTGACAATTACATGCACTCTTCTGCTGGGAATTTGGTACACATCCCTTAGCATCTCACCACAACTATCACTGATAGCAACATGATGAGCATAATTCCTGAAGAACCTTATCTCATTCAGCACCTTGGGGATAACCCCTTGCATACTCTTGTTGAAATCAGGTGACATAGGCCCATTATGCCTGAGAGCCAAGTCCTGGAAAATGCTTGATTGCAAGCTCTCCAAAGCTATGCCATGCCAAGACACCGCAAGGTTTTGAAGGTTGCGTGCTGTCCAGTGAGGAAGTGCCACGCTTTCCGAGTGAACAACATCAAAAGGTTCTCGCTGGTTTTCTTCCAAAAACTGCTCCCATGCTTTGTTGTAGCGCCACCGACCAGGTTCCCCTTCATGGCAATGGATGTAAGGTGAAGAGGGTGCACCTGCTTGGTGATTGTTTATCTCATTGGATGAGATTGAAATGCTTTCATCTTGTGGAGGAGAGGTGAAGACATGAACTCGGTGGCCGCGGCGTGCTAGAGCGGTGTGAAGGGTGTGAGCATGGCGTTCCATGCCACCTGGGGTGGTGCCAATAGGCCATTTTCTAGAGAATACAGCAATCTTGAGAGCTATAGGTGGTGGCTTGTCATCAAAGAATTGGAGGCGGTTCCATGAAAACTCGGCTAAACGAAGATCACCAGACCAGGCCTTGGCACTGGCAAGGGTGGTGGTGCATATGGATGTGTTTGTTGGGGTGTGGAGGAGGAAAAGAGCTGGTAGTGTGAAGAGGACAATGAAGAAAAGGGTGATGCAGAGGTTAAAGTTAAACGGGGAACTGGACTTCTTTGGTTTGTTGTTGAAGGCCATGTCTTCAACAAGGGGTTCTGAAATGTTGAGCACTTTGGGCTTAGATGTCTGATTGTGGTGTTTTGAATACTGTCATCTCTATGCTGAAAGTTGGGATATGGGGAAGAATCTATGGGGACTAGGAAGGTAAGCATGCACTGAAACGTGTGTTGGGCAAGATTTTTCTATAAGTGCGTTTCTCACGCCCCTTTGAGTGGGGAAAGAAAAGTGGATTCATGTGCCATTGGTTGCGTAAGTTTCTGAGTCAGAGAATATATTTAACATGCACACACCCCATTAAGAGTTCCTTCAATATCCATGCCAAAATAGACTTGAGAGAAATTGAGAATCCTTATTAATATCCTGGATTCCTGGTCAAGTTGTCTTTAGTTATGCTACAGAGAAACTACAAGTTCAATTAATTTCAGGTTTACCTTGTTAGTTTACTTATTGAGATGCCACATAAACGAAGTCAAAGTGGCTAGCCTGAGATATTCACACTTTTTTTTTCCAACATCACGTCAATACTAGAACGTGCTTGGTAAAAGTGTAAACCAATGGCGTGGAACTTGTTTTATGAATTGGACTCCTAGATAGAAACCAGTTCTTTTAAAAAAATGGTGTAAAAAAATTATGCCTCACCAAATTAACGTGCATCTGACATTTAATTTGGCCATTCCCATGCCACATTCAACTTGCTTTAAAGTAACTTTTATGTTTGCTACATAAGCATATTAGAATTAAAATACGGGATTCTGTTTATTATTCACCAATTTAAAAAAATTTAATTATTTCGAAGATCCCTATAGTTTTACTCAATTTTCAATTTGATCTCTATAGTTTAAAATTTTTTAATTAGGTCCCTATATTAGATAAATTTTTGTAATCAGGTTCTTAGAGTAACTTAAAATTATAAATTTTTTTAAAATTTTATATAATTTAATAGGTTATAACATAATTTTATAAGTTCAAAAGTGAAAATTTATTCAATTTAACCAACAATTTTATAATAATAAATTACTCCAGAAACTTAATTATAACAATTTGTTTAATATAGGGATCTGATTAAAAATTTTTAAATTATAAGAATCTAATTGAAAATTGAGTCAAACTACATGGACTTGCAAATTAATTAAATCAGTTAAAAAAAATTATATATGGAAAGTAATATTTGACACCAACTTTGTCACTCCATCAACTTTTTTAAGATTTAATTAAGAAACCTATTTTGATAAAGTCAATGGGACGGCTGGTTTGACGCATACGCATGACGAACGTTTTGACAAGGAGGACCGCTTTCAGCACGTTTGGGTGATTGCAATTTGCGTACATGTTTTGAAAGCCTAAAAATTTGGTATCTTCTCACCATTTTTGGAATATATATTAATCATGGTCAAATCATATGACGTGGAATATGACTTTGAGTACATAGCATTTACATGTGAAGACAAGTACACAATTGCCCTTAATTTGCAAATCACATGGAAAGGCTTCAACTTGAAGAAATGAGTATAACTTCGAAAATAGTAGTAATTTTTTCCTCTCTGGAGTTGTCTTAATGACAATAAGCTTCATGTATGGATGAAGCAGAAGATAGATGGGTCATGTTACTGTTTCCAAATATGGTTCTTGGTTGATTATGTATTTGCCATGTCCCTTTATATTATTGCATATTTTTTTAATTTTTATTCTTATCTTGGAGCTTATTTTAAGTTGAGATGATAACTTTGGCTAGCAAGTACGTGCTGATTTTCACTTTGATCACGGACAGAAAAGGAGATCTCAAATGTCAAACGAAGATTTTATTGTACACTCAATAGTTTATCTACATATACTGCATACATATTTTGTACATTTACATACATATAGGGTGGCCAACAGTCACTGTAGCCATACCACATGTGATACTTTACACTTAATTAAAAAGCACTCTTCTAATTGGTAGGAATCAAGTCTTTCTGCTGGGAACTGGAGGAGAGGGCTTCTTTTGGTTTGCACCAGCTTTGGTCTTCACCTTATTGGAAGCTACATTTCTAGTAGATTTTGGTGATGATGCTGGCCAGTGTCCACTCGTAACGGCCATGTCCTTGAACTGTTGCAGGCTCTCAAGGGTATCAACAACTGTTGGCATTCTTGGCCTGTCTTTAGGATTCAAACTCACGCATTGCAATGCCAAAACAGCCATATTTTTTGCACCTTTCACAGAATATTGGCCTGCAAGCCTTGGATCCATAATGTACCGCAACCTCCTGCTGCTACTCAAGTAAGGCTTTGACCAATCCACAAGGTTTTGCTCAGTCTTTGGTCTAGTCTTGTCCGTTGCTCTCCTTCCTGTAAGCAGCTCTAGCAGGACTACCCCGAAGCTATAGACATCACTTTTTGTGGTCAAGTGCCCTGTAAACATTCGCACTTTGCATTAGGGACCAGCAAACTGTACTCAATTGACAGTCAGATCATCTCATGTGAAAATTTCATAAGACCTGTCATGTGTGTTGATCAAGACGGTGAGGGCTAGGTAGAGACACATACAGATGACATGAGATGATCTGAATAATGGTGATTATTTAAACATGACTAGATCATATTGAAATTTTCACATTGAAGGATTTGTTCTTCTGATTGACAAAAATAGTTGAATTCAACTTGGTTGTCCTTACTACTTATAGTATGGTAAAAATTAGAAGGCTTGAAATTGGTGCATATCATAGATTCACTACTCTTCCAAAGTGAGGGTAGCATGATAAAAAATGGATCAAACACCCTCCAATTCACCCACTTGTTTGAACAATTACCTGTTGAGATGTACTCTGGGGCTGCATATCCATAGGTGCCCATAACTCTGGTGGAAACGTGTGTGTTTGATCCCTCTGGTCCCATTTTTGCTAGTCCAAAATCTGACAGTTTTGCTGTGAAATCCTATTTTGAACAGAACCACCATAATGCTTTAAAACTCAATGAATATAGCTGCTTGTGCATAAATGTCTAATGTTATTTTACCATCTTAATCAATGAAAAAGGGTAATAGTTTTGGTAGTTAATTGCGTACTGAATCAAGCAAGACATTGGAAGTCTTGAAGTCCCTGTAAATGACTGGTTTCTCAGCTCCGTGCAAGAAGGAAAGTCCTTTAGCAGCACCCATTGCAATTTTTAATCTTGTTGCCCATGGTAGTGATGTTAGCCCTGCAATCACATGCAGTGCCTAACTGAGTTAGTAGCTTGAGGACCAAATCTGAGAAATTCTTAGATACTTTGATATCAAGAAAAGAGTTGTGATATGTACTATTTATATATCAATACATCAGTTTTGTGTGTCATTATTAACTCCCAATTTTACTGAAAAATTTAATTCAATAGCTAATATGTTAAGTTATGAATGGTATTAGTACAACTTTTTTTCTTACCCCAAAACCACCTAAAAATTTCTCACCAAATAGTTGCTATATGAGGATTAAAATACATATGTCTCTTTGATCAAAATAAACAAGGATTATGATGCATACTTCTGAACAAGTGATTCTCCAAGCTTCCTCGTGGCATGAATTCGTATACAAGTAGCCTTTCTTCATCCTCGCAACAGTAACCAATCAACTTAACTAAATTGGGGTGCCTTAGCTGCCCTAGAAAAATCACTTCTGCCTGCAACTCAATGCAAATTTTCTGTTTGTCTCAGCAAAATAGTTATTCTAATACAATCTTTTCCTCTTTAAAATGAGTAATGTTACAGAGTCAGTATTATCTGTTAGAATTTATCAAAATTCAAACAGAGAATTTAAATAAGTAAAATTATTAAATAACACTTGCACATCCAAAATTTAAAAATGATAACACATCACACTCTTACAAAAATTCTAACAACAAAATTTTAACTGTTTAGTATTTTTCTTATTATCCAATAATGATGATATTAAAAATTATGGGTGCGTGTGACAAAAGTGATAAGTGCATATGTATCCAACAAAAAACTCACAACATCCCTTCGGCCGGCCCGCTTAGTATTATGGGTTTTCCTACTCCTGTCCCTGTAGGTAATAAAACTGGGCTTGGGTCTTGGAAGGGAATATTAATAATTAAAAATAATAAACGTCAATCACGTTAGGTATAGAAAAGGACGTTGACAATAGAAGAGCATGGAAAGGACGACCAAGGAATAATTGGGAAAAAAAAAAGTTTAGGAAAGAAAGCTTACAATATTGACCACTATCATCGTGAAAAAGGCACTTTATTAAATATTTATCAGAGCTACTTTTGTATAACTTAGAATAAAGTTGAAAAATTTAGAGAATACATTTTTCATAAAATTTCTCATATTAAGTTCATGATTGAATCTTTCACACTCAAGGGCACTAAACAGACATTCAATATTAATACTTTATGAACAAAAAAATTAAACCACAAGAAGAGTAATTACTTTTATTTTTCTTTCACGATATTCTTATAAACACATTTTCAATTAAACAAAAACATATAATAAACATATAACATTTTATTCCACTAATATTCTGCCCATGCGTGTCTAGCATGTAATTCAATAATCTATGTCTTTCTGCTCTATTTTTTTAACAACTTCAAGTTTTCAATGTATGAAAACTTCTTTAAATAAAAAAACGTATGAAAATCATGTATCTTAAGAAGTGAAATCGTGAATATATAGAAATTAGACTAATGAATTTTTTTAAAATATCTTTTACGTCATATTTTACACACAATGAACTTTTTGAACAGGAATTGGACCGACGCGTCTTCAAGAATAAGAAATTATACATATGAAGTAGTGTGTCAACATTAAGTCTCATAAGTTACTCAATTCCATGACTTTTCTGTTGAAAATTCCAAGCCAATGGATGATTGGGGGTTAGGACTTTTAGATATTGAATGTGAATGTGAACTCTGACCCATTTCTCCATTAGGCTTGTAGCCTAGTTCGTTCCACTCCCTGCCGCCGGTTGATCCCGATCATTATTCTAATAAAAATTTGTGAATGTACCCTAGGAAAAAATAGGAAGACCTAACAACTATGACAAAAGTAATGTGACAATGACTAACTACTAAATTCAAAACCTACTTTGGCACACGATGAGCTGAATGTCTTTTCTCAATTTTCTATTATGTTATTTGTATATTAAAATTTAACATTAAATATAATATTTTTATATTTTACTTTAATACTTATTTTAATATATAGTAATTCACAGTCATATTAATATATATATGTATATACAATATCTATATGTGACTTCAAATTAAAATATTTTCATCTCCATTATGCTACCAAGCATTAAAAAACAGTGATATAAACTTGTCTAATTTATGATGGTCAACTTTCTAATTTTTGTTCTTCTTAATGCCACAGCTAAGTTGATATTAAATTTAATAAAGTGTGTAAATGTTATTACTCCTCAATATATGAAAAGAATTTATTTTGATGCAATTTTAGTGTAAAAAGAATTTTAAAATACCATCCAATTATATATGTATATTTATAAGATTTTTAAAATAATAGATAATTACAATAAATAATTTTAATAATATGATAATATATGATTAAATATTCATATAAAACATTTTTATACAGACAATATATCAAAATTATATTCTTATTAAAAAAAAATCATGTACCATACTTACAAGCCATTCACGGTGTCCTTGAAATCCTTCAATGTCCAGAAGCTTGACAGCAACAGGCTGAGCCTTCAAACCCTGCCTCAAGTTGTCATCTAAATACCCCTTATGCACTGTCCCAAACCCGCCTTCACCAAGCAAGAAATTGCTTGAAAAATTCTGAGTAATGGCACGAAGCTCACTCAGCTGAAAATCATACAAATCGGGACCAAAAGACAGTGCAAGATCCTCATTGATCCTTACGGAGGAGGAACGGCTAAGGTCAGAGAAAGAAAGCCTCCTAAATGATGGTAAAGGAGCAACATCCTTTGATAAATCTGAACGTGATGGCTTGCACCTGCTGAAGCTTCTGAAGATGGTTTGGTCCTCAGTTGAGCAACAATTTGCTGTGAATGGCCTCCATGATGGCTTTGATGACTGCTTCATTTTTTTCTAAGGAAGAGAGGTCCTTTTGGAAATTGGTATGTTATGGTGGTGCCAAATATTTAGCAATGATCATATAATATATCAGAAACTTTTTCCATATGTGATAGAGACATAGGAAAGTGAAGAGGAAGAGATTCTTTCTTCAACTGCTCTCTAACCACTCCTGGTAAAATTTTGTGGGGGGCATGGCAGTGTGTTGTCATATATTATTTAGTTACATAGGTTATCTTTTTTGTTCTTTAATTTGGCATCTTAGTAGTGTCTTCATGCAGAATACACCAATATCTTTTTTACTATTTTAAGTGTACGTGTTGACCACTCACTGTTATTGTAACTAGGTCAAAACGGGGCAGGTACTATTGCCTGGACTAAATTGGTCCCGCAAGTGGAGGCAGTAATGTATGAGGATTAGGCTAGAAAATGAATATACAATTTGGTGTATCTTCCATTTTGGCTTCATATTTTACTTAGTATGATTAATTTGCGTTGCCTAGTTTGTGTTGGTGACTATTGTGTTTGGATTAACTCATTTTAAATTCAAAACATCATATAATTAAAATAGACAACCTTTGAAAAAAAAATTGATTATTTCCTTAAGATCATAAGCTATGTCAAACATGCCTTATTTTTCCCCTGATATGATTGGAAAAAAAAAAAAAAAAAAGACGAGCTTTTGTTTCCAAACTTTATCTCCTTTCTCTTATTCCACTATTCATATTTTGCCACCTAAAAATCAAGCATTTAAAAAATTTTAAAACTCAAAGTAATTATTAATTATATGTATATTATCGTCCACCCGTAAAACCAGAAGGTCCAACCTATACATGATCGAGACCTGATGATACTGATATAGTGATATTTGTGCTGGTTGTCAATAGGGAAAGTTTATTTTTATTTTATTTATTTATTTTTTTACAAGACGAGCATCTTAGAAATGTTCATTACAAAATTATTGGTTATATTTAAAACAAACTTTAATGAAAAGCTACTAATTCCAATTGCTCAGAAGTTATTAGTAATTTACTTCGCTACTTACTCTAATCAAGCCAGGTAGCATAATGATACAATTAATTAATTTAAACTATTAAAGTTGTGATTGGATAGATCCTTATCCGATCCATGAGTACGAATTTTGCCAATTATATGGATGATTCTATTTAAACTACCTTTCATATTTTATATGCCAATAAGAAAACTTAATCGTATCTCTCACAATGTATATGTCTGCGTCAAAAAGAAAAACATGTCTGCTAATGCTTTGGTAACCTAAGTAACGTATAAACCAGAACATAGTGAGTAGTGACGAAGGGAATGATAGCATCAACTTGTCTTTATTCAGAAATACAAATACTTACAAGTAGCAAATGGTGTCAAGCAAAGCGGAGCAGTTACAAGTTGAAGTGCTTGATGAGGTAAGGAACAATTTAGTCCAGAGAAAACAAGAAAACGAGAAAATTAAAAGAAAGTAAAAAGGTATAAGCAATAAGTGAGGTGTACTCACTGCTCATCTGGCTCCAATTTGAACTACCAAATAGAACAAGGACCAATTTAATCTTAATTATCAAACTATGAAAATGTTGGTCATGCATGTGGCTATATATAATTTGTGTCAGAGTCAACCTTAGTAGTAATGTTGTTCATTCGATTTTGACTAATTTTCTTCTAAAATCTCAACCATGTTGTCTACTGTGATCTTGGACGACAATTAATTTTTACTGTAATGAAGGGAGATTGGACTATATATATTTACCAACCTTGATGCTCGAATTACTGTTGAGAGCTTAATCCACTGCTGTGCCTTTTATTCTCCTTGTTGATTCTCTATTGGTGTTTCCATTTAGAGAGACTAGCTTCTTTTTGCTTTTCTCTTTTCCATCTTCAACACCAACATACTCTGAAAATGCTACGTATCCCAATATCTTTTAGGTGTATATTAAATTTCAAAATGGCTTTCAATAGAGTGGTCGGAGAAAAACAATATAATTTATTTGCAACCAAACCAGCTACGTATATATGCTTCAATATATTTAAGGAGGGGAGTGGGTTTGTTAGTGTTACTTATATCATCCGACTAATAAAATCTGGTAGCTAGAACCATTTGCTCATTAATTCAATACTAATAAACTAAATTATCTACTTTTGAAGTTATATACATAGTCATATTTATTTAACACTTGTCTTTGCTACAATACTTTTTAGCACGCGTATTTGTTTCTTTAATTTTAATTGAAACGCTATTATACATTTTTTTTTATCTATAAATATATTTGGATTAATTTATATTATAATTAAGATAACTTTAACAAAAATTCGTCGGACATGTTTTTTCTCTAAAAAATTTTTCAAAAATGAATTTTTTCAATAATTGAAGAAAACTAAAAATGCAATATATGAGCCAGATTTGAATTACACAATAAGAAATAACACCCTCCCTTTAGGAAAAAACACTAGGCACATAGTAAAATTATGACCTTCAATTAACCTATATGCTCGATATATGGACTATGGTAGTAAATAGTAAACCACTTTATTACAAACTTATCCAACAGAACAAGTTACATGAATAGGTACGTTACAATTCAACAGTGCTACAAATTTTGCTTATCAAGGTCCCAAACCAAACATCATTCTTGTTACCATTAATTTTCATTGGTTCTTTTTCTTTCTGGTCTTCCATTGGTTCCAACTTTGCCGCCATGTGCTTGATACGGTTTCTTCATAGCCCACTTTTGCTTTGGCCCTTCTATTTGTTCTTCTTCCCAAACCACAGATGAGGCCGCCTACAATGGCTCTGCACTGTCTTCTTTCCCAACCTTTTATTTTTCCTATTGACCCAAAAAACAAAAAAACAAAAAAACAAAAAAGAACCTTTTATTTTTCCCTCATCTTCGTTTGACAAACCAAAACAATTCAGCCAACCACGTTCCAATTTTTTAACATGACAAAATCACGGATCCAATCTCCTTCTTGAGCCCTTTGATTTTCATGTTGAAATGCTCATCACACGTATAAACTTCTCTAATTTAGTCCCACAAAGTTCCCTCATCAAGTCCCAACCACAATTAATTACGGCATTGCACTTCTCTAGCATGACTAACAATTATCTGCTTTATCAATATACCAAATAATATGCTTTGTTAATTTTGCAGTCATGTGTAACAGATGGCCATACACCTCATGCACATTCCAAGTTTCCAACCATCATTTGAATTTAAAATTATGTAATTCTGTATTCTTAATAAACATAATTGGCATCTGATTGCTCACTTTTCTATAATGGGCAGAGTAAAGAAATGAGAAGAAAGGCAAGAAAAAAGAAAACGGCTTTATCATATGCGCAAAAGGACATGGACATTTCTAACCCAAATTGAACTACATTAGAATGCAATAAGATTTTTCCTGTAATTACAAATTTACAAAAAGGAAAAGTGATAAAACTGCAAGAATTAACTACTTGGCTGCTGCTTGATCATAACAATTGCTATCATTCCTAACCATCCATTCTAGCATGCCCCTGAGTAACAAATTTGACCATTGTCCCTGTTTCTCTACTCACCCTCCGCTCCTCCTTTAATGCCTTCTTCAGCTTGTTCTCATGTTCCTTAACACGGAACGCGCTAGAGCATGTGAGGTATTGCATCCTTGTTTTCCTGTTCTACATGTTTTGAGGGTGAAGCCAAATCTTCAGTGCTCTCAACAAAGTTCTTCTTGGGGTTGAAGCAAAACCATGACCTCATCATCTTGAAATGTTATTGAAATCAGTCAATATGGCTACAGATGAAGAAACCAATCCAGTTTTGTTATCGAGTTCAAAACACTAAAGATTGATTTCATGTAACCAATGATTTTTTATTGTAAGTTCAGGAGTCAATTCCTTTATACCCTTCAATAGTTTGGTAGTTAAAGCCCTGTGGTCAAATTAGGATATTGATTATTTACCATTCTTCTAAGTAGTAGCTAACTTAGGGTGTGTTTGTTTGTACTTTTGGTATAAAAAGAAGTACTTATAAAATTTTTAGTGTTGTTTGTTTGTGTTTCTAAAAAAAAGCAGAAGCAAAAAATAATCAATTTTTCTGTTTTTTTGAGAAGTAGATAGGGAACTACTTTTTTCAAAAGTAAAAGCAATAGAAGAGAGAGAATATTGCACCTTAAAATTCGTAACCACTTTCTTCCCACTCAATTATGATTTTATCCTTCAAACTTTTAAAAACCACCGCTCTCTTTCTCCATATCCTTAATTGTAATTTTATTAAATAAAATATTTTTATATTTATCACATCCAAATAATTTAATAACTTCTAATTTTGATAAAAAATACTTATACAATTATATCTAAACATAAAATAATTTTCTACTTTTATTTCTATTTCTACTTCTATTTTTACTTTTTAAAAAATACTTCTTCTAAAATCTTAACCAATAAGATCCCTTAGACGTGTGTTGTGAGTGTAAACTTTGTCCCTAAACGAGCTGTCAGCCATGCAGTGTTATGATTGCAGGTAATCACCTAAATATAGAGAAAGCAAGCTGCACAACTTTTTGACTACACTGTAACATTAATAGCTTTATTCAACCAGAGAAGGGATTTGAGTTAGTTATACCATCCGTGTACTAATTTTATAAGTATGACAAATCATGAAAGGATTTATAGCATTTATCTATTCTATGCACAAGTTCCAATCCAAATAGAAAGGTGTAAATCCACCTTTAGTTTTGTTTGTATGAAGATCTGATGCTGTTCATTATGTATTCTGCATTTATAAGCAAGATACTTGATTACGTATATATTTTCATACTGTGATAACTTGGTTTGCTATCACAGATTTTTTTTTTTTTTGGTTGGGTACATTGTAGGTTTTGTTTGGCTGCTTGCAGAGGAGTACCAGAGCGAACTTTGGGTACATGGCAACGTTACTGTCTAGGCATTTATTATTACTAATGTAATTATAACATCTCATGTAGCAAATTGAATATTCAACGGTCGTCCTACAAAGTTAATTACAGCAATTTTTTTAGTATGTGTGAGCCTGTGGCTTAGATAACGAGATAAGAAAAAATTTAAATGGAAAGTACACGTAAAACGGTACACAAATGCTATTTGAAATACCGTTTGGCCTGTTATTTTCTTATTTTAAGTGATTGGTTAAAAAAGAAGTTGCTAGTGCTTGTTTACAATTAACTCATTGGTGTGATTTTGTGAGAAACAATTATCAAGCATTTTATACTTTAGTCATTTCACATTAAAAAAAACTTATGTCAAATTTTTAACATCTATTTTATTTAATTTTTCAATCAAAAAATAACATGAATATTTTTTATGAAAAGAGTATATAAGTTTAACTTTTAAGTCACTAATTTCAAGAAAAAATATTTACATGTCATCACTTAATTTGAGAATTAGATAAAATAAATATAAAAAATTTGATATAAGAATATAACTCTTATCTTTTTCACATTAGTGTGAGACTAGCTATTCTAAGAACGTACATGATTAGATTCCTTTCTCATGGGGCCTTCATATTTTTATCTTAGCTTATTTTACTGTGTCTAATGCCTTATGTATTACTCTAAATATCCAAGTAAAGGATAAAATTTGAATTGTTGAACAAATCATTTAGAATCTTTTGGTAACGAGAATATTGATTAACAAATTGAAGCTCTAATATAAATTAATTTCATTTTGCATTACCAAATAAGAATTTTATTGCCTCGTCAAAAAAAAGAAAAAAAAAAGAATTTTATCGCATAACTTTAACCACGAAAACACTTTACCAGACATCCAAATTAATTAATATACACTGATT
The DNA here is from genome assembly GCA_031439585.1 of Pterocarpus macrocarpus. NCBI lineage: Eukaryota > Viridiplantae > Streptophyta > Magnoliopsida > Fabales > Fabaceae > Pterocarpus > Pterocarpus macrocarpus. The sequence continues at coordinate 64,992,181 of CM062520.1, read as the reverse complement.
GCAGATTTGTGAATAGGAGATTGATCTTCCCAGAACTTTACTGCATTTTATCATTAATTTAGGGGTTTAAGGCCAATTTTGGTATATTACATGATAACCATATATGTTCATAGCCTATAAGTAAATTATTTTTTTCCCTATTTCCGTCCTATATGTGAATCATTGGTGAAGGCAAGAAGATATTTTGTCATGGACAACGAGAACTTTCTCTGGAACGGAATGGAGCACAAGTCCAACACAACTCCTTCGTGGACATAGTCAACTAAAGTATCTTCCTCTTTTGTGCCACAATCTGATGCCTAACTTTAAAGCAAAGGTTGACCCACCCAAAAAAAAAAAAAAAACCGTTGAAGCCAAAGGAACCCAACAAAGAAAACTAGAAAAGCATATCTCTGTATCAAAGTTTTCAACCCTGGCTAATTACTAGTTTTAACTAGATTTTATGTTTAATCATATCAAAAACTTGTTCATTTCTAAGATATGCTTATACACTTCTGAATTTCTTATATACACAACTCAAAAAAAGAAAAAAAGAAAATTAAACAGCAGAAATCAATGAACTCACAATTATTCCTTAACCGCTGCATCCTTTTCCTCATCACTAAGAACTTTTTTTATTGTAGAAACATCAATTTTAGCTGATTCCTGCTTCACCCATTGGACGACCCTCTCTGCTTCCTTGCTTACCTTCTCTTCCTCTTCCAACGCTTTCTTCAGCCTCCTTTCTTGCTCTTTGACCGAAAAGGTGCTCATGTCAGAGAGTATTTCATCATTCTTTCCCCATAACTCAACCTGGTCTGAGCTTAAAACTCCATTGCTTTTGCCATTCCTTGCAACACTCTTCTTTGTGGAGAAGCAAAAGCAGCAAGCTGATCTTCCTGAGTACTCTGGCTCCATCACGCAATTAATTTTGGTGTTGGTGCATGCAACCAACCCTTTTTTGAATACTTATATGCCTCTTTACGGATATAATTTGATATCCTCTTATCTAAGTGGGAAAATCAAAGCCACAATGTGGAGTTGTTCAGATGAGGTCTTATAATAATTCGAAAAATTTACAATAACCTCTCTTGACATTTTTTAAAATTACTTGATTTTTTAAAATGCACAAATCTCCCCTGATTAATAAAAAGACGGTACATAGACTTCCCATACACATATCACACATGACTTTTAATATTTTAGCATTTTAAAAAATTAAAAAAAAATCCCCTGAAATGTCATTTATGCCCCTTTGTGGTCTCCACCACCATCCATCCCTACATCAACGGAGCCTCGTTTCTCTTTCTCTTCCAACCCAAAACAACCTCAAGTCCATAAGCCAAAACAATAAACAAAGTCACAAGATTCAACACATAGAATCCCAGCATTTTGTCATAGAATCTCAGACGAAAACACAATAATCAACACAATCACCAGAGAAACTATTATTAGAAAATCAAACACAACCCAAAAAATGTTAAATTTACAGAAACTTCTTTCTCTGAAAAAATCTTCAAACTTTCTTCTATTCGAAAAGTTCACGAACCCCTCACAAACCCAGTTGCTAAAAATACCAAAAAAAATAAATCGAAACTTGATATTCAATTTGAGAGATTTATGTCTTCAATTTGGAAACCCATAAATGAAAAATTAAAGAGAGAGAGATCTAAGCAGAATAAACACAAACAGAATAAAGAAACAAAATCTGAGAGTAAAAGGGAATGGGTCTCTGGTGTAGCGTTGCTGCTCTTGCAGGAGAGGAGGACAGAAGAGCGGCGACCACAGGCGCGGCGGACAGAGGGGCGATTGATGGTGGTGTGGCGGAGCTCAGTTTACACACGGTGGTGAGGTTTGCGGCGGCTCAAGGAGGACGACGACGACACAGTGGTGCGTGGTTGCGCAAAGATCGTTAACGACGGTGACACATTGAGGAGAAGAGAAGATGGTTTCGATTTCCGTGGGGAGGGCTAAGAGACGTGGTTTTAGTGGCTAAGGGGGTTTAAGGCTCCATGAGGGAAAAGGATACTTTTGTATTTTCGTAGGATATAGGGGGAGGTCTGTGTTTTTTTAAAATGAAAAAGAGCGTGAATGTAATATGTAAAGATCTCGAGGGTGATTATTGTAATTTCTCCTAATAATTATTTAAAGAATGTGTAACCAAGGTGAGGAAAAGATCCTAATCCGTTTATATATATATATATATATATATATATATATATATGATAATAATAATAATATATAAATGCAACCCTTTTTTTATAGGAAAATTTTCTACGTAGTGACTTCTTCTTAATTCAACATCTATTCAATTTCTAATTGATCATAATAGAATTTCTTCATTACAAATCAAAATATCTTATTTATATGAATTGATATTTTTCATAATAAAAGTATCAGTCAGGCAATTAGCCCATAATTGCATCTAATTGAAATTTCTTTTAACAAAATGTCATCAAATAAAATTCATTCAAATCATTTTCAGTTGCATTTCTTATTGAGTCATCTTTGTATTGAAGTTTTATTTTCTTTCAAGCAGGTATGATTTTTTTTCTCTATTTTCATTGGTTAATTTGATTACTTGCATTTCCTATTTCCCTTTTTTTTTCCCTTCTTTTTCATTAATTTTGCTTAATGCAGGTGCTATACAATATTCTTGCAATGGAAACAACAGTTAATTATTCTAATTCCATATTAAACTATACTTTTTGTCCATCAAAAATGATAAATTGACTATTAATTATGTTTTGTGTTTTATTATTATTCATCATAATATATATATATATATATATATATATATATATATATATATATATATGAATTCAAGTAACAAGCAAAAATCTTTCAAGAGAAAGGAAGAAGAACAAGGCTAAGCTAGGAAGTGGATGGAAGAAATTTTGCAAGGTCCATGGTTTGAAAAAAGCAGATACATTGGTTCTACCATTGTTCCACGGGAGCAAAGAACTATCAAGCTCTCTATTCACTGATGCTTTCTGTTTTTAGGTTACAGGTTTATGATGAAAAGATTGAACTTTTTTATGCGTATCAATTATTGAATCTTAATTTGTGATTTTGAATAACTTTGGAGTCAATTATAGTTATTATAATATATCTAATTGAGTCACTTTTGGTTGAAATCAACTTTTATTTGTTTGGATATCATTTTTTATTTTTTTTTTTAACAGGTAAAATTCAAATAATTCGATCACCTATACTTTATATTAAATTAAAGTTTAATATCTCATCAAAAAATTAAAGTTTAAATGTTTAATATAAATATAATAAAAAATATTGATATATATAAATTAATGTGGACCCAACTCCACCTATTAGACCCTATTAAAAGCTAATTATTTTAATTTCCTATATTCCTTTTCAATTTGAACGGTTGCTTCAAATATCATTGGAAGGGCCAAATCTCTTATAGTAATTGAAATTTAAACATTCCTTTTAATTATTGAAATTAAAATATATTCACAAACCAAATTGTTTCGTTTCGAGAATTGATTAGTGTTAACCTACACATCTTACTGTTTGATACACAATGCAATATCCTTCATTTTAATTTATAATAAATTATGAGATAATTATTAATTTGAAATTGGAAATCACTTAACAGATGCAAAAATAACTTCTGCTTTTTATTTTATTTATGAGCTATTGGATCAGTGGATCACACAATAATAAATATACATGTATAAGGATATTATCAAATCCTAATACATGCTACACATTTTATATTAGAACTAATTGATCCATTAACGTAATTCATAACTTCTTTTTATTTGATTATATTATGATAGTTAATATAAAAATCTTTTTGGATCCTAATTGTTAACATAATTTATTTTGATTATTTACAATTTTATAATTTTTTTAAGGATTTAATTTGAATATAATGTCACTGTAAAAACTTTTACACAGACATCCAATCATATAGTGTCACATCAGTAAAATTTTTTGACATAGCCACCCACTATTTAAATGGTCATGCAAATGAAAAGTTTTGATTGGATAATATTGTAAAAAAAATTTATACTGTCAGTGCACCTAAATTAAACTTTTTTTAAATAATGTTATAAAAATAGTATTCAAATCATAAAAAGAAAAAAAAGTCTACATTTATCTACATTTAGAAAATAACTTATTAATTATGAGCACAACTTACCGCAATAATAATAATAAATTTGGTTGAATAATTGAGATACTTTTAACTGAAATTAACTTCCTTTTTTTTTGTGGGTTCTGATATTAACTTTTATTTGTTTCGGATTTTGATTTTTGATAAAATGTTGATTTAATAATTTAAACGAATAGATCCTAATTGTTACGTAATTCATGACTTCTTTTAATTATTTGAATATATTTGATTATATTATGATAGTTATTATCAAAATTTTAATTAATTCTAATTGTGAACTTAATTTGTTTTTTGGTTATTTATAGTTTTATAAATTTTTTTAATAATGTCATAAAAATAGCATTCAAATCATAAAAAGGACAAATCTTAAATTTATTAATATCAGAATAAATGCTAACATTTTTAGCGATATCAGAATAATAAATTATAACTAAAATTTTGACATCTTTTTCAAATAACTCATTTATAATAGGCACAAATTTTTTGCAATGAAAAAATAAATTTGGCTGATTAATTGAGACACTTTTGGCTAAAATTGACTTCCATTTGCTCGGATATTGACTTTTATTTGTTCGGATTTCGATTTTGGTACAATATCAATTTTATGTTAGAATTAATTGATTCTAATTGTTAAGATAATTCATTGCTTCTTTTTGTTTGAATATATTTAATTACGATGTAGGAGGAGGGAAAAATAATTTTTTTAGTTATTTGAGTCGCACTAAAAATTTGAAGTAAATATCCTTATAAAATATATTATGTTTTTAATAATCATTATATGGAATGATTTTATACAATATTCTCTTTAAAATTACTTTACAAAGAAGCTGAAGAAATTAGTGGAAGACAGAAATGAAATGATTTTTACTCCCCAAGTTGCAGCATCCTTGCTTAAAAATTGGAAGTAGATAACCTTTCAAAATAAATTACAATTTAATAATAAGCTATTTCACACAATGCTTTTGTATAATTTTTTCTTTAAAATTGCATTATAACTATGCTAAGTGAAGGCTAAGGAAAAGGAATTTTTTTTTTTTTTTTTGGCTTCAATAATCACTTAAAAATATATGCACATTCTTATATAATAATTATACTTTTAATAATGAGTGGTTATATAAAATAATTATATACAATTTTTTCTTTGAAAATATTTTACTAGAAGCTTGAAGAAATGTAAAAGAGAAAAAAAAAACAAAATGAATATTTTTCTGAATTATTTGATACTTGCGTAATTATTGGAAGTAGATATCCTAATAAAAAGAATTATACTTTTGATGAGGAGTTGTTATATGAACAACTTATATGAATTCTTTTTTTTTTAATTATTTTACTATAACACTGAAGAAAAAAAGGAGAGAAAAGCAAAAAAAAAAAAAAAAAATGTTATTTGATAATTATTTAAAAATAAAAAGTACATGTGCCATAAAGGGAATTACACTTTTGATAATTAGCTATTATATTAATGAATTTTAAAAATTTAAAATACATACGCCTAAAAAATATAATTTAATTTAAATATATTAATAATATAAAATAATTTTATATTATTAATTAATAAAAATAATAAAAATAAATTGATATTTTTTATTATTTTTATTAATTAATAATATAAAATTATTTTATATCAATATATATCAATTAAATTCTAAAAAATAAATTACAATTTCAATAATAAGTTTTCGCATAATTTTTTTTTTTTTAAGGAAAATGAAATTCCTACTAGCTCTCCGCGCGAATCGTCCACGGTTCCACCGAGTCACACGAAAATCGAAATACCAAAAGACATCCCTATCGAGAAGGATCATCCAAATAGGATGCCAAACCAAGTAGTGGTGGGTCCCGGAGAATGCGCGATTGGACCTCACCGTCGGAAAAACGGTGCCTAATGCACGAGTTTTAGCCGTTAGAAACCTGCTTGCACTCACGTTGGATTTTCATTCTCGTCATTCTCCACCCCCCAGTCACAGTGATCACACAATTCAATTTCAACCCCATCACCAACAAAATCACGCTCCCATAGGAGCTGAGCCACAACAGCCCCACAATTAACCACGCCACTCAATCAAAACCACACACACTACCAACCCATCACTTCACTTCACTCACACTCCTCACTCTCACTCCATCATCAACAACAACAGCAACAACATCAACAAGAACAAAATGGTGGGGTTCTTCTCTGATCCCTCTGACACAGACGATTCCGCAATCGACGAAATCATCTCCCAAGCGCAAGACGCGTGCGTTCTGGAGCAAGTCTCCGCCATTAACTGCTCTTCCTTCACCGACTCCGCTCTCCCCACCCACCTCGAATCTCGCTTCCGCAAGCTCAAGTCTTTCCCAGACACCGCCAAACCCAAAGCTGAAATCTTTTCCACCTCCAATTCTAGAAGCTTACATAACCCTGTAAAGGGTCACCAGCAAAGTCCACATTTTTCGCCTTCAGAAAAGAACCCTGATGGGAAGAAAACGGGATTGGACCCTAAATTGCAACATGGGTGTGTCTCTTCACCTTCGGATTCGGTGGATTCCTTGCATGGGGAAAATGGGTTGAAGTCAAAATCTAAACTTGGGTCTGTTTCACCGGATTCTGGCTCTGGCTCTGGCTCTGGTTCTTCTTATGGATCTGAGGAAAGTTCGTTGTCTTCGATGTTCAAACCATCGAAAAAGCATGAAGGGAATGGTGATAAAGTGAAGGTGAAATCTAGGTCTGTGTCTTCACCTTCGCCTCCTCGGAGAGCGGGGTGTTTCTGGTGCTCTCCGAAGAAGGATTCGAGGAAGAAGAGCAAGGAGATCGATTGGGGTGTTCTGGATTGGGACGAGAGTGATGAGTTTTTGTCGGATTTGGGAAGCTTCTCGAGCAAGAAGCAGCAGAAGATGCTTAAGAAGGCAATGAAGGAGGAACAGAAGATTAGCCGCGAGGCTGAGAAAATTGTTGAGTGGGCTAAGCAGGCATCTGCAAGGATGAATGTTAATGTCATTGATGATGAACTGAGTGATAAAGATTAGGATACAATGCAAACAAGATACCAGTGCATCATCTTGTGTTCCTCCTTGTTCTATTTTCCTTGTCATTTTTAGGCTTTGGGGTCAAAGAAGGAAGAATAGCTACTATAATGTGTGACAAATATATTCCCCGTTTTGGTTTTGAGGAGGGTCATAATATGGCTTGTTCTTTTTGTGAAGATTAGTTGTTACCTTTATACAATGTCCTACCGAGATCGATGATTGTCTATATACTATTATACAATGGAGACATTTTGACAATTTTATTTTTGATTTGATGATTTCCGAAGTCTCTTCATTTTTAAGAAATATTTAAATGCAATTGCAAACATTTGTTGTAGCATCAGAGACACTTGCGATTTATTGCAGATTAATAAACCTGATTTGCTTTGTTAAGTGTTTGTTTTGAAGTCATCAGCTTTTGAATTTTCTTCCATCTTTGAATTGAATAGATTGGAGATTCACTACATAGCAGAAGTTTTCAATGGTGCTTCCTAATAAGAAAGTTATTTTACATTTGTGACTGTTTAACTTAAGAAATTACCTTAAATTACCATAATGAGAAGGATAACTGTTTAATGCATGAGTCAAAGAGAGCCTACTTTTCCACGGACTCTTCAAATATGAATAGGAGGGTATTTCAGTCTTCTACATTGCATGTATAAAATCCAATGCTTTACTTATAACCTATATAAGAGTGGTTAACTTCATACATGATCAACCAAGCCTCGCACATCTAACTCTTGTGTTGAAAACGGGATTTATGTCCAATTAAACTTAGAAGTTGCTTGCATCAGCAGCAGCCTCTAACCTGAACTTAGAAGAGACAAAGTGAAGTCAAGCATTATAGAGTGATGGCATGTGGTTGCAAGCTGCCAGCCACCAAATTTTCCTCTGCTCCACGTAAGCAGGATGTGGGAATCCTAAATTTATTTATTTAGCCTTGCTTATCCTTTTGCAGTCCTTTTGCAAATTGTCCCAGCCTCGTGAACATATCAATTGGAAACACACCTGTCGAGGTGCTTGGAATAGTTGACACGGTTAAGCGACCTTATAATTACATGGAAATAATATTTGAATGTTGCAATCAATCAGTGACTCTATCTGATCCTTACCATTCCTCCTTTACATAACCATGCCATGCCAGTCTAGTTTTTGCAAATCATTAAGATGGTTCTTAAAATTAGTAGTGACAACCGACAAAATCAATTTCCCCACCATCGCAGCACGTTTCAATGGATCTTATGATGCTGAATTTTATGAAGTCTCTCTATGCCTTTCCCTTTTCTGCCGCACTTTTTCTTTAGACAATAGCATAAGAAAATGATTAAAAGTTGGTATAAATAAGGAGGGAGGGTTTGTTGCACAGTTTGAATAGGCTGCCAGGCTGGCATGCAACTTTGTGTTGCTTTACATCTGTTAGAATCGAATCCAGTGTATTCAATTTATGACCTGAGTCTTGTTTGAACAATCATTTTGTTTTCACTGGGACCCAATAACAAAAGCTATAGTTTATTTCTGCTAGTCTAGCAAGACATCAAGCCAGTACAAATTGAAGATACAAATTACTTTTTCCATATTGATACATCGGAAGATTCTTAATACAAGTTTCTCGCCATCTTTTCATTTAGAATTACAGACCATCCTATAGAATATGGTCAAGGAAACTTAACATTTGTCCACCCAAGCAAATACCAATCGGATATCAATATACATATTAAAACTGCTATTTCCTATCACAATTTATATGCTCACATATACAGCATACTGCACAGATGACAGAACCACCCAAAAATAATTGCAAACACATGCTATAGATCTATTCCGTGATAACAAGAATATACAATTTTTGCCTCACCTAATCAAAAGACCAAATGTTGGCATCACGTTGATGTTATTCCAGTATCTTGTTGGCTGGTATTAGGTCTTGTCTCTGTATATAAGCAGAGGGAAACCACCCAGCATTGCCCTTGCATTCTCCTTCAGACCATCCATTGGGAGCAACCTGGAAATGTAACAACCAGAAGAATACGAATATAAGTCAAATCAGTGATAAGTTGATTTCATTGGCAATAAAGATAATAACTTAGTTTTTGATTACTAAATCAACAGTGGTACTAGTAGGAAAATGCAAATCACCCGAGTAACCATAAACTAAGCATAAGAATATGTTAAGGGGTAAAAATGTGACCAGTAATTTCATGCTATCAAGACAATGATTATGTGGTGAAAGATTCCAAGGAGAAAGACAAGTGGGTTTTAGGACCCCAATCAATGACACACAATTATGAACACCAACAAGTCCATCTTTAGTTCTTTGCAAGAACACAATTTGAGCTTGAAAAGGAGTTGCTTTATCTGGACTACATTTGATGCATCATAAATAGCTGAAAAGTTCTTAAGGAAATACCTGACGAACAACAACATAATCATCAACTGCTAGACTCAACTCCCCTTCAGCATGAGCATCAAACGGATGTATGACCTACAACAAAAATGATGCAAACATGAATCACTTTAAGCTATGAATGTATATTAAAAGTTGCAGTACAGTTCTAACAAATTTTGGATTATATCAGATGATAAGGCTTGAATTTGATTGCATAAATATAATAATACATCAAATATCCACAAATTCAAATATGCAGATACAAGAAAAATCAACATTAACAAGTAGTAAAGCAAAGAAGATCCAGACATGATATCAGTTGCAACAAAACCAACGCTAAACTATCTGTATAGGCTTTCATCTTGTGCAACAGTCAACTGCAAGGGCGGTATATAAACAAGGAGATCAGATTTATTCATTTGTTTATACATGACCTACCTTTGCAAAAAAGTATGTTCCTGTTTGACTGTTTTGTTTATGATCAAGGCCATTTGAATTAGCATTCTCATCTGTAGGTTGATTATGCCCATCTTTTAGTGGCGGAAATGATGAAGACTCTTTTGGATGTCTCTCCACAATCATCTGACTCAATAACACCCCATACAAGGTACGGGTAATGAATTTGATCAGTACAACAAAAATTGTTCAGAATATTATGCCAGAAGCAAACATGGAGAATAGACGCAGGAACTCATAATTATTTTTCAACGCTGAAGGAAGAGTCAGGTTACATGGGGCTGACCTCGGAATATAGTTTCTCTAGAATAACAAGGGCATTTCGATGATAGGCTCTCTCAGCATCCACCTACCAAATGGGGGAACAAATGAAAAAGGAAAGAAAAGACTTAGGACGGGAAAATAGATAAAAACAATTTTCTCATGGCTCAAGAACCATAAAATTATGACTAGAAAATAATGCAACCAATCTATACATTAGAGCTAACATTAGATAAGAAAAACTCATTATGCATGATAAGAACCATACTTTACTATCATGAATTTAAATTCTCATAAAGGTTTTGACCAATAGCTACAGAGAACTGATCACTATCATGTCAAGAAATCTAATTAGTTCCTACCACCTCAAGTAACCAAATGGTCCAAACCCTACATATAGCGCAAAGATCTCTATTTTACACACTCAAGTTCTACAGAATAATCGAAGAATCGACTGTGGACATTTTGGTATCTGTAAAAGCAATCGGACTGTTTATTCTTTTTTAAGAAAATATTCATATTGGAAGCAACTTGGCCAATTGTAAACAGGAAAAATATAACACGATCAACAACTTTTGGTAAATCTAAGAGCATCTCTTCTTGTATGAACGAGAAATTCTAATATCTTCAAATTTTTAATATCTAAAGTTCATTCAGCTGTCAGCAATACAATAGTACTATAATAATAAGCTATAATGCTCAGCAACAGAGAGGCATTTAGAAGTCAAATCAACAATCACATCGGACTTCCACAGAGAATTTAGCAATACCATTGTACAAAGGCTCCGGAGAGTTATCTGTTGCTGTTGTTCTTCAACTGACAACATAGCAGCAGTTGCTTCCCTACCAAGTGCCATCAAGGCAGATTTAAGCTCTTTCAACCTTGTTTCTGCAGTTTGAAGCCTCATGGAATTCTCTGCAGAAACAGAAGAATCCCTCAACTTTGATCGACGCCTCAAAACTTCAGCAGCCTGATGAGAAGATACCTAAGATAAATACCATGCATTGCACACCACCATATGCATGCCACTGTGGAAGTAAATTATTACCTGGGCTTCTACCTCCTGACGAAGTTTGTCATAGCGATGTGTGAGGTGGCGTGCATCCTCTAAAGGAGCTCCGGTTATTTGTGCCCGCAGTGGCTCAGATATCTACACAAAACCTAAAGCAGAATTAGAAGCATAAAAATTCAGGGGTAAGGGGGAGAGGAGGAAGAGACATGATTGGAAGTCTCCTTTTTTCTGGGATAGAATGGAGGACTCAAAATTGAAGGTAAAAGACAAAATTTTACAAAATAAATGATAATTTAGTAATAGTTTCAATGGAGGCTTCACTTAAATAGCACTGGCACGTGAATAGTTCCCTTAAGTTATCTATGCAAATAGTTTCAACTTCCAAAGATCTAGGGCTTCTTATTTCCAATCAAGCAAAAAGAACTATATCCTGATATAAGTATTGAGCAGCTAGTGACTGTATCTATTAATTTGTACCTGCTTAAGTTGAATTTTCCAAAAATAAATAAATAAATAAAATTAAAAAAAAAATCCTTGCATATGTTAGTCAAAAGTCATTGCAGCAGGGCAAGCAGTATATTGGAAAGGCTGATAGGCATAATGTTCTGCTAAATAACATTAATTTGCGCATACAAATATATCATATCCTCTACTGTAAGGCTATATTTCACAAACATACCTCTACCGTAAGATTATATTTCAGAAAATAAACTCTGAAGACTATACATAAGAGTAGGATAGAAACTTTCCAAAAGATTACCTGATCACCTAAGATCCCAAGTAAAGTCTCTCTCTCATTTTCCAATGTATCATATGAGTTACCAAATTGAAGAGAAGCCCCTGCAAGAGGGTAACTACTACCTTGATTCTCAGTGCCATACTTACAGCAGTCCTTAGCAAACTTCCTTACTGAAGTATATAGAACAAAATATCAATTATCATCCTTCAGGCAGAAACTAAATCAACAGAGGCAAAAGGCCAAAAACAAAGTCACCTATCTCCATCTGCTTGGAACTAACAGAGATGAAGCCTTCAATACCACGAACAATATGCCGCTGAAAATGCTGCAAGCATCACACTGATTAAAAACATGGAATAAATAAAGCATAAAGCATTGTTAAATCATTACATGTTAGCCATTAGATGAAAAATGGACGTATAGTATAAATACACCTTAGCTGTCTTTGTCGAATTGTATAACTTTCGAAGTTTTTCGTGACATTCGAGTTCAGATTCATCAGTCATGAGCGGTTCATTGCTGATTTGGCCTAATTGTCTAAGTATAGCCTGCAAAACAAGAACATCATGATCTTGCACAAGGATAATAAGACAAAAGTCAAACAAATGAAGCCACTAGAAAAACAGCACAAGTGAACAGTTACTAACACAGATTCTGGTCATTCTATACTTTCTGTTTAAGGATCCCACCCCCCCATCAGTTCAAGCAAGCCTGAACTAAAAATGAGCTTTTGCACAAAACCCCACTTGAAAATTTTCAAGGTAAATTAATATTATCACATGCTACAGTACCACAAATTAACCTAAACAGTAAACACTACCCCATAAAGCAGCACCACCCAATTGGCAACTACACCAAAAAAGTTCCCTGTGAAAGAGAACAAGGTAAGGAATTAACAGAATAGGAATCATCACCTGTTGTTGCTTGGCAACTTGCTCCCTTAATTTGCTAGCTTGCTTCCTTATAGCATCCATTCTTCTCCTTTCTTTACAGCAAAAACAGCTAACTTATGTTTTGCAAGTCCAAACAGGAAATGATCAGAAAAAAAACTCTGTCTTTGGATTGCTTCAATTCGTTGAAGAAGAAAACCAAGGCATGGATCCAAAAAGAGTTACCTATAGCTGAGTCTTTCGAGAGAGAGAGAGTTAGAACAGAACAGAACACAACAAAGATTACACAATGGAAACGGGGTTACGGGGAGTGAAAGTGAAAAGTGCAGTGTAGAAAGAGGTAAGAGAGAATCT